>OZ037993.1:28632082-28752082 GCA_964035705.1 Porites rus
GGGATGCTGTAAAACAAGCTAACAAACTCAACTTTATGTACGATTTTCATATATTCATATACGATTTTCATATATTCATAATTAACTTCATCATTAAACTGAACCTTTGTAATGTAATCTTTTAATCGAGGTAAAAAATACCACCTATGTGTTGTTGCTTGATCTGAACTTAGCTTTTTACCGTCATTTCGAGGTTTGCAACGATAGAGATAACCACTATTAAATTAGGCATTCGGGTCGAGACAATTTGTGTAATAGTTAGAATTGCAACTTCGCCCTTTTCCCTGTTTTCAAGTTAACCCAGGATGAGGACTAACCAGTATTTGGGTCGCGGGAACTGGGCCAAGATTGTTCTACATGTCTGTTACATGTACAGTATGCATTTAACTAAAAGTAATTTACACTCAAGGAATAATCTATTTAAGGTTATAACTTATAATTATGTTAACCAAATCTATCTAACTTCCATTTTTCTTAGGAAACATTATTGCCAGACGCGAAGCTGAATCACAGTGTATTACTGCAAAGCTGTGGAACAAGGGCGTGGCAACCATGTGCTTGATCAGATCAAATGAAACTCAGAAAAAGGTTCGCAATCTCAAAAATTGTAAGTACTTTGATGCACTCTCCTTCATAAATTACGATCACTTTTCAACTCCTAATTCTAAAAAAAAAATCTCTCCCAGCATTTTTCGTCTTGGAAAATATGTATCAATCAATCATTTTGTGACGGACGAAACTGCTTTGAAAGTGACTAGTCAATCTTTGTTTTGTTTGTTTGTTGCTTAATTACGAAGCTATTTTCGTTCAAAGTTTAAAATATATATAACAGTGGAAACATTTCTGAGATAACGATGCTTATACGAAAAGACGCGCATTAGATAAACCGGTCCGTGATTCTCGCAATCTGTTTCTTGACTTTTCTCGATAAAATTAACCTTTGCAAGTCACGGAGTTATTGTAAGAATAAAAGGAAGTTAGTAGACCGCTCTGTTTGTGAAGTAATTTTTTAAACCTGTTGTTCATTTGTACCGTGTCTGTGTTTTATTGGTTGCTCATGTTTTTAAAAAATTTCTTACTATCGCTCAGATCTCTTTCTAGTCTATTTGACATGAATTTCAACCACAATGTTAAACTGGACCTGGCAGGACACGTTTGATCATGATGTGATGACCACTATCTTGGTGACTGATTATTGCTGCACGGCTTTGTACCAGGGGCAACCAACGTCAATTTTCGGAAAATATGTGTTCTGAGGACGATTTGAGATCTAGAACTTTCGGAACATTTGTTGTAAAATTTCTTGCTTGCCTGCCTCTCCTAGGATTTTCGAACATCTAAAAAATGGTATAATTGCCCATTTTTAACGGATTTCTACCCTAAAAAGCACACCTAGAATTTTAGGGAGCCTTTTTTATGGCTGAAATTTTCGAAAAGGTCAGTTTTGATCCCTATAATTTTCAAATCACTAGTCTTTCAGCTAGGAAATCCGAACAGATGAAAAATTTTTAGGGGATAAAAATATGCCTATATTTATCGTTCAAGTACTAAAATACGTTTACCAATGCTATTTTTAAGTGGTTTTGAACTATTTTCTCGATCCTTGGCTTTATAAATACCAATTTCTTGTCTTTGAGCTTATCCGCTTTGCATTCTAGTTTTTTTTATAGAAAAGTGATACCACCATCTTCGCTAAACCAAATAAGCCCCACCCCGCTAAGTAAGCCCTCCGTCTCTATTAGCCTCCCCCTCAAACGTGTTTGAAATTAATAACCACCCTGGGGTCCGTACAAAATGAACAACTACCTCATTGATTTTAGAGAGCACGGCATGTTTCGATCGATTCTCGATCACTGATAGTTCAGTTACAAGTGAAACACTTATGATTTGAAGTTACAATGTCAGACCACGTGAAGGTAAATTTCGTCCTATGCGCGAGCATCCACGTGTATATGTATGCAGGTTTAATCTTACAGTGTATATCCTTCACATTTCATGAGCCATATTCACTTGTGTCTTCACTCAATATTGTCAATTTAATATTGTCTATTTCATTTCCATGACCTTCTTCATAAGTAAGTAACTTATCAATTATTGTATTTTCCTTTCTACGAGTAAGTTACCTATCGGGATAGGAGACTCTAATTATAATCGCTTAATGTGCTAGCTACTTCGCCGATTTAATCGTAGATCGTAAAAGGTTTCATAAGCCATATACTGATATAATAATTGTTGCTTTACTCGATATTGTCTATTTCAACATTGTCTACTCCATAAGCAGATAACTACAACTGTACAAATTCAGTTAAAATATATTTTACAGGTAAGTTACCTTTTGGGTAGGAAACTTTTATTACAAATACCCAGTGGGCTTTACTACGCGACGGATTCAACGGTATATCCTAAACTGAATTTATATAGGCGACACATCTGCCGGTATCTTCCGTCAGTTTTTACGTATACAACCTACGTCATATAAGGACGTACATAGAAATTAAAGTAAACCCTGCTTTAGGAATAAGTTACCTATTACCGGCATAGGGAACTCATGTCTACTTCAGTCTAATATAACTGCTATTTAGTAACTACTACGCGTATTTTATTGTGTATTCCACTACTTGTAATAAGCGCCATATCTACTCGTATCTTCAATTCTAATTATAAAAAAAATCATAAAAGTGTTAAAAATATATTGTCTTCCTCATGTTTTTGAACTTCTTCAGAAGAAAGTAATATCTAAATAAATGTCAAGATATTTCTTACAAGTAACGTAATCTATTGCGTATGGAAAAACAAAGCTATCTATTTTTTAATGTTCCAATTTAACCATCAAATAGAAAGCAAGCTTAGGACATAGACTAGCGTCTCTACGATTTTCTCCCAGACCTAATTAACTTGTTTTTAACAACGCTACTCGAAAAAGATCATTTGCTATTAACTACGATGGTGAATACGAAAAATATATACTGCACGTTCGTATTTTGAACAAGCACTTGTTGCTCTTAGACGATAACGTGCGTGGTTAAATAAATCATTGTATTGTATTGTATATACAGCCGTATGGCTTTTGGGTATCATTACTAACATGTTACAGAGAAAATCTTGCTATGTCCAATAAGTTGTTTGTTTTTAACTCGAGTAATTGTTTTTCTAGTGACACTTTTGTAAGCTACTTTGTCACGAGAAACGATTGGACACAACTTCCCGCAATAAACATTTTTAAAAATTCACTGATTCTATTAACAACAAACATTTTCCCAACATATTTGATGGACGTTACACAGCTCCGGATAATTCATCGATTATCTCCTGCATGGTTAGTCTCGCTTCAGAATCTGTCTGCAGGCATCGCCGTACCAGGCCTCTTAACACGCGGTTCGTCATCAACAAAACTTGCTCGTCACGCTTTTCAGGATTTGGGAGTTCGCGAATGCACATTTCGCACAATAAAACACCAAAGCTATAAACATCGACCTAAAAAAATTAGGAAAAAAATTAAGTTTACTTTTGGGAAATCTATATTTTGATCCACCTTTCTTGCTCGATGCTAAGAGACGATTTCAACAAAAGAACCTTCTAAACATAAAGTACTTTCTGAATGACTCAGTGACATCCCACCTCAAAAACGTTCACTCAAACTCCGCAGGTCACGCTCGCACACACTGTGTTATATGCTTATAAAACTAAAAGCCGGGCCCTAAAGTCAGTAATAACCAACCTTCACTGTTTGGTTTGATGTTAATGTTTCAGGTGAGCTATAAATCATAGCTCCAGGAGCCACTGTCATAGTCTGCTGCATGAAATTAGCAGTGCCGTAATCCGACACTTTGCCTCTCCATTGGTCACCTTGGCGCCATAGCAACACATTGGCACTGCTAACGTCCCGATGAATGATGGGATGTGGTTTCTTCTGATGAAGGTAGTTCAGTGCACGAGCTACATCCAAAGAAATTACAGTTATTTCTGTTTCGGAAAGTTGCCGCTGTGCCAATAAAGCTCGCAGACTCATCTCCATGAGTTCGGTCACAAACAGAGGCGTTCCCTCGTCATTTGTGGCGCCAATAAACTGCAGCAAACAAGGATGGCGGCAAGCTGAAGCAATATTCATTTCTCTTCCAAATAGAAGCCTGTTGTGAGGAGACAGAATCAGGTCATGGATTTGCTTCACTGCTACAGTACAGCCACAGTAGGTGCCTTCATTAACACTTCCCCAGCCTCCCCTCCCTAGGCAATTCTCTGTCATCTGAATTTCATTGCGGGAAATGACCCAGTCGCATGTTTCCTGTCGTCGATGTTCACTTATCGTTTGCTGGGCTAATGAAAGACTTAACTCTAGTTCATTTACTTCCCAATCTTTGCCTCTCAGTTGTCTCTCTAAGGTGGACACCTGTTGTTGGGAGTTCTCTAATCGTTGATGCATTTCTCTCAACTGCCTTTGCAAGTTTTCCTGCTGTCGCTGCATCTCAGTCAACCGCCTTTGTGAATTTCCTTCTCGTTGCTGCATCTCTCTCAACTGCCTTTGCGAGTTTTCTTCGCGTTGCTGCATCTCTCTCACCTGCCTTTGCGAATTTTCTTCGCGTTGCTGCATTTCCTTTAACTGCCTTTGCAAGTTTTCCTGCTGTCGTGGTATCTCTGTCAACTTCCTTTGTGATGTTTCTCCACGTTGCTGCACCTTCCTTAGTGGCCTTTGTACTTTTTGCCCCTGAAGTTCACCAGCTGGTAACGGCAATTGCATGTTCGCTCCACGTAAATCTTGCATTTTTGCTGTAAAGGTTTCCATAAGAAGAGGAAAGAACAACAAATTAAAATCATCACGATAACAAGAATTTAACATTAAAATAACAACAACGATTTATCTCATTTTTTTTCAACTAAGGTGATAGCAATAGGAAACCGCAAATAGCTAAAGACAAGCTGCTTAATAGATTGCATTCTAAACAACAAATCTCTAACCTTATACATAGAAAACAAAACATACAACAATACAAATACAATTCATAAATATAACTAGATTTTACAATTCGTAAATAGGAATACATTACGCTATGAACTATAGACGGAATTAACAACTAATATCAACGTCCTCTTTCTTTCCCAGCAAGCACAGGTCTCTCACGGCGAGAGAAAAATCACAGGAAAGAGAGAGAGAGAACTCTGCCGGCCTCCACCCATTCTTTTACCTAGCCGCCGACTAGATTTCAGTAGTTTTTAAACCCGGTCTCGTTTACTGCGGAATGCGCATGCCCTGTTGAGAGGCTGGAAATTTCTGAATCCAGATTGTAAGCTGCGTCTCACGTGACTAAAACGTTACTGCTTTCTTAGGAAACGCTACGTACGCGATAGGAAACGCGTCGGGGGCCGGCAGAGGTCTCTCTCCTTCCTCTCATACAATAATTGACCGTCAAAAGCATTCTGGCAGACGATCAAAACTGTTCTACAAACGTTTTTCAGATTATTGGCTAATTAACAACTGAAGTCAGCAATTACATTCACATCAGCAAAGTGTATTGGGTGTCCATCGTCTCAGATGATTATTTTACTGTATAAGGACGTTAGCTGTGACAAACAATGGCAATGTGCACATATGTCGTTTATGAAGACTGTTGAGCAGTCTCCTTTCGTTTACCGTTTGATAATTCTTCCGTTGCTTTCCTTTAATTACTGCAATTGACTTCGTCACGACACGAAGCCACTTGGCCGAATGTACTTTTTCATGTGTCCCCAGTTTGAACATATCTTTAAAACGCAGTTTCTCGGCTGGCTGTCACGAGTTCTCTTTCCCGACACAGATTACCATAAAATACTGCTCTTGGAGGACTTAAGTTATTTATTCCGTTGACATTTCCTGACCACCCCATCGAAGCTGAGAAGAGGTTAATATGAGGTGATGAGAGCTTCCATAGTAACAGTCAGCCCTCCTGAACACTTCTGCATCAGGAATTCCGTCCTGCCATCTATGCCGAGAATTTAGTAGATAATGTAATAGTGGACTTGTCATAGGGACGGGGGCACAGCGGCATTGTACATTTCTAATTTTGGTAGTAGGGCACCAAATGCGTTTGTGGCAGCTTGGATTTCTTTCTTAATTTGCATTTGTAAACAAAAAACTTTTTCACAGGTTTTATCGACAACTATTCAAGTCAAAAAGACAAAGCTTTACCTGTTAAAACTTCCAATCCGAACTTCGTCACCTTCTTCATGTATTTCGGAAATAGCTTGCTTGATTAGTTGTGAAATTTCTTAGTTTGTTACGGGCAGCAAACCGGGAAAGCATTTTGCTCGCAACCTACACGAGTTTGGCGTCGCTCGCTCGGAGGAACTGGAGGTGAATCAGTGAATAGTGCAGGATATTCACTGATTGAGTAGCCAATCATGCAGAGGGCCCCAAAAACACTATCGACTCAGACTGTTTTAGTATATACTAAATGTTGTTATTGTAGTCTACCCCTCTTGACACGGGTGTCTGTAAAACGCGGACCGGATACCTGCGGATGATGGATGCGGATGCGGATTGAAAAATGCCGATAAAAAAAATACGGAAAGAAAAAATTTCAGAAATTAGTATAATAATAATATTTTGGATATATAAATTTTACTGAACCATGTGTTTTTTCGTTTATGGTTCTGTAATATTTGAATCCCGATTATAAATAATAGTTTGATATCCATCATCGGAGAGAAAACACGTATATAAAGTTGTTGGGACAACGTTATATTCTTGAAAAAAGGAAGAAACTGGAGAAACAAGACAAAATAAACCAAAAAAAGGGTGAACTGCGCGAAAAAAACGGCTTGCGTTGCTTCGCCTATTTTGCGCTCGCCCCGTGAATCGCCCTGTTTCCCCACAAAGGAGCCTGGTATTGAAAAGGCTCTCCATGTAACGCTGGCACATTCCGCCTGGACTCTGGTCTACTCTGTCATGAAAGAAAGGTCAGAGCGTGACTACGAACTGACCGTTTTTAAAATAAAGAGGTAGGTTACTGTTACACTAATGGTTTTCTTTTTCATTTTCGGGTCTTTTCTAATTTCCTGAGCAAACTGGGTCCTTTTAAATCTGCGATTTGTTTTTGACGACTTTAAAGGAGAGAGGCTACCACATGCTCAACCCAAGAGAGAGATGGGACGTAAAAGATATGCTTCTTGACTTGATATCACAAATCCTCAGTATTTTTCTTCTGGTTTTGTGTGAATCGGTCTTGTTTAATGAGGGTTTTTCCCCAAACATTCTTTTTCAAGCAATATGCCGCACCCTCAACAGAAGAATTTGTCTGGCCTTCGTTCCATTTTCACAATTTTACGCAAAGGTTCTTTCAACGAAACCGCCGCCTGGTTAGCTCAGTTGGCACGGCGCCGGTCTGCTGGGCCGGAGGTCGCGGGTTCAAACTTCGGCCGCACCAACACTCAGAAGAAAGTGCTGCCTTTGTAATGTCATGCAAACGGTTACACTTTCTAGTCTTCTCGGATAAGGACAAAAAGACGTAGGTCCCTCTCACAGTACTGTCACTAACCTGGTTCTTGTGGGACGTAAGAGAACCCACACCACTGTTCGAAAAGAGTAGGGGATGTTATAGACCCTAGTGGTGTGACTAACCTTTCCTGGGCCGGGTGAGTTATCTGTAAGGAGAGATCGTAATATAGCGATAACCTCATGATCCTCCTTCAGGTGTCGTAATGGCTACCTTTAAACAGTGTATGAATGTATGTAACGAATAAAAAGGAGTGATCTGGTGTAGATTTGTTAAAATCTTTATAAAGGCTTGTTCAGAAGCAGTTTTAAGTTTGGTTGCTACGTCCCAGATAGTCGAGAGCGGTCCAAATAAACCGAACATCATATATTTTCGATTCCGAATTCTGTCTGTCACGTTTTTAATGACGAGTTTTCGGTTTCTCGATGCAGACGTTCAAAAAATTCGTTAAGGATATGTTTTGGAAACTATCTTGTTTGGAGAAAAATTTAAAGCAAAAACAAATGAGACAGAAAGTAGCCTTCATTAATGCGTTTCACTGGGGACACTTTTTCTGCGGGATTTTGATTTTTAGGATGCTTTAAGATAAGGCGAATTTTTTTTTTGCACCTTTTCGGGAAATAACTTTTGCGATTAATCACGTTTTATCAAGTCTGTTTTTTCTTTTCAATCGGCAATATATTTTGCGGTTTTAAAATTCGAATTCATAATTCGTGCACTTACAAATTCCCAAAAGGTAGAACTTGTAAAAAATAAATTCACACGATAGGCGGAGTTGATTGGCATCTGCCAAATCGGAAAGTTACGTACTTACGTTCCACCTTTTTTTCGATGCTGCAATTTTCTGTCTCGAGGAGCTCAATTGATTTAATTGCCCTGAGAATATTTTCTCTTCTGCAAGTTGAGTACACTATAATCAAGGCTATATACTCAAAGGAGAAGTGCACCAGCATAGCATGCGTGGTTTGAAGGGGGAGGAACGGAGCGTCCTTGTTTCTGTTACATTAATGAAAGGAATTACAGGGTTCAAAGAATTATGAAAAAACCCCGAGTAACCTGTGCCAACTATTGACAACGCGTTCTGTACATGAGGGTCGAACCACGCGGCAGCGACTTGAAAGATTTCTTTCCATTGTTTGTTTGCTTATTTATTTATTATTTATTTTTGTCATCCGCATTTTCCCATCGGCATCCGCCATCCGCAGGCATCCGGTCCGCGTTTTACAGACACCCCTCTTGACGCTGTTTACAGCGAACAATGTTTTGACGCGAGGATAGCCGGTTGACCAAATTTATAAGCGTTAATGTTTATAAAATTAAGTCTGGATATTTCACTCAACAATTTTAAATATTTAAGCCCAGCTAACCATACAAACGTTCGAGCTTAACCATATGCTTCTCAATAAAAAAAACCAAACTAACTACTGTAGGTCCCTCTCCCCGTTTCTAAACCTACGTACATACAGTAAGTTTAACCGAATTCCTCTTTTTATTTAAAACTAAAACCAAAATAACTATAGCTACTCTCACCATATTAACCTTGATCTCCCCGTTTCCATACATTTGTACAGAGGTTAAACCATGTACCTTTTTCTTCCAAAACCAAAAAAAGTTTTGAAAAATTATATTTCACACTCTTACCTTTGACAGTGGCGGGCATCTTTTCAATAAAAAGCTGAAGCTCATTTGGATCATCATCTTTTACTCGAACAGTAGTGTCTCCTGTTAAACCCAGCCCACTAATTGTAAGTGTATCGTTGGTGACCTTCATTGTAGTTTCAGGATTTACGTTATACTGAAACGGTAAGGAAATATAATGTTACCATTTAAGAGTTGATGTCAGTAAGGATCAAAGATCGGGCGGACAGAGCTCAAAATTTGATTTCGCCTATACTTTGTACATTGGTAGGCCCAGGTACTATACATATGAAATCAAGGTTTATTTGGCTAAATATTGTTTCGTTTCAAAGAAATTTGATTTTAACTGTAAACGGTATTTTTCGTCGTAATAACCTTGAAAATTGCCAACTTTCACGAAGTTATTGAGTCATTTAGTCGATTGTTTTAAGGTGTCTTCACGGATATCCAGTTAATCTAAAGCTATTTCAGTCCACCGATTCCCAAAACAGCTCGCTAACGCTGCTCACAAAAAATATATGATTTTTTAAAGAAGCACACCAACATCCTTCTCGAATTTGGTGCAATGGCTGGTCAAAACAACATGTCAGAAATGCCCGCGGTACGCAACGAATCACACCAGAAAACCTTTTGGTATTCTTTAAAAGGATAGTTTTAACTATCTACAAGCTTATATGTTTGGGATCTTTCGTACTTTTTTGACAAATACTTCTTAAAGTGAGCACAATTCCGCCTTCCGCCATCTTGGAATGTCTTACATTACCGAAACAGGCGAAACGGAAGTCACCGCTACGGCATCGAACGGTACATATTTTTTCACTTCTTTTGACTAAAGAATCTCCCATAAGCTTTAAGATCAACCAAATTTACCTGTAATCAAGTCCAATGTCAAGAAAAAGCAGCAAGAAACGCACCATACTTCGGCGTGTCTACAATCGTAGTCTGCAAAGACTAAAAGTGACTCCGTGCTGTGACTCGGGCAACGTTTGGACTTTGACGCGCTTCAGTGAGTCTCACTTGTGTACCCTTCGCTTAAGCTTTCAATACTCATCTGTTTCAATTTTAGTTTTGATAGGTCTCATTCCATGGGCACTTTTAACTCTCCATCCCGCATCTCGTATAACAATATTCCATTTGTCACGCAATATGTGTGACAAGTGAACCGGAAATGAAATTCTCCTCAAACTCCTTTTCGGCATTTTAAGAAACTTTCCTGACTTAACAAAGTGAATCCTTCACCAAAACGGGCTAAATCAGAGGCTACAATTTTTAAATTAAATTTATGTGGGTAAATTAAATGATCTCAACTTTAATTATAATCACACATATATCTAGAAATATCAAACCGAAACTATTACCATCATTTTTTTAGATATGACGGAGAAAATGCATGCCTTTGAAAATCTACTGATTTTCACATATCAATCCTTCGTTAAAAGAAAAAGTTAGGGTAACTAACTTCTTTTTCGTCACCAGAGCTGCTATCAGTTTTTTTGGCTGGTCAAAAACCACGCAATCTGCTAATATGTACAAAGCCTCTGCTGAAAAACAAAATTGGTTCGCAATTCTTTGCCTTATCTTGTATTTGTTCTTGTTGTTCATTGTTCAGAAGCAAGGAAATTCCGGTTAAACGAGTGGGCATAAAAAGTACAGTCTCTTTATCTGAGCTGTGAACTTATGCATCAATTGCAGCTGCGTACAGTCCCCGCGGGCTGACCTCCGGGGTGGTCAGGGGTTGGCCAATGGCCGACTTCCGGGCAAGGCAAAATTTGCTAATGCCCTACCCCCGGGACCGTCAAGGGGGAAAATATCCCACGGTGGCCCGCAGGGGGGGGGGGAACTAGGTGCAGCTGGAATTGATTGATGCATTAGGGCATTGCATTTTGCCTGACCCGTGGTCCCTGAAAACTTAAGTTATAATCACGTATTATAACAACCTCGTTCCCAGGGTTCTCTCCTACCCGGTAGGAGAGAACCCTGGGAACGAGGTTGGTGTTATAACAGGATACAAGCTTACAATTTCTTAGCTCGATTGTTCTAGTCGATTACACTCGAGCACAAGAGCACTCCTTAACGACCTGCGTAATACGACTTATAAGTGGCTTTTTTCGTTTCTCCGTGATATCATCCACGTTTAAGCCAATATCTTCACAAATGTCCCTTAGCACTGCAACTGTTAAGGTGTATGAACCAAACTGCAAATGTTACGGGAAAGGGCGACAATGGGGTGACGTAAAGCAATTTCTTCGCTGACAACTTCCTTTAGGTGCGAATGTAAGGCCTCTGCCTCGACTGCTCACTGCTCTTCGTCTTCACTTCCACTTTCTTCGTTCGATGTTGCTGACGTTTTTCGAATCCTTGCTGCCAGTCTTGAGAAGAATCCTGCCACCTGCTGTGGCGAAAGAATATCCTTTCCACTGAAAATACGAGCAGCCTTTTCGTCCCTCACTCTTCGCATTTCTTGCGATACCTGTTGTGGATCTGCCTTTTTACCACACTCCTCCCCGATGAGAAACTGTTCTGTGAGGAACTTTCTTTGTTCTTCTGTAAAATGTGGAGGGGGACAGGGGGCGGGAGCCCGGGAGAACAGGGGGCGGGAGGGGTACGGGAGACGGGAGAAGAAAGGGCGGGAAGCGGGATCTCTATGATGGCGGGAAGCGGGAGAGAAATTCCAAAAGGCAACCTTTCGTTAATTGTTACTGCTCATCATCCAGTCAAAGAAACGAACCCAACAACGTTTCTTGACTTCCATTTAACGTTCTCCGAGGCCCTAAATCAAAATTTTAATGCGAGAAAAGTCAAAAAACGTAAATTCGCACTCGGGATAGAAAAAAGAGCATTACTTCCGGTGAAATTGGAAACCTTTTCAAGTCGGTCACATCATAGGTTATGTGTCCTCATGAATGAGGTGGCGTGACACATGTACACGTGTGTCGACTGTGTAAGTCGTGTCAGTGTCTCGTCTGTTTGACCTGTCTCGCAGGTAAAATGTCGTCAAAGACCATTTTAATCGGTCTAAGTATTTTTCGGTGTGGTGTGGAAAAATCCGTACATGGAAGACCTTCCTGGGAGCTCGCTCCGTACGATTGTAGTTTGCAAGACACTAAAGATTTTACGGCGTGGTGCAAACTTGTGTACAGGGAATGCAAATTCAATGATCGCACTGGAGAGTTCGGAGTGGTTAGATATACAACGCAATTTTTTGTTTTGGATAAGGCCAAAGCACTCCCTACTAGAATAGGAAGTCAAACAGCGTGGGACACTGTCCGGTTGGACTTCATAGACAACAAAGAAAAGTAATAACAAAAGATTACGAACTGCACGGTAGGTGTGATTTCCTAGTACTTTGCACTGTAATTTTACATTTTTCACAGTCGCCAATAGTGACAATAGTAGTACAGTGAAACCTGTATTAAGCGGACACCCTCGGGGAATGCTGTAGTGTCCGCCTAATACAGGTTTCGATAGATAACGTCATATGAGGTGTCAAATGCCATTCAAATGAACAGTGGAAACGTTTAGAATACTCCCAGAGACTGTGACGATGTACGTTTGCATTAATTTCTTTATCAAAGTGGACCAATAAATTTTATTGATCATAGTACCATAAACATAGATTGCAACTCAAATTTGAAGAAATCAGATGAGTGAAACAAGCTCTATACAAACAAAACGAAAGAGAAAGCAATACAGTACTGTGAAACTAATCAAATAAGCTCGCCAAGTCATGTTTTTTAATGCGAAATCGAAAAATTTGTGGGTGGCAATTCGAGGCAATCCTTCGCATTTCCGGTGTCTAGCGTGTTGGATGGTGCAATTTAATTACAAGTGTCCGTTTAATACAGGTTGGCAACAATAGAAATGACCATTTCAGGTACTTTTTAGGTGTCAGCGTCCGCTTAATAAAGGTTTCATTTAAAGTAAATAATGGAAATAAATTTGGGGACTTCGGCTAGTGTCCACTTAACAGAGGGTGTCCGCTTAATACCACTAGGTGTCCGCTTAATACAGGTTTCACTGTACATGCATTTTGATTCTCTCAAGCAAAGTATCACCAAATTTGTCAACTTTTGAAGAAATAAGATTTTGCGAAAGGAATGTCGGTAGCGTGGTTGCTGCTCGTGCAGCACTTTCAAACAATTCAGTCAATGATTAACATCGACAACATTGCACAACCTGGAAATATCATGCGAAGCAGTAAAACCCCATAAACTCAATGGTTGTCTTGAAAACAGCATGGCAATATTTTGAAACACAGTGAAGATAATAAATGCAAAAAAGAAAAAGAAAAGAACACACACAAGGGATGGTACGGGATGTGTATCTCCAAGTGTTTTTTCTTTTTAAAGCCAGTGATAGCGCGTACAGAACGAACGATTGTTGTCGACAGTAATATATATACAGCAAGAGACTATAAATACAGTGGATATGCAATTAGTACAATTAGACGCTGGGAACTAGACAGGAGTACTGAACTCTACCGTAACGCTTGGCCCTTCGACTTCATTTTGGCACGATCCCCGTAATTTCGGGATTCCTAAATGCATGTTAATGCATCTTTGATAACTGCAATAGCTATTACACTGCACAGTGGACTGAGACTATTGTCGCTGTCGCTGTAGTGGGATGTCAGAAGCGGTGGTCAAACCTAGATAACCAGGTTAGTGAAAACTCAGTTTAAGTAAGAAAACTGACT
Organism: Porites rus; assembly: GCA_964035705.1. NCBI lineage: Eukaryota > Metazoa > Cnidaria > Anthozoa > Scleractinia > Poritidae > Porites > Porites rus. The sequence goes on from OZ037993.1 coordinate 28,645,883, forward strand.
TGTAACAATTTTCATCTTTGGCAAATTACCCTACAGCTTTAACACTAAACCTGGGCTTCTGATCTTTTTAATTTACATGATGACAGGAAAAATACAATAAAGGGCGGGAGTCGGGAGACAAAGGAACAAAAAGGTACGGGAGGCGGGAGAACGGGGTACGGGAAGCGGGAGGTTGTCACCCCCCTGTAAAATGGGTTCTACTCCTTGTTGTTTTAAGAGCCCATCCCATCTCAAGTGTGGAGTGTAGTTTATCAACTGAGATTTTTGATGCCGCGTAGAAACCAAAAGTTGGAACTTTCGTTTGCTCTCCAGTTATTCTCGCAGCGTATCCTTTTCTGGCTTTGTCAAACAGCGTTTCTTTTTCTAGCACGCGCTTGTGCTTTCCTTCGTCTAAATGTGCTTGCAAACTTGAGGACCACTGGAATGTCTGAATACACCCATCTTCTGGGCAGGTAAAAAGGCCGCTTACTTCCTCTTTCTCTTTTTCTACATCCATGTCTTGTCCTGCTGTCTCTTGCTGGTCAGGACTACTCAGCCGTTGTTCGGACAAAGATTTTTGCTGCACTTCCTTTCAAGGATTGATTTTTCTAAAGCTTGACTGCTGAGAGCGGGTATCAGGAGGCTCCAAAACTTCAAGTGTAGCAGGAAAGATACCATCGGTTTGAATGTCCTTCCATGGTACCAGCTTTCCGGGCCCGATGTTATAAGCCTTCCATGTTGTGATACCATTTGGACAAAACTGGAAGTTATTAAGCGTACTAATTCCGTCCCATTTGATCACGTTTTTGCCAGCAGATAGTTCGGGAGGTTTCACATACTTCACAATAACGCCAGGAATACCGCCATTTGATTCAATGGCTTCTTTCATCTGTGCAGCGTTGTTCACATCGTGCCCCTCGTTTAAGGACACATTGATATGTCCTTTAATTGTTGCGGCCTGGCGGTCGGCTTCTCCCTTGCCCCCTTGTGGATCTGAAAAGTCGAACCTCTCCACCTTGACATCAGAAAGACTGTTCAACCTGCTTCCTACAATTGTTGACCCACAATGATAACATCCTGCGTTGTCCTGTTTGCAATACACTTTTTGCAGTTGTGGCCGACGCTCCTTTAACATCTCGATAACATCTTGTAAAATGGCGGTTACTGCAACGCTATCCTGAGGGCAACTCTGAAACAGGTGGACAAAAGTGAGCTTCTCAAGCGGGGCATTTGCTTCTGATCTTGTAAAAGCCACTGTGATGTGCCATGGAATACCACGTTTGGCGAACCAGTCTCACTGTGATTCGCGAAACTTTCGCGGTAAGAATTTCATCGCCCAGTCCATAACTAATAATGCTGAACTCCGAAATATGACATCTATCACGTCATGTTTTGCTTGATCCTGGTTAACTGTTCGGAGTTGGTGAGCTTTCCATGCCAAAATGTCCTTTTCAGCTTGAGCCACTAAACAGATACTGTCATCTCTTTCTTCTTCAGACTGAAGTTCTACGCACGCTTCTTTTATGGTAGACAGCACCCCGGTTAATTTATTGCATTCGTAGCAGACCTCATCGTGGTTATGGTTACACTTTCCTTGAAAACAACTATTAGGATCACTTAGGGAAAACGTTAAACAGTGATCGGCAACTTCTGATTCCATTGTAACGTGCACCTAAAATGTGAAAGATTATTATCGTCGTCATCATCATAGTTATCAATATCATCATAATTTTTACTATGATTTTTCGTTATTAATATCAGCTGCTTTAGGGTAAAATCTTTTAAAAGTAGTAAAAGAAGTTTGAAACTTATTAAAGCTTGTCCGAACCGCTTAAAGGGCGCAAATTGAAGATAGCTTCCGCTTAATCAATGTTTCGAGGTTTAGCCTCAATACTAGTTAGTACAATGCAGCCAGAGAAAGTTGACTTTCATGTTTATGACCAATTCGCTTAAATTTAGCATCAATCCAGCCAAAGTACAAAGTTAACAATCTACTCAAAGAATAACCAAATATTAAGATAGCCTTACCTTGAAATCAGACCGCAGATATTGTTTGGTAGACCGAAGTGTTTGTTTCATTTCCTTGGCCCAGGCTTGTGACTTTTCTTGATCTGCTATCTTGTCTACTATCTCGCTAAGATCTTCTATTGCCTTACTGCCTTGTGCAGAGAAGTTATCCAAGCCCTGCAGAGAGGTGCGCACTGACGCAGAGCAAACGTTTAGTACTCGGAGTTGTGTGCGCTTGCTCATCGGAGTGAAATTGGTCTCGGTACAAAACTAAAAATACTGTTGTGTTATCCGTTCTGGTATTAGCATCCGTACGACATTAGATGTTTTAATCACCTCCCCTGTTGAAAGTTTCAGCATCTTTTCTCCAAATGGCATGTCTTGTACAATATGAGAACTTGCAATAAAGTCGAGAAAATGATAAACTTTGGCGAAATCAACCTTCATACGCCTAGTGATGTCAGTAGGTACGATCGCCCCTCTACCATGTAACAGTCTATGATGCCGCGCGATGTTAAATCTGTAAGGCGTCACCCCGGGAATGTAATGCGTCAGTTCCTTAAGCGATAGTTTATCTGCCAAGATGGACAAAATTTGTCTTCTCGTGCTCCAGTGAGTTGCGTTTAAATAGCTTTCTGCTAAGCCTTGTAAAATTTCTTCTTCGGCTTGTGTTCTCTCAGATGGTAAGCTTTCACCTAATGTGGTCAATAATTTATCACTTTGTCCTGGAGCAATTACTTCAAGAACCTCTTGAACACTTTGTTTTGCTTTACGGCTGTACCTTCTCTTTGTGCGCTCGTTAGCACTTTCCCATGGAACGGACAACTTATGTCGAACAGGGCTAACATCACGAGAGAATAAAAAATCGTTTAACTTTTTTAAAGGCTCTTTTGCCGTGTCTACTTGGCTTCTATGCGGTGTGTTCTCAAAATCAGAACCTTCCAAATCCGATTCTGGGATGAATATACTCTCTCTTCTTTCATCAACATGAATTAGTTGGGCTGCTGCAGTTTCTGCCTAAAATTTCACAAAATTAAAAAAAAAAAATTAAAAAGTCTGAAGTAAGACCCCAAAATACTTCTTCTTCCAGTTTCGTGGTTGTCAGTACAAACATAAAACAGTTTGAACGTACTCAAAATTGGATTCAAATGAGCTGCGTACAGTTTCTAATATTACAAGGAAAGATCTTTGTAGTTTGTAGACGTAAATCATAGAATGTCATACTTACCAGAGTAAGCTCACCTAGATGCTCTGTAAGTTCGTCAAAATCTGATTGTGGCAGACTGCTTTCAGGGGTATGTGCTTGTTTCGTCAGGTTCTTTCGACACTTAGTACAAATCGCTAAAAAAAATATAAAAAAATTACAAAAATGTTAACCCACTCTTTTTATATTTTCTCATCCGCACTTGCATTTCTGATTTCTTGCTATGCCATTTATCACTTTTACACACGCCCCCCTCTCATCGTTTTCTTTTTCGACCTTGGTTCAGCGTATCGCTCGGCTGTAATTCTTACTTTGCGAACCACAAAAGAAGAAGAAAAACACACATCAAAAAACCGCCAGCTACGTAGACTATATGCGAGGCTACCCTTCGAAATCGGTAAAGCGCGGCTTGGCTCCTTTCCAGAAATGGCGCCGAAATCACAGTTCTTGGGTATGAACAAAAGCCCTATCCCGGGTTTGGTTTTCTTGCCGGAACAAAGATATCTTGCATAGTGTGAACATAGGGTTAAAGGCCTGTTTATGTGAAGTGAGCCAGCCCGATTAGCCCAGCTTGCCTGCTTTATCCGGCTGGCTCGGCTTATACCCTGTGTCCTTATAAAATATTTGCTATGTTTTTATATGAGAGACCAGGCTGACGAGATACTGGTTGCCTGAGGAGAGATTTCTGCAAGTGGGTCAGTCCGGCTTCATATATTAACAAAACGGAAATTTTAAAGGGAACCAAGGTATTAGCCGAACCATTCCAATAAACGGGCCAGCCTAGCTAACTGAACTGACTCACCATTTTAACGACGGCAGAGATATGTTTGATGTGTTATATGACGTCATACGTTATAAACAAATGTTTTACTCCCGCAAGTATTACAAAAGAAGAAGGATTATATTTACCTGAACCAACTGGAATGAATTCACCAGTGGCTTCCAATATGTACTTCGACTGAGCCAAGCTACAGCCCCGCTCGGCATTTTTCTTGGATTCTTCACTGTGTCCAGAGAGTTTGCTTGGAACACTGCATACCCGCTTAGACCTTCGCCACCCAATACCCAAACTAACGCGGTGCAGCGGACAGATAGTCATGTCGTGGATATTTTCTGGCGTTTGGAAACAACCACTGCGGGCTAGAATAAGCTCAATTTCCGTTTCGCAGCCACTGAATTGAAGCTGTTTTTTGTGGCTCGATATATTCTTTGAGCATGATACCAAGGGTACGATTTTACGCGACGCAGTCTTTGACTTTGGATCAGCCCCGCATTCTCCACCGACCAAAAGTGACAAGGTACACGCCATCGCTCAATATTGTAAGTCAACGTTTACGTTTAACGATTAACTCGGCGCTATTTTACTTCCTTGAGAAATTTACGGTGAAAATTAGTTTTTCGGAGAGAGACTTGTAGACTGAAACAATGATAACACAATACTGGTTGTAAGTACGCCAAAGTAATTGAATTATCAAGTGCTGCAAACATAAATATATTTTTGATGCATCTTGTTTATGCCAGTCTCAATCCCAATTTTCATTTTAAGGGACTTTACGCCAGTCCAAATCAAAGTTTTCTCAGTTTTGAAGGGATCTTTAGCCATAGATTTTTTATTGTTTCAGTTTAAATGCCGTGTTGACAACCGCGAAGTCGCGATGTACTATTTACACATGTGTTCTGTATTTGCATAATGGCTTCGTGCGGTCCAAAAAAAAAAGAGTTCGTGAAGTCCTTTACTCTAAAGGAAACGGAATATATAGCGGAGGATTTCAAAGCGGAAATCGCTCATACGTTGTTCGACGTTATGTGAAGTCTAATAACGGTGTCAAAGGTCGGTGAGTGACGTGTAGGAAATCAATGTCACGATATCATGCATGGAGTCTCAATCCTATAAGCCACTGCCAAACTGCCGTTAACTTTAAAAATAACGTAAGGGCAGCGACTTAGTGATATACCAAGCTAAATCTCACTTGCACTTATAATTTTAGACTCAATTAATCCAAAAGTAATACGATTTTTGTACGGTACTTTCTCGCAGTTTCAATATGGCGGTCATCGAAAAATCTTGCAAATTAGCAATCTTCGGGGCAGTCGTATCGAAAAACTGAAAAAGATCCCAAAGAAATGAAAATGAAACATAAAACATCTATCCTTAAACTGTAGAGAAAGCTTAGTCTGAGGATATATTTTGGCGTACCGACCGGATTTTTAGGCAAGTCTTTTATGTCACTTTAGAGCGATTCAGAAAAGGCAACGAAGTGCCTTCAACGAAAAGCTCTCTACGAGTCATATAAAATAAATGATCAGTCATTATAGACAATATTTAATTGACCAAGGGACAAGCTATTTATTCATAGTAAGAAATCATTTATAGGCTTTACCTCGCAAACTTGAAAGAGTCACGAATATAGTAAAATTTCGGTTCATCAAAGAGGTCATTTTGGTGCAAAACGGACCCAACCGATTTTATTTAATTCCCCTTATGAACGCAAAAATTAGACAAAACTAACCTTATTTTGTTACCTACGATACATTACTCTATCAATGTAAAAAGTATCAGCGAAAACGAATTTTGAGCTGTGTCCGTGATTTTGGGATTATCTCCGATTCTTACTGACATTGACTCTTAAGTTATCCTGACTATAGCGGCAGTTTCTGTAAAATAACAATAGAACACAACTATTCACAGCCCATTTCACCGACTGGGATCTCACTTGCCACAGGATAAACAGTTACCGCAAAATGAGTTCAAGATCTTCTGCTCAAAATCATTTGTCAAGACCGCTCTTTTCGTTATTATTATTTTTTTCACCATAACTTATATTTCTTGTTCTACGATTGGTAAATCTTCGGTCCTCAACTTAATGTACGGACCAAAATAATAATAATAATAATAATAATAATAATAATAATAATAATAATAATAATAATAATAAAAGATCTTTCCTTTGCCTTTAATTTTGTTGTTTCTAGTGCATCTTTTTTGACCCATAAGGTAACAAAACGTGGTTTAGTTGTAATCTTTCAGTATTAAAACTACCCACGATCCTTGTTTTGCTCCTTAATTTATGACCCGCCGTGTGAATTTCTTTGCGGGATCTCACGACTTTTTACCCATTTCTCGCTATTTTCCCCAGCTCTAGGTCCAGAATCTCACATTGTTTTTGCCTTTTGGGGGTTGGTAAGTCTGTAAAAGACCACTAAACGCCCTACACAGTGTATCCTTTTGCACTAGTATGGCACATCTTATCAAAGGGACAGTTTAATAGAGGTGAAGACAATAACAAATTACTCATTGGCACCTCGAAACAGGTGACCACGGCTGCTTAGTAAAGGTAACTGCTAAATAGCGATCAGTTTTTACAATAGAGCGGTTTTCATTTGAGTGTCGAAAAGTAATTGGTTTTGCACTTTCTACACGATGCGATTGGCTTAAAAGATTCGCGCCACCTTTTCATCCAATCAGAAGTAAAACCAAAGCCAATTGTGACGCGCTCGCATGCATTTTCCCGCGCTTTGCGTCCGCCACATGTAATTACTTCGAGTTTTGATTGGTTCAATGTATTGTCTGTGTCCTATGTGATTGGCCAGAGTAATTACTTTGGTTTTGGTTTTACGACACTCAAACGAAAACCACTCTAATTAAGCGAAGCTAATTGCAGAACTTTGGTGACCGCTTATAGAACTCCGCTTAATACAGGTTTGACTGGTTTGACTATAGAGGCAGTTACAATGTACACCCTCTAATAAGAATCTGTGGTTAAGAACCTCCTGGCAGAAATCTGCACTTTAATACCTATGAATACAAGAACCTGTTTAGGCAAGCTAAATCAAGCAGGTTCCTATATGTGGTTAATTTTTTACAGTTAAATTATGATCAACAATTTAACAAAGGAGTCTAACTTTGAATTGTAAATTTAAGTACAACAAAAACATACTGTATTAAACTATATAGATCTATAGATATAAATTCGCTAATCAGTTTTGTTAGGGTTATAATAACACAATTGTGAATAAATGAAAAGTTTATTTATTTTTCTCCTGATCAACAATCTATTATCTCCAACATAAAAATTAAGAACCTGATTAAGAACCTACCCAGCCTATTTTGCCAACAAGTACCCCAAGGTACATTAGAACCTATATTTTGTCAGACTTAAAAAAACTAAGGTTCTTATTAGCGTGTGTTACTTAAATACAACTGAATACAACTATATTAACACCCCATTTAACCGAGATCTCACTAGTACCATTATAAACAAGTATGTTCAGCTCAAAATCATTTGTCATAACAGTAGCCTTGCAGCTCTTCAGAACCTCTAATTTGTTTGGATTCCTATTGTCACAGCTCTTTTGTTTTCAGGCTAGGTTCCATGGTTACTTTGTTTACTCATTGCTTTATTCCCAGCCAATCCCTATGAGGTTGCCCAGTATACACTAGACCATGTGGTCCCTGGCTCGTCCCCAGACCTTTAGGTAGAGGGCACCACCACATTCCTTTAATCCCCTACCATTTTTGAGTAAGCCAGGCAACATCTTCTGCCCCCCGCAGTAGATGAAAGAAAGATTTCAATTTGAACAAAGGGGGATAATAAGCAGTAAAAAAAACTAATTAAGATAATAAATATTTTCATGCAAGACACACAAAAAAATCGTTATCGGACTGACTTTTAGAATATTAAAATAATACCTGAAGAATAAATTCATAACGTAGGATAAATTTTCACTTTACAATAGCGGCCATTGTCGCATTATTTCGGGTTTCATGCAATACTATTTGGTGTGAATCTTAACTTGTACAGTGTACAAGAAATGGAGTATACTAGAAAACTCTTAGTTATCAAAGACATTCGTAATAATACCGATCAAGAAAGTCGACAGGCTCACAGTGCGAAGCACAAAAAGTTATTAAGTGAGCTTTGAAAACAAAGCAATAAATAAACCAATACAATGAAACCTCTATTCAGGGGACACCCTCGGGACCAAAGCAAGTGTCCCTTGAATAGAGATTCCCCCTGATTAGAGGTTGGGCTAGGGTTTGTTAATAATTAACCAACAAAGACAGCATAAAAAAGCATCATTAGGGACTTTAAGGTGCCACAACAGCGATGACAAACAGAACGTCAAAAAGGCAATAGGTTGAAATGAATAGGCAAAGCAACAACTCTGCACATGCATCACGCTTTTTTGTACATTTTTTTTACCAACACTGCATGACTACGACAGGAAAATGCCAAATTTTACGTTTTATGGAGGACGTAAAGAAGCGACGGCTAAATTATCTTTCTCTTCCTCAGGGGTGTAGCTAGGGTGTGGCCCTGGGGTGCCTGTGATGCCCCCTTTGTGAGATAATTATTCTATGCCCCTATAATTCAGGTGGCCAAAACACGCGAATCTGAAGAATCAACATGCGATAAATCTTTTCCAGTGCTGATTGTTATTTACTCCATTTGCGAGACCGAACATCTGCAGTGGACCATGTTCTTGTTCGTAACTAAAAGAGACCAATTTATGCTACATCAAACTTAATTAATCTAATAGATGCAGCTATTTTGTAGGCTCGTCCCTCGCCCCACCGCTCACTGCTCACCGAAAAAAAAATGTCACTTTTAGTAAAACACGGCCTGGATATCGACATGCCAAACTGGTAAGTACTCTGGGTTTGACACGGTGTGACCCCCCCCCCCCCCCCTTCAAAAATCCTAGCTACGCCCCTTTTCTTGAACTTGAATATGATTCTTGGGAATTCGGCTCAAAAACTCAAAAACACTTCGCTTACATTTGACAAAGTAAATGAGTTGGAGAAATGAGTTGGAGTAATCACGAAAGAGACTGCAAGAATGGAAATTTACTTTTTAAGCGACGTTTTCGTGGCCGTCACCGTCGTGGTATCTTAAACTCCCTATTGTTTTATTTATTTTGTTTTTATTTTCTATTTTTATATAATTTAATTTTACTTTTTTTAATCGGTAACACCTGTACAGAAATGGTAATACTGAATAAACTTGTTGTGGTTATTGCTATAATTATATGTTGAATTCACTCAAGAGCATTTAATTGATTTATGTGAGATACAGTTCAGTTTGTGAAAGCTTCCATTTTTTGATTAGTGTGCACTTAAAGATATCAGCCCTCTTTAAGGTCAGTGACTTTTTGAGTGCTGAGGTGTCCCCTGCGATAATGGACGTTAAAATAGACCCAGGTCTCTGGACCCAGAAAAAGACTCCCTTTCCTCTGAGTAGAGGTCACTTGCCCTTCAATAGAGGTAATAGATACAAAGATTGTGCACATTTTCTGGGACCAAATTTTGTGTCCCCTGAATGGAGGTGTCCCAAAGGAAAGGATGATCAGTTACACTATTTGCTCAATTTTAAAAACCAACATGGATGAGGTTGTTAGCATATAATATATACTGGATGGGGTAATGGCTCAACATAATTTTGATTCTTTTTTAAGTCCAATATACAATTTATTTAAACCTACTAAATTTTTCTACGTTAACTTAATATCAGAGTGCAATGAACACACTTGAGCCGGCAGCACTTTGAGATTTAAAGAGATCTCTTGTTTTTGACAGGCAACTCCTGTAACTGTCCTCTGAACATGACTTGTGATTGGCTGATTGTCATTGGGTGCAGCACTCTGGTTGAGTTACTTTATTGCACAACAATATTGTACTACAAACTAGCTAGCCAGCACTGCAGACAATTTTATCCTTCTTTAAACCAACTATGTCTATACTATACACGATATGTTGGCCAACTGCACTGCAGGCTATAAACAAGCCAGATAATATAAAAAGCAGGACTATATGTCAGCTCTAGTTCACCACTTCCCCTAGCTACTTACAACAAACACACGAATATGACCAAAGAAAGTCTTTTGCAATTTCTTCTGACTCTAAATCTTATAAATATAACCTCTATAAGCGTGTTTAAACAATGAAACTCTTTTTTTTTGAAAAATAAACTTAAAGTCGAAGTATATCAATATCCCAAAAGGTGTCCCCTATCCCAGTACTAACCCCACCTAACAGGGCTTAGCTTCACCGAACAAACAGGGCAAAGCAACTATGAGAATGATATGAACCGAAACCATAATTAAAGTACCTATAAATGAAATAGCAAAAATTTTTAAACATAGGCTGCTGACTTTGGGGACCTCAAAAAATAATATTTCAGATCCCAATAACTAAAAGAGTTGATTTTCATACTCCAGGTACTGTATAATGAAATAGCTAGTATACACATGACCTACAATCATACCCAAATTTTGAAAAAAGAGAAATCACAAAGTCATAACCTGTAGTGGCTTATTAGAAAGAGATAACAGCAAGCCAAGAAGAGGAAGTTTCTTGAAGTACTTTTGAACTAGCAGTATACATGCAGTTTGTTTTTGTAACTGCTATTTCAATTTCAACCTCAGAAACCCAAGGAAAGCTTACACAGTATCAGCACCACAGGAAGAAAAACAATCAAAAAATCTTACTTCCTGTGGACGAGCCTTAATGGCAGATTTAGATCTGGAAAAACAGCATGGAAAGGTAATTCAACGAAGAGCAGGAGGAAACAATAAACTATTAGAAAAAGGGATCGAAACACCATCATCACTTGTCATCGATCTACTGACAAGCATAAGCAACTGTTATTACTGCAGGGAAATACACAAAGAAGGCTGCATGTCAGTCAAGTCCCTGACAACAAAAATTATTGGTTCCTTAATTCCCATGTACCTCCCAACCTAGATCTCTCCATCCGGTCCATCTCCAAAAACCTGATCACGAGTTAATAATTTTTTCTGTCTTCTCTGAGACACTGGGTTAGTGGGGTTTAACTGGAATCTTTTGCATAATTTATTCCATTTTGATAATCGCATGCAATACATACACAGGGTGCAAAGAAAATCATTTTTACAGCTTGCCATTCGGGCAAGCTGAAGCTAGCATTTACTAGCCCAGACATCATTTTAACTGTGGCCCCAAAAACTTTTTGACTGGCAGAATTGATTTCACAGTTCTTCTGTTTTTAACTTGCCCAATAGGCAAGTTAAAAACAGAATTCACTAGCCCGATAGCAAAATCCACTAGCCCGGGGCTATCGGACACTACTTTCTTTGCACGCTGCATACATGTACATGTACATTTTGTATTATTTGCTGTACGCTGGAATTGGTTTTTGGTCTCTAAATAAGTTATCAAAAATGAACAAATCTCTCATCAACTCATCTTACCAGCATCTGCCAGGGGTGGATCCAGAAAATTCAGAAAAGGGTGGCTGGGACACTTGCCCACTTGCCAGCTATATAGAAACGTTTTATTGTTCTGAGAATTCTATAAAAATAATACAAAATAATTTCAAGGAAAAAAGGTCCCCTTTGGCCCACCCCTAAATCCTCCCTTACTGTTGCTTAATGTCACAGCTCCTTTGTTACTGAGAAGAAGCTGATAGGTGCCTCAATCACGGTGAGGTGAAAATTAAAACTCATTGCCCTTTGAGCAAACTGTTGTTAAAGTTTAGTAGCCATAGTAAAGCATTCATGCTGGTCAACCAACCCCAGTCCCCTTTTCTGTAGCATTTCAGATTACTCTCCGATCTCTATCTTGGCAAATGCTGCTTACTCACTGGACACCCCATGAGTTGTGCAGCGCACCTTTGGCGTGAAATTACACAAATCGAATTTCGAGACAAAAGATGGCACAAGAAGTATGAAATATTAAATTGGATTGAAAGTCACAACTTTAGTTTAAATTATGCGCTGATCAAGTCCAATCGTACTGCGTTACAGACTTATAAAGGAGAGGAGCGAACTTTTGGGACACCCTGTATAGCCCTTTGTTACATCCTGTCAATGGTGTGCCAAAATGGTGACAGATTGTAGTGATGAAAAAAATTGTGAAAAATTGACTGTTTTGATGAATTTGTATACTTTATTTTAAAAACTATGAAATCTGTAGATTCAATAATAAAAAAAATATGCCATTGGCCAACTTAATCCATAAGGTTAAGTCACAACAATTATTCAAAAACATCTATAAGAGAAACTTGAATGTTAAATGTGTCTGCTACTCAGCTTTTGAAACATCATGTACAACTCTTTCTAACTTTCTAATCTTGTTGTAAATCTTTATACCATAAATTTTCATCAATTGGTCTATTAAATTCTCATTCTAGAAAAATCACATAAATTGACAAGACTAGACTTTTATGGATGGATTATGTATGCTGTACCCTCTTAAATGCAAATTCCTGACTCCCTTTAAATGGTAAAAAAAGATAATAACATTATTAAAAATATTTTCAGCAATATGTTCAAGATGCAATAATGATTCAAGCAGAACGGACACTTCTCTAATACAGACACCTCTATATTACAGACAGTTTCCAATGTCCAGTGACAAAATTCTCATGTATTTTCTTTAAAAAAGAAGCTCTATAATACGGACTCTCTCTAATACGGACGATGGGTACTAAATCTTGGCCTGAGAGAGTAAATTAATATAAACTTAACCTCTTTACTATGGACACTGTAGTGATCGGGTGAATACCGGGTCCCGATCAGGTGAAGTTGCACAGGGTAAATCCCATCTAGTCTGGCTGATGACCCAGGCAAGGTGACTTCTAAGGCCCAGTCGCCATATACCAAACAATTAATTTGCAAAAGGTGTACAGAGGAAAATAACCAACTTTTTGAAGGCTTCAATAACTACAGATAGCATCGAAGATCTTTTGTGTTACATTTTGTACTCTAGTTACTGTAATACTGCCTTGCAAAATAGCGAAAGACACTTTCAGAATTGTGCAAATACGTTACAACTTTTTACATGCAGCATTGTGCTGTAGCTCGTTTCGTCTTAAAGCAGTGATCATGATTTGTCTACGACTGTACATATGTAGGTGATATGTACAATTTTGTATGCTACTGAAAGACAGTGTCTTTGTACTGTGAATTAATAAACTTAAATGCAGTTTAAAGACGAGTGTAAGCCTGGTTCTAGCTACTGAACACTTAAAACTGTAAGTGGAGTCATAAAAGTGACATCATCATAGTGATCAGCTCTTTTATACGGACACCTCTCTAATACAGCTGTACGGACACTTCGCTCTGTCCTTTTGGTGTCCGTATTAGACAGGTTCGACTGTAATGGGTTCGATTCCAAGAAATCAATTTCAGGGAACTTAACCTACTTTCTGACATTTAGAGCAAATGAGTTGAAATTAATAATTATTGCAAAAAAAGTTTAAAAAATGCAAAGACTTCTTAATACTACATGTATACTACTTTTACCACAAAAACATACTAAAAACAAGGGTTATTTGTTGCCTGACTCACAACTTACAGTTGACTGTGTTTTGAGTAAACTGTAATGTGTAGTTCCAGAAAACATCCAAAATATCCCCCCCCCCACCCCTACGGAGGGCACTATTACTTTAGACCACCCTCACCCCTATAATTTCCATTCCATTCAAGCAGTATAACCCTTTGATACATCAGCAGTTAATAGAGTCAAGATTCAAGCTGTGATATATATGCTACCACTGAAGGGCCACGAGGCAAATCCACACAGTTGTTTCAAGCTGTTGGGCAACACAACGTGAGACTAAATGGCAAGCTGCTGAGAGAAGAGAGCCAAGACATTAATATGGTCCAGCAACTGTTAGAGAGGCCCAAATAGCAGTGTCTGTTCGTTCTTGGCTGACTATGCTTTAACACAGCAGCATTTCGTGGCTGCTGGAACAGAGCGTGAGCAACCGGCTGCCATCTTTAAAACAGAATGGAAGACCAATCTAGTGGCAAGAAGAGTTTTAAGATGACGAAAGTCTGAAGAAAGTGCCATATTTCAGTGGTCAAATAAGTTGTAGACTGTCCTTAAGTTTTCCTTGTGTTTTCCCATCGAATGCTTTTCAAACCATCCACAAAAATGTCGCGATATTCTTAACACAACAACCCTTCATTTTTTTATTCATTTTTTTTTCTTAGAAATCACGTGATTTTGCATACCTTTGTGATTTTGTTACCATGTTTGGATACACTGTAATGCAAGTCCTCCTTGCGTGATCAACATGAAAATATTTTCCCATATGTCGAATTTGATAAACTTCAAAAGAGAAAAAATTAATATTATTGAGGTTCCTTGGCTTGTTTCATTTTTGTATAATACATTATATCAATCCAGAACAGTTTTGTCCAGTGTACTAATGAGTCAGTAGAGCATCTATAAAAGAACCAGTAAACAATAAACAATTACCTCCTTTCAGTTAAAAACAAGTTAGATGAAGGCTGATAGAACATGACCATAACACAGAGAATACCACAATTATATTGTGAAATATAAAGCAATGAGCTGGATGACCGGCATTATTCATGAGCCGATGACATTCGTATTAGATACATGTAGACTACATTCATACAGGTAAGCTGTGAAAAAAGCATTCAGCTATATTAAACTGTTTTAAATGTAAGATCATCAATAAAAACAATAATTCTTGTTTCAAAGTCCCTGGAAAAAAAGACCTTGAGAATCTGTCCCCACCCCCTTGGAAATTGCCTCCTCTTGGACCTCCTTCCCATTGAAATTTCTGGTGCCCTCCATGGGGGGAAGTATAAACTGCATCCTGGTGTGGAGGATAACAGTTTCCATTTTCTCATGAACCTATGCAGGTATGCATGTAATATAGCTCCTGGAGTCACTGCAAGTGTTTCCTTAATTTTTTTAAACAGTTAATTGTTGTTAAATGTACATGTATTTTCTGCTGACACTAAACATGAAAGGCATTTTAAAATAACCTCAGTGAATTGGTAATGAACAAATGTAAACACAGCACTGGTTTAGTCATTAAAAGTTCTTACATGAATCAAGTGAACTCACTCACTTCAATTCCTCATGAACCTATTGTTGTGGTGCATAAAGCTACCATGGTGGCCAATCATTTACATAAAACTGGTATTAAATGAGGTACAGTAACACCAGCAAATAAGAACCTACTTTTTTTAAAGTCTGGCAAAATAGGTTCTTGTATTTTGGGGTACTTAATGGAAATTTAGGCTGCGTAGGTTCTTAATTAGGTTCTTAGTTTTTACGTATGAAGGAGATAGCTATAGAGTGTTGATTTAAAATCACAAAAATAAATTAACTTTTTAAAGTTATTCATAATGATTGTATTATGTCATATAACCCTAACAAAACTGATGACCAAATTTCTTCTTAGTCTCAATTGCAGATTCAGAATCTGTAAGCCATGTTTTGTTCCTTGTATTTAGTCCAGAAAAGAGAAGACATGGTCCCTGCAGGGTTGAACATAGAAACTGGGGATATAACGAATTGTGGCATAACTCAGGAGCTCGCCACGAACGTTTTGTGAAGAAAGCTTAGGAAAAGTTAATGCGAAAGATTTAGAGCTTTTCCAGAATAGGTTGGTCCACGAATTCTATTGCTTAAAAGTGGTGATTACTTTGGAACAAGTGGTCGAGTAAAAGAAGAATCTTAATGAGCAAAACTTCGATCAATGGAGCAGATGGTGAGGCTAACTGGTCGGGTGTTGTAAACTTTCATTGTTTCATTTTCAGCCATGGCCGAAATGACATGCCATGTTCATCGCTTTTTTTGCTCTCTGGCAATGGTGTAATTTCTTTCATACTCAAATCTAGGCCCTTAATTTTTGTGTATTTATGCACATGTACTCAATCAATTCAGAAACAAATTGTCAAATACCATATATAAAATAAAATATCTTGAAGAATACTTAACTGTCGATAACGTAGGAAGTCAAAAACTTGTCACGAGGAAATCCTGCCTCATGTAGATGTAATTACCTCCTCATTTCTTGAGCAAGCGAGACTTATGAATATATACTTAAAAAATAACTCATACTAGGTACCCCCCTTTTTACCACTGATAGTTACCTTCCTTTGTTAAATTGTTCATCATAATTTAAGCTTACATGTAACTTGCAATGATGATCTTCTTAGGCTTAACTTGCTTCACAATATCATGTTTGAATCCCTCAGTCGCAAGGACATATGTGAGCATTTTTGATTGGCTCGTTTGTTACACACTTTAATGTGATTAGCCTGATTTGAATTAAGCATTGACAGGCCAAACACAACTAATTTATATAATATATAGCTTGTGAGAAGGGAGATTGAGCTTTTGATAGTGCAATTAACGTGACCGAAGAGTCAGCTTGAACAACAGTGGTTTTTCTTGCTCTCTTTTTGTGTAGTTTATGCAGTGCATGGAGTATTCTACACTGAGCAACTTTTATTTTACCACTTTGAGTCCCGCATTTAGAGGTTGAGGAAGCTGAGTCTGTTCCATGCATATTGAGCAATAAGTTCCTATGGTTTATGTTTCTGCAGATTTTTTCTGACAGGATTTGATCACAAACGCAGTTTATCACGAAATGATTTTCTTTTACCTCTGTTTAATGCGGCCGCCCACAGGGGACATGCTGCAAATAAAAAAATTCCTGCAAAATAAATAAAGTTGCTGCAAATAAAAAGTAGTTGCTGCAAATAAAAAATAATTGCAGCAAATAAAAAAAATAGTTGCTGCAAATAAAAGCATTTGCTTCAAATTAAGTGAAAGGAAAGTTTGTGCACGCACTGATGGGAAGAGGAGGACTCAGTATAGTTGTATCCAGGGCCCACTCACAAAATGCTTGTCCTAATCCTCAGTGACAGAAAACTTATTTGAGTTCAATGGAAACAATTATCTTCAAACCCATGGAGTTGCACTGGGCATAAAAACAGCAGTGTCCTTTGTAAATATCTACAAGGCGGAGACTGAAACAAACCTAATCCAACATAGAAATACCAATGGAAATGTTTCATTGGTGATGTTTCCTTTCTTTGAGACTGTAACAGAAAAGACCCAACTTTTTCTTAAAGAAACTAACAAATCCCATCCCAAAAATTAAGTCCATGGCTGAAATATGAAATAACAAAATAACTTTCCTTGATACAACAGTTTTCAAAGGAGAACATCTCACAGAGAAATTCATCTTCATTGGACATCAAATCCCACTATAAGCTGACTAAAACCTTTCAATATGTACACTTTACCTAGTTCCACCTACGAGGGTAAAAAGAAGTTTCATTAAAGGCGAAGAAATAAGATTGATTAGAAAAAACTCCTCAAAAAAAAACATTTGAAGAGTGCCTTGTGAACTCGAAGCACACAAAATCCTAAACCGGATATAGAAAGGTCGTTGTCAGGGGTCAACCTTGACTCGACACACTGATAGGGGCTAAAACAAAAACAAAAAAAATAAAGAGAGACTATTGCCTTTCATTACAACATATAACCCAATGGTACAAGACCTTAAAAAGACGTTGATGGCAAACTGGAGTCTACAGGCCTAATAAGAAATCAACCTCTGCAGTGCTGAAAACAGTTTAAGACCTCCGATCATATCCTACAAAAGACATGCTTGAGTGCAAAAATGTAACTTGAAGGCAGTTGATAATTCAATGCAACCACAAAAACCACATTGGGAGTCCTTGCAGGTCTGCCTTTAACTTTCATTACAACTATACTGAGTCCTCCTCTTCCCATCAATGTGTGCACATACTTTCCTGTCACTTAATTTGTAGCAACTGCTTTTATTTGCAGCATCTATTTTTATTATTTGCTGCAATTTAATTTTTATTTGCAGCAACTTTTTATAACATAGCACGCGTGCTTGCCCTATATAAGTCCTATTGAGCCGCTATGAACAAAATCTTTATTTACGCACGCCCATGCGTAAATAAGATGACGTGAGCATTTTTTTTTTACCTGGCTGCAAACTTGTCGTCTTTCAAGCTGTAGTGCACTTTTCCTTCTCTTTAAAATATGGAAGAAACCAGCGAAGAACTGCCCAATTTTTCTATCGGCATTGACCTTTTAGGTCCTGATCCAACAAGAAGCAAAAATAAAGCCGAATTAAAAAAAACTCGCAAGTTGCGCGTTTAGCAAATTTGTCGAAGACCAGCTGCAGCAAATTTTGGCCGAAAGACATTCACTGGGAACAGAACAGACACCAACTGGTCATCAACAACATTTAAAGGCAAAATTTCCGTTTTTATTGTTGTTTTTAAATTTGTTATGCACTTTGTTATCTCCGGACAATCTGACTGAAGCAGAAAAAATTTCTATCACAATAACAACACAAATTACACAAGAAGACATAAATTTATTACTCACGAAAACAACTGCTGCCAGGTCTTCTCAAGAAGCCGTAATGACCAGCCAATGTTCGTAAATGAATATAAGTTTAAAGAAGGATAACAGTCGTCTTCGCTAAAAACATGTTTTCTGGATTTCGCCGAGCAAAACGTAAACATCTTTTCAGCAAATCCAAACCATACTCCACGACTTCTTACAAACATGTTAGTTTTAACTTTAGGTGAACTTTAAGACTCTTTTACCTTTGTTTCTGCTTTGTTTCCATTGATCGTTAACGAATAAAGAAGCAAATTTTCTTTCTCACTTTTACAGAAAGAATATTTTCATTCAAACTAGACGATTGTGGCGTGTTCGTAATCAGCCAATAGAACCGTTTGTTATTGTGTCGCGCGTTACGAGAATTTTGCAGTTAGTCAAAAAGCAAGTGAGCTATGTTATAAAAGAATTTGCTCATGCTTTTAGCTTTGCGTATATCCAGTTATGGATGCACTTGGGAAGATTGGAGAGCACTCAAGAAGCTAGAGTTGCACTCGGCTATCGCCTCGTGCAACTCTTATGCATCTTTCGTGCTCTCCAAACTTCCCGCATGCATCCATAACTCGATATACACACGCTAAGCATGAACAAATTCTTAAATTTAACTTGCAGCAACTTTATTTTATTTGCTGCAACTTTATTTAATTTGCAGCAACTTTATTTTGTTTGCAGAAATTTTATTTAATTTGCAGCAACTTTTTTATTTGCAGCATGTCCCCTGTGGGCCACCGTAGTTTAAGCCTTACGCTTTTTTCTTGTGGCTAAATAACCTTAGTTTCTAAAATGCCTGGACCAGGATAGCCACATGTAGCAGGTTTTATTTTTGGCTGTGAAGATAATGATTTCCTGAATTTTTTTTTTTGGATGCTAGAAGCCTAGAATTGTCGGCTAGATTGCAGAATACACGACAGTGCATCTGCAGTGATTGGAAGATGCTGGAAAACCAGTGGGCAAATTTATACAAGCAAATTCTTATAAAAAAATCACAAGGAATTCTCTCAAAGTATTTTTTTGTGCAGAAGAAGGCTTTAAAGTTTGAACTGCTCTTTTATTATTTGCTGTAAACTGCAAACGATCATTGCCAACTCCCTTCTGTGAATTTTGACATGTCACTGTGCCTTTTAATATTGGCATGCGCACGCAAAGAATTAGGCCAATCATGAGGTGCATAACTGTTAACGTTAACCCGCAAGAAACCTACCTACCACAAACACTCACATATGCAGGATGTTAGAATGAACTTTTATGCAGTTGTTCGCAAATGGACTACACAAATGGTTTAGACGAGTGTGTGGGCTGGCTGCAACATAGGCTAGGCTAAACAGGTTGTTGTATTTTTGCATGGGTATTAAAGTGGCAAATTTCTGCCAGAAGGTTCTTAATCCACAGGTTCTTATTGGTGGGTGTTTACTGTATTTAAATGTTTAATGAAGAACAAAGCATATAAAATAATAAATGGATATGTTGTAGTTAAGTTTTTATGTCAGGTAATTTTTATTTGTCTTTCGTTTCAACTTCATTAGCATACATTAATTACCATACCCAAAAACAAAAGAAAAACAAAAAAATTACATGAGGTAGAAAATTACAACAGATACATTAAGGTGACTGCAAAAACACATAAATAAGCTAATTTTTTAAATAAAAAGGGTTTAGTATAAATAATTGTTAAATTGTACATAGTTAAAACCCTATCACTCCCAGAGTCAATTATCTGCAATTATGCCGGAACCACAACATTTAGTTCTTACTCTTGAGCCTCTGGACGAAACCCCTTTATCAGTACTCTCACATGGTACTATTTGTTTTCAGTATTAGACGAAATGAAATTTCGACTTGTTCGTTAATAACGTTTTCATTTCGTCAGTGCACTTTTAGAAGTGAAGAGTAAAAACATCAATAACTTTACATACCAAATAGCCATCTCCCGCTGTCTTGCTGGCATAAAGGTTGTAATTGTTATCACTCTCACGATACCAAAGTTGAAGCTCTCCTGCCGCAACATTATTCTCACTCCCCCATGACACGCTTCCATGTGCCACACAAATCTGTGTAAAGCCCGACCGACTGAGCAGACTGAGCAAGATAGAGGCCATTTTGTTTATTGGAAGAGCACCTCGTCCCCAGGCTCTCATCCTAATGAAAAGCGCACCTGCCGCAAGGACTTATGGGCTGCATTTGTGCTCTGAAGTGTTTTTAACTCGTGGGTACGCGCGAGCGTACCACGAGTTATTTCAGGGACTGAGATATGCAAATGAGTCACTCACTCACTCGTAGTAGACGCACTTCGTAATTAATCGGGTCCGAACTCGAGAGCGCGAAGATCTATCGTTTCCAAAGAAGCACGCGCTCGCCGAAGTTCGGTAGCATCAAATTCCTCGCTGCGAGCTTGCATCGTGCGCTACAGCACGGTTAGGATAGAGGTCTTACCAAATTAAAGACAGACAGGAATCTTACAAATTAGGACGATTCAAAAGCCTTTGACCCGTCCAGGCGTTAAACTTGACAAGAAGATGAGCATTTGCTCTTCGACTCCTTCAACTTCGACGCTGGCTTGATCTCCTACCTTGTAGTACTGTAGTAGGTTATGTGTATGAATGAATTTATGGCGGTCAGTATAAAACATGGACTGCGGACTACGGACTGCGGACTGGGTATAAAATACGGACTATGAAATACGGACTGGTGAAATGTATGGTAAATAAAGGCACTTCTTCTTCTTCTTTTTCTTAAGGACTCCCTAAGATCACGGGGGGAAATGGATGTGAGTTTGAGCATTACCTTTTTAAAATAACAGCGGAAATCGAGATAAGAAAACATAAGCTAATGTTTTGCGTCCTACTTCGCGGAGGAGTTGTGTCGGCTTTGTATC
This sequence comes from Porites rus, assembly GCA_964035705.1. Classification (NCBI taxonomy): domain Eukaryota; kingdom Metazoa; phylum Cnidaria; class Anthozoa; order Scleractinia; family Poritidae; genus Porites; species Porites rus. The sequence continues at coordinate 28,667,147 of OZ037993.1, forward strand.
GCATATGTTCTTTCATTGCCATGAAATGCGTTTACATTGTTTTTTTACTGTCAGTGGCCTGGTTTCAATTAGCCTTAATTTCATCCCATTGCTTCGAGTCGTTTTTATGGCTCGATCGTTTGCCCCGGTCGTTTGCCGGCGGAAGTTCCATGGAAAAGGCATTAAATTTGAGACTTTTCGCCGAATCATGTGACCATCCTCAATGGCGTAGTGGCTATGTGAGGTCGGGTCAAACCGAAGGTACCGGGTTAAACTCCTGCTAAGGAGCTTCTTTTTCCCTTCTTCCTTTTTTTTTTCTTTTTTGTTTTGTCTTGTTTGCTTATTTGTTTTGCTGTTTTTTTTTTTGCTTTGTTTTTAAATATATACTTAAATAACTGTTAATAAAGTGCAATAAACAGCAAGAAAAGTATTGTGTTTCCAGAACAAGGATAGTACCTTATTCTCCTTTATTTTCGCGGGACTTAAATTTCGCGAAAATTTTCTCGGCACATTTCGCGAGTCTTTCATTTCGCGATCGCGGAGAAAAATTGTGTTTGCGGGGAATTTAATTTCGCGAAATTGACGATTAAGCGACTTTATTTTTTCTTTTTTACAAAAATTTTACGTTAACCAACGATTGAAACAAAACCAATATGCTGTTCCCTGTTGAGGTGATATGTGAAATGGACGATACACCAGGGAACAGGGCAATAATGGAAAGATACAAGACACTCGTAACTACACACTACAAGGAGCCGGGACAGGATGGTCAATTTGACGACTGTTTAAAGGATGTATTGGAGGAACTGTGCGAAGATGATTACTCAGATGCCGAAGAAGAACTTTAGGCGAATCTTGACACTGATTGACATCTTAAGTTGATAGATGATAGCTCCTTGTACTAACACCTTGTGTTAAAAATTGTTTAGGAGCCTTGAAAACACAAATACATGATTTTTCTATGTCCATTAAATTTCGCGGGATCAAAGTTCGCGGTCATTATTTTTCGCGGATCTTGAAGTTCGCGAATTTTTTAAAATCGCGAAAATCGCGAATTCAAGAACCCGCGAAAATTAAGGAGAATAAGGTATATTTATAATATGAATTTCTATCATTTCCTAAAATTCACTGTGGGAAAACCAGAGGTGATAACTAATTGATTATTTTCTAAACAACGTACCCACGAAATGACGATAGTCTTTCTTTGATTTATTTTCTTTCGTTTGTTTTATTTGAGGGTCTCAATGGGGTTAACCGATAGGCGTAAAACGGCCAAAAATTTAGCCGATAGCCGTAAAAATTAAAAAAAATTAACCGTTAGCCGTAAATAGCGTAAAAAAGAGTTCACCGTAAAGAAAGTGTTCCCTAGATTTGCTACTTTTCAGGAAGGTACTAAACTCACTTATGGTTGCGTTTATTATTTCCCGCCTAGTGTGACTCCGTACGCACGTTAGGCGAAGCGCCTTTTAGGTGTTAACCAAGACCTAGGCTCCATTTCCAGCGCTTTCTTGGGGAACTAATTTTTCCATAGCGAAAGTGTGGCTTCTTGCTGGGGATTAATATTTGCAATTTTCAGGAGGCCGTGCCCTCAAAACAGTAGTGAAACAACACGCAGAGATGTCACTGTTTGTAAAACACGTTGCCGATAAACAACATTTCCCTGTTTTTCTCGGACGCTACGGTAGACATCGCCATGCCTAGTCGCTGTTTGGCGTCTTCCCACGCAATCTCGATCAAGGCATTTCAGTGGCGAACTCGCTCGGACCACATGACCCGAAAGGCATCAGCCGCGCGGAATAATGCGGCCTACGGACAAGGCAACGGCAAGACAGTCGTTCCGTACAGTCCTTCGCTATCATTAGAAACACTGGACACGGGAATTTTGTTATTGGCCGTTTTCACACTAGACCTAGAAATGGATCATCCGTCTGAGACTAGCCTGTGTACAATCGCGCCCTGCCCACAGACACCCCTTCTCCGATTTTTTTCTGAGGGGAGGGGGCGGCTGTACACAGGCTATCTGGAACGGATAATCCTGTCTTCAAAAGTCAGGCGGATTGTTTATTCAAAATTAAAACTATTCCATTGCCAAATTAAGACGTATCACCTATCTGACGCGAATCATCAAACAGATAACACGTCTCACACGAATAATCCTTCTCTAGTGTGAAAACGACCATTTCTGTTATAATGAATGTCGCGCCCCGGCCTTGAGTTGGGCGTTCGCGTGTCCGCTTTTGCTTTTTCACAAAGATTGTTTAAATTGACTATTGACATTTCTATGTGTAAAATAATATCAGAAGTGAAATACTTTATAAAAAGTATGATCTATCAAATGTTAAAATTTTTCAAAAGAATGGCTTATTTCATCCCGAGATGATCCGAAGACCTTTATTTTGATTTAAAGATACAAAAAAAAATACAGGTTAATTAATATTTAACTTTTTGAAACAAAAGAAGTAAATTTTTAACTTTTTCGTTAACCGTAACTGAAAAAAATTAATCAATAGCCGTAGAAGAGCCAAAATTTTAGCTGATAACCGTAAAAACCACCACCCCATTGAGACCCTCTTATTTCCCATGTGGGGGAAAAGAAAACTCAGGCAAGATCAACAAAATGCACATTCAAGGTGACGTTTTTCATCTTCCTCAAAATGCTTAATGTTTGAAAACGATGCTCTGTGCTCAAGTAAAATTATGCTGACAAATACAGGCAAATAGAGAAATTCTCAGTGTGACTGAATGGAGAGGCAAACACTTAAAAAAAGCGTAAACCCGGCACATAAAAATATGTGACAGGGAATTTTGCCAGCCACGATTTTCTCTTTTCATTTTTTTATAGTGCGATGTCGCCACCGGGATTACTACTCTCTCTTTAACCTGTCAGACCTGCTTCACTTTTTGAAGATTTTCTCTGTTGCAGTTTCCTCGTTTCGCCTTACCCCGGCGAAAATGGTCTACGGCGCAAGCGAAACGAAAAATACTGCCTAAGTGTAGGTTATGTTCTCGTCCGATGCTTGCTGTTTTAGGAACGGACAGTTAAAACAATTTAATGATGGAGAGGGATGGGGAAAGCAAAAACATTTTATACAGGCCAAAACGCTTGAAAAAATTCATGCAAACCACAATGAAAACAAAAAGAAAATTCCAGAAAATCCAACCCCCTAAATTTTTGACGAAAAAGGTCCCCTTTCGCATACCTTCTATCAGTGACAAATGGTGCCTCTTCCACATATAATTGTTTATATTGTTTATAGAACTTTGTATCCCTTTTGACTGCTGTAAATGCACTTTTTTTTTACATAGAATAGCCTGTACACCGACGTTGTTTTCTTTTTCTTTTTGTTCCTACTTCCTTGCACTGGTGGTCAATAAATCCCCTGCGGTTTACATTTTATCACCCGCGCTCGACGGACTTTTGAAGAGGAAGTAGAGAGTCTGTCAACAGGCTACTAATCTCAAAAACAGAACGTTTTCTGGACTTTTCAAAGCCATTTCATTCATCTATTAGCCCTATTGGGCCCTTTAACAGACCCAAATGACAGATTTCCCTACCCTTTAATATACTTAAACCAGTGGAATCACCACCCTTTCTTATACAGCTATTTCGAGAAAGGTTGTCGGAAGGCTGGTATGGCCAGCCGAAATATTGTTATGAAAAAACAATACACGTCGTTCTGAATCAGCATTACACTAGTCTTTGGACTTCTCGTTTTTGGTATATATATATTAGTTGTTTTTGCCTTGTCAACATTTAACTCAAATCGGACTAATCACAAACTGCGTAAGAAACTAGCTAATGAAAAACACCAACATAGGTAACCCTTTCCGGCGGAGCTTCCCCACCGTAGGCCAATATAGGAAAACCCCCGGGTCTGGTTTTTTTAAAAGACACTATTCTTAAACATTCTCTATATTCCCAACCTGGAAGCACAAAATATTGGCGTTCAGTCCTGAACACATTGAGTGATGCCATAAACAACAAGTTTACTCCGCTACAAGACGATGTCCATCCTCTCCCCTAAGTTATTTCGAATCCTTTTTCTCTTTGTCTTTAAAACGCGCATCTTCCATATACATGCTAAGAAGCTGTTTTATTAAAAGGCCGGGAATAAAATATATAAAACATTTCAATAATTGAAGTATTTGTTAGTTTCCCTGAAAGCAGAAATACGTATTATCAAGTGAGAATAACGGGACAGAGAGGGTAAGGCCCTGCAGTCAGTTCAGCAGGCCAGCGGCTTTGGAAAAATATGACAATCATTGCACCAAACGTTATTTTAGGACAATTAAACACTGTTGCTAGAATACATAGAAAAGTTAAATTCCCTTACAGCTATGCCACCGTTCTTTTATCGCTTTTAGGTCTCGGACCGCGCTGCCGCTCTATCTAAAGTTCTTTAAAAACAAACGGCCTTTTGAAAGTTCATAATGGAAAGAAACAACCTCATTGAACAACAAAAGCAAGACTTAACCCATAGAAAATAATCGTGCTAAGGTGCTCAGGCCGAAAGTCAATTCTAATTCAGTTCATTTCAAGCCGTAGGCTCGAATCCCGAAACATCGAGTTTGGATTCGAGTTCGAGTTCGAGTTCGAGTTCATTATGAGCACATTGTTCAGGCGGTGTGTGCGCTAAATAAAAGATTGTTTTATTACTAATTTCTTCTTGTAACTGTTCAGCATAATTTTATGATATAAATTTTTTAATATATACTGCTGTTGATCCCCGCAGTTTGTTTTTCAGGCTTCAGGTATATGAAAGGGTAGGGATTTCACTTGTTGGAGCATACGAAAGGGTAGGGAAATCTAATCTTTGGGAAATCTGTCATTTGGGTTTGTAAAAGGGACAAAGGGCTAACAGATGAATTTTATAGCTTTATAAAGACAGTGCATTTACAGCAGTTCAAAGGGATACAAAGTTCTAAACAAGGTATGTGAAAGGAGTACCATTTATCAATAGAAGGTATACTAAAGGGGTACCTTTTCCGTGAAAAATGGTATAGAAAAGGGTAAGGGGTTGGACCTTAGGGCGGAGCCTCCCCATATAAAAATTCATTGAGTACCCTCCGGGCTAAAAGATGCCTCAAGCGTTAAGTCATGTCTTCACTTACCAATTATTTCATTGATATCGGTATGAATTGTCATATCCGGCTTTGTCACAAGGTCTAGAGGAGATGTGTTTGTCGCTAGAACATCAAAACCCGTCGAAAACCATTGAAAAAATGGGTTATTTGATCGCGTTACAGTTTCGTCGTTACACATTCTATATACCGCAAACCAAGAGACCGTGAGAGCTCGCAAGATGGACACTTCGTGCCTCGGCCGCCCTTCGGGCGACGTGCCGTGCGCCAACGAGGATGTGGCTTGCGGTTAGTGATTTTCATTTTCTCCGTCAGATAAGAAGCGAAGAAATCGTTTACAATAGATTCATAAAGATCCCACTGGGCTAATTAACCGTGCTAAGCGACAGGTATAGACATTTTTCAAGGTGAGAAAGTAATTCATTTATTCACACGAAACTCCTCAGCACCCTGTGACCTAAGCGATCCCTTCGGGATTTTCTGTCTTGACGTCATCCTAATCATTTCGTACTTGCGGGCGCAAACAATAGAAACATCATCATTACCTACCGATTCCTCGCAGCCCCTGTTCAAGCAAATCGAGATTTTTTCTGGCATACTGACTGTATATTTCAACTGTAAGTACTTTCCTTAATATATGCGCGAGTTACTAGAGTGCCTCCTGGAGATTTCGCCTTCTGGGCGAAATCTCTGCGGGGGCAATAACGAAGTTTATATTTGATTTAACTTTTGGACTCAGTAACGATTCTCAATAATCGTAAACCGTCAAAAGTTTTTGGTTTTGCGCATCAAGAGATGGCGCAGTGGTCAGAGTGCTCGCCTCCTAGCACCAATTAATGTGGCCAGGGTTCAAATCCCGGCGTCGACACCATATGTGGGTTGAGTTTGTTGTTGATTCTCTCATTTTCTCTGAGAGGTTTTTCTCTGATTACTCCGGTTTTCCCCTCTCCTCAAAAACCAACATTTTCAAATTCCAATTCGACTAGGAATCAGGCCAGATGAAGAACCATTTTGTGAATGTGCTACCTCCAAATCATTACTTCTTTCTTTCTTTTTTTATTTAATTTTTCTTTACTTTTTATTTAAAACTTGACCGTCCCTCTGAAAAATTAGTTAAAATCAACCGTCAATCTTCAAAGCTACCACCCCATTGAGACACTCTGTTCCATAAGGCACTCAAGGGACGTTTTGGTAGAGGTGTGCCGCCGAGATGCGCCTTCAAACCTTGACCCCGGTTGAAGACAAAAATCGTTCATTTTGCAACCCTGTTTAAGAAAAGAGGCCCTATTTTACGACCCTAATTCGTTCTCTTTCTTGCATACAGAATAGAAATATTTTTCAAAATTCATCATAACATTATTTATGGAATAAAACTGGTTCGTAGCACATAGACTGAAATCATCGCGAACAGTCGCATTAATTCTTTGGAAAGGCTTCCGGTCCAAAAAGACACTCCTTCCAAGAACGATAATTTATGTATATGTTGTTTAACACTCAATTGCAAGATTGTGAAAGAAAACCATACCCTGTTCAGCGGTACAAACCCACTTATAGGGCCAAATAAGGTCAGGCAGTGCCCCGTGTCGGGAATGTGCATGTAAATTTAAACGATATAACGAATCCGGTAATCTGAAGTTTCCATATTCTTGACGAATTTGCAAAAATCGTCTATGTAGCCTTTAGAGTAACGTTTCACGTGTCATTGTTATTGTTAGCCGAAACCAATTGTGGAATTGCACACATTTTAGGCATCCTACTGGTGAACAGTTGGGATACGTAGATATATTTTTTAGCAACTACTATAATTTGCAGTCTGTCTACTTTGAATTATTAACAAAATGAACAGTTGCAATGGATGTCAATGAAATGCAATATATAGGAGGATAAAGAAGTGTTCCATAAACTTAACGCGCGCAGGAAATCATTCTATTTTGTCTTTATGACGTCCTGTTTTTTATCGTTCCACGTCGCTAAACAAGCTTAGTCGTGTTGCGCTTTGGAAAGAGAAAAGTCATGTTGACAAAATGAATGTTTTTAATCTACCTCCTATAACAATGTTAGGAACTTCGACTGCTTCGGAAAATTTCAGCAAGGAAGGTAAAACTTGTGTTATTTTCGCGTCTGTTCTCTTCGCGTTATTTTCCTCGGTGGCTTAAGCTTGTGGCAAAAGTACAGGGCACGCGCGAAAATCCTTATTTTCCCAGACTAACTAGTACTTTGCTTTTGCCTTCAAGTTATCAAACTACTGCGCCAACTTTTCATTCGAAAGTGTTAGAGCTTCTTTAATTTGTTTAGGATTGAATTTATCTGGTTGTCGCGAAATTTTCTCTTCTTGGCCTCAACCAGTTGAAACTGAATTGTTATTTGTTTGGATGATTTTGTTTCGTTTGTTACTTGTTTCTAAGGATCGGAAGCGATTCTGGCGCTCGCAATCGAAGTTACTTACGACGTCAAGCTCCGATATTTGTTTCCACAAAGTTTAAAGCACTTTTCAAAGCTTTTAAATAGCTTTGTTGTAATCTAATTGTAGCCGTGGGATTTTAAGGCTCAATTTAAGTATTAGCACACACTTTCACACGGTTTATACCGATCAGCCGCATTTGAGTGGTTGAAATGAATTTAAAATACCGGTATTTATGCGCTTTTAATTGCCTTCAAATGCAGGAATCAACGTCGCTGAAGAACCGTTCCATCGACGCTTTACTGTTGTTGAAGGCTTTGGAAGCAAGAGCGCTTTAATCAAAATCCACCTGTCGTCGATTTATATGCTTGTCTCCGTGACAAAACATGTTTGCTTGCTTGCTTGTCTCCGTTAACAAAATCAGCAGTTTTACAACAGACTATTTGCCTGGAAAAACGTTTACAAATGAAGTAAATTTATAACAAAGTAAAGAAATGCAATATAAAAACAAAAGCAAACGTTTCCAGTGTTTCACAACGTAAGCGACGCCTTTTTAAAAAGTTGCAAGCGACCTTCCATTTTGATGGAATATTAGCGTTCGTTCCGAGACAGACATAATATTTCGAGGGGAAATAAATAAATAAATAACGATTTACAGGTAGCACATCCACATAGTGGTTCTTCGTCTACCTGACTCCTGGTTGAATTGGAATTTAGAAATGTTGGTTTTTGAGAAGAGGGGAAAACCGGAGTACCCGGAGAAAAACCTCTCGGAGCAAGGGAGAGAACCAACGACAAACTCAACCCACATATGGCGTCAACGCCGGGATTTGAACCCGGGCCACATTGGTGGGAGGCAAGTGCTCTCACCACTGCGCCACCCTTGCTCCCCAAATGGAAAAGGTAGGCTGTTTTTTAGGCTAATAGAAGTCAACGACGGTCTTTCTCTCATTTCTACATTTCTACAGACGGAAATGGACGAGGAACAACAAATGGACATAGTTGATGCAAACCAACCACAAGCTGACTCTTCGATTATTATCAACAAGTCATGGCAACATCCAACCGCAGCCAAACAAGTAATCATCCAGCGAGATGCGGCAGCAAACAACTCCACATGGTTAGCATGCGCATCAGCATGGAACAGTCTCTTAAGTGCCGTGAAGTTGGTTTTGAAATGGCTATACATTGGTATCGAGTGGCCAAAGGACACAAAGTCAGACGCATTTGCTCGCAGGACAGTTAGTGCATCGGATTCTACTTGTCCGGCAGACGGTGTAAGTTTGTCTTTAATGTCCACATTACTATTAATACCGGATAGCTTTTGCGCCGGCGCGAAAACCATACTGGATAGGGCTTCTGTTCACGCATGAGAACAGCGATTTCTTTTCAGCGCGATTTCTGTAACGGAACGAATCTGCGCCGCGCCGATCCCTAGAGTGGAGAGTGAGTTACATATCGGATAGCGGGTGTTCACAGTCTTCACAATATACCTGAGAACTTTTGGTGTCAGCATAAGGAAATTAAAAGCTGTATATAATATATATTTTCACTTAAGGAGCGTACTTTTACCAAACCAATTCACTACCAAATTGTTTTAGACAGTAAGCGTTTACAGTTGGGATTGAGCTTTTTTCCTATTGATGATGAATACAAGGCTGCCAATGGCCGATTAATTGCGGCCAAAGGTTAGTTATAGTTATAAATAAGGTAGCCTGCTACGCTTGGAAGTAACGGCGCAGGAAAAAAAGAGGAGCGCGAAAGAGACACTTGAGGGAAGAGGAAGTTGCGTGTTTCCCTCGCGCGCTCCGTTCTTTCTTGAGCCCATTACTTCCAAGCGCCTGTTACGCAGGTTATAGTTAAGGAGGCTAAACACAGTTTTGGCAGTTTGTGATCACGAGTATATGTATTTTGCCAAACCATGGCAAGAGAAAAGTTGAAGCTCACGAGCTGAAACATGGCAAGTGAAAAATATACTGCTGAAAGATTTTGATTGACAGGTAAAATATGACATTTCGTAGTTTCCGTGGCAACACGGATGATTAAATACAATTGTAAAATTTCACTTTTGCTCAGTTTACATAAAATTCGTTCACTATTAGATTTTCCTATAACCTTGCACACAGCTTACTATAATTAATCATCACCATTTGAAACTTATTTGACCAAATTTTAACAGAAGAGTTTTTAGATAATCAATAATATAATTGCACTGTAATTATTAAATGTGTGACAAAATTTGCCTATTCAACTTCCATTTTAAAGTTCTCGTTATTTAAAATACGATACAAGTAAAATATCAGAAAATTTCAATGAGTAGATTTTGAGAAATCGTTTTCTGTGTACCATTGCTTTTTCTGAGCCATGATTTTTGTCTAATTTAAAACACGAGCCATCACGCGAGTTACCGCCGACAGCTAGCAAAACTGTGTTCAGCCACCTAAGGCTAAAATAGCAAAAATGTAGCCAAACCTTTGAGATTCTAATAGCCTCTCCAGACTTGTTGGACTGGCTTGCACTTTTAACATATGTGGGTTGAGTTTATTGTTGATTCTCTCGTTGCTCTGAGAGGTTTTTCTCCAAGTACTCTGGTTTTCTCCTCTCTTCAAAAACCAACATTTCCAAATTTCGATTCGATTAGTGGAATTGCTACCTCTAAAACTTTAGTTATTTATTTATTTATTAAGGATCTATTCTACTGTATTATACAGTGGACGCCACGTAGGAAACCCCCTGCCCGCCATTCGCAAAGTCAATATCTCCCCGTGTCATGTTATGTAGGAAAATGGTGCCTCGTGCAGCATATAGTAGTGGATCCACACGAACAAGTCATAGTTGCTGATGTTGTGAAAGAGTGTTGTTGGGTCTCGGTTGGCCATGACGGTTTTGTTGATCTCTTCATATGGGGTCAAGTCACCACATAATTGTTTATGTAGTACCTGGACATGTTGATGTACCTCATGTATTGATCCTTCTCCTCGGCTGACAACTTGAGGAAATTTTTGCGAGTCAGGGTTTTTTCTGTGCCTAGTGTTTGCCATAGTAGCCAAACTCGCACTTGCTGCAGTCATATCCAGGAAAGTTTGAATTGCATTTGTACGTTTTATGGTAAAGAGCATGAGGCCAGCTATGGCGCTAATCGCCTTTCTGGAAAGGTTGGTAATGACTGTACTTGAAGGTCCAATCATGAATGACCAATTCCTAGCATGTCCCTCTGTTTCCATCATTACCGCATGGTGCACTAAAGCCTTTTGGGATTGGACAACATTTCTTGTTTTTCAGACTCGTCAGGGATGTACAAACTCTAGGGAACTTGCCTTCAGCACAGGGAAAGGTAAAAATAATAAAGACAAGACACAGGTGATGATACGACATTGATATTGATATTGTTCATTCACGATACTCATGTACTTTTAGGCCTGGGTCTAATGGTTTTACCTGTGGAAAATGATTTATTGCTTATAACTTCGGCGAAGAGGATGGAACTGAATCGAAATTTGACACAAAAATAACCCACCGTCCTTAGCATTTTAAAGTATAAATATTGTGTCGGTAAGTCACGTGATATGTCACGTGACAATTTTTTTTGAAAATGTTGAATAATTGACAAATGGACAAATTGATGTCGGGTTTGGGAGAGAAAATAAGTAATAACATTAAAGCTTCACGTTTGAATTGAATGCCCATTGTACTTCAATAATAGATTATAAAGGGAATCATCAGTTTGAATGGCTAAATGCAATCTTAAATCATTCAAACGTAAAAAGTAAAAAGTGTTTATCCTCTATAAGGAAACTCAATTCATTAATTCAAGGAAAGTAAAGTCGTCATCAGTTCCCCACATGGATGATACGGCTGACAGATACGCGGCACAGTTTGGCAGTTTATTGGAACTGTTTAACCTCAAACAACATGTGGCTGTTCCCACCCATAGGAGTGATCATATTTTAGATCTTGTTATCTCTAGGAAGGACGTGGAGGCTTTGAAAGTCAATGAACTTGTTGTTTTCTGACCACAAAGCTAATTGATTTCAGCTGAATCTTCAGAAACCGCTCAATGAGCGAAAGTCTGTTGTTAGCCGCAGGCTCAGGAACTTTGATTTTGAGGCCTTTAACGAGATGATTATCTCATCAGGCCTGTTAGCAGATGTCCGTGATCTCTCCCTGGAGTTGCTGGTTGATAGGTATGATAACGTCTTGCGTGATACCATGGATATATTGGCTCCGCTGAAATCTCGGACCATCGTCCTTCGTCCAAAAGCCCCCTGGTATAACGAGAACATTGGCAATGAGAAGAGGAAGAGGCGCAGGTTAGAGCCGGGCAGGTGGCGCTCTAGCTGTCTTGAGTCGGACAGATTGAGCTACCTAGAGCAATATCGTGTTGTGAATGCAATGCTATACAAAGCCAAGGAATTCTATTATTCGTCGGTTATCCAGGACAACGCCCACGATACCAGGCTCCTCTTTCGATCTATAGATAAGCTACTGCAAAGGCAAACTGAGAAGCATTATCCTTCCGCCGATAATGATCAACAACTTGCAATTGCTTTTGCAGATTTTTTCACTACCAAGATAGAAAGGATTCGTGAAGAGCTTGTACTTAGGAAAAGTGGACTTGTTCACCCCCCTGGTCTGGCCAAGCCCACCTGCCTGTCACGGTTAAGTGAGTTTGATTTGGTCACTGATGAGGACGTCTTGAAACTGATCTGAAGTTACACTATCAAGGCTTGTAACCTTGATCCCCTGCCAGCAACCATGATGCGAAGTTGCCATTCGGCTCTTGTCACGGCATTCAAAACGGTAATCAGTCTATTGCTGTCGACTGGATCGATACCAGAGGATCTTAAGATTGCCTCGCTGCAGCCGCTACTGAAGAAATCGAATGCTGACTGTGAGCAATTTTCCAACTTCCGACCGGTGTCCAATTTGAAGTTTCTTTCAAAACTGGTAGAGAAGTCTGTATTTACGCAGTTGAATAATTATCTTACAATTAATAGCTTGCACGAACGTTTTTAAACTGCGCACAAAGCGCACCACAGTACAGAGACCGCACTGCTAACGATCACAGATGACATCTTACTTTCACTGGACAGGAGGGACAATGTGTTCCTATTGTTACTAGACTTGTCAGCGGCATTTGACACGGTTAATCATTCTTTGCTACTTTCGCGTCTGAAGAACTCGTTTGGCATCACGGGAACTGTTCTGCAGTGGTTTCATTCTTATCTGTCTGGTCGATCTCAGTTTGTCGAAATTAATGATACACTAGTAATAGTTGACACTACAGCTGCCCCCGCTCTGTATATTGTCGGTCAATAGCATTCTTAGTCGTTGTGTAGCTCTTTGAAATATCCCCAATCATAATGAAGATTTTCACACATATTCCATACAATAGGTGACATAAATACAGAAAACGCAAGGTTCAATGCACAGTTTCAGTTCGATTTACACAGCTTTGATCAAAGCATTCTTAGTTTCGAGAATACTTTATTCTAAAGAAAAGATTTAATTAGAAGTTGAATTTTTCGCTATTTCACTTTTACTTTTTACATTCAGTTTATTTTATTTGCCGGAAAGCCTTGGAAATTAAAAGGACGTTTGATCAATTCACGCTCGCGCATTCTAGTCTTATTTTAAACTTTATAGCGGAAGGACATCTGTGAGCAGGGAATAAGTCAGCACAGAATTTGATTGTCGGTGAATTTCTGTAATCGTCCATCGTTCTTCTAGTGATAAGCTAGCTGTTGCTCACTCGTCTTGCTTGTTTGGGGCTGAGTCTTATTCCGGTCAAAGAGAGAGAAAGTGTCTGGCAAGGTTTCCAATCAAAGATTTGTGTCTGGTAAACTCTCCAAGTGTTCATATATACACAGTTATACGCACCTTATAACTTCATCTGCGCTTAACGAGTGTCTGTTAGTCCATAACTTTCAAAACAACTGCTCCACAGCGTAAATGTCACTGATAACACGTAAAGAAGTATGACAGCACAATAAATGTCACAAAATCTACCTAAGCGGTCCCTTCGGGATTTTCTGTCTTTACGTCACCCTAACCATTTCGTACTTGCGGGCGCAAACAATAGAAACGTCATCATTACCTACCGATTCCTCGCGGCCCCTGTTCAAGCAAATCGAGATTTTTTTTAAATTTACTGTATTACATGAGAGGACACAGAGGCTTTTAACTGGAAGTACAATCCCACACAGGGATGTTTTCTCCGCGGGCAGCTAATCCGACTTAATCCCATTTAATATGTCGCGCTCCTCAAAAGTGCGAAAATTTTCTTGTCGTGTATTGGATTTCAGATACATTTTCTTAATCTTCATTTCGCGCCAGAATAAATTAGTTTGCGCGCAAAGGGCTTCTAAAAAATCACAAGGCTTGTCCCACTTTGAGTCCACCTTCTGAAGATACCCCGGATTGGTAGCTGGAATACATTGCCGAGGCGAAGATCTGGCATTTTCCCCTCCTCGTCGTATTTTCTCGACGACAAATGTTTATATTAATAGTGAGAATGCGGCGCATATCGGTGGATTTTACTTCATGCCGCTTACTACTTCTGAAAGAAGAGTGCCGGATTTCATCGTTTTGTTCATGTTTACTGGTGTTGGCGAATGTAAGGTAAATGAACCGACAACTGTAAGGTAAGAATTGAAGTTTTAAATTTGTTACTCCGTGAAAAATCGTGGAATTGGAGTTCGTGAAACCCTTCAGTATTACCTCTCTGACCTAATGTCATGCGATGACTCCTCGCTTTTTCGATGCGTAACACTGATACAAGCGATAAATTTCTTTCGCAAAGTGAAGTATAATTTACTTAACGAGACCATTTGACGAACATTTCTCGTTATATGCTTTATTTGCTTAGCTTATTCAGGCTACATGCCAGGAGTTTGATGACAATGTATGTGTGTGCTATAATTATGCTGAGTTTTTGCGCCTTTATATTGAAACTCATGTAAGCCAAACTTCTTAACTCGAGCAAAATACTCTTCTGTTATGGAGGAACTTTTAACGTCTTTCGGGGCCCAATATGATGTCAAAATTTTGGGGGAAACAAAGCTTGATTTTTGGCGAAACAGACTGTAGCTTTTCTTTCTTTGAAGAGAGCGCGAGGCAAACGTCTGCGAGTACAGTGTAAGGCAGTGATTCTTTAGGTAGAGCTAACAAACATAGGCTGCACTTTAGGTGGCACACTCATGGGTGCAGTGTAACCCAGTGATTCTTTAGGTAGAGCTAACAAGCATAGGCTGCACTTTAGGTGGCACACCCATGGGTGCAGTGTAACCCAGTGATTCTTTAGGTAGAGCTAACAAGCATAGGCTGCACTTTAGGTGGCACACTCATGGGTGCAGTGTAACCCAGTGATTCTTTAGGTAGAGCTAACAAACATAGGCTGCACTTTAGGTGGCACACCCATGGGTGCAGTGTAACCCAGTGATTCTTTAGGTAGAGCTAACAAACATAGGCTGCACTTTAGGTGGCACACTCATGGGTGGAGTGTAACCCAGTGATTCTTTAGGTAGAGCTAACAAACATAGGCTGCACTTTAGGTGGCACACCCATGAGTGCAGTGTAACCCAGTGATTCTTTAGGTAGAGCTAACAAACATAGGCTGCACTTCAGGTGGCACACCCATGGGTGCAGTGCAACCCAGTGATTCTTTAGGTAGAGCTAACAAACATAGGCTGCACTTTAGGTGGCACACCCATGGGTGCAGTGTAACCCAGTGATTCTTTAGGTAGAGCTAACAAACATAGGCTGCACTTTAGGTGGCACACCCATGGATGCAGTGTAACCCAGTGATTCTTTAGGTAGAGCTAACAAACATAGGCTGCACTTTAGGTGGCACACCCATGAGTGCAGTGTAACCCAGTGATTCTTTAGGTAGAGCTAACAAACATAGGCTGCACTTCAGGTGGCACACCCATGGGTGCAGTGCAACCCAGTGATTCTTTAGGTAGAGCTAACAAACATAGGCTGCACTTTAGGTGGCACACTCATGGGTGCAGTGTAACCCAGTGATTCTTTAGGTAGAGCTAACAAACATAGGCTGCACTTTAGGTGGCACACCCATGGATGCAGTGTAACCCAGTGATTCTTTAGGTAGAGCTAACAAACATAGGCTGCACTTTAGGTGGCACACCCATGGATGCAGTGTAACCCAGTGATTCTTTAGGTAGAGCTAACAAACATAGGCTGCACTTTAGGTGGCACACCCATGGGTGCAGTGTAACCCAGTGATTCTTTAGGTAGAGCTAACAAACATAGGCTGCACTTTAGGTGGCACGCACATGGGTGCAGTGTAACCCAGTGATTCTTTAGGCAGAGCTTACAAACATAGACTATACACGTTTTCCAGTTAAAACTTTGTCAGAAAGTGCTACACCATGGCACTTCGGCTATTTCTTTCTCGCGCGCTTGATACATTGTTTTGACGCACAACTGATAGTCAGAAGAAGTCGTATTGTCTAAACCATAGCAAAGGACAAATTTACACACATCACAGAACTCAAGGTAAGGTAATACAAGGTATTTTTTTCAGGTACATTTACATTCAAGTATAAAAAAATAACTAGGTTATAAGCGATTAAATCGCATGCAGCGACGAACAAAACGCGAAGCCGTCAGATATTCTAGAACCGTGTTATTTACAGTGCTGTGCATTATTATTGCTTAACTAACTAATTACGCGCTGATGGAAATAAGTTTCGGCCGCTTTAAATTTTGAAACAATTCACTGGTACTGTATAGTCATAATTGGAGCTCAAAGTTAGCACGCTAGCAGGGCGATTCTGCTTTAGTTTCTGCAATGTAGAAGATCTTACGGCAATGAGCTCCCGAGGTCCGTTCCCGAAATCACAGCTACATGTAGGATGAAATGTATTCTGCGTCTCTTTTTCCAGTTTAGGTTAAATAAACCCGTACCAACTGTTTGTTTGACAAAGCTCCTGAGAGACGGTTTTTTGGTGATTTTATTAATTTTTCCGATCCATTTTTATTTTCATCTTTATTTTCGCGGCATTTGCGATACAAACTAAGTTCATTTTTAGCCGTGATGGCATTACTGCTTAATCATGACGGCTTTGGAAGAAACTGAACTATTGTGCTTCGCGATTTCGCAAAATCGCTGCGGGAATTAAAAAATATTTTCTTCCAAAAAAAGCGTTTTTTCACCTCCACCTTCATTGTTGAGGCAATTATCTCGTTTATCTCGTTTTCTAAAGGTCCTTAAAAACTGAATAAGACAATATTTTATGACCTACAACCTAAGAACCTGAATTATTTTGACCAGATCGAAACAAACCTGACCTCTGAAATGGAAGAAGAAAAGCCTTTTATTTTTGCCGACTTCAGCCTGCTGACGCGATCGTGTCTGCTTTGCTTTCATATGATGACATTTTCCTGACAGAAGGGTGTCGGGAAAAACACCTCGCGCTGATCATAGGTGACAAAACCCGCCGCACCTAAGCTAATGAAGAAAAGTCTCCTCGAAAGCTCCATACAATTCCTTATAATAAAATTATAAGGAATTGTATGGAGCTCTCCGGGATACTTACAGTGCAAGCCCTGTGTGTCTTCTCATGTGAATATTTCAACTGTAAATACTTTCGTTAATATACGCGCGAGTCACTAGAGTGCCTCCTCGGGATTTCGCCTTCTGGGCGAAATCCCTGCGGGGGCAAAAATCGTCGGTTAGGGATCTGACTGTGGGCGTTCCGCAGGGCTCTGCCCTAGGACTTCCCGAGATAGTACGAAGTCATGGACTTGACTATCATTTCTATGCTGATGATACTCAGCTCTACATATCGTTCAAAGATTGTGATGTCGATGTTGCAAGGCTGCGCGTAGAGAACTGTGTCGCTGATATATGTCATTGGATGGAAGTAAACGAGCTGAAACTCAATCACTAGAAGATATAAATTATGCTTATTTACTCAAAGTACCATACTCGTCCACTCTTCAGCTACTTCAGTATCGGTAATGAGAGGCTGACAACCACCGCCAATGCCAGGAGCCTGGGAGTAGTACTTGATGACAACATGTTATTCGACGTGCACGTCTCAGACAAAGATAAGAAAATATCTCACACAGGAGTCTTGCGAAATTGCTGTGCATGTTTTTATAACATCTAAACCAGACTATTGCAATTCCTTACTCTACGGTTGTAGGAAAATGCAGTTGAAGAATTTTCAATATGTTCAGAACGCTGCCGCCAGAATCGTTACTCAGACTCGTAAATTTTATCACATTACGCCTGTTTTATTTGACCTTCACTGGCCTCCTGTTAGTTATCGTATTGTTTTTAAAGTTCTTTTACTAGTTTTCAAATCACTTAATAACCTTTCACCTAGCTATCTGGCGGACAGACTTAGTTATCAATCGCATGCCAGGAATTCGATCTTGCGGTCCGCATCTAAGGAGCTGTTAGAATAACCTCGATCATTCACGAAAACTTACGGGAACAAGGCTTTTTCAGTGTGTGCCCCTAAACTGTGGAATTCGCTACCATTAGATTTACGTAAGTCACCATCTTTAACTGGTTTTAAGAAAGGATTAAAAACATATCTTTTTAGGCAATTTTTAGGGAGTGGGTCATTGTTTTTGTAAAATGATTTTAAGACGTGTAATGCAAAGTGGATTGTAAATAGATTTTTAATATTTTTTATTCCATGCTTATAATATGTTACTATTTTTCATTTTCTCCCCTTTTTTACAAGGCGCCATGAGCTCAGGATATGAGCGCTATATAAATAAAGTTATCATTATTATTATTATTGTTATTATTATTATTATTATTATTATTATTATTATTATTATTATTATTATTTGTTCCGAACACAATTTTGGCCCAGGCCTTTAAAACCGCTGAGTACCTTACGGTATTCTGTTTCGTCCCTTTGTTGTGGGTACAGGTTCTATAGTCCTTATAGCTATACTGCACTCGTGCAGTTTTCACAGCTCAGTAGAGTGATTTCTTTCCTCCAAGTTAGCAAGGAATTTTTCGTTACTCAGTGCATTCCCGCGGATTCGCCATAGTTTGTACTTTATTACAGGGTACAGTGACGAAGATATAAAGATATATTTATAGCGGAGCTCTGGCGCGCGAAGCGCGCCTGCGGAGCACCATGGGTAAGTAAATCTACCCATCCCAGAAAATTTGGTAATCACGTGACCGTACACCGCCCGCCCGTCCGTTCGCACCACAGGGAAACCAATGTTCACCCATACTTTCTAGCTAGTTTGGGAGCACAGGAAGACTGATATTGCACACATATTGCACATTAATGTTGTGATCAATTGACTGCTGTCAAAACAGGGTATCCGCTGACCAGTATCCCCTGACCGTATCGCGGGCTCAGGTGTGGACGCATCGAGGTCGAGTATCTTTTTCAAGTTATCCGCTGACAAGTTAATAGTTTTCAAATGATTGCAGGCTCAAGCTCAATTTTTTTAATTCATATGAAATATGTTGTGTTTTATATGAGCCGCACAATTAAAATTTTGATTTCAAACTGACCTCGGAAGCTAAAATTCAGCCAGTTTTTACATGCAGGGAAGACATGCCAGTTGCTTTTGACTTTTCTCAACAAGGTCACGCGTTGGTCATGCTCTTCGTCCAATTTTTATACTCTGATTGGTCCAAATTTGACAGGTGAGTTCATGCGGAAATTTTATGCAGCATCTTGAAACTTGTTTAGTTTGACAGCTGAAGCTGACAGAGTTTTGTGTCAACTTGTGATGTTTTTAACTGTCTTTTTCCACTGAATGTACAAAGTGAAATTCAGCTGCTATCAAGAGTCTTCTGTTATTCATGGCTAGTTTGTTTATTGGGTTTTTGGTTGAGAAATACGTCGCTTTGGCAAAGTCAGAAATCTGATTTCGGATGGCATCGTTTTCGTTTTTCACCTTGCTTGATGTGTAAGACTGTTGAAAAGTCTGAAGCGATTCTGGCCTTACTTGATAGTTTTCAGTGCATCTCGAATGGTAAGCCTGAGTAATTATTGTATTTGAAGTTTGTTTTTTGTATCTAATTTAATGAAGTCGAGCGTAGTTTATGCGGCTATTTGGTTTATGCACGTTTGTAAGATTTGAGACAATGATCTGACCGAGTATCAGGTTTGATTTTTAGAACTTTAAAAAGCCTTTAGACATTTTCTCACCGCAAAGAGAAAGAAAACGTTCCAAAGAATATTTAGTTATAGTTCTGGCTGTGAAAGAAAGCTTTGAGCGATTTTCTTGCCTCAAGTTCATCTTTAAAAAAAGCGAACACCTGGAAGCCAGCTTAAAATATAAACAAGGATTTTCACAGACACTTTAATACTTGTCTTCGTGAATGAAAATTGTTGTCTCTGTATATGTTTCACCGAATTATTTTCCTTTTATTGATTGTTAGTAGTCTCTTTGCAATTTTAATCGCTGTGCCGTTTGTTTTCAGTCGCTCATGAACATCGTAGTCAAAATGCCGTGCGTATCAAATGCTTTTGAAGATTACACATCGTTATAAAACCATTAAATAGAAAATAAACATAATAAATTCTTTATTATGTTGAAGCGTATAACTCTGTTAATCTTAATTTAAACAGTTGACTTTGGCGCTTGTTAAAAGTGAGAACCGGCTAGCCTTATAGGTGATTTTGGAAATTTTTTAACGGTTTTGCTAAAAGCTCACGCGTGCTTCGATCGCTCTGAATATTGAATGAGTGCAATTTGTATTGCAAAATTGTGAAATTCTGCATTCTGTCCGAGGTCTGTATAAAAACAGTGCCTCATGGTACTGTTTCACCTCAGATGTGATGTTTTAAAAGTATAAAAGGTTGGTTTACACGTCCCCAGACTTGTTGGCAAGATTTTGTAAAGTAAACTTGTCGAACGCAAAAAATTCGGTTTGATTTGTTTTCCAAGCCTAATCTACTGTGATCAAGAGCCATTATGGCTCTTAAATGTGACAGAACATGATTGCTATTTTTTGGGTGTCAGATAAGGCTATCAACTCGATGTAAGATTAAGTTCACTCTTAGATGGACTGTTTGCAAATTATTTTTCTCTAAAATCACTTAGCCTTTCCCTCAAAAGTCACCTGAATGTGCTCTTAATTAAGTTAACTGATTTGTGGAATACAAGTTTATTGCTTGATTTAAATTATAAATTCGAATTAATAAGAGCTTCGCTTTTAGCCCTGGCTAAATCTATATATTATTATGTATGATGACAAACCCCCTTTGTTGGCGTATTTTATGAAATGTAATCTAAAGGATTCCCAGAAACTCACTTTCCAGTTTAAATGAAAGCTTACAACACTGTACAACTTAAGTGGATACATTCTAGGAATCATTGATTATTCTTGTAGTATGGCAGGTTAAAAGCTTTCTTAGGCATTTGAACAACCACTAATTTTCAGAAACGAGTCCGAAACGAAACACTTAGCTTCGTATTTATTTATGATAACTTCAGTTGCTACTACGCTAGCGCTGTCAGAATACATTTTCTCATAAGCACCAGGTTAAATTGATGTGAAGTACGGCATTTGACCCGGGCCTAGCAAACAGTCTCAGTAAAGTACTATCGCCTAATGTAAGGGAATCCAAGACAGTTTTGGATTCTGGATTCCAGGTACTAGATTCCAGTCTTTGTCAGTGGAACTTGGATTCTGGATTTCAGTCGTTAATGGAATTCGGGATTCCTTGAGCTGTATTCCAGATTCAAAAGCCCAAGATTCCAGATTTCACAAACAAAATTTCTCGGATTTAGGATTCCACAGACAAAAAATTCATGGATTCTGGAATCCGGATACCCTTACATGGCGCGAATTCTTAACCGATTGGGCGCTGGATGAGTAACTTGCTAAACATCGTTTAGTTGGTTTTGTCAGTAAAATACTCTTACCATTTTCAGCGTTTCCCTTTTCGTCGACGCATGAGCTCTCCACTTCAAGCTAAACCGAGCGCCATTCATTGGAACAAATGTATTAAGTTTAAATGTTCTGCACATTTAATTTGCAAAAGAATTCTCACGTGTAAAGCTCTTTTTCCACGATTTCCCATACTCTGGAAGGCCTTGAAGGGAAGCATTTCACCTTTATGATTCCGAAAGCCAAAACAAGGCAACAAACGTCTTTTTAAATAAAACTTGATCCCTTTCGTCAAATCTAAAATCACACGGCATTGTTTTGAACAAACACGATGAAAGTGCACCTTTCTCTCTTCAAACTGCAGTCGGCACTGTGGATAGATTGAAACTTCTAACTCCTAGCGCTGGGTTTACCCCCAAACAGAATTTTTCGGTTTAATTTCAAGTGTCTTGATATAAATCAGCTAACTCACACGCTTCAATTTCCAAGAAATGCATGGCAACTAACGAAGCGTAAACGATGTGTTTAGCAGCTGTGCGGAGCTGTACATTACATTTCACTGTTTTCGTCAGAATTATTGGCCGTAAACGCATAACGGCCACGAGACAAGATACATAACCGAGTCCAGTCTCAACAAGAGACAACTCGCCTCTGCCTTTGCTTCAAAAGCCGCCATAGTTGTATATTTATTGAATATCCCTTAAGACTTGCAATAAGCGAGATAACTACTCGTACTCGTTTCTTTTATTCGATATTGTCTATTTTAAGTGTATGACTCACTTTATATGAGTAATATGAATTTGGGTAAAATCCTATTTTATAAGTCGAGTTATCTGTTGAATAGGAAACGCTTATAGTATATCATATAAGTGACCAATCTACTCGTTTTCTTTAATTAATATTGTCTATTCTACGTGTAAGTCATATCTGAATTGATTTGCAATCCCCTTTTTTAAAATAACGTATTGGATAGGAAACTCTTATTACATTTTCTTACTGATACGCATGTTTAATTGTATATCCTAACAGGTTTCAAAAGCCATTATATATATACTTGTGTCTTCACTCAATAATGCCTATTTCAGTAACATTGTCTATTTCACGCGTGTGATCTGGTTAATGAGTAAGTAACTATGAATTAAGAAAAAATTCTATTTCATAGGTAAGGTACCTTTTGGGTGCTCAGCCAATTAAATTTTTTGTCTATTTCACGTCATATGTACATTGTGTATGTAACATAGGAATTAAAGTACACCTTGCTTTGTGAGTAAGTTACCTACTACTGGCATAGCAAAATTTAACTAAAAATGTCTACCGAACTACTACGCGTATTTAATTCAATTTAACATCCTCGAATTTGTCACAATTTTCGCGACATCTTGGATCATTTTTTTCTGCTTTGTGCGCAGGACCTTCTTCAGAAGAAAGTAATTTCTGAATTAAACTAAAACATTTTAAAAGTAACCTATTTGCTTATGAAGGAATACAACTTTTTCATGGTCGTTAGTCACATGTTCAGTTGTCTTAACAAAAAGAAAAAACTTCTGATCTAACGATCATACACTGTATACATAAAGTAGGCTAAGGATAGAGCCTGACGTCTCAGCGATCTTGAGTCAAGCCTGACCTCTATTAACAAGGTTAATTCCAAGCAAGCGTTTGCTATAAACCTCCTTAGCTTGTATGCTTTGTTTTCTCAATGTAGGTCACGTGAGAGTAGGTGCGGTCACTTTTTACCCCCCACCCCCCCACCCCAAGGCTTCAAATGGGAAAAAACGCTTGGGTTGGGTTCACTCTGGGTTTTCATGTTTGCAGTTACACAGCGATAAATTCGCCGAGGGGGAAGAACAAACTTGAACCTGGCATCGCGGGAAAACGTCGTTGTAGACAGAGGCAAATTGTCGCTCAACAATCAAAAGTACGGGTTTAATTTACAAAAATAGTTCCAACGACTTCATAAGGAAAGAATTCTTGAACACTGATGTAAAGAATACTTTAGAGTGTTTCAAGGTGCTTTTGATATTAGTAAACGTAAAAACATTCACAGCAGCGCTCAAAATCCTGCTGAGTTTTCGAACTTCGAGTAGTATTTAGCACCAACAACTCAGCACGTGAAGGACACGTGCTTCTACTATTTGGTGCATTTCACTTTTTCGTGATTGGTTGAGCCGCTTTCTTTTTTTTTAACCCATAGAACTTAACCCGGGAACGGTCATGAGTAATTCTTTGACCGCACCCAATAATCCACAAAATTTATTCTTTCTAATTTAGTCTTTTATGCTTATGTACGCATACTTTATGAAAAGACAAAGGGCCAAATTCATTGAGAAAACAAAACATACTGGTTAAAGAAATCCATTTCCCACGACGGTAAATGAGAATTATATACGGCCTTTGGGCACCATTACTAAAACCTTACGGAGACTAGGAGACCTCGTTTTCACTTTGATCTCGTGAAAAAGCCTCACTTCCCTGAGTGTAATAGAAGAAAAGAACATCGCTTTTACAAAATAAATTAAAAGCAAATAAGTTGTAAACCTGTTTTCAACCTGAGTAATTTGTTTTCTAGCAACACTTGGGTAAACTACATTGTCACGATAAACGATTACACACGAATTCCCGCACAAACGATTTCTAGCGATTCAACTCTATCAACTACGAAAGTTTTCACAAAATTCTGACAAAATACTTGATGGACGTTACACGGATCTTGATAGTTCATCGATTATCCTCTGCATGGTTGGTCTCGCTTCAGGATCTGTCTGCAGGCATCGCCGTACCAGGCCTCGCAACACATAGTTCGTCATGACCAGAACTTGTTGTTCACGCCTTCTAGGATCTGGAAGTTCCCGGACGCACATTTTACAAAGAAGAACACCAAAGCTATAAACATCAACCTATGAACGACACACACATTTCAAATTTAATTTTTTTTACTGGCCTCGCAAGTGGTTTCGAAACAATTGAAACTTCCTAAAAGTTCAGGCTCATTGTGGACAGTTCTCGGTCTCACCTACTTCTTAGTTATACCGTTGAAGGTTTCCTAATAAAAAACTCAATATAAACTTTATGTTGACAAAGAGCAGGATTAGTGTGTCACGTAAGTCTTCTTGTCACGCGGTGCGGAGATGATGACACGAAGAAAAGAAGTTCGCCCAGCAACGCAGTTTTGATTGGAGTAGAGCTGATGGCGCAAAAATCTTGAGTTTACCAGTCGACTGTATTACACCTGAGATCAGACTAAATAAAATTTCGGCATGAATATGTAAGCTGCTGCAATTGGACTTGATCATTTGGAGTTTTGATTGATGTACAACAAGTGCGCTGTGAGATCTAATGGCAACTGATTTGTTATGTAAACTGGCTTTTTAGTGGGCCATCATCTCCGCGCCCCGTGACTAGGAGGCTTACGTGTCATGCTAATCCATTGTGTTGTGTGTCAAAGTAAATTTGTTGCATTCTTCAGGAAACATGTTACAAACATATTTTAACAGAAGAACTCTTTCGAAACCATATGCGCGGTCAGCGAAATTACATTCCTATTGCCTGTATTAGTTTAATAATTTAAGGTTATTTGAGACATATTTTAATATTTATTTTAGATACCGCTGTAGCACATTTTTAGGTCATTTTAGATCATTCCCTCTTTTTGTAACTACGCAACCAGTATCAAATTCAAATCTGCATTCCTGTAAGCGTAATTAGACTTGAATTTTTAACGATAACCTCCATGTATTCGGTCAGATTAAAAAATCTTTAAATGGATAAAATTAATTTTAAGACATTTAATGAGAAAACCACACGTCCACAGCTTCTTTTCGTTGCGTAAAGTGTAAACCCCTGGAAAACGATCAATAGTTGAGATTACCCATGAATGTTTGAGGTCAAACGGTGAAGGTAAAAACTACACCGTTACCACTGTTTGGCCGGGAATTAAGCACCAAGAGAATGAGCACAGAATGTTAGTCTGGCTCACACAAAGCTAAACAGATCAGCATCAATTTTCTGCTTCCAATTTTACACCAAGGTGAAGAAGGACATAGTGTGGTACGGTTTCTTTTGTGCGAGTAAACGACCAACCAGCGCTCAAGATCAATGCACCAACGCGTTTCTTCTAAATCTAAAACGTGTTGATGAAACAGTGTTGAATCAGAAAAGCCCTAAATTCAAGAAAACTCACCTTGACCGTTTGGTTTGGTGTAAGTGCCTCAGGTGCACACTAAATCCAAGCTCCAGGAGCCACTGTCATGGTCTGCTACATAAAATTAGCAGTGCCATAAATAATCTGACACTTTGCCTCTCCATTGGTCACCTTGTCGCCATAGCAACAGATAAGCACTGCTCACATCCCGGTGAATGATAGGCTCTGGTTTCTTCTGATGAAGGTAGTTGATTGCTCGGGCTACATCCAGAAGAATGACACGTATTTCTATCTCGAAGGGTTGCCGCTGTTCTAACAGAGCTCGCAAACTTTTTTCCATCAGCTCCGTCACAAACAGAGGGTTTCCCTCATCATTAGTGGCGCCGATAAACTGAAGCAAGTGAGGATGGCGGCATTTGGATGCAATATTCATTTCTCTCTCAAAAAGACGAATATTATGAGTGAAAAGAATCAGATCATGAATTTGCTTTACTGCTACAGTGCAGCCACAATACACGCCTTCATAAACACTTCCTTAGCCTCCCCTGCCAAGGCATTTATTGGTCATTTGAATTTCATCGCGGGAAATGACCCAATCGCATGAATCCTGTTGTTGCTGTTTACTTATTGTTTGCTGGATAAACGAAAGACTTAACACAAGCTCATTTACTTCCTGGTCTTTGTCTCTAAGCTGTCTTTCTAAGGTGGAAATCCGTTGTTGGGAGTTTTCAAATCGCTGCCGCATCTCCCTAAGCTTACTTTCTAAGTTTTCTTCACGTTGCTGTATCTCCCTCAGCTGACTTTGTGAGTTTTGCTGCGTCTCCCTCAACTGCCTTTGTGAGTTTCCTTCGCGTTGCTGTGTCTTCCTCAACTGCCTTTCCAGGTTTCCTTCACGTTGCTGCATCTCTCTCAGCTGCCTTTGTGAGTTTTCTTCCCGTTGCTGTGTCTCTCTCAGCTGCATTTGAAGGTTTCCTTCGCGTTGCTGCTGTCTTTGCGAGTTTTGCTGTAACTCCCTCAACTGTCTTTGCAAATGTTCTTCGCGTTGCCGCATTCCTCTGAGCTGCCTCTCTAAATCTCGTTCCTGCTGCCGTACTTCTTTTGATGGCCTTGGTATAGGAGTTTGTACGCTTGCTTCACGTAGATCTTGCATATTTTCTGTAACGGTTTGACACAAGGAAATTAATCACTCAAAGTCGCCAAGGAGAGGAGAAGAGTATGTCTTAATAGCAGAAAAAAGAAAACAGAGAACTCTAAAATTCAAGTATTTAAGACAGAAAGCATACCTAAGAATAAACAAAAACTACGGCATACAAGGTTTATTTATAACATAACAAAAGTAAAGCGCGAGCTCTGACTGGTCAGTTAGTCATGTACCATTTGCCCGTTGGTGCACGCAAAGAAAAGCTAGCGCGGTAAAATTGAGGCAAATATTAAGCAAATCTGCTCTCCTGTGCGGTTTAACATGCACCTATAAAATGTACAAATGAAGAGTGGAAGTTGCAGAAAATACTCAGTTGTCGTTTTGAAGAAAAGTCAAATGATCGAGCGACAAATTTGACAAATTGGCCCTGGAGAAATTCCTCCCTATTTTTTTCGCGGCTGGAAGCTCAGACGAAAACCCGAGTGAGCGAAGTTTTTTTGAGGCTCTTAGTCCGAGATTCAAGGTAAATTGTTGTTTTCTTTCTCCGGTATTGATGTTAACGGGAGCAAAAGACTGTTTCCCACCCCGAATGTGAGTAATTTGAGTCTCAGGCGGTGTCGCTATCTTTCAACGGTAACGCGGAGTTCAGACCAAGGTTCTGTCAATGGCTTCAGATGGGAAAGGTTGCAGAGATTGGCGACTTTTGATTCGCTATTGGTGCAAAGGCGTCTTGAAGCAAAATCACGAATGGAAAGCAGAACTATCGTGTGTTACCTAGGTGGAATTTGGAGGCGACTGGAGCCGTTGGAGCGAATTTACGGGCCGTTTTCCTTCGGTGGATCGGTCGGGCCGCTTCGCTGGAGTCCCCAACCTTGGTAAAACTTTATATAGAGAGAAAACCGTTTACAGTACAACCCATAAAACGGCCATAAATCGACCCATGGACCACACAAGAGAGACGTTACACATATTAGGTAAGCTGTTTTTTTTTTTTGAAATCCTTTTCGTAGGTCAAGGAAACGATAGGTTTTTTCCCACACAACAGATACAAATCCTTATATTTCGAATGTTATGCAACATTGCCGATGTTCGCCGATACTCATATTTCGAACTTGGGCTACCAGTGTCGAAAGTGACAAAACGCGTCGACTGTTGCATATGTGCTTCATGAAGTCATAGTTAAGGCTCGGCCAAGCTGCTCAGTGGCAGTTATTCTCGCAGGCATCCATGTTTAACATGTTTACTGCTTTGGATGGGTACTACTTGAGGAAAGCTATGTCGTATATGTATCGGGGTTGTAAATCCGATGGCGTGCAAATGTATGATAAACTGGCGAATCAGAGACCGTTAATGCTTGTGCTTGAGGTCCCTTAGGAGGTTTTGCCCTGAGTTCAAAATCCTTAATTTTTAAATCATTCCTCCCAACTGACACAACACCACAATTTCTTTGAAAAAGTAAACCCCTTACTTTCTTCCTCTACCATTTTTTCGAAGAAAAGGTATCCATCTCATGCATACGACTTCAGTGTAAAAAAATGTTTAGTGCCCCTTTTTGGCAGAGCCCTGCTATGTAGAGAACTGGAGGGAGTCTCCCCTGTACACAAGGTCACTCAACATTGTCACTTTCAGACTGGTTGTTAATACTTCCCCAGAAGAGTTAACGTTTTGCAGTATTTTTGAGCCACTGTGCCTTTGGCAATCAAATCTTCGGGTATAAAAAATGTCCTAAACGACTTATTCCGTTCAAACAGCGATGCCTGACATCAAAGCAGGAGGTCGTATGATTTTTTATAAATGCTAATAATTCTAAATAGCCAATCAGCTGTTCTCTTTCCGTTTGTTAATGGTCGCAGAGTTATTACGTTAGTGGTTAAGTTTTTTATTATGCCGAACTATTAACGCCAGTTAATATCCAAGTCTGGAATTTTACCCAGGGAATTTTACCCTCCATAAATAGGCTTTCATCATGTTTAGTTATGTTTTCTGTGATGGCATGGAGCTTATCCAGGATGCGATTCGCCTCCCTCTCGAATGCCCTATAATATATTGTTGCTGTCATCACGGGGTTTTGGCTTGTACTGGGAGAAACCTTTCAGCACAAGCAGGGTTGTCGGGCGACAAATGGCGAAGACGGTTTGTGTGTGTGTGTGTGTGGGGGGGGGGGGGGGGGGTGCACGACATTATAATT
This sequence comes from Porites rus, assembly GCA_964035705.1. Classification (NCBI taxonomy): domain Eukaryota; kingdom Metazoa; phylum Cnidaria; class Anthozoa; order Scleractinia; family Poritidae; genus Porites; species Porites rus. The sequence goes on from OZ037993.1 coordinate 28,695,931, forward strand.
TCCCCTTTGAAACTCATTTATTGCACTGTCCCTTAATGACCTCCAATTTCTTGCACTTGAGCTTATCCACTTTGCATTCTGGTTTTTATTTTATAACGAGAGAACTGATACCATCATCTTCGCTAATTAAAATCAAAAAAGTCCCACCCCTCCCCCTCAATAAGCCCTTGTCTCTATTAAGCTTCACCTCAAACGTGTTTGAAGTAAATAACCACACGGTGGGGGAGGGAGGGGTTAATAAAGGATTTATGGTGTATATAAAGGAACCTACGTGACCAGTAGTTTACAAGGAACAAAAAGGCGAATTCGACGACATTTGTCACTAAATCTACTGATTATCATTTTTCTTTGTACCGTTCTTGCTATCCCTTTTTTCTTTTTATCCCTTTGCCATCACGCTGAGAGTAATAAGAGCTTATCCATTCTTCATGTACTCCATATAGGTTAAAAGATATCAAAACACTAACTAACAAACAAAGTTCAAGCTTTTCATTCAACAAAAATTCATTGTTCGGATAATATTGTAATAGACGACCTGTATTTGCCCCTCAGAAAAAGAAAAAAAGGGCCACGGTATTTTGTTAGGTACTGAAAATTAGAAGAGTTTAAACTCAGCCTTTTGGGCTAAATCCCTGCGGGGGCAATAATTGTTAAATATTTGGAATAACAATCCGTAACAAACGAACAACGACTGATTTTAGAGAGCAAGGCATGTTTCGATGGACCTCAATCACTGATCAGTTCAGTTACATGTACAAGGGAAACACTTATGATTTGAAGTTATATTTCAATGGGACAAGATTCATGATACCATTGGCACTGATCGATGCAGTTACAAATCACATGATTTGTTGTGTTTTCCCATTTCAGACCACGTGGTTGTTCTTTAGAGAACTGTCCCTTTGAAATTTTCGCCTTATGCGCGAGCATCCACGTGCATATGTATGCATAATTTATGAAAGGACAAAATGCAAAATTCCCGGGAGAACATCACGTGGTACATGCAAGCTAAAAATAGTCTGTGCAGCGGGCGCTTGGAGGCAATGGGCTCCTGCAGCTACGCAGCCTAAACTGGAGAGGACTATTTAAATCTAATGTTATCCTGAATAAGCGCGAGATAACGAATTATACACACATTAGGAAAAAACTTAAAATTTTCAATCTGTTTAAAGGTATATTATTGTCTTTCTTGTGGCTGCCGTCTGTTTTACAACCATCTAAACAAACATTCGCGCCATGAAGTTACGGCGACCGATTTAGCGTCATCAGAAGTATTATATTACGGCCTACAATTATTTAAGTGTCTTAAGTAGTCTGCTACACGGCCGTTAAGTGGTGATTTTCAAATGGCTACGGTTACGATCAAATTCCAAAACAGTCTCAATTGATACATTTGATTCACTTCGACCAGTTATCAATGGTGATTAAATCCGCTGAAAACCCAAGCCATTTTTCTCATCTTAGCAGTTTTAGTAATCAAGCGTGTTCAGCGTGTCTCACCCAAATTGCACGCTAAGCGTGCTATAATTCGCACACTTACCGTGACATATGGCACGCTACAAAAAAACAAAAGGTCTAGCGTGTTAAATTTACCAAAACAAAGGCAAGTGTGTCCGTCTTTGTTTTTTCAATTTAATATGCGCATATCCGTGAACTACGGCACGCTAAGCGTGTCGTGTAAGCGTGCCTTGAGCGTGCTTTCGCCTTTAGCATCAAATTCCTGTGGAGGGTCACAAATAAAGAAAATAAGTAATGATCACGATCACGATATTGATGATGATGATCATAGGAAAAGTAAAGCCTGGTTAAAGCAAAAGAGCATACTCAGATGACAACGGACACTCCTGTCTTTCCCAATCTCCAGGGCTTTCCCCTGAAAAAAGAAAACTGTCCGTAATTAACGGTGGGTGTCTGTACAGTGAGGTTCGAGAGACAAAATTTTTTCCCTCAAAGGGCTACATTACAATTACACAAAATGGCATTCAAGGTAAAGGAAAAATAAATCAAGGTCATGTAGAAACTTCATGTGTACTTACCATCCCCGTCGACATCGTCGTAGTTTTAACCGAACTCGATCGAAAGACTAATTTAAAAAATCTGTTGATTAGTATACACAGCATAAAGTGGTACAATGACGTCATCAGCTTTGTTGTGTCCGATGCGTGTATCGTATGTTCTAAGAAACGAAGCGCTCTTGTTGAACTTGCAAAGCCATTTCTCAGACGGATACGATCCACAAAGAAATGATGAAGAGGAAAGACCGGATCGTTTGACGCAGAAGATATATCTCCCATGGCTCCACCCAAGACTATGTGAACCTGGTTGTGTAAGGTGTTGACATTTGGCAAACGATAACCGGTCTTTGTACTGGCGTAGCCTTCTAGGATGTTTTTAAAATTGCAGCTTGACTCTTTGCCATAGGGTGGCCGGTCAAAAGTCTTAAACTGGAGAGCAAAATTTCATCTTCTTTGGTTGGAAATGTCATTGTATATCCCTGTTTCCTTACTTTTTCTTCCGTTAGTTTTCCTTCTCATTGATCCGTTCTAATTTAAACCAGGTTTCTTGTTCGTTGGGACACACAGTACATCTTTGTCAGGAAGTAGGAATTGTTCATTGCTGCAAATGACGTACCAGTTGTCAAAGTATTTGCATTTCACAGTTCTATCAACTTGGTTTGTAACACCAAGAAGCTCTTCAGAACAAATAGCGGGATCACATTGTGTTTTACTTCCGATCCAGTCCCAATAAGGAAGTGCAAAGTTTTTCATCGTTACTAATTTCCTGCAAGGTTTTTTTTCCCCAAGCCAACATGTACAATCGATGCCACGTAGGAAACTCCTGCCCGTCATGCGCAAACTCAATATCTGCCTTTGTCATGTTATGTTGGTGTCTCGTGCAGAATAGTAGTGCATTCACACGAACAAGTCATAGTTGCTGACGTTGTGAAAGAGTGCTTTCGGTTCGCGGTTGGACTTAACGGTTTTGTTGACCTCTTCACTGTATGGTGTCAAAGTCACCACATAATCGCTTATATAGTGCCTGGACATGTTGATGTACCTGATGTATTTATCCTTCTCCTCGGCTGACAACTTGAGAAAATTTTTGCGAGTCAGGGTTTTTTTTTTCGGCGTACAGTCATTGTCATAGTAGCCAAACGCACACTTGTTGCAGTCATATCCAGCAAAGTTTGAATTGCATTTGCACGTTTTGTGGTAAAGAGCAGGAGGTCAGTTATGGCGCTCGTCGTCTTTCTGGAAAGGTTGGTTATGACGGAACTTGAACATCCAATCACGAATGATCATTTCCTGTCATGTACCTCTGTTTCCACGGCTACCGCATGGTGCACTAAACCCTTTTGGGATTGGACATTTCTTATTTTTCAGATTCGTCAGGAATGTACAAAGTCTAGGAAACTGACCTTCAGCCTAGGGTAAGGTGAACACAATTAAGACAAGACACGTGATGATACGGCAGCTCATCTTACTTGGGACTTCCTGAATGAATAAAGAGGATTGTTCATTTTCGAGAAAAGGCTAATGTTCAACCAAGAGGTCTTTACGGGCTTCAAAATATATTATCAAATTGTTAGCCGTCAGTCGTATTGCAAAATGGTTTGAACCCTAGGAACGCTTTCTAACACAGCGACTGTCTCCACCACAGAGGCGTCTTTGTGTTGTAGGGGGACTGGGGAGAAAGAAAAAGAGAGCGCGCGGGGCACGATCGGAAGGGCAAAGAAAGAAGAGAGGCCTCTGCCATATAACTACTCGTTTCCTTGTAATGTTGTCTATTTGGAGTACATGACCTACTTTATAAGTAAATTAACGACACGAATTTGGGTAAAATCCTATTTTATAAGTCGAGTTATTTGTTGAATTAAGAAACTCTTATGGTATACCACATATAAGCGAAAAATCTACTCGTTTCTTTAATTAATATTGTCTATTTTAAGCGGATGATTAAATTTATAAGCAAATCTGAATTGATGTGCAATCGATTTTGTAAACAACTCTAATTACGTGTACCATCGGTTACTGTTACGCCGGTTTAATCTTGTATCTTTTTAACATTGTCTATTTCATTTGCCTGATCTACCTCATAAGTAACTCATGAATATTAAGGTATATTCCTTTTCACAAGTAAGTTACCTATGGGATAGGAAACTCTAATATTGCAATCGCTTAATGTGCTAGCTACTCCGCAGATTTAATCGGCGTAAAACGTTTCATATACCAAAAACTAATACAATTGTTTCTTCACTCGATATTGTCTATTTCAACATTGTCTACTTCATAAGCACATAACTACAACTGCAAAAATTTAGGTAAATTCTATTTCATAGGTAAGTTACCTTTTGGGTACGAAACTTTTATTACAAATACCTAATGGGCTTTACTACTCGACGGATTCAACGGTATATATAGCCTAAATTGAATTCTTATTTTACGTCTACAACCTACTTCATAATAAGTATATAAGTACATAGAAATTGAAGTAAACCTTGCTTCATAAATAAGTTACCTATTAACGGCATAGGGAACTCATGTCTACTCCAGTAACATAACTGCTATTTAGTTACTACTACGCGTATTTAATTGTATATTCCACTACTTGTAATAACTGCCATATCTACTCGTATCTTCAATTCTGATTATAACAGTATTTTTTAAAAAATATATTGTCTACTTCGTGTGTATGAACTTCTTCAGAAGAAATAATAAAATGAATGTAAACAGGGGCATAGCTAGGGGGTGGTCCTGGGGTGCCCGTGATCCCCCCTTTGTAAGGTAGTTGTTTTATGTCCCTACAATTCAGGCGGCCAAAACCTGCGAATCCGAAGAATCAACATGCAATAAATATGTTCCAGTGCTAGATTGTTGCTTACCCCATTTATAGGACCAAACATCTGCAGTGGACCATGTTCTTGTTCCTTGTTCGCAAGTAAAATAGAGTATACACCGTATTCACAAATGGCGGACACGCGGGAAAAAACTGGTGCCTAGTCATGAAAGCGAGGCGTTGGAGGATAAACAAAAATTGCAAATAAAGACTTTCAGTGAACTTGCAAAGTGTTTAGCACGGATTCCACCTAAAATAACTTTCTACGGACTTCTTTATAAATACAATTACGTGGGATGTCTTCTGCTTTTAATGTTTAGTAGCGATTTGCTGTTTGCAATCAAAAGGGACGCGTATATCTTCAAGGAAACAGAATGATTTTGTAGGTTTCCGAAGCATCAGAAGCTTGACAAGTGGACGATGGCTGGAGAAAAGCGGCAAACATGTTGACCCAAACTTCACTTTGAAACCGAGTACGAAAGCCAGCTCACTGCAATTCGGTGAAACAGAAATATAAACAAATCTAGGTGGCAAGAAAAAAAGAAATAAGCGACAGATGTATGGCCTACTTGCAACTGTTAACGCAAGAGACGTCTGCCGTTGAACAAAACAGTTCAAGTCGAGATGGAAAAAAGGAAGACAGGAAAGAAGAGGTGACTGAGGTTTCGATGAAGTTATGTTTGGTTTTTGTTTGCCAGGACGTTATTCTCTGGTCTTTATCAATGAAGAACATCAATTAGACAGCGGGGTTGACCTTTTTTTTAAGCGGTTTTTCGGTAATTTATTTTTAATGTGCGGAAGCGATCGAGAGGAGTACGCTCAAAATTTCAACTTGTTACTCGGCAGACTCGGTAAGCCAGCCACATATCATTTCAGCGAGTAATTTCGTATTTCTTACCTTTGGCTGTTAAGAGTTTTAACCTTATGTTTCATAATATTTTAAAGTTGAAGAATACATAAATAAATAAAATGATGGTCTTCTTAAACTGATCCAGACTCGAATTCAATTATTCGAAACAGAAGCTTGCCGTGTTCAGTCCTGACAAAAACATTGCCTTAAAATTTTAACCTAGTAAAATGTAAGCTTTATACCACTTTTTTAACAAGAGCTCTCTGAGATAATGCCCTAAAAGAAACCAGGCAAATAGCAAGCCATAAGATTCACACACTACAGCTTCTAATTTTGATAAAATTATTTTTAATTATTTCGCAATGACAAAGAAATCATGAGATGTTTGCTAAGCTCTGCCAACGTACCTCTAACAATTCTCTCCAAAGCGACGGAATTAATCTAATCCAATACAGAATTGTAGTGATCTGGCTTTCGTATTCGGTTTCAGTGTGAAGTTTGGGTCAACATGTTTGTCGAGTAGACTGAACTTGCTATTTGAACCTTGTTATTGTTTAACTCAGCATGTTATGCGGTCATGTCATAAATGTATGCGCACGCGCAAGTCACATGGAAAGTACTGTATGATCAGATCATCATTTTGAAATATAGCTGTGTTTGGTTATCGAGATTCTGTTCCTTGTCTGTTCGTTTGTCTTCGTTCACCGTTCCCCTAAATTATCAGACTGTTATCTAAAGACCCACACGACATTTTGGTGCCGAGACCAGGATCATCCAACGCAGTATGGCGGAAACTCTCCCGAAACTAACCTCTTCACGTGCGGGTTATCGTGCTCACTTAACGAAGACCTTGAACAAGGCGAAGGATCTTATGAAGAAGGAGGCACCCACCGAAATGGATGTTGTATCGCTTAACAGTATCATTGAACAACTTACACGGAAGAAGACTATTCTCACCGGACTGGACGAGAAAATTGCGGCGCTCATCGAAGAACCGGAGGATCTCGAGCAAGAGATTTTTGAGACAGAAGAAATCCATGATGAAATTCTAGATACCACCAGCCAGATAAGTAGATTTATTCATGTCACAATATCTCCTAAGAAATCTGCTACCCAGCCTCCGTCCTCCACTCATCAGGAATCCCCACAAATGGTGTATAATGAAACCCCACTCGTACCAAGTAACACGTCCGAACCCAGCACTTCAAACAGTCACGAAAATACCCCACCCACTAGTCAAGCAGCCTCTGGGGAAACTGTTAATGATCAACCGAATTCTCAGCCACCCCTGAACACGCATCCACCGCCTCAGACCTCTCAGTTGAATGTTAACCACAGTAGCCGCCTTCCCAAACTGAATTTACCTACCTTTTCTGGCAATCCCCTCAACTGGCCCACATTTTGGGATTCATTCGAAGCAGCTGTCCACTCTCACACCACATTGGGGGGAGTACAGAAGTTTAGTTACCTGAAGGCCCAACTAACGGGGGTCGCCTCAAGGGCTATAGCTGGTTTCCCACTAAGCAATGTCAATTATGAGCAAGCCATAAAACTACTTAAGGAACGTTTTGGGCAACCCAGTAAGATCATAGGTGCCCATATGCAAGCTCTCCTGGAAATTGCTAGCCCTGCCAACCAGTTAACAAGCTTGCAACTGTTTTATGATACCATGGAAACTCATGTCAGAGGTCTTGAATCACTTGGAAGATCACACGAAAGCTATGGGGATCTCCTCGTTCCAATTATCCTGGGAAAGTTACCCCATGAGTTGAGAAAGATCTTAGCCCGTGAACACGAGAGCCCTGAATGGAAATTCCAGGAGTTGAGAGAAGCTATTGTAAGGGAAATTCGAATCCTTGAAGCAGGTACCCAACTTAACGACACCCCTTATGGACTCACCCCAACAATCACTGGTTCTTTTCTCGCTCAAATACAAGGAAAACAGCCTCATTTGGGGAAATCTAGTAAACCAGAATCTAAAAAATGTCTGTACTGCAAGGGTCCCCACCCCTCCTACAATTGTCAAGTAGTCACTGACGTTCGGGAGAGATGGGCAAAGGTTAAGACTCTCGGACATTGCTTCAATTGTTTGGGGAAACACAAGTCTTCAGTGTGTCAGTCAAAATTCCGCTGCCATAAATGTAAGGGGAAACATCACACAAGTTTATGTTTGGGCCCCACTGATCCTGCCATCAACCCTCCGACCACACCTGACAATACGGCTCCCACTCACAGTCCTCATACTTCTATAGCAGAGCCACCCTTCAGGGTACATACCTCTCTCGCACCAATTACTCAAACGAATATCCCAGTCAACAATGGCCCAATATCACTCTTGAAAACTGCTGTAGCAACTGTTGGCTATAACCATACGCACTGTGAAGCTAACATTCTATTCGACGAAGGTGCACAGCGCTCCTTTATCACGCAGTCCTTGGCTGATCAACTAGGCATACTTTACACAGAGAATGAATCTATTGCCTTGTCTGCCTTTGGTGCACACTCCTCATCCAACAGACGATTACCTATGGCCAACATCACTATCGTCACTAACAATGGGGAACACATACCAGTACGTGTCCTTGTGATTGACCAAATCACCACACCACTTCAGAACCGCTTTCGGCAGCAGGTCCGAACCATACCCTACCTAAGGGGTCTTCAACTTGCCCACCCTGTGACGTCGGACGAGAATTTTGAAATCTCACTTCTACTTGGTGCGGATCACTATTGGGATATAGTGATGGACACGGTCATCCGCGGTCAAGGCCCAACTGCTGTAGAATCAAAGATTGGCTACCTCATCTCTGGACCGCTACAGACTAACTGCGTCAATCGCACTGACACTGCTGTGAACCTGCTACAGACACTGTCTTCCACAACGGCGGCAGAACGTGATCTTGAACATTTCTGGTCTCTGGAGTCTATAGGCATCACACCACCTACAGAAGTGGATAACCAGGAGTCCTTCCTGCAACACTACCAGAGATCCTCAATCACAAGAATGTCCGATGGCAGTTACAGCGCCAAATTCCCATGGAAGGAAGATTTTCCCACACTACCTTCCAACTATGGTAGCTGTGCACGCCGCACGCGGGCTATGGTACGCCGCCTTGCTCAGACACCTAGCCTTCTTACCTCGTACGGGGAAATTATCAAAGAACATGAAAGGCGTGGATTTATTGAAAGGGTTGACAATGTAGACAGTATGGATAGAGCGCACTACCTCCCACATCACGCAGTCAAGAAAGAATCTGCTACCACACCTATCAGAGTTGTTTTTGATTGCAGCTCCCGATCCTCAAACAACTCTCCAAGTTTGAACGACTGCCTTATGGTGGGCCCTCCATTTCTAAGCGATATGTGCTCCATCATCATAAGATTCCGATCCTTCACTTACGGCCTGTCCACAGATATTGAGAAGGCCTTTCTTCATGTCGGTCTCGATGGCAATGACCGAGACTTTACCCGATTTTTCTGGTTGTCAGACCCTAAGAATCCGGAAAGCGAATTTCAGGTCTTTCGTTTCAAGACGGTCCTATTTGGTTCCACCAGTTCCCCTTTCATGCTGAACGCTACACTGCATCATCATCTGGAAAACTACAGTACACCTGTGGCCAAAGACATTGGAAACAATATGTATGTAGACAATGTTATCTCCGGGTGTGACCAAGAAACTGACATCATCCGTTACTATCAAGAGTCAAGATCAATCATGAATGAAGCCAATTTCAACCTGCGCTCATGGGCATCCAATAGCCCACGACTTCGTGAAGGGGCAGAACAAGATCAAACGGCCGATCCAAGCACTGTGGTCAACATTCTTGGTTTGCGCTGGCACCCAATCCAAGACACCATCTCTCTTGCACCAAAGGAACTCGCCTCCCCTTCCAGTCAACCAACCTCCAAACGTGATGTACTACAACTTGCCTCAAGGACTTATGATCCACTGGGATTCATATCTCCAGTCACTGTGAAGGCCAAGCTCCTCCTTCAAGAACTGTGGCAAAGAAAGCTGGAATGGGACGAGCCACTTCCCACAGAACTGGAAGCCAAGTGGAATGACATGGCCCAAGATATCCAAGAGGCTAGCAAGCTGATCTTACCCAGATGCTTCTTCTCACAAGTGCCGTCTAATGCACAACCAATCTACTTACATGTCTTTGCTGATGCCAGCCCTAAAGCATATGGAGCTGTAGCCTACATTTCTAATGGTGACCAGACCTCACTCGTCATGTCAAGGTCACGTGTTGCTCCACTGAAGAAATTGACACTCCCTCAATTGGAACTAATGGCGGCATCAATCGGTACAAGACTAGCTCATTTCGTAGCAGAAGCCCTCAAATCGAGATTTCCCAATATTACAGTCCATCTGTGGTCAGACAGCGAGATAGTCCTCCATTGGTTACACAGCTCCAAGCCCCTCAAACAGTTTATTGCCAACCGCACCAAAGAGATCATGACACTGTTCCCTGTTACTGTCTGGAATCATTGCCCAACCCAAGAAAACCCTGCTGATCTGCTTACTCGTGGCATCTCTACAACACAGCTTCACACCTCATCTCTTTGGCAACACGGTCCCCAATGGTTACCACTTGTCGAGCAATGGCCGTCTTGGAATCCCTCCAAAATACTCCATCTACTGCTGTGTGACATCGCCGATGCGCAAGACACTGATGCCACAACCAGGAATGGGACGACTCAGACAGATCCGACGGAGAAAGAACTAGGCATCCATAATCTTATTGATGTTTCAAGATTCAGCACTCTCTCCAGACTTCTCAGCGTAACAGCATACGTTCTACGGTTTGTGAAGAACTTGAAACATCCTGCAACAAAGACACATGGCCCCCTATCTGTACAGGAGAGGCAAGACGCCCAACGCAAGTGGATCCAGAACTCCCAAGCACTAATCTATGCAGCAGAGATTGCTAACCTTCGATCCAACTCCAGTACCCGTTTGACATTAGTGAAACAACTCCGCCTGTTCCTCGATGCTGACGGCTTCCTTCGTTCCGGGGGGAGGATCCATAATGCTCAGCTTGCAGAGTCAGCAAAGTTTCCCTATCTGCTTCCACCCAACCATCCCTTCACAGCACTGGTTGTCTACGAAGTCCATAAAAAGCAACTTCACTCTGGTGTCAACGTGGTAGTGACCATGCTTCGCCAAACATTCTGGATAACTTCAATTCGGCAGTATGTGAGGAAACTTCTTCGTCGATGTGTGACCTGCCGGAAGGTGCAAGGAACGGCCTTCAGAGCTCCAGATCCCGCACCCTTACCTAAGTTAAGAGTCCAGGAAGCAAAACCATTTTCAGTAACTGGAGTTGACTTTACTGGACCCCTCTATGTGCGATCAGAAAAGGGTACCACCAAGAGCTACATTTGTCTGTTTACGTGCGCTGTAACAAGAGCGGTACATCTGGAAGTTGTCAGTGACCTCTCGGAGCGAAGTTTCCTGCAAGCCTTCCGACGATTCTCAAGTCGCAGATCTGTGCCACATCACATGATATCAGATAATGCCTCCACGTTCCTTGCGGCCTCAGATACCCTCAGTGACCTATTCAAATCTCCTTCACTAAAGGAACAGTTCAGCCGACAAGGCGTTGAGTGGAAATTTATCCCGAAACGCGCTCCATGGTACGGAGGCTTTTGGGAACGAATCATTGGACTAACGAAACGAGCCATTAAGAAGACACTTGGCAAGGCATCTATCACCTTAACAGAGCTCCAAACACTCGCCACTGAAGTAGAAGCTGTCCTGAATGATCGCCCTATCACTTATGTTTCAAGTGATTGTACAGACGAAGAGCCATTAACACCTTCTCATCTCTTAAACGGGAGGAGAATCTCTTCCCTGCCTTATCCCATTGCTGATGATGATCCATCTGACCCGGACTATGGAGGTGCATCTGACATGAGGCAGCGTGTGACAGCACAAGCCCATATCCTTGAATGTTTCTGGAACCGATGGAGACACGAATACCTGACCTCACTTCGCGAATTCCACAGAGCATCCGGTACCAACAAGCAATCAATCAAGACGGGAGATGTTGTACTAGTCTATGACGAAGGTCCCAGATCATCATGGAAGCTAGCAGTTATAGAAGACCTGATTAGAGGAGGTGATGGCTTTGTAAGGGCAGCACACATTCGCACAAGTACTGGATATACCAACCGTCCTGTCTCCAAACTGTATCCTCTTGAAGTTACTGCGAGTCCCTCTTCCTCTAGGATTGCATCGCGAAACTCCCCTGAGCAACAATCTACCGTAGTCACATCAACTAGACCGAGACGAGCTGCGGCTACTGACGCCATGGGGAGAATTTCAGAATGGACAAGATGCATCCGCGCCCCCCCCCGGAGGATGTCGAGTAGACTGAACTTGCTATTTGAACCTTGTTATTGTTTAACTCAGCATGTTATGCGGTCATGTCATAAATGTATGCGCACGCGCAAGTCACATGGAAAGTACTGTATGATCAGATCATCATTTTGAAATATAGCTGTGTTTGGTTATCGAGATTCTGTTCCTTGTCTGTTCGTTTGTCTTCGTTCACCGTTCCCCTAAATTATCAGACTGTTATCTAAAGACCCACACGACAATGTTTGCCGCTTTTCTCCAGCGATCGCCTACTCTTCGAGCTTCTGATCGATGCTTCGGAAACCTACAAAATCATCCTTTGTCCTGAAGATATACGCGTCCCTTTTGATTGCAAACAGCAAGTAGCTACTAAACATTAAAAGCAGAAGACATCCCACGTAATTGTATTTAATAAGAAGTCCGTAAAAAGTTATTTTAGGTGGAATCCGTGCTAAACACTCTGCAAGTTCACTGAAAGTCTTCATTTGCAATTTTTGTTTATCCTCCAACGCCTCGCTTTCATGACTAGGCACCAGTTTTTTCCCGCGTGTCCGCCATTTGTGAATACGGTGTATACTATGCTACGTGGAACTGAATTAATCCATGCAGCTATCTCACTGCTCATCCAAAACAATGTCACTTGTAGTAACCAAAACACGGCCAGGATGTGGACATACCAATCTGGTAAGTACCCTGTGTGTGACACAGCGTGTTTTTAACCTAACTAACTGTTTTCCTAGTAAGACTTTTGTACACTACTTTGTCACGATAAACAATTGGACACGACTTCCTGCAATAGACATTTTAGCAATTCAATTCTATCAGCTGCGAAAATTTTCACAAAATATTTGATAGACGTTACAAAGCTCTGGATAGTTCATCGATTATATCCTGCATGGTTGGTCTCGCTTCAGGATCTGCCTGCAGGCATCGCCGTACCAGGCCTCTTAGGGCGCGATTCGTCATTAGTAGAACTTGCTGTTCACGTCTTCTCGGATCTGGAAGTTGCCGGATGCACATTTCACAAAGAAGCACACCAAAGCTATAAACATCAACCTATGAACAATACACAGATTATTTCTTGTTATTTGCCTTAGAGCATCCTATTATACTACTACCAGTTATACCCAGCACTTAGTGTCATTTTTAATTTCTATTTAGCTATTTAACATTTATTAGATGAAGCTGAGTATGATCTGAAGAATTATGCAGATTAAGGTGGGGGGGGGGGGGGAGGGGTTAAGTTCGCGTCTCCATTTGACTGTTCCTTAGCAAATTCAGGAGATAAAGGACTATAAAGTCTAACACATATCGTATTTATTCAATGAAGCACCCGGCCTCGAATTACAATGTAGCCCATCTCGAATAAGCACCTATCCTATCCTGTAGGGAAGAAAAGTTAATAAGCACCCACCTCCACCCCTACCCTCCCCCCTCCAAAAACAATTGAAGTCGACAAGAACAGTGAGGTTATTATTTATTTACTGGCCTATCTGCTTCTACAGTGGAAACTCTACTGATAAATATGTTCTCTGTCCTAGCGGACAGACAATATGTTTACTTTTATTGAACCTCTGGACAAAAACCTCAAAAGTCCGTCCCAAAGGCCAAAATAACCTCTCTATAAAGGTCATTAAGCATCGAACGTTGTTGGGAGCATTTTGGTTCGGTATTACATTCTGGTTTTAATGTCACTTATGGTAGATTTCCACTGTAACGTAACTTTTTATCTCGTAAATAAAAATAGAGGCAAGATATAAAGTGTTGAGCTTTTTTAAAAAAAACGTGAAGATGAGCGAGGTTCAAATTTTACGTTTACGTGCGACCTTTCAAACATTGCCCCAATTTCATTTGCGAACGCAAATTTTTCGCACGTACGCACGTAAAAATTACGCGACAATGGAAATCCACCCTTAATAAGCTTTAATAAGGAAAGTCTTTTAAAAAGATGTTGTTACTCCAGCTCGCCGCCTATAGCCCGTACCTATTCTATTAGGACTGATTTCTTCTATCGCGTAATTTTCACGTGCCTACGCTAGCAAATTTTTACGCTCGTTGAGCGATGTTCAACTTTTTCTTTTACGCCTGACCTTCTATATATTGCCTCTATTTTATATACGCGCGTATTAAGCGAAAGTGGAAATCCACCTGTAGTGCGTTTCCGTGCATTGTGGGTTTCTTATTCAAGGTTAGTTTCTCTTTACGATTCACTCTTTTCACCGCAATTAATCTTGTTTACCACCCGCCCCAAAATGTTGCATTACAATTGTCGGCTGTAATACCCAGGAGCAGCTGGAATTTAAAGTTGTATGATTTAGAGCAAGAAATTGTTCATAAAAGCGCACGTTAAAGACAAACGTGCAAAAACTTTTGTCAGTGATTGTAGCTATCGAAAAACGAGCAACTTGCTCCTACCGCCTCGGGCTGAGCCTCTCATATCTTATTAGCATTACTGACATTGCGGATTGCGGATGGCCCCGGTGAGAATATAATTATTACAATCAGGTGATCTTTTTAAGCAGGGACGTCACTCTCTCTCAAAAGGCAGTCGTTGAAGAAAGGTTCTACTCTATAGACCAGTTATTTAAACGCAGTTTAGTCAGTGTTTAACAAAAAGGTGTTTTAATCCATTTTTAGTTTGCCGAACGCTTTTATGTAGACACCATTTAACGTGAACAGTTTCATTAGAGCATATAATGTGGACAAGAAAAGCATTTATCTTCTTACAAGAACTCACTCAGGAAGAGATACGGAGGTCCAAAGATTTCCTAAACCGCGGCATAAGTTGGACTTCGTTTAAAAAACCGGCCCTATCAGTTTTGTCTACGAAGTCGCCACAATGATTAACTGAAGAACTAATTTTTTTTAGCTTAATTTGTTTTCGTGGCATAAACACCTACAATCACGGACATAAGTAGCTGACACACTTGTTTAAAACGGGTGCTTTTATCAAACATTTAATTCATGTATTATTTCGTTCCCCTTAAACGCCGTAAATCCTGAATCAATGTTGTCTGAAGTAAAAGAAAGACTTCAGGGTCCAAAATACAACATTGATTTTCGGGGGAAGGGGTTGGGGTAAACAGGGTAAGGGGATAGGTATGTCCACTATGCAAAAAGGGGCCGCTTTAAGGAAGTGTGCCAACACTTTTGTCCCTCATTGTAGCTACCCCCTGAAAACGACCATAATAATGGAGCCATGTACATTCGAGTTCAAATGATGATGGTTTAACAGGGGCACCCAACGAGAACATAGTTCAAAACCACTTAAAAATAGCATTGTTGAACGTATTTTAGTATTTAAACGGTAGATATAGGCATATTTTTATCCCCCAAGAATTTTTCATCTGTTCGGATTTCCTAGCTGAGAACAACCTGGCCTTAAAGTAGCTAGGCGCTCAAGATGACTGCACCAACGCGTCTCTTTGAAGTCTGAAGATGTTGATAAACCAGTGCTGAATAAAAGAAAAATCTAAATTCACTAATTAGAAACTTACCTTGACTGTTTGGTTTGATGTAAGCGCTTCAGGAGCGCTGTAAATCATAGCTCCAGGAGCCACTGTCATGGTCTGCTGCATGAAATTAGCAGTGCCGTAATCTGAAACTTTGCCTCTCCATTGGTCACCCTGTCGCCATAGCAACACATTCGCACTGCTCACATCCCGGTGAATAATAGGCTCTGGTTTCTTCTGATGAAGATAGTTGATTGCTCGGGCTACATCCAGAGAAATTACGCGTATTTCTACTTCGGCGAGTTGTCGCTGTTCTAACAGAGTTCGCAGACTTTTCTCCATCAGCTCGGTCACAAACAGAGGGTTTCCTTCATCGTTAGTGGCGCCGATAAACTGAAGCAAGTGAGGATGGCGGCACTTGGATGCAATATTCATTTCTCTCTCAAAGAGAAGTATGTTATGAGGGGAGAGAATAAGATCATGAATTTGCTTTACTGCTACAGTACAGCCACAATACACGCCTTCGTAAACACTTCCCCAGCCTCCCCTGCCAAGACATTTATTGGTCATTTGAATTTCATCACGGGAAATGACCCAATCGCATGTTTCCTGTTGTTGCTGTTCACTTATTGTTTGCTGGGCTAACGAAAGACTTAACTCTAGCTCATTTACTTCCTGGTCTCTTTCTCTCAGCTGTCTTCGCAAATTTTCTTCACGTTGCTGTATCTCCCTGAGCTGCCTTTGTGAGTTTTCTTCGCGTTGCTGTGTCTCCCTCAACTGCCTTTGTGAGTTTTCTTCACGTTGCTGTGTCTCCCTCAACTGCCTTTGTGAGTTTTCTTCACGTTGCTGTGTCTCCCTCAGCTGCCTTTGTAAGTTTTCTTCACGTTGCCGCATCTCCCTAAGCTGCCTTTGTAAGTTTTCTTCGCGTTGCCGCATCTCTCTGAGCTGCCTCTCTAAATTTCCTTCGTGCTGCGGTATTTCCCTTGATGGCCCCGGAAAGTCTCCACCAAGTGCAGGCGTTTGTACGCTTGATCCACGTAGATCCTCCATATTTCCTGAAGGGAATCCAAAAAAGACACACACATTCTACATACTTCTAGGATCAGCAATGATAAAAGAATACTGTTTAATGATACAGAAACACTGATGGTAAGACTACTAAGCCATTTACTATTAGGTTTATATGACACACGTTCTACATACTTCTAGGATTCGCAATGATGAAAGAGTACTATATAATGATAACGGAGACACTGATGGTAAGGCCACTAAGCCATTTGCTTGGTTCATTTGTGACACACGTCCCACATACTGTTAGGATCAGCAATGATGAAAGATTAGTGTATAATGATACAGAAACACTGATGGTAAGACTACTAAGCCATTTACTAGGTTCATATATGACACAAGTTCTACATACTTCTAGGATCAGCAAGGATGCAAGAGTACTGTATAATGAAACAGAGACACAGATGGGAAGGCTGCCAAGCCATTTACTAGGTTCATATGTGACACGCCCTACATACTGCTAGAATCAGATATGATGAAAGAGTACAGCGCTGTATAATGATACAGAGACACTGATGGTAAGGCTACTAAACCATTTACTAGGTTCATATGTGACACACCTCCTACACACTGCTAGGATCAGAAATGGTGAAAGAGTACTGTTTAAGCAATAGAAAACGTTTTCCGTGTTTGCATAGCCTGATATAAACACGAGAGGGGTTGGGAGAATTCGAGACAGTTATGCAAACCCGAGACGAAGTCGAGGGTTTGCATAACCGTCGAGAATTCTCCCAACGCCTCGAGTGTTTATATCAGGCTATGCAAACAGAGGAAAAAAGTTTTCTATTGCTTTTATAAAATAACTTTCCCGAGAAAAAAACGCAAAACTCTTTGTATGGCACTGATTAAAAGAGAAAGTCTTCCCAGTCGCAAAATCTTGTCCACGAAGTCTTGCACGCGTAATCAGTTCTTGTTTTGCAAAAAGATGCTTTGCAAAATACGGATTTTTCTCGCTTAAAATGTCAGCTTAAGCGAAGAAAAATTGACTCACCTTCTTTGTAACGATTTTCCATGTTTCAGCCGACGAAGGAATGGGTAAATAAAGTAAACTTGTCGAGTTTTGAACTCGAAAACTTTTTCAAATTCGTGCTTGCCTGATTAGCGCGCGAAAAGCCAAACAACTTGACGCCACAACCATGTTTACATACTCTCATGCAAACACTCCTCTCGGCCAATCAGAGCGCCTGTACTATCTTAGTTATTTTATAAATAATAATACAGAGACAATAATTGTAAGGGTCAACATACTAAGCTATTTACTAGTTTCAGATGTGACACACGTCCTACATGCTGTAGGAGCAGCAATGATGAAAGAGTAGTGCATGTACAATGATATGAAGACACTTATAAAGACACTTCTAAGGCTACTAACTGTCCTTTCTATGCTGTTCCTCGAAGCAAGATCACTGCATCAAGTACCAAATATAACATTGCTCCCACACCTGCATTTGATATACGCAAACGATAGGATTTAAAGAGCTTCTTGACAATATTGGCCTTGTTTTAAAATTAAAAACGTAAGGAATAGAGTAGCTGAAAAGAGTAGATTTTTACGTCTGAATATAATTATCGCGCAGAGGTAAAAGAGTAGTGTATATGGACGAAGCCACTTGATAGTCAACAAATTAGTACGCAGGGAAATTTTGAATTTTGTACAAAAATAAAACGTACGCCCAACGGGCATAATACTCACAGGCAACCTATCAAAAGAAGATGAAATTAATATTCTGAAGTAAAGTCCTCTCCTAGCCTTCAGTCTTTTAAAGTTTCACTGATTAAGTACCTTCGCTCATAATTTACCTTAAAATACTAGGCATAGTGTCTTTAATATAAGTTTATGCATTATTATGAGGCATTTAGGTTTATAGTCTAATTTATAGTCTTTTAATATATGTTTATATATTAATTAATTAATTTTTTTTTCTTTTTTCTTTTTTGGAGGGTATGTCTTAGCATGGGAATTTGGTTTCCCCCTACTACTGTCCTTTTAACCATTTTTGTATTTTTGTTCGATTGTATATGTTAATATTAGTTCATTTGTATCAGTTATGTATGGTTACGAACTGTGATTAAAGATTGAAGATTAAATATTCAGAAGGACTTGGACCCATCGTCTCTATGGGTATTGCTTGTTTTTTAACTGACATTTCTACAAAAATAGTTCCTCCCTTGAGCGAGCCCTCATTCGTACTGGCATAAAAGTATATGTATTTTAGATTTCAATTCATACAAGACGTATTGATACAGCCGATTCGATAAAAAGCATTTTGGCAGACGATCAATTTTAAGCGTAAAATTTAATCTCTGCAAACATTTTTTCAGATTATCAGGTAATTACCAACCGAAGTCAGCTTTAACATTCACATCAGCAAAGTGTGTTGGGAGTCCACCGCGATCGTCTCCGATGATTATTTTCCGGTAGGGTTGTTAGCTGTGACACTGGACAAGTTTCGTGGGTCGAGAGGCCTGCTTTAGAGTGAAAGCGGCCGGCGATGTCAATGTGCACATATGACGTTTATCTGGACTGTTGAGCAGTCTCCTTCTGTTTACCTTTTGATAATTCTTCTGTCGTTTCTCCATGATTTAATGCATACTAGGATATGATTAGGACTTTTCTATTGCAAGCGCTTTTATTATTAAAATTCTCTATGATTTTTATCTTTCGACAGCTAATTCGTACGCTCGCGTTAAAAGAAGTTAAAAGGTAAAGGCGCACGCTGTATCACCCACTTATGTAAAAATTGACCACAACTGCAACACTTACTAATGTAATAAATATCAACCACTAATGCAATATTTAGTAATCAATGAATGAGGCTGAGTAGGATATGAAGGATTAAGCAGATCGAGGAGGGTGTGTGTTATCCACCTCGGCCGATAACACCCTCCGAAATCTGCCTAATTCTTCATATCCTATGAAAGCCGAATTCATTAATTGCTTTATTATTCATTCAAAATAATTCATAGTTTAAAAACAAGCCAAAGCATGCTTACCTTCGTTGATGTTAAGTTCACCTCGATAGTGGATGTTAAGAAGATAAAGGGCTGTTCAGGTCTGCAAATATATTCCAAATAGCAGATGTTACCCATCGAGTTGTCTTCTTGTTATGTTTTTAGACAATAGTTCGTCGTGAAACGAGTAAAATGTTCCGCAGAATGTTCCGCCATTTTTGTCTTCACACCCAAAACAACCCAAACTCGTCCCCAGGTCTTCTCGGTTAACGATGCATTAACCTGCAACTATGCTGCACTTTTGACGTCATTGGTAGATTAATTGCAAATTTCTTCCAAATTTGGTCAACAGTAGCTGGTTATGGTAAATTATGCGTGTGCTTTTAGCCAATCAGAAACGGAGAAATATTTTGAATGAATAATAACCATTAATGTAATAAATATCAACCACTAATGTAACAAAAAGTTAGACCACCAATGTAATAACTTTTTAACCTTTGATGTAAGAACAAACTTAAGCACTAATATAATAACTTTGCGGCCATTAATGTAACAAACTCAAAAAGAAGAGCCACATGGTGGCGTTTGATTTGCAATATATACACACACTAACATAAGAATCTCTAAAGAGATTCTATAAAGAGTATGTGGGCAAAAGACGTATGAGTAATACGATATAGTAGCATTCTTACTTCTGGCACGTGTACCAACTTGTTCTATAATACTCCCAAAACCGACAGATTTTTTGAACAACAACTGAAACATCAGAGAAAGGTAACCTTTGCTTTTGTCCAAGTTCATTAGTGGAATGCTTGTAACTGTTTCAAAAAGCGTTCTGTGCAGGAAGCCTGAAGCGCATACATCTATAACGTTTTAAACATACTAAGGACCGCCTATATTACAATGCTTGGGTTCACCGCAGACCATAGCTTCATAATAACAGTCATAAAAATGATAATAATAATAGTAATAGTAATGATAATAATAATAATGATTAAAAAAATGCTATTAGTAACAGTTGAATATACATAGTGCTATTTGCTATTTCGCTATCTAAATGATTACCCGGCAAAACAGCTACTATTCGTTGTATTATTGGCAGAAGGGTATACAGAACGAAAATTTTCCACAACTTTTTCTAGAATCGGTTGAAGACTACATGACTTACTTGAGGGTTTTTTTTTACCAATAATAAGAACCAGCACCTCCCAAGCATAGAAATAACGCCTTCCACTTTTCGCTGGGAGTAGGGAGTGTGGAGGGGTAGGGTCTCTCGGGTAGGGCAAAAGCCCCACCACGTTTTTTGTTTGGGTTGTACTTTTAAGGTTCTAGACAAAATGGATAATGTATGACTTTTTATCACTTGAAAGTAACAAAACGCGTCGACTGTTGCATATATGCTTTAAAAAGTCAAATTTAAGACTCGGCCAAGCTGCTTAGTGCCA
The DNA here is from genome assembly GCA_964035705.1 of Porites rus. Lineage (NCBI taxonomy): Eukaryota > Metazoa > Cnidaria > Anthozoa > Scleractinia > Poritidae > Porites > Porites rus. The sequence continues at coordinate 28,716,898 of OZ037993.1, forward strand.
GTTATTCTCGCAGGCATCCACGTTTAACATGTTTACTGCTTTGGATGGTGTACTACTTGAGGAAGGCTATGTTGTATTTGTATCGGGGCTGTAAATCCGATGGCGTGTAAATGTATGATAAACTGGCGAATAAGAGACCGTTAATGCTTGTGCTTGAGGTCCCTGAGGAGGTTTTGCCCTGAGTTCAAAAATCCTTAATTTCTATATCATTCCCCCCAACTGGCACAACACCACAATGTCTTTAAAAGCGTAAACCCCTTACCTTTTTACTCTAACATTTTTTCGAAGAAAAGGTATCCATCTCATGCAAACGATTTCAGTGTAAAAAGAATGATTGATGCTCCTTTTGGGCAGAGCCCTGCTATGTAGAGAACTGTAGGGAGTCTCCCCTTAAAAGGTCACTCAACATTGTCACTCTCAGACTGGTTGTTCTAACTTCCCCACAAGAGTTAATGTTTTGCAGCATTTTTGAGCCACTGTGCTTTTGGCAATCAAATCTTCGGTATAGAACAAGTCCTAAACGACTTATTTCGTTGAAAAAGCAATGCCTGACATCAAAGCAGGAGGTCGTATGATTTTTTATAAATCCTAACAATTCTAAATAGCCAATCAGCTCTTCTCTTTGAGTTTGTTACATTTATGGTCGCAAAGTTATTATGTTAGTGGCTAAGTTTTTTGTTATGCCGAACTATTAACGCCGGTTATAACCCAAGTCTGGAATTTGTCGCTGTCAACTCACACCTGGCCGGACTCTTGGAGGAGGGCGAACATCAATCCCCTACCGAAGTTCGTTATCCCCAAAGAGAATTCTGACTACCGAGACATCAACGTCACGTCCGTGATCTCAAGAACATTCGAAAAAGTTGTGTACCACATCCATGTCAAAGCGGTTGTAGAAAAGAACCTTAGCCCCAGCCAATTTGCATACAGGCAAGGGGGTAACTGCACAAACGCCTTATTATCTATTCAACACCATGTATATAGAAACTTAGACAACAGTGACTGTAATGCAGTTCGTTTGTTTACAATGGATTTTAGTAAAGTGTTTGATTACATAAATCGTAGCAAGTTATCAGCTAAACTTAAGCAGCTACCCCTCAACAGTACATCGTTAATTGGTACCATAGCTTTTGGTTGCTAGGCAACAGCGAATTTTCCATAATAATCACCTCTGTAACTGGAAGGTCTATAACAAGGGAAGCACCCAAGGAAGCGGAAGCGGGCCTAAACTAACTGACTATTTTGAATGATCCAGAAATTTCTTATAACAATGCTCCTGCTCTATTTAAATATGCTGAATGTGATCCGTCTGCTAACCTTGTGGGACAATTCATGACATGGTCCAAAGAGAACAACATGTCTTGCAATCCGCAAAAATGTAAAGAACTTATCTTCAGAAGTAAAGGCAACAATTCTCAATATAACCCAGTATTTGACATTTCTCAATGCAGTAGTCTTGTTTTACTGGAAGGGGGGGGGGGGGGGGGGGGTTACGATCCAGAGTGATTGTAAGTTTCGGGCGCATGTTAATCTCAAATTAATTAAAGCAAACAAATGTCTCCATGTTTTAAGGACCCTTAGAAAAGAGTAGTATTCACCAGCAGAAATAGATCACTTGTTCACTGTCTTAGTTTTGCCTAATTTTATTTATGGTTTACCCGTATATGGACCTTCTGAACCTGATCTTAATATTATACAGAACATTTTAGATAGACGTCATAAACGCCTTTTTACCGCTTTAATACCCCGTTTCAATCAAGGATCTATTAAAGAATCACGATTGTAAAATTTTTAAGAAAGTGACTTCTATAAATGATCATAATATAGCTTCCTATATTCCTTCAAAGAAACTGAGTCTGTTCTTATTAGCTCCGTAAAAACAGTGAGCACGTTCTAAAATCAATACTGAGCGTTTCATGTCTGCCTTTGTAAATAGATTAATATTTAAACACAACCTTAGTACAGGATAGTTAGGATTCTATGATTAGATTATTTATTTCATTATGTTTTTTTTAATGTTTTATTCAAAAACAGTTGTAACATCGAATATGTATCTTTATCTTCTGTGAAATAAAGACCCATTATTATTATTATTATTATTATTATTGTTATTATTATTGTTATTAATGGTTAACTTTTTTAGTATGTGTAATCAAATGGTGACGAGTGAAATTAGGGAATAATTTCAGTTATGTTTTGTCCAAATCCTTATAATTTCCCGAGGCTTTAGGAGAGGGAAATTATTAGGCTTTGGAGAAAAGGCAAGTGAAATTATTCCCTAATTTCACGAGTATACCATTTGATTACCTATTAATATCATGGGTGACGAATTACGTTTGCAATCTTGGATTTTTGACATGTTTATCCTGGAACGTATCGATCGAGAACTCTACTCTCTCAAACGTTTAGACCTTAAATTTGGCTTATAAAGTTCAGAATTTTTCAGACTTTTTCGGCAAAATACCTGTTAGAATCCTTCTTGATGTTCTCTTGTGTGTTCAGGTTTTCTAAAGCGTCTTTTTGTGCCCTGACATCTTCATTCACGGCGTTTTAAAAACTTCGTCGCCATCTTGACACTGAGATGTACAGAAGGGTTGCTATGGCAATTTTGTAATTTCACATGTGAAATTACAAATTAACGCTAAAATTTCGCGCAAAAATTAAGGAATAATTCGTCACCTATGATATTATTACATTTATTTAGTGGTTGATATTTATTACATTAGTGGTCAATTATTACATTAGTGGATGATACACACACGAACCAAAGGCCCAAACGGGGGAACTTATCCAGGTTTCTTTAGCTTGAAACATGCCTAGGAGTATTGCTACTCTCTCCTCGACAGCGGTTCGTGAGTTTCGCGCTAATTTTCCGACCTGTTATGGGCTTGCAGCATCCTTGCTTGGCGAGTTGCTTCGTAGTCATTCAAAAAGGAAATTTGTTGAGACCATAAAGGAGTGTTTTTCTCGTAGAAGAGTGAACACTGAATAGTCGGGTCTGAACTGGAATAGGATAGCTTCGTATATTTCATTGCCTCTGAAGAGAACTGTAAAGAGTTTGTAAAACAAGAGTAGAAAGGAAAAAAAAAAACAAGCGAGCTGGAGTTGTACTTTTAATAGAAGCTATTTTTCTATTAAGCTAATTCAAACCGGCCACTTTGTTCAAATTCTTTAATTTTCCGCAGGCAACTCTTTAAAGCAAAACGGTTAACTAATAGTATAATCCTGTATCCTCAGGCGCGGATCCACACCAGTTTCCACAGATCGATTTACGGGAATCGGTCAGATTTTTCATAATAAATATATTTTTAATAATATAAAAATTTCCAAGTAAATCTTGAAAATGGTTTGGACTCGCTTTGCTTCATATTCACTACAATACGGAAATTTACCTTGATGAAGTAATCCGCCGATTTGCAAGGATTCATTGGCGCGAGGAGAATGCAACTGGCCAATATCCTGTCTGAATGACTCAGAAACCAAGGAAAAAGGTGTTTAGGAAGTTAAAATCCGAAAAATGTCCCGGGGAGCATACCCCTAAGGCTGCTGCCTGACAGGAGCCCGGGAGCCAGAGGCTCCTAAGACTTGCCCTCGGGCGACCAACATTTTAAACAAGGAGCCCGAACGTGCACCTAATATTTCTGATTATGATTATCTTATGGGATTGGAAATAGCCTCTATACCAGCTTCCAGTGAATTTGCCCTAAAATTGTAGCAAAAATCATGGCTGTCAGTCTGTACATCTTCCCAATGCTATAGAAATTAATACGGAGCAAATTCATCGATCATCGTTTATGCTCCTTGCGTAACTTCATCGAGTTGGTAGTCTAGAAGCTTGGTTCCGAATATTCCCAATATACAACCGCTTTAGAAATGGCTTCGCGTGCAAAGGAGGACCAGGTAGGTATTTAGCGTCTTTTATCGTTTATTTTAATCTTGTGTGATTTTAAGACCGCCGTCATACGGACCGACGTTACAGATGAGAGTGGAAATTCACTTTTATCGACTTTTATCTGGTTTTGAAAATCTTTGCAAAGTATGAAGACGTTCTCTTCTCCGCCTTGTAAAAGGCAAAGCTTTTTGAAAATATGGTAACAACAAACCACAATAATTCCTGTAAACATTTTCTCAAAGAATATTTCGCCATTTTTTCACGCATACGATCAAAAAGTAAACATATTACATACGGTTAATCTAATTGCTTCTGTAAATATCAATTCACAAGGGTCAACCTCTACTTAGACAAACTTTTTTGTCATACGGCTAACCATTTCAATAATAGCTACTATTTTGCTGCCTCCGCATTTCAATCAATTATCACAGCCTAAACAAGTTGGAAAGAGTCTTTGCCTTTACCCAATCTGGGCACCTAGCAAAAGCTATCAAGCACTGGCGGGAAAACAAAGTCAGATCCCAACAAGAGGACTGGATTGAGAAACAGCCAGAAGCTAATTAAAAACCTGGAGTTCTTTCAGAAATAGGAAGAAATAATAAAACTTTGCTCGCTTCATAAACTTGACTGGTGCACTAAACGTTCTTTAGTTCTTCAACAAGAAAACAATCAGATTCCTAAAAGAAGGAACATTAAATCAAGGTTAGTCGAGTTAGTTTCCATTAAGGCAAGTTTTTGACACACAAAAAGAAAAGTGTGACTGAGATGTGTTGTTGTTAAAGTGAAATCGGCCGTTTTCGTTCAGGTCACCGGCCAGGTGCAATGTAAGTCATCTTTAAGCTAGTAATTTACACTCGCGTGATGAATTTGGTGATTGAACAACAATTGAAGTACTACAAAAGTACATGTAACTTTTCTGGACATTACCTATTCAAGCCATCACGATAAGGCTACATGAATTGACGTTCTACTGTTAGTCTGTGACTCTAACATTTTATAATATATTACAGTAACATAGTTGTAAACGATTAAAAGCAATGTTTCACCGGTACCATGCAGATCAAAAACGAATTATCTCATGTTCTAGGAAAGTTTTATTAAATTTACTATTTCTTTTTTGTGGTTTAGACTGTTTCACATAGTATCTTTTACTTACTTTGAAACTATTCTGACCGTTTCTATTGCTGTTTGAATTGCCATGGTCAGCTGCACGCCTTATCCATTAGAATGCCATGTAAATGTGCAAACCAGAAGGGAGAACAAAACTTGCTTGATCAAGGACAACTTGTAAATTTGAATCATCAACAAATTAATTAACTTTTTTTTTATTACATACTTTGGGCTCCTAGAGATGTGGCTCGGGCTCCCGAAAATTTTTCTTAGGCAGCAGCTTGGCCACCGGACCTCCCTAGAAACTTGCGCTTTCGGCGTTCGCCGTTAGAAAATCGGTCAGTAGTTATCCTAGATCAGCGCCTGTACCTCATATCCTTACCCTCGTTATAGGTTTTAAAAGACGACGTCACGCACAGGGACGTCGTTTCCTTTCAAGTCATTTCACAATGTGTAGCAGCAAGTTTATTATTTTAGCACGCTGGAAATCTTTAAAATAAAAGGCTGATAGAATGATCTGTCGGTATGTATACTGTACATGTACATGTACATGTACACATACAGTATGTATACAGTACATGTACATGTACATGGAAAGTGTTTTGTGCAGTATTTAAGCACAAATTTGTTTTTGCATCTCTATGATACGTCAACAACTCGTGCGTAAATACCGTGCGCGCATACTTTACATGTAGTATTCTACATGTGTATTTCTTTTAGTTAATCCAATTTGAAGCCTTGTGCGGGCTATTACTCTATTTCAAGAGATGTTTCCTTTTTTCTTTTACCACCTCCCAGCACTTTATAACTAGGTAGAATCTCAATCAAACTTCAGCCTACAGTAAGCCTAGCTTGTTTAATTTTGCGATGGATAGGCTACAGCGCTATTGAGCGTTTCACCATCTTGGGCCAGCATGAGATGTACCTCTCTCCCCAATCCTCCTCTTTTTCCCTTCCTTACTATCCCCTGAGATACGCCTTTAGAAACAACGAAATGAAGGGCTAAAAATACAATCATGTAGCTCTTACCAGATCCATCTCGTACTGGTCGATAAATTACCCACAGAACGTGTATAGAGAAATAATCTAAAAAAAGCGGCAAAATGGAAACGGGCTTTGAGAAAGTCTTACCAATGTTTGACTCTAAGCTTTCATTTAGTCTTAAATATGATCTTATTTGTTGACTCCAAATCACTAGAATTGGGGCCAGCCCGATATCGTGCTATTTTTAAGTACATCAATGTTAAGTTGTTCTTGTAGTCTACCCCTCTCGACACTGTAAACAGCGCGTTTTGACGCGAAGATTGCCGGTTGACCAAATTCATAAGCGTTAATGTTTTTAAAATTTAGTCTGCATATTTCACTCATCAATGTTAAATATCTAAGCCCAGCTGTTCATACATATGTACGGGTTTAACCATTATGCTTCTCAATTCAAAAAACCAAACTAACTACTCTCGTCAAAAGCTGTTTCTAAACTTACGTACATACAGTAAGTTTAATCTTATTCCTCTTTTTATTAAAAACCATATTTCACACTCTTACCTTTGATAGTACCGGGCATCTTGTCAATAAAAAGCTGAAGCTCATTTGGATCAGCATCTTTTAGTTGAACAGTTTGTTCCCCAAAACCCCAAAATGGTTTTAGTCGGCTAATTGTAACTGTATCCTTGGTGACCTTCATTCTAGTTTCACGCAGAATGGAAAACTGAAACGGTAAGGAAAGATAATGATATAATTTAAGTTATATTGACTATGGTGGCAGTAGTTTCTGTAAAATAACAACTAATCACAACTATTCACAGCCCATTTCACTGAGATCTCACTTACTACAGGATAAACAGTTATGCCCTCAGTTACAGCAAAATGAGTTCAATATGTTCTGCTCAAAATCATTTGTCAAGACCGCTCATATTTATATTTTCGTTTTTTTTTTCCACAATAACTTATATTTCTTTTTCTAGAATGTTAAATGCTCGGTCCTCAACTTAATGTACGGACCAAAGAAAAACCAAAAACATCTATCCTTTCCCTCATCATCTTTTCTACCCATAAGGTACCAAAATGTGGTTTAGTTGTAACCTTTCAGTATTAAAATTAACCACGGTCCTTGTTTTGTCCCTTTATTTCTCACTACTTTTCCCAGCTCTGGTTCAGTTTCCCCCTTTTTTTGCCTTTTGGGGGGCTGGCAATTCTGTGCAAGACCACTAAACACCCTACACAGTGTATGCTTTTGCACTCAGGTATGGCACATCTTGTCAAAGAGACAGTTTAATAGAGGTAAAGACCATAACAAATTACTCATTGGGACCTCGAAAACAGGTGACCACGGCTGCTTAATAGAGGTACTGCTAAGTACAGATCAGTTTTTACAATAATTAAGGGAAGAGATTTCCAGGACGTTAATTGGTGACCGCTTATAGAGGTCCACTTAATACAGGTTTGACTGGTTTGACTATAGAGGCAGTTACAGTAAACTCCCACTAATAAGAACCTGTGGTTCAGAACCTCCTGGCAGAAATCTGCACTTTAATACCTAAGAATACGAGAACCTGTTTAGGCAAGCTAAATCGAGCAGGTTCTTATAATTATGTGGTTAATTTTTGCAGTTAAATTATCATAAACAATTTAACAAAGGAGTGTAACTTTGAATTCTAAATTTAAGTACAACAAAAACATACTGTACTAAACTGTATGATATTCGGTAATAAGTTTTGTTAGGGTTATCATAATTGTGAATAAACAGAAAATATAGTTATTTTTTCATTATCAACAATCTATCATGTCCTTCATAGAAATTACTTGTAAGGACATAATTAAGAACCTACCTAACCTAAATTGCTAATAAGTACCCCAAGAACAAGAGCCTACTTCAAAAAAAGGGACCTTCTTATCAGCTGGCGTTTCCAGTACCATAAAATAACAACTGAAAACAACCATATTCACACTTCACATTTCACCATAGCCTGTGAAACACAGACGTATTTCCGGTGGTCGCTTCGCCCCCTCCGAAAAACCGGACATACATATGCGTTTCGCAAGCTAATTTAACCAAGATGCTACCAGCTACATTAAAATTTGTGCAATATATTTAGCTCAAAATCATTTGTCAAAACCGTAGACTTGCAGCTCTTTAGAACCTCTAATTTGTTTTGATTCCTATATATTGCAGCTCTTTTGTTTCGGGCTAGGTTCCATGGTTACTTTGGTTGTTCATTGTTTTCCCAGCCAATCCCTATGAGGTTGCCCAGTATACACTAGACCATGTGGTCCGTGGCTTGTCCCCAGACCTTTAGGTAGAGGGCAACACCACATCTCCCTTAATTCCCTACCATGAGCAAGCCAGGCAACATCTTCTCTCTCCGACATTAGATGAAAGATTTTAATTTGAAAAAAGAAGGGTAATAAGTGGTAAAAAAATATATTAAGATGATAACTATTTTTATGCAAGACACACAAAAAACTCATTATCGGACTGACTTAATAATACCTGAAGAATAACTTTAGTACGTGTGGTAAATTTCACTTGACAATAGCGGCCGTTGATACTATTTGGTGTGAATTTTAACTTGTACAGTGTACAAGAAATGGAGCATAAAAAAGTCTTAGTTATCAAAGATTATCATAATAATACCGATCAAGAAAAATGACAGGCTCACAGTGCAAAGCACAGAAAGTTATTAAGTGAGCTTTGAAATCAAAAAAATAAACTTGAAGCAATAAATAAACCAATACAATAAAACCTCTATTCAGGGGACACCATCAGGACCAAAGCAAGTGTCCCTTGAATAGAGGTTTCCCCTGATTAGAGGTTGCACTGGAGTTTGCTAATAATTAACCAACAAAGACAGCATAAAAAAATCATCATTAGGGACTTTAAGATGCCACAACGGCGACGAGAAAGAGAACGTCAAAAAGGCAATAGGTTTAAATGAATAGACAAAGCGACCACTCTGCATGTGCATCACGCTTTTTTGTACATTTTTTTAGCCATCACTGCACGACCAGGACAAGAAAATGCCAAATTTCACGTTTTATTGAGGACGTAAACAAGCGATGGCAAATTTTTTTTCTCCTCATCAGGGGCGTAGCTAAGGGGTGGTCCTGGGGGGCCTGTCACCCCCCCCCCCCCCCCCGACCTTGTGAGATAATTGTTTTATGTCCCTATAATTCAGGACAAGTACCCGTAAATGATATAAAAAAAAACATACATGTAGGCTGTGGGCTTAAATGGGGACCTCAATAAATAGTATTCCAGATCCCAATAACTAAAAGAATTGATTTTCATACTGGTACTGTATAATGAAATAGGACTTTACAGTACACACGACCTACAATCATACCCAAATTTTGAAAAAAGAGAAATGGCATTTGAAGCCATACAGTGGCTTAGAAAGAGATAATAGCAAGCCACGAAGAGGAAGTTTCTTGAACTACTTTTGAACTAGCAGTATACATTCAGTTTGTTTTTGTAACTGTTATTTCAATTTCAACCTAAGAAACCCAAGCAAAGCTTACACAGTATCAGCGCCACAGGAAGAAAAACAATCAAAAAATCTTACATCCTGTGGACCTGTGAGCCTTTGGCAGATTTAGATCTGGAAAAACAACATGGAAAGGTAATTCAACGAAGAGCAGGAGAAAAACATAAATTATTAGAAAAAGGAATGAAAACACCATCATCACTTGTCATTGATCTACTGACAAGCATAAATAACTGTAATATTACTACAGGAAAATAAACAAGAAGGCTGTCAGTCAAGTCCCTGACAACAGAAATTATTATTTCTTTCCCATGTGCATCCCAACCTAGATGTCTCCACCTGGGTCCGCGATATGTCCAGAAATGCACGCATTGGCGAAAATGGCAGAAATGGCGCTTAATCGCCAAAATCGCCAAACTGTAAACAAAAATTCAAATGAGATGGTAAAGGAGCCCTTTGCAAAGAAGCGATTTTGGCGAAAATGGCATATTTGGCGAAAATGGCAGAAATGGCGCTTAATCGCCAAAATCGCCAAACTGTTAACAAAAATTCAAATGAGATGGCAAAGGGGCACTTTGCAAAGTGGCGATTTTGGCTAAAATGGCAGAAATGGCGCTTAATCGCCAAAATCGCCAAACTGTTAACAAAAATTCAAATGAGATGGCAAAGGGGCACTTTGCAAAGTGGCGATTTTGGCGAAAATGGCAGAAATGGCGGTTAATCGCCAAAATCGCCAAACTGTTAACAAAAATTCAAATGAGATGGCAAAGGGGCCCTTTGCAAAGTGGCGATTTCGGCGAAAATGGCGTATTTGGCGAAAATGGCAGATATGGCGCTTAATCGCCAAAATTGCCAAACTGTAAACAAAAATTCAAATGAGATGGCAAAGGGGCCCTTTGCAAAGTGGCGATTTCGGCGAAAATGGCGTATTTGGCGAAAATGGCAGAAATGGCAATTAATCGCCAAAATCGCCAAACTATAAACAAAAATTCAAATGAGATGGCAAAGGGGCCCTTTGGAAAGTGGCGATTTCGGCGAAAATGGCGTATTTGGCGAAAATGGCAGAAGAGGCGCTTAATCGCCAAAATCGCCAAACTGTAAACAAAAATTCAAATGAGATGGCAAAGGGGCCCTTTGGAAAATGGCGATTTTGGCGAAAATGGCATATTTGGCGAAAATGGCAGAAATGGCGGTTAATCGCCAAAATCGCCAAACTGTTAACAAAAATTCAAATGAGATGGCAAAGGGGCCCTTTGCAAAGTGGCGATTTCGGCGAAAATGGCGTATTTGGCGAAAATGGCAGATATGGCGCTTAATCGCCAAAATTGCCAAACTGTAAACAAAAATTCAAATGAGATGGCAAAGGGGCCCTTTGCAAAGTGGCGATTTCGGCGAAAATGGCGTATTTGGCGAAAATGGCAGAAATGGCAATTAATCGCCAAAATCGCCAAACTATAAACAAAAATTCAAATGAGATGGCAAAGGGGCCCTTTGGAAAGTGGCGATTTCGGCGAAAATGGCGTATTTGGCGAAAATGGCAGAAGAGGCGCTTAATCGCCAAAATCGCCAAACTGTAAACAAAAATTCAAATGAGATGGCAAAGGGGCCCTTTGGAAAATGGCGATTTCGGCGAAAATGGCGTATTTGGCGAAAATGGCAGAAATGGCGCTTAATCGCCAAACTATAAACAAAAATTCAAATGAGATGGCAAAGGGGCCCTTTGGAAAGTGGCGATTTCGGCGAAAATGGCGTATTTGGCGAAAATGGCAGAAATGGCAATTAATCGCCAAAATCGCCAAACTATAAACAAAAATTCAAATGAGATGGCAAAGGGGCACTTTGCAAAGTGGCGATTTCGGCGAAAATGGCAGAAATGGTGCTTAATCGCCAAAATCGCCAAACTGTAAACAAAAATTCAAATGAGATGGCAAAGGGGCCCTTTGGAAAGTGGCGATTTCGGCGAAAATGGTGTATTTGGCGAAAATGGCAGAAATGACGCTTAATCACCAAAATCGCCAAACTGTAAACAAAAATTCAAATGAGATGGCAAAGGGGCCCTTTGGAAAGTGGCGATTTCCGCGAAAATGGCGTATTTGGCGAAAATGGCAGATATGGTGCTTAATCGCCAAAATCGCCAAACTGTAAACAAAAATTCAAATGAGATGGCAAAGGGGCCCTTTGGAAAGTGGTGATTTCGGCGAAAATGGCGTATTTGGCAAAAATGGCAGAAATGGCGCTTAATCACCAAAATCGCCAAACTGTAAACAAAAATTCAAATGAGATGGCAAAGGGGCCCTTTGGAAAGTGGCGATTTCAGCGAAAATGGCAGATATGGCGCTTAATCGCCAAAATCGCCAAACTGTAAACAAAAATGCAAATGAGATGGCAAAGGGGCCCTTTGGAAAGTGACAATTTTGGCAAAAATGGCGTGCACTTATTCTGTATCTTTTCATCAACCACAAATAAAAAAAAAATATAGAGTGCATGTTGGCCTCGTTCTTAAAACGTGTTTTGGCAGAAATGGCAATTACTCCATGAAATACCTAATTTGTCAAGACAAATTGAAATGACATAGCAAAGGGTCTCTTTTGAAATGGCTATTAATTGCCAAATAGTTAACCACATATTAATATAAAAAGTTTCCAATAGTATAATTGTATACTAATAATGACAACGCTACTGCAACTTAAGTGTCTTTAATCTTTTTTTTAATGCTTTTACCTTTAATTGATAACCTCTTGTGATTTGAAATTCGTCCCAGACAAGAGTGTTTGGTCGGGAATTACCACTTATAACTAATTTCTTGCTCAATTCAATCGAATGGCCAACGAGTTGTATTCGATTATCAGTAAATGGTGATCTTCGTAATGTTCATGGCAACTTTCTTACCAAAAAATCCAAGATAGGTATCCTTAATTTTCCAGGCTTGTAGGCATTGTTTGAATAGCGACAGTTCAACATTATATGTTATGAGGAATCCAGGTTGGTTCTTGGCTACGCATTCAGATAATTAGATGCTCCGTATTGCCTTGTATATCCATCCTGTTTGTTATAATGGCGTTCAATCGTACAAGTATATATAAATGAGCTGGTTCATTGCAGTTTCACAGAACATGAACTTGTAAGGTTTAGTAGTTGTTATTTTGACGCGGCGGCCATGTTGAAATAGTCGATTTTGGATAACTACTCTATGTAAGTAGAAACGATTAGTGTCATTCCCAGCCGATTTTGGTGGTCACTCTATGTAAGCGAAACGATTAATGTCGTTCACAGGGACTCTCAGGCAATTGTTAAAATAGAAGGTAAAAAGGCCGGGTGACGTGTTTCGACGAGCATTAGCATTAGCAATTTAATGGAACACATATTGTACTGAGAATTGGTTTGGTGGTCTCAGCGCAAAAAAACAATACATTTTCTAAATTTCTGGCCCCACCTCATAAAGCAATAAAGGGACACATTTTTTAAGAACGAGACAAACATGTACACTCTCTTTTTATATATCTAGTTGATGAAAAGATACAGAATTAGTTTGAATGGGATATGTTTTATGAAAGAGACAAACAAGTTATTACTTTGATCCAATGTTTATGTTCAATAAATGCGGTGAAGTATTGGGCACAAGTGACATTTCGTGCAGGTTTACATAAATCGGAAATAAGCGAATTCACACATTTCAAAATGGCGCATGCAAGCTGACATTTCGGCTTTCGTTACTTTTAGGGGACCGTTTCTCTAAAGAGCAAAACAAGTAAGTGCGAGAAGAAAGTGAAGAGTTTAAAACGACGGAAGAAGATAATGTGTATAGTGGAGAACCAAAAAAGAATGAAGGGCACACAATGGTTATCGTGAAAGCATCTTTTAGCCAGGAACCATGCGTTTCGCAATCGCTTTTGATTTAAGGCTGCCTCACAATTTAATGGAACCAATGTGAAGAGAATTGTAACCAGTGAGGATTGTTAAGGTCTACATCGAACCTCAAAAGTTAGAGTGTCCATGGCAAGGAATTATTATGATTTCAAGGACTTGGTAGTTCTCACCTCGAGTAATTAGTGGACTTGTAAGTCTTTGAAAGGAATTAAGAACCATACAAAAGCAAATGATGCTAGTGTGATATTTCAGCGCATCACATCACTTTTGGTAAGTCAAGCGACATCGAAAGTAAGGAAATGTTTACTTAACCTGTGAAGTACATGGCACAAATACATATTAGCTTAACTGAAACGACTTCCATTTGTTGTTTTCAGATATATTTGATTCAGTTGTATTTGATAAAATAATGCTGTTTGACAGTTAGGTAAAGCTGTTTTGTCATATATTTGATTCAGTTGTATTTGATAAATGTTGCCTCACAGTTATTGGGGCCTCTTATTAGGCGAGTAATCTGAGCTTTTTTTTAGTACTGTTGCCTCACAGTTATAAGGACCTCTTTAATTATCTACTTTGAAGGGGCCACTTTTGGCATACAATTTGAATATTTTGCCACATATCGCCAGTCCTCTGGCGATTTTTGCCAAAATCGCCAATTTCGCCAAAATCGCCATTTTCGCCAAAATCGCCAGCCTCCAAGGGGCCACTTTTGGCATCCAATTCAAATCGCCAGAGGCTGGTGATTTTTTGCCAGTTTCGCCATTTTCGCCATTGCATGCATGGCGATTTTTGCCAAAATCGCCAATTTCGCCAGAATCGCCATTTTCACCAAAATCGCCAGCCTCCAAGGGGCCACTTTTGGCATCCAATTCAAATCGCCAGAGGCTGGTGGTTTTTTCGCCATTTTCGCCATTGCATGCATGGCGATTTTTGCCAAAATCGCCAATTACGCCAAAATCGCCAGCCTCCAAGGGGCCACTTTTGGCACCCAATTCAAATCGCCAGCGGCTGGCTATTTTTCGCCAGTTTCGCCATTTTCGCCATTGCATGCATTTCTGGACATAAGTGCCTGGTCCATCGATATCTCCACAAACCTGAGTTATTTTTTTCTGTCTTCTCTTGGCTACTGCGTTAGTGGAGTTTAAATGGAATCTTTTGCATAATTTATTCCATTTTGATAATGGCATGCAATACATACATGTACATTAAATTTGTATTATTTGCTGTATGCTGGAATTGGTTTTTGGTCTCCAAGTAAGTTATCAAAAATGGGAGAAACTTTTTATAGTTCTGAGAATTCTATTAAAAAAATTTATAAAAAAATTCAAGGAAAAAAGCCTCCTTTGGCCCACCCCTAAGTCCGCCCTTACTGTTGCTTAATGTCACAGCTCCTTCGTTACTGAGAAGAAGCTGATAGGTGCCTGAATCAGGATCAGAAAAACTACGAAAACTGTAGATTCAATAATTAAAAAAATAATACACTGTATGCCATTGGCCAACTTAATCCATTATAAGGTTAAGTCACGACAATTATATTTAGGTTAAAAATGTGTCTGCGACTCGGCTTTTGAAACTTCTGATTCTTTCTAACGTTCTGAACTAAATTTGTCGTAAATCTTTCTACCATAAATTATACCATAAATTTTCAATTCTCATTCTAGAAAAATCATATAAATTGACAATGCTGTACCCTCCTAAATGCAAATTCCTGACTACCTTTAAATGGCAGAAAAAGAAAGAACAAAACATTTTCAGCAATCTGTTCAAGATGCAATAATGATTGAAGCTGAAAATAATAATATTAGCCTTACTAAGTTTTCAAATAACAAATAAATTCGTGATTTTTCATGTCTTCATTTAATGATGAAAGTTTTATTTTTATTTGCACTTACACTGTATGTGTAAAAAGTACCTCTTAACAAAACGAGAACATTTTCGTAATAACCGGTAGTTTCACTGTATACAAATTTATACATTTTTGGATTTTTCCATACATTATGACGCTGTGCCCCTTCAGATCAAAATAGAGAGCCGTAGCAACAACAACTACAATAGCAATAAAGACATTTATACATTTTATACTACTCCTAGGCAAAACAAGAAGTCTGCACATACAGCACACTTTTTTTGTACATTTTTTGACATCACCTAATAAAATCCCTCTGTCAGCAGACATTTTATGGAGGACGTAAACACACCACTCACAAATGGATTTCCCTTTCTCCTACTAAACTGCAGTCGAACCCCTCAGTACGGACACCTCTCTAATACAGACACATCTATATTACCGAGAGTTTCCAATGTCCCGACAGAATTCTCATATATTTTCTTTAAAAAAAACCCTCTATAATACAGACTCTCTCTAATACAGACAACGGACACTAAATCTTGGCCCTAGAGAGTAAATTCATATAACCTTAACCTCTTTATTTACGGACGCTGTAGTGATCAGGTGAATTCCGAATCCCAGTCAGGTGAATTTGCACAGAAGGGTAAATCCCGTCTAGTCTGGCTGACGAGCTATACAAGGTGACTTCAAAAGCCCAGTCGCTGAATACCCAACAATTAATTTGCAAAATGTGTACAGAGGAACACAACCAACTGTTTGAAGGCTTCAATAACTATACTAGATAGCATGAAGATATTTTCTATTACATTTTGTACTCTAGTTACTGTTTACTGCACTGTCTTGCAAAATAGTGATAGACGCTTTCAGAATTGTGCTTTACACTAAAACTTTTTACATGCAGAATTGTGTTGTAGCTCATTTCGTCTTAAAACAGTGATTTGTCTACGACTGTACGTATGTAGCTGATGTGTACAATTTTGTATACTACTGAAAGACTAGTGTCTTTGTACTGTGAATTAATAAACTTCAATGCAGTTTAAAGACGAGTGTAAGCCTGGTTTTAGCTGCTGAACACTTAAAAATGTAAGCGGAGTCATAATAGTGATGTCATCGTAGTGACCTTTTATACCAACACCTCACTAATACAGACTCTTCGCTCTTCGGTGTCTGTATTAGAGAGGTTCGACTGTAATGGGTTTGATTCCAAGAAATTAATTTCAAGGAACTTAACCTACTTTCTGACATTTAAAGCAACTGAGTTGAAATAATAATTAAGGCAAAAAAAGTTTTAAAAAGTGCGAAGACTTCTCAATACTACATGTATACTATTTTTACCACAAAACATATTAAAAACAAGGGTTATTTGTTGCCTGACTCACAACTTACAGTTGATTGCGATATGATTAAACTGTAATGTGTAGTTCCAGAAAACATCCATAATACCCCCCCCCCCCCCCCCCCACGCCTATAGAGGGCACTTTACTTTAAACCACCCACAACCCTATAATTTCCATTCCAGGGGGTGCTTGTCATACACCCAACGTCACAGAATTTTCTGTTATCTAACTTGGTTGGGACCCCCCTAAAGAGAATATTTTCATCAAAAATGCTGAAGATAAAAAAATGCGGAAGATAATTGTATGTTTTCTGTTCTATTAGAGAGGAAAAATCTTTTTACTCATCTTAAAACAGTGTCTAATGTTCTCAGTTTTGCCTTACATGTAAAGGTCTTTCTTTGTTAATTACTAACAGTGAGTAGAGGTGTATGTCACTGACAACCAATGAGGCAATACCTTACAAGACACATGGTATTAAACTGGACAAAAGTGTTCTGGATTGACATTTTATTATACAAAATTAAAATAAAATAAGCCATAAGGACCCTTAATGGTACTTTTGTCCTTTAAACAATATTAAATTCCACACATGGAATAATATTTCCATGTTGATCACACAAGGAGGAATTGCGTTACGGTGTATCAAAACTTGGTAACAAAATCACCAAGGTACACAAAATCACGTAATTTTTAAGAAAAACAAATCACATGTTTTTCGATGAAAATTAAAGAAGTATTGTCATGTTAGAATGTTGTCTCCAAATAAATCTTGCAGCAAAGATAACTTGGATCGAGTCATTGACGTGCAGCAGTATAATAAAATTCTTTGATACATCAGCAGCTAAGAGACTCAAAGATTCAAGCTGCAATGGGCAATTCCAGAAAATATCCATACCCAACCACGGACGGCTTCCATGTTTTAACCACCCCTTGCCTTCGGAAATTCCAAAATGTGTTACCCCCCCTACCCTTCAGAATTTCCGTTTTTTTGGAACTAGATTTTCGACTTAACAATGCCTATATGGACAAACGAACATGAATTTATGCCTCCTCAAGGCTGTGATCTAGCGGCGTCAGGCGACAAGCTTTACTCTTCAGCGACAAGAAAAACCTACCACTAGTAGCCAGGCTGTGCAAACTTCTTTTTAGGTCCGAATTTGGCTATAAAAATAAACACCACTAACGGTAATTTTACTCCTCTTTGTTTTCTTGCGCTGTTTTGACATTTACAAAGCAAAATAGCTCAAATTCAGACTGTTAAAATCTTTCGGCGGTCAAATATACCGTCGAGTTGTGTTGCGTGCTTTTGTACGTCTTGTAGTGTGCACGAAAAGTGTTCTAATCTGACAGGCGTTCCTTGGAAGCCAGGGACTGGTGCGAGTTTTTTTACTGTTCATCTGACGGGAGTAACAAGAAACTTGCAAGCAGTAAGATACATATTAAGTTTTTTTTTCGTGTGACAAGAAATTCATCAAGGTTAATGTGAAACCCACGTTTTACTGTTCACTTCTATAAGTTATGAGCGTAAACACGTGTCTGATCTATCGATGCTTGTCTTCTGCATCCGCGGTCATACGTTCGTGGTTTATTTACGAACTACAAAAGTCCACAACAATAGCATTTTCAAGGAACTCACTCTACACTTTCTACTCCAGAAATCCCACCCGTGGAATTCCCCCATGCCTTCGGATTTCCAATCGTAAATACCCCCCATGCCCTCAGAATTCCATAATCTTGAACCTCCCCTCCCCTTCGGAAATCCTAAAAGCCGTCCGTGGTATGGTATGGATATTTTCTGGAATCGCCCAATAGCCTGCATAGCAAGTGTTTCTGCGCGTGTTCGTCTAGAAAGTTAGGATAAGAGCAAAAAAAACAAAAAATGAATGACGGGGGAGGGGGAGGGGAAAGAAGGAAACGCTTGCCCACAAACCCCACGATTTTAAAAAAACTTTGTTCGCCCACGAATGCAGCTTCTGATTGGTGCGGTGCGGGTAGTGTTGATTACTTAGCACTCGAAACATCAATAGAACAAGGTATGCTTTGTTTACATGCGTCACAGATCTGGTCTCATCTGATTTGTGGTCACAGATTACAAATGGTTTGGACTGGTATTTACTTGAATCATGTTTGTGCGAAGGTTTATGAGATCAGAGTCTTCAAAGTATAAATGGAGATTGAGTAGTGGAGACTAGGGAAGGCCAATTTATTGAGAATGATGGCGTGCGGATCTGATTAGAAAAAATGGACTGTTTGTTGGAGATAACATCAACTTAAATCGGTACTCAACACTAGCTAAAGCCACGTACCATGGACAAGCGATTTGTCAGCTTTTTGAAATGAAAAGATTCTTTTTGTTTATTGGAAATTTAGCGGCATGTATTGTAGAGAACATTTCCACATGGGCTGAAGAGCAGCCACTCTGCAAAACTTGCAGCTGGCGGAGTGAATTGTTCCGGACACATCATTTTTGACGTTTCGCCAAGGTTTCAGACGAGATAAAGCCACACAATAAAAAACAAGAAATTCCACAGTAATCGCTCACAGTTGTAACTTTCTTTTATCGTAAACCTTTTTTATTACAGTTTTTGCAATCGCCTGGAACATGTTCTATTAGAGAGAACAAAGTAATTTTACAAATCTGGTAATCCAGGGGTAATCTGTTCTATTTTGACGAGCTGTCAATTTACAAATGAACCAAACCAGGAAATATCAAGGGGTGTTTTCCAGAATTGTGGGGTTTACAGGCAAGCATTTCCTCTCCTCCCCTCCCCCTCCCTCCTTTTTTTTTTGGCCCGCTCTAACTTTCACGCAATAAGTCGATTGAATTTTAAATTACGCTTGCTACGCAGGCTAAGCTGCAATAGATATAATAATTATTATATGCTACCACTGAAGGGCCACAAGGCAAATCCACAGAGTTGTTTGAATCAACACAACATGATACTAAATGGCGAGCTCCTGAGAGAAGAGCCAAGAAATATGGTCCAGCAACTATTAGAGAGGCCCACATAACAGTGTCTGAAGTTCTTGGCCGACTACGCTTTAACACAGCAGCATTTCGTGGCTGCTGGAACGGAGAGTGAGCAACAGGCTGCTATCTTTAAAACAGATTGAAGACCGATCTAGTGGCAAGAAGAGTTTAAAGATGACGAAAGTCTGAAAAAAGTGCCATATTTCAGTGGTCAAATAAGTTGTAGACTTATAAGTTTTCCTTGCGTTTTCCCATTGAATGCTTTTCAAAACATCCACAAAAATGTCGCGATATTCTTAAAACAACAACCCTTCATTTTAGTTATTCTTTTTTTCTTGGAAATCACGTGATTTTGCATACCTTTGTGATTTCGTTACCATGTTTGGATACGCTGTAATGCAAGTCCTCCTTGCATGATCAACATGAAAATATTTTCCCATGTGTGGAATTTGATAAACTTCAAAAGAGAAAAATATAATTGATGTTCCTTGGCTTGTTTTATTTTTGTATAATATAACATCAATCCAGAACAGTTTTGTCCAGTGTACTATGAGAGCATCTATGAAAGAACCAGTAAACAATTATTCCTTTCACTTAAAAACAAGTTAGAAGAAGGCTGATAGGACATGACCATAACACAGTGAATACCACAATTATATCGTGAAATATAAAGCAATGAGCTGGATGACCGGCTTAATTCATGAGCCTATGACATTCATTATATACATGTAAACTATATCATGCAGGTAAGCTGTGAAAAAAGCATTCTGAGCTATAACTGTTAATATAAGATCATCAATAAAAACAATAATTTTTGTTTCAAAGTCCCTGGACCTTGAGAATCTGACCCCACCCCCTTGGAAATTGCCTCCTCTTGGACCCCCTTCCCATTGGAATTTCTGATGCCCTCCGTGGGGGGAAGTATAAACCGCATCCTGGTGTGGAGGATATCAGTTTCCATTTTCTCATGAACCTATGCAGGTATACATGTAATAGCTGCTGGAGTCACTGCAAGTTTTTCCTTAAACTTTTTAAACAGTTCATTGTTGTTAAATGTACATGTATTTTCTGCTGACACTGAACATGAAAGGCATTTTGAAATAACCTCAGCGAATTGGTAATGATCAATTGTAAACACAGCACTGGTTTATTCATTAAAAGTTCTTACATGAATCAAGTGAACTAACTCACTTCATTTCTTCGTGAACCTATTGTTGTGGTGCATCAAGCTACCATGGTGGCCAATCATTTACATAAAACTGGTATTAAATGAGGTACAGTAACAACAGCAAATAAGAACCTACTTTTTTTGAAGTCTGGCAAAATAGGTTCTTGTATTTTGGAGTACTTAATGGCAATTTAGGCTATGTAGGTTCTTAATTAGGTTCTTAGTTTTTACATATGAAGGAGATAGATTGTTGATTTAAAATCAGAAAAATAAATTAATTAACTTTTTAAGTTATTCATAATAATTGTATTATGTCATATAACCCTAACAAAACTGATGACCAAATTTCTTGTTAGTCTCAATTGCAGATTCAGAATCTGTAAGCCATGTTTTGTTCCTTGTATTTAGTCCACAAAAGAGAAGACATGGTCCCTGCAGGGTTGAACATAGCGGAGACCATGGACACTGGGGATATAAAGAATTGCGGCATGACTCAGAAGCCACGAATGTTTTGTAAAGAAAGCTTAGGAAAAGTTAATGCAAAAGATTTAGAGCTTTTCCAGAATAGGTTGGTCCACGAATTCTATTGCTTGAAAGTGCTGCTTACTTTGGAACAAGTGGTCGAAAAAAAGAAGAATCTTAATGAGCAAAACTTCCATCAATGGGACAGATGGTGTGGCTAAATGGTCGGGTGTTGTAAACTTTCATTGAACAATTTTCATTTTCAGCGTTGACAGAAATGACATGCCATGTTCATCACTTTTTTTTGCTCTCTGGAAATGATGTAATTAATTCTCTTGTACTCGAATCTAGGCCCTTAATTTTTGTATATTTATACACATTTACTTAATCAATTCAGAAACAAATTGTCAAATACCATATACAAAATAAAATATCCTGAAGAATACTGGACTGTTGATAAAGTAGGAAGTTAAAAACTTGTCATGCTCAAGGAAATCCTGCTTCATGAAGACGTAATTGCCTCCTCATTTCTCAAGCCAGCAAGACTTATGAAGTACACTTAAAAAATGTAACTCATAGGTACCCCCCTTTTTACAACTCATAGTTACCCCCCTCTGTTAAATTGTTTTATACCATGCCAGGTTGTCCGGCGTACTAAGCAAAAAAAATTCAAAAGAGGTGCCTAGAATGGGCAGCATATGAATTGTTTATCGTAATTTAAGCTTAACTTACAATGATGATCTTCCTTGGCTAAACTTACACTTCACAATAATTATCATGTTTGAATCCTGCAGTCGCAAGGACATATGTGAGCATTTTTCATTAGCTAGTTTGTTACACAGTTTAATGTGATTAGTCTGATTTGAATTAAGCATTGACAGGCCAATCACGGCTAATATATATAATATATAGCTTGTGAGAAGGGAGGATTGAGCTTTTGATAGTGCAATTAACATGACCAAAGAGTCAGCTTGAACAACAGTGGTTTGTTTTTCTTGCTCTCTTTTTGCGTAGTTTATGCAGTGTATGGAGTATTCTACACTGAGCAAATTTTATTTTACCACTCTGAATTTCACATTTAGAGGTTGAGGAAGCTGGTCTGTTCCATGCATATTGAGCAATTAGTTCCTATGGTTTATGTTTCTGCAGATGTTTTCTGACAGGATTTGATCACAAATGCAGTTTACCACAAAATGATTTTCTTTTACCTCTGTTTAATACGGTGGCCCACAGGGAACATGCTGCAAATAAAAAAGTTGCTGCAAAACAAATAAAGTTGCTGCAAATAAAAAGTAGTTGCTGCAAATAAAAAATAATTGCAGCAAACAAAAAAAATATCTGCTGCAAATAAAAGCAGTTGCTGCAAATTAAGTGGCAGGAAATTATGCACACGCACTGATGGGAATTAAGAGGAGGACTCAGTATAGTTGTATCCAGGGCCCACTCACAAAATGCTTGGCCTAATCCTCAGTGATAGGAACCTTATTTGAGTTCAATGGAAACAATTATCGTCAAACCCAAGGATCGAGTTGCATTGGGCATAAAAACAGCAGTGTCCTTTGCAAATATCTACAAGGCGGAGACTGAAACAAACCTAATCCAACATAGAAATACCAATGGAAATGTTTCATTGGTGACGTATTCCTTTCTTTGGGATTGTAACAGAAAAGACCCAACTTTTTCTTAAAGAAACTAACAAATCCCATCCCAAAAATGAAGTCCACGGGCCGAAATATGAAATAACGAAATAACTTTCCTTGATACAACAGTTTTCAAAGGAGAACATCTCACAGAGAAATCCCATTATAAGCCGACTAAAACCTTTCAATATGTACACTTTACCTAGTTCCACCTACGAGGGTAAAAAGAAGTTTCTTTAAAGGCGAAGAAATAAGATTGATTAGAAAAAAACTCCTCAAAAAAAAAAATTGGAAGAGTGCCTTGTGAACTCGAAGCACTCAAAATCCTAAACCGGATATAGAAAGGTCGTTGTCAGGGGTCAACCTTGACTCGAGACACTGATAGGGGCTAAAACAAAAACAAAAAAAATAAAGAGAGACTATTGCCTTTCATTACAACATATAACCCAACGGTACAAGACCTTAAAAAGACGTTGATGGCAGACTGGAGTCTACAGGCCTAATAAGAAATCAGCCTCTGCAGTGCTGAAAACAGTTTAAGACCTCCGATCATATCCTACAAAAGACATGCTTGAGTGCAAAATGTAACTTGAAGGCAGTTGATAATTCAATGCAACCACAAAAACCACATTGGGAGTTCTTGCAGGTCTGCCTTTAACTTCCTTACAACTATACTATTTAAGTCCTCCTCTTCCCATCAATGCGTGCGCATACTTTCCTGTCACTTAATTTGCAGCAACAGCTTTTATTTGCAGTAACTATTTTTATTATTTGCTGCAATTATTTTTTATTTGCAGCAACTTTATTTAACTTGCAGCAACCTTATTTTATTTGCTGCAACTTTATTTAATTTGCAGCAACTTTATTTTATTTGCAGCAATTTTATTTAATTTGCAGCAACTTTTTTATTTGCAGCATGTCCCCTGTCGGCCACCATAGTTTAAGCCTTACGCTTTTTTCTTGTGGCTAAATAACCTTAGTTTCTTTGGTTTCTCTAAAATGCCTGGACCAGGATAGCCACATGTAGTAGGTTTTATTTTTGGCTGTGAAGATAATGATTTCCTGAATTTTTTGGGGGGGATGCTAGAAGCCTAGAACTGTCGGCTAGATTGCAAAGTATGCGACAGTGCGTCTCCAGTGATTAGAAGATGCTGGAAAACCAGTGGGCAAATTTATACAAGCAAATTCTTATAAAAAAATCACAAGGAATTCTCTCAAAGTATTTTTTTGTGCAGAAGAAGGCTTTAAAGTTTGAACTGCTCTTTTATTATTTGGTGTAAACTGCAAACGATCATTGCCAACTCCCTTCTGTGAATTTTGACATGTCACTGTGCCTTTTAATATTGGCATGCGCACGTGAAGAATTAGGCCAATCGTGAGGCGCATAACATTAATGTTAACCCGCAAGAAACCTACCTATCACAAACACTCACATATGTCTTTGCGACTCTGCAGGATGTTAGAATGAACTTTTATGCACTTGTTCGCAAATGGACTATACAAATAGTTTAGACGAGTGTGTGGGCTGGCTGCAACATAGGCTAGGCTAAACAGTTTCTTGTATTTTTGCATGGCTATTAAAAGTGGCAAATTTCTGCCAGAAGGTTCTTAATCCACTGGTTCTTATTGGTGGGTGTTTACTGTATTTAAATGTTTAATGAAGAACAAAGCATATAAAATAATAAATGGATATGTTGTAGTTAAGTTTTTATGTCAGGTAATTTTTATTTTTCTTTTGTTTCAACTTCATTAGCATACATTACCATACCCAAAAACAAAAGAAAAACAAAAAAATTACATGAGGTAGAAAATTACAACGGATACATTAAGGTGACTGCAGAAACACATGAATAAGCGATTTTTTTTAAATAAAAAGGGTTTAATATAAATAATTGTTAAATTGTACAGTTAAAACCCTATCACTCCCAGAGTCAATTATGGAACCACAACATTTAGTTCTTACTCTTGAGCCCCTGGACGAAACCCCTTTATCAGTACTCTCACATGGTACTATTTGTTTTCAGTATTAGACGAAATGAAATTTCGACTTCTTCGTTAATAACGTTTTGATTTTGTCAGTGCACTTTTGGAAGTGAAGAGTAAAAACATCAATAACTTTACATACCAACATGTCAACTTCCGCTGTATTGCTGGCATAAAGGTAGTAATGGTTACCCCTCTCATCATACCAAAGTTGAAGCTCTCCTGCCTCATCATTATCCTCACTCCCCCATGACACTATTCCATGTGCCACACAAATCTGTGTAAAGCCCCACCGACTGAGATGACTGAGGTAGGCCATTTTGTTTATTGGAAGAGCACCTCGTCCCGAGGCTCTCATCCTAATGAAAATCGCACCTGCCGCAAGGACTTATGGGCTGCATTTGTGCTCTGAAGTGTTTTTTATTTTCTTTCGTTTGTTTTATTTGAGGGTCTCAATGGGTTAACCGATAGGCGTAAAAATTAAAAAAATTTAACCGTTAGCCGTAATTAGCGTAAAAAAGAGTTCACCGTAAAAGAAATTGCTCCCTAGATTTGCTACTTTTAAGAAGGTACTAAACTCACCTATGGTTGCGTTTTTTATTTTCCGGCTAGTGTGACTCCTTACGCACTTTAGGCGAAGCGCCTCTTAGGTGTTAACCAAGACCTAGGCTCCATTTTTGGGGAACTAATTTTTTCCATAGCGAAAGTGTGGCTTCTTGCTGGGGATTAATATTTGCAATTTTCAGGAGGCCGTGCCCTCAAAACAGTAGTGAAGCAACACGCAGAGATGTCACTGTTTGTAAAACACGTTGCCGATAAACAACATTTCCCTGTTTTTCTCGGCCGCTACGGTAGACATCGCCATGCCTAGTCCCTGTTCGGCGTCTTCCCACGCAATCTCGGTCAAGGCATTTCAGTGGCGAACTCGCTCGGACCACATGACCCGAAAGGAATCAGCCGCGCGGCATGCGGCCTACGGACAAGCCAACGGCAAGACAGTCCTTCCGTACAGTCCTTCGCTATCATTAGAAACACTGGACACGGGAATTTTGTTAATTATTGGCCGTTTTCACACTAGACCTAGAAATGGATCATCCGTCTGAGACTAGCCTGTGTACATTCGCGCCCTTCCCACAGACACCCCTTCTCCGATTTTTTTCTGAGGGGAGGGGGCGGCTGTACACAGGCTATCTGGAACGGATAATCCTGTCTTCAAAAGTCAGGCGGATTGTTTATTCAAAATTAAAACTATTCCATTGCCAAATTAAGACGTATCACCTATCTGACGCGAATCATCAAACGGATAACCCGTCTCACACGAATAATCCTTCACTAGTGTGAAAACGGCCATTTCGGTTATAATGAATGTCGCGCCCCCGGCCTTGAGTTGGGCGTTCGCGTGTCTGCTTTTGCTTTTTAACAAAGATTATTTTTAAATTGACTATTGACATTTCTATGTGTAAAATAATATCAGAAGTGCAATACTTTATAAAAAGTATGATCTATCTAATGTTAAAATTTTTCAAAAGAATAGCTTATTTCATCCCGAGATGATCCGAAGACCTTTATTTTGATTTAAAGAAACAAAAAAATACAGGTTAATTAATATTTAACTTTTCGAAACAAAGGAAGTTAATTTTTAACTTTTTCGTTAACCGTAACTGAAAAAAATTAACCGACAGCCGTAGAAGAGCCAAAATTTTAGCCGATAACCGTAAAAGCCAGCACCCCATTGAGACCCTCTTATTTCCCATGTGGGGGAAAGAAAACTCAGACAAGATCAACAAAATGCACATTCAAGGTGACGTTTTTCATCTTCCTCAAAATGCTTAATGTTTGAAAACGATGCTCTGTGCTCAAGTAAAATTATGCTGACAAATACAGGCAAATAGAGAAATTCTCAGTGTGACTGAATGGAGAGGCAAACACTTAAAAAAAGCGTAAAGCCGGCTCATAAAAATATGTGACAGGGAATTTTCCCAGCCACGATTTTCTCTTTTCATTTTTTTATAAGTGCGATGTCGCCACCGGGATTACTACTCTCTCTTTAACCTGTCGGACCTGCTTCACTTTTTGAAGATTTTCTCTTTTGTAGTTCGCTCGTTTCGCCTTACCCAGGCGAAAATGGTCTACGGCACAAGCGAAACGAAAAATACTGCCTAAGTGTAGGTTATGTTCTCGTCCGATGCTTGCTGTTTTAGGAGTGGACAGTTAAAACAATTTAATGATGGAGAGGGATGGGGAAAGCAAAAACATTTTATACAGGCCAAAACACTTGAAAAAATTCATGCAAACCACAATGAAAACAAAAAGAAAACTCCAGAAAATCCAACCCCTTACCCTTTTATATACCTTTTTTGACGAAAAAGGTCCCCTTTCGCATACCTTCTATCAGTGACAAATAGTGCCTCTTCCACATATAATTGTTTATATTGTTTATAGAACTTTGTATCCCTTTTGACTGCTGTAAATGCACTTTTTTTTTTTACATAGAATAGCCTGTACACTGACGTTGTTTTATTTTTCTTTTTGTTCCTACTTCCTTGCACTGGTGGTCAATAAATCTCCTGCGGTTTACATTTTATCACCCGCGCTAGACGGACTTTTGAAGAGGAAGTAGAGAGTCTGTCAACAGGCTACTAATCTCAAAAACAGAACGTTTTCTGGACTTTTCAAAGCCATTTCATTCATCTATTAGCCCTATTGGGCCCTTTAACAGACCCAAATGACAGATTTCCCTACCCTTTAATATACTTAAACTAGTGAAATCACCACCCTTTCTTATACAGCTATTTCGAGAAAGGTTGTCGGAAGGCTGGTATGGCCAGCCGAAATATTGTTATGAAAAAACAATACACGTTGTTCTGAATCAGCGTTGCACTAGTCTTTGGACTTCTCGTTTTTGGTATATATATATTAGTTGTTTTTGGCTTGTCAACATTTAACTCAAATCGGACTAATCACAAACTGTGTAAAAAACTAGCTAATGAAAAACACCAACATAGGTAACCCTTTCCGGCGGAGCCTCCCCGCCGTAGGCCAATATAGGAAAACCCCCGGGTCTGGTTTTTTTAAAAGATACTATTCTTAAACATTCTCTTTATTTCCAGCACGGAAGCACAAAATATTGGCGTTCAGTCCTGAACACATTGAGTGATGCCATAAACAACAAGTTTACTCCGCTACAAGACGATGCCCATCCTCTCCCCTGAGTTATTTCGAATCCTTTTCTCTTTGTCTTTAAAACGCGCATCTTCCATATACATGCTAAGAAGCTGTTTTATTAAAAGGCCGGGAATAAAATGTATAAAACATTTCAATAATTGAAGCATTTGTTAGTTTCCCTGAAAGCAGAAATACGTATTATCAAGTGAGAATAACGGGACAGAGAGGGTAAGGCCCTGCAGTCAGTTCAGCAGGCCAGCGGCTTTGGAAAAATATGACAATCATTGCACCAAACGTTATTTTAGGACAATTAAACACTGTTGCTAGAATACATCAGTTTTCTACATAGAAAATGTTAAATTCCGTTAGAGCTCTACCACCGTTCTTTTATTGCTTTCAGGTCTCGGACCGCGCTGCCGCTCTATCTAAAGTTCTTTAAAAACAAACGGCCTTTGACAGTTCATAATGGAAAGAAACAACCTCATTGAACAACAAAAGCAAGACTTAACCCATAGAAAGTAATCGTAATGAAAGCTGTCCTTAACACTGCTATCACTTTATTCAATCCTCAGAACGCTGGAAATTACACTTCCGAGAATTTGGTTTTCAACTTTTTTGTGAACGGAAGCATGTCCCGAGACTGACCCCCTAAATTACAGGAGACCTGACACCCCCCTCACTACTGCCTTTGTCAAATAGCCAGGCTAATCATGTATTTATTGGATAAATAAATTATTAACATCCCGGAGGCCTATCATGTAAAATCACATGTATTTCCACATAAAAAGCGGTCCTTACAATATGTAACATGCCATCATTAAAATTTTGCATAGGTTATAGCATTATTTGTTGTTGGCATGAATGCCACGAGTGAT
The DNA here is from genome assembly GCA_964035705.1 of Porites rus. Classification (NCBI taxonomy): domain Eukaryota; kingdom Metazoa; phylum Cnidaria; class Anthozoa; order Scleractinia; family Poritidae; genus Porites; species Porites rus. The sequence continues at coordinate 28,745,701 of OZ037993.1, forward strand.
AATTCAAAATGGTTATACGTACGAGACAATTTTGTGGTATTTATGCCCAATATCACGCACATTATTTGTTCATACTACTACCCGCAAAAGGCTTGTAATTTTCACATGTAGGTATTTCAAAAAAGCTGAAAATACGTATACCACTGCTCTAGGCCAATCAAATTGCAGAAATTTCTCATGTCGTAGTATAATGGGAAGTAATACAGCAAATGACGTGAACACGTAATTTCAATAACCTTGTCCAAAAAGCAATATTAAAAAATTAAACAAAAGAGAAAGCTAGGAGTAAATTGGAGTATGAATGATTCCCGGTCCTAAACTGAATATAACGTCGAATAAAATGAACAAAGGTTACCAAAATAAGTTTGCTCCCGACATTTGGTGTTTATTCGGAGGTATCATCTTTTGTATTTTGACATTTTTATATATTCTTATTTAAAGATGGATATTACAATTTTCCAGTTTTCACAAAGCCAAGTGACGAAAATATCCAAACCTGAGTCATGCAACTTTTACCCACAGAATTCTTTTAATTTTATTCGTTATCATGACCGTGTGCTTTTTATCGTTGACGAAGAGAGTTGGATTGTCTGCATGCAGAACTAACTCGTGCAACACCGGTAAAGGTTGGACTATTTGGATAGAGTAAGACGACGTGGGGCGAGGAGAGATAACGGCTGTATTCACAGGCCAGGTTACTAGACTAAACTTGTTCTTGGTACTGAAACTTGGACTAAGGTGCTCAGGCCGAAAGTCAATTCTAAATCAATTCATTTCAAGCCGTAGGCTCGAATCCTGAAACATCGAGTTTGGATTCGAGTTCGAGTTCGAGTTCATTATGAAAACACATTGTTCAGGTGGTGTGTGCGCTAAATAAAAGATTGTTTTATTACTAATTTTTTCTTGTAACTGTTCAGCATAATTTTATGATATTAATTTTTTAATATATACTGCTGTTGATCCCCGCAGTTTGTTTTTCAGGCTTCAGGTATATGAAAGGGTAGGGATTTCAGTTGTTGGAGCATACGAAAGGGTAGGGAAATCTAATCTTTGGGAAATCTGTCATTTGGAATTGTGAAAGGGACAAAGGGCTAACAGATGAATTTTATAGCTTTATAAAGACAGAGAAGGTAGATGAACGAAGTGTGAACTTCAAAATAGTCATTGGTACACTTACTTCATCTAATGATACAAAAGGAGATCTAACGATCTGTCTAAATCAACATCAGACTGGTGGATCCCTGTTAAAAAGGTTCACAATGGTGTGTGCATGAAGGAACGTGAAAAGCTTAGCCTTCGTATTAACGATTTACCTTCCCCGACTTCTCCGCACCAAGACATTTTATTCCTACGAGGTTCAATTGCGAAGAAATCCTGGAGTAGGTGGATGACCAAACAATTCTTAGATGAGTCTGCTATATGCCTCACTGGTTTGAATAAAAGTGACCCGCTGAGCAACAAAGTATATTAATTTTTGATATGTTCAGGGTCAGGTCTTTCGTTCAAGCATTGATTTGACCTACTAGCGTAGCGATAGTCTGGAAATGTCTTTGATTTTTTAGAGCTAGAATTATAATAGTAATTGAGTTCAATACCCACTCCGGCCACAAGATGGAGGATGGAGTTACATCTTGATGGTCCGAGTTTATCACCACAGTAATGCATGCAATTCACAGGGCTTCTTCCTGCCAGCTGCAATAATTATTTTCCCCAATTTCACAAGCGCGTGCGCTACTGGCCCAGGGGCCTGGTTCTCAATCTCGTTAACATTTTGGGCCTGAAATAAAATATTCAGCTAAGAATCTATAATTTTTGTAATCAATAAACCTTGGATCATGTTTAAATTCTGGAAAATTATAGAAACCTTTATCAACCTCTGTGTTGTATGTCCAAGGGTATTTTGCGGTTCATCATTTTAATATCTTTTAATTTTGTACTTTTAGAGTTGATCATTATTTTTCTCTCTACAGTTTTCATTTTATGTCAAATTCTTAGGAAACAGAACACTGCATAAGGAAGGCTGTTAGACGCTTAATGAAACCTCTTCGCTTCCAACTAGGAAATGGAAACGGTGCGCTGCTACTGTAGGATGGGACATAAAATTCAGCGCTGTATCTTTTATCAGGCAACAACAATGACAAGTAATGTTTCAAGGATGTGTCTAAAAGCCTCAAAAACAACTGGCCCGGTCAGTGATATTTTCATCTAAGGCAGGGGGGGGGGGGGGAGGGCTTATTTGGCCTAAACGGGTATGTACCGCGGAACAGGGTATGGTTTTCAGGGTCTTGAGTCTTGAATTCCCGTATTTATAGTGCGATTTTCGTATGACCTTGAAATGAAAACTCGCAAAGAAAACAGAGACAATAAACAAACGGAAATAAAGCGATTTGATTGGTTTATCGAACGGATGCAAACGCGCGTGGCTTTGGTTGGTTAAGTGAACGTTCCTGCGAAAAAACTTCATGCCCGAGAACATTCTAGAAATCGCTTTTACGTCATACTGCAACACGATTAGCCAACTGATCGAACAATGCCTTCTCCAGATTACGGGTTTGCTTTGGCGGGAAAACGAAGAGTCCATGTTTTGATCTTTTCATCCATTGGCTGATAAAACAAGTAACGAACACTTAACGCAAGCATTTTTTCATGTTATACGAAAATCGCTCCATAAGTGACTTGAACAGGATAAGTTTCTGTAATGGAAGACTTTAAACGAGTGCAAAGTTTGTCGATGAACGTTCTACATTTGTGGCACCAACAATTTCCCCAAAAAATTGATCCCTTGAACGCACTCTGAAAATTTAGTTATTTCTTAGCCCTGCAAGACTTAGAGTTATATTCTCTGGCAGGAAGAAGCAAAAGATAAACAGAGATAAAGATGTATTCCCACTCGGGACCTTTGTATCAAATAAAATTAAGGTGCCTTGAAAAGCTTTCAGGGATAGTTATTCCGCTAACGTTAAGAGCTCTTCTGTCTATGAAATAATTCCAGTAAGTTATGATCAGAGATCTAGAGATGAGAAATAGAGACTTCGATATGATTTTCTGTTTTCTTTTTCCATTAGGCAGGTCTGGCGTTTTATATTTGTTGTTGTTTTTTTAAATTTCCTTTTAGTTAATTGTGCTTCTTTCTTTTCATAAAGGAAATTTTTGCAAAAAACCGAGTCCATCAGTAGACTCAAGCTGGTTCATTGCAGTGGAACAGAGGCTTGGTATCTGTTAATGTTGGCTTGTGTAAGCCTAACAATTTTCCCCGGCAAACAGCAAAACGACAACAGTATCAGCGACTTGCAGATTTACCAATCAGCGTGTTTGAGATATACATCGTACAGATAAACAAAATTGGTCCGGTAAGTAATTTTTCTCGTGGTTTGTTGTATTTCATTGCACTGAGAATGTGCACGGGAATTCCTTCAAGCTTTTCCTTTAGTAAATTGTAGGTTTACAATTGGGATGCTGTAAAACAAGCTAACAAACTCAACTTTATGTATGATTTTCATATATTCATATACGATTTTCATATATTTATAACTTCATCATTAAACTGAACCTTCGTAATGTAATCTTTTAATCGAGAAAAAAAATACCACCTATGTGTTGTTGCTTGATCTGAACTTTGCTTTTTACTGTCATTTCGAGGTTTGCAACGATAGAAATAACCCTTATTAAATTAGGCATTCGGGTCGAGACAATTTGTGTAATAGTTAGAATTGCAACTTCGCCCTTTTCCCTGTTTTCAAGTTAATCCAGGATGAGGACTAACCAGTATTTGGGCCGCGGGGACTGGGCCAAGATTGTTCTACATATCTATTACATCTACAGTATCATGATGCATTTAACTAAAAGTAATTAACACTCAAGGAATAATCTTTTTAAGGTTATAGCTTATACTTGTGTTAATCAAATCTATCTAACTTCCATTTTTCTTAGGAAACATTATTTTGCACAAAGAAAGTTGCCAAACGCGAAGCTGAATCACAATGGATTACTACATAGCTGTGGAAAAAGGGCGTGGCAACCATGCGGTTGATCAGATCAAATGAAACTCAAAAAACGCTCGCAATCTCACAAATTGTAAGTACTTTGATGCACTCTCCTTCATAAAATACGATCACTTTTCAACTCCTGATTCTAAAAAAAATTAAATCTCTCCCAGCATATTTCTTCTTGGAAAATATGCATCAATCAATCATTTTGTGACGGGACGAAACTGAGTTGAAAGTGACTGGTCAATCTTTGTTTTGTTTGTTTGTTGCTTAATTACGAAGCTATTTTCGTTCATAGTTTAAAATAAGATACTTCCGAAAGTTGTTATATAACAGTGGAAACATTTCTGAGATAACAATGCTTATACGAAAATACGCGCATTAGATAAACCGGTCTGTGATTCTCGCAATCTGTTTCTTGACTTTTCACGGTAAAATTAACTTTTGCAATTCACGGAGTTATTGTAAGAATAAAAGGATGTTAGTAGACCGCACAGTTTGTGTTTGTAATTTTTATTAAACCTGTTGTTCATTTGTACTGTGTTTGTGTTTTATTGGTTGCTAATGTTTATTAAAAATTTCTTACTATCGCTCAATCTTTTTCTGGTCTATTTGACAAGAATTATAACCAGAATGATTAACTGGACCTGGCAGCCGGCACACGTTTGACGCGATGACCACTATCTTGGTGACTGATTATTCCTGTACGGCTTTGTACCTCGCCATTCCTTAGGCTCACGCTATAAATATCATCACCTGGTTAATTCCAATGTTAATTCGAAAATGAAGGTAAGAGAACGCATGATGAGTTTTTAATGTTTGCCACAAAGTTGCCAAATTTCTACGTTCCCTTTTAGTAAAGGTCGCACTACACTTTAGCCAATTACCTGGAGACTTTATAAAGCTAAAGGATACGAGCCATGGTTGTTTGAGAGTTTTGTATATGAATTTGTTTGTAAATGTGAAGCTTTTGTTCTAAAATGGCAATGAAAAACTCAGTGCCAAATAACAAATAAGGTAGATTTCTTACACAAGTCCATGTAGACTGTGACAGTGGTCCAACACTGCCTTTTTATGGCCGATACAAGGCTAGGTTCTTGTGCAAGGAGAGGTTGTTAGGACAGTGAGTGAAGACCGCCATTTTTCCGGGGGCGGTTCAAGCACGACATTCATGTGGCCACTGGTCCGTCAGTTGGGTTTTCTAAACATTTATGTCTGCACTCTCTTTATCCAGTTACATATGTGATATGTAATCTCCAAACTAAAACCTAAACAAGGGGTCGAATACAATCAACAAAATCCACACTTCTTGACGCACACCACAACTGAAACTACTAACTAACAAAAACTTCCGCGAAATCGAGAAACACACATTCAATTCCAGCCCTGATCCGATTCGACACTCCTTTGAATTGGCTACCATACTAAGAGAGTAGAAAGGGACTGTATTCTCTATTGCTAGGCCAAGAAAGTTATACTCTCATGAAAGCGGTTTGTTTTTATATCTTATAGATTGTATCGTGAATATCAGCGCCAGTTGGAGGAAGAGCTCCGTGAACGATTACGTCAAGAAGAACAGTTTGCACGCGAAAGAGCATCTCAACCGAAACCATGGCGACTAAAACAACCTAGAAAGAGGAAGGCTACCTATTGCGGCAGATTACAAAAATGGTAGCAATTACCAGGCTATTGGGGAAACTTAACGTTTTGCAAAAAGGACATTCTATGTTAAGTGAGATTTGTGAGACATTCAGAACTGTAAATATATATTTGTAAATAAAGAAAAGTGCTTGTTTTTATATCTTTGGACTTGTGGTTACTTTAGTTATACTGTTAGCATCAAAGAGAGAGAACAGCAGTCAATATACAATTACTATATTAATGCTTCATGTTCCTTTAGAAAGTAATTATTGACTCAGTTATTGCTGTTGGCGGAGTCTCGCTTTGGGTGAGCTCTGTTTGCTGGGATACCAAATAATGACACTTCCATACCGCAAACAATCTTATTCTTCGGCCATTTCAACTTCAGTAAAAAATAGAACACAAGCTGCGGTAACAAACATGATGAAACAACGTATGTTGCAAAACACTAAGATTTTCAAGACTTGACGTTTCGTATGTAACAACATACATCTTCATAAGTGACGGTTAAAAAGATTACAGTCAAATTTAAACATCTAGAAAGAGACTGGAACCTAATAAACAGGAGAAAGAAAATTTACTTCGAGTTATCAGGGAGGTTCCAGTTCCATAGTCAACAGTCCACATACACCTGTAATAACGAAGTGACCGTATTACTGAGGTGGCCGTAGGGCGTGGTTCCACTGTATACCCAAGCCATACTTAGATTTATATCTAAGGAGCCTAATTGTAATTTACTGAAGAGCGTCCTCATC
>OZ037993.1:28754582-28777082 GCA_964035705.1 Porites rus
ACACGCGGTTCGTCATCAACAAAACTTGCTCGTCACGCTTTTCAGGATTTGGGAGTTCGCGAATGCACATTTCGCACAATAAAACACCAAAGCTATAAACATCGACCTAAAAAAATTAGGAAAAAAATTAAGTTTACTTTTGGGAAATCTATATTTTGATCCACCTTTCTTGCTCGATGCTAAGAGACGATTTCAACAAAAGAACCTTCTAAACATAAAGTACTTTCTGAATGACTCAGTGACATCCCACCTCAAAAACGTTCACTCAAACTTCGCAGGTCACACTCGCACAAACTGTGTTATATGCTTATAAAACTGAAAGCTGGGCCCTAAAGTCAGTAATAACCAACCTTCACTGTTTGGTTTGATGTTAATGTTTCAGGTGAGCTATAAATCATAGCTCCAGGAGCCACTGTCATAGTCTGCTGCATGAAATTAGCAGTGTCGTAATCCGACACTTTGCCTCTCCATTGGTCACCTTGTCGCCATAGCAACACATTGGCACTGCTAACGTCCCGATGAATGATGGGATGTGGTTTCTTCTGATGAAGGTAGTTCAGCGCACGAGCTACATCCAAAGAAATTACAGTTATTTCTGTTTCGGAAAGTTGCCGCTGTGCCAATAAAGCTCGCAGACTCATCTCCATGAGCTCGGTCACAAACAGAGGAGTTCCCTCGTCATTTGTGGCGCCAATAAACTGCAGCAAACAAGGATGGCGGCAAGCTGAAGCAATATTCATTTCTCTTTCAAATAGAAGCCTGTTGTGAGGAGACAGAATCAGGTCATGGATTTGCTTCACTGCTACAGTACAGCCACAGTAGGTGCCTTCATTGACACTTCCCCAGCCTCCCCTCCCTAGGCAATTCTCTGTCATATGAATTTCATTGCGGGAAATGACCCAGTCGCATGTTTCCTGTCGTCGATGTTCACTTATCGTTTGCCGGGCTAATGAAAGACTTAACTCTAGTTCATTTACTTCCTGATCTTTGCCTCTCAGTTGTCTCTCTAAGGTGGACACCTGTTGTTGGGAGTTCTCTAATCGTTGATGCATTTCTATCAACTGCCTTTGCAAGTTTTCCTGCTGTCGCTGCATCTCAGTCAACCGCCTTTGTGAATTTCCTTCTCGTTGCTGCATCTCTCTCAACTGCCTTCGCGAATTTTCTTCGCGTTGCTGCATTTCCTGTAACTGCCTTTGCAAGTTTCCCTGCTGTCGTGGCACCTCTGTCAACTTCCTTTGTGATGTTTCTCCACGTTGCTGCACCTTCCTCAGTGGCCTTTGTACTTTTTGTCCCTGAAGTTCACCAGCTGGTAACGGCGATTGCATGTTCGCTCCACGTAAATCTTGCATTTTTGCTGTAAAGGTTTCCATAAGAAGAGGAAGGAACAACAAATTAAAATCATCACGATAACAAGAATTTAACATTAAAATAACAACAAAGATTTATCTCATTTCTTTTCAACTAAGGTGATAGAAATAGAAAACCGCAAATAGCTAAAGACAAGCTGCTTAATAGATTGCATTCTAAACAACAAATCTCTAACCTTATACAAAGAAAACAAAACATACAACAATACAAATACAATTCATAAATATGACTAAATTTTACAATTCGTAAATAGGAATACATTACGCTATGAACTATAGACGGGATTAACAACTAATATCAACGTCCTCTTTCTTTCCCAGCAAGCAGAGGTCTCTTACGGCGAGAGAAAAATCACAGGAAAGAGAGAGAGAGAGAGACCTCTGCCGGCCTCCACCCATTATTTTACCTAGCTGCCGACTAGATTTCAGTAGTTTTTAAACCCGGTTTCGTTTACTGCGGAATGCGCATGCCCTGTTGAGACGCTGGAAATTTCTGAATCCACATTGTAAGCTGCGTCTCACGTGACTAAAACGTTACTGCTTTCTTAGGAAACGCTACATGCGCGATAGGAAACGCGTCGGGGGCCGGCAGAGGTCTCTCTCCTTCCTTTCATGCAATAATTGACCGTCAAAAGCATTCTGACAGACGATCAAAACTGTTCTACAAACGTTTTTTAGATTATTGGCTAATTAACAACTGAAGTCAGCAATTACATTCACATCAGCAAAGTGTATTGGGTGTCCATCGTCTCAGATGATTATTTTACTGTATAGGGACGTTAGCTGTGACAAACAATGGCAATGTGCACATATGTCGTTTATGTAGACTGTTGAGCAGTCTCCTTTCGTTTACCGTTTGATAATTCTTCCGTCGCTTTCCTTTAATTGGTGCAATTGACTTCTTCACGGCATAAAGCCACTTGGCCGAATGTACTTTTTCATGTGTCCCTTTGAACATATCTTTAAAAAGCAGTTTCTTGGCTGGCCGTCGCGTGTTCTCTTTCCCGACACAGATTACCATAAAATACTGCTCTAGGAGGACTTAAGTTATTTATTCCGTTGACATTTCCTCCCCAGCGAAGCTGAGAAGAGGTAATATGAGGTGATTAGAGCTTCCATAGTAACAGTCAGGCCTCCTGAACACTTCTGCATCAAGAATTCCGTCCTGCTATCTATGCCGAGAATTTAGTGGATAATGTAATAGTGGACTTGTCAGCTTCTTGACGAGCATCCAGTTCCATTGAGTAGGGAAGGGGGCACTACCAAAATTAGAAATGTACAATGCCGCTGTAGGGCCCTAAATGCGTTTATGCCAGCTTGGATTTCTCTTTCTACTTCTAGGTCAGTGGAATTGGTGTCGGTCACAGTGGTTCTATGATAAGGAAAGGAGTCTGGACTCTTCAGACTCCTTCATCAAAGTGTGTTAGCACTAATCGGGTTTAGTTAGCAACTGCTTCACTCACACGGATCATAATTTTGGTAAGTAGCATCAAATACTTCTACTTCGGGTGGGGGGTCAAGGATGGTGCAGTGGTGAGAGCACTCGCCTCCCACCAATGTGACCCAGATTCATATCCCGGCGTCGACGCCATATGTGGGTGTTGACGAGAGGTTTTTCTCCGGGTACTTCGGTTTTCCGCTCTCCTCAAAAACCAACATTTCTAAATTCCAATTCGAACAGGATTCAGGTAGACGAAGAAGCACTTTGTGGATGTGCTAACTGTTAATCGTTGTTTATTTTTATTTACTTGAAATACTTCTCTCTTTGTATGACATTCGACATCTCTTCTTATCGATGATTTAATGCATACTAGGATAGGATTAAGATTTTTCTGTTGCAAGCGCTTTTATAATAAAAATTCTCTACGATTTTTACCTTTCGAGAGCTTACGAGTACACTCGCATTAAAAAAGTCAAAAGTTAAAGGCGCACACGACCCAAAGGCCCAAACGGCCGGAGCTTATCCAGGTTTCCTTAGCATGAAGCATGCCTGGGAGAATTGCTACTCTAACCTCGACAGCGGTTCGTGCGTTTCGCACTAATTTCCAGGCCTTTTATGGTTGCTTACAGCATCCTTGCTTCGCGAGTTGCTTGTAGTCATTCAAAAGGAAAATTTGGTTGAGTCCATAAAGGAAAGAAAAGAAAGAACACTGAATAGTCGGATAACTGGAACAGGGAACATTGAATAGCCAGATAACTGGAACAGAATAGCTTTGTATATTTCATTGCCTCTGAAGAGAGCTGTAAAGAGCTTGTAAAACAAGAGTAGAAAGGGAGAAAAAAAAAACAAGCAAATTTGAGTTGTACTTTCAATAGGAGCTATTTTTCTGCTAACCTAATTCAAACCGGCCACTTAACTCAAATTCATTTATTTTCCGCAGGCCATTGTTTTTTTTTTTCCAAAACAAAACGGTAGACTAATAGTGTAATCCTATATTACCTCAGGCGCGGATCCACACCGAGCTTCAACAGATTTACGGAAATCGCTCAGATTTTTCATAATAAATAAATTTTCTAATATTAATAAAAAAAACTTTCCAAGTTGAAATCTGGTAAATGGTTTGGACTCGCCTTGCTTAATAGCTACTACAATGGAAATTGACCTTGATGGAATAATGCACCGATTTGCAAAGGCTTCATCCGCGCGTGGGGAATGGAACTGGCCAATATCCTGTCTGAATAACTCAGACACCTAGAAAAGGGGAGTTTAGGGAGTTAAAATCCAAAAAAACCTAAGCGCGAATTTGTTAGTGTATCTCACTCGTTCATCAATTTCTGATACGTCAACAACTCGTGCGTAAATACCATACCCGCGTCTTTTCAATGAAGTATTCTAAATTTCTTTTAGTTAATCTAGTTTTAAGCCTTGTGCGAGCTAGTACTCTTTTTCAAGGGATGTTTCCTCTTTGTTTTACCCGCTATTTGATTTTCAATATTTAAAAAGTTCTCAGCTTGCGAAGCTGTTAGGTTTGCTGATAGACGCGAGTTCCAACTGATTCTTGCCCTCCGCCCCCCTTTTTTTATTATTTTCCAATGACTTTTAAGTATTGATGAATACAAAGAACAATTTCAGACTTATTGTTAGTTGGTGAGGTGCGAAGTGACGCGAGGTTTAATTTAGGGCGCAAAATTAACCTTAACGCGAAATATAACAACATATGTGAAGCAAAATGTAACATTAACTCGTAATGTAAAAACTTTAAACGCAAACTGAAAAATTCTTTATTGCAAGGCACATAAGGGGCGTCTAAAAACAGAAATTTATGTCCTTTTACACAGAATGAAAAAAAATTATCGTAAATCTACATCCTGCGATGCAGAACTCAAAACCTAGATAAAACTTAGATGTAAACCGGGACTATATACCGGCGTTGGTGACGCCTGCGGGCTATAACATCCAAAATCTGGTCGCGATTCCGGGCCGTGGTTTCTTCAAAAACAATGTAAAGCATTTAAAAACCAGGCAGCAGTTGTTCAATCGATGGATACCACTATCCACTGGCTAAATCTCTTTCCAGTGGATAACGCAACTCGGCTGACCCTTGTGGTATTAGAAATCTCCTGCTTCCACGGAGCACTTAGGAGTTCTTAAGAACTCGTTGAAACGTGTCCGTGCGTTCCAGATCGAATTGGAATTTGAATTTTAAAGGAGAGGGGAAAACCGAAATACCCGGAGAAAAACCTCTCGGAGAGAGCGAGAGAACCAACAACAAACTTAACCTACATATGGCGTCGACGCCAGGATACGAACCCGCGGGGCCGCATTGCTGGGAGGCGAGCGTAAGATACGCCTTTTGAAAGAACAGCATGAAGGGGTAAAAAATACAGGTAGCTCTTCCCATATCCATTTCTTATGGTTATTTTTACTGGTCGATAAATTACTCAACGAACGTGTAGAGAGATATAGCCAAATATTTTCCAATCATAAGACTTTGATATGGGGGATCTCAGGCTGATTCGTCCCCAGTCGTCTCTCAGTCTCCTGTTAATTTTTAAACGAGAGAAGCGCAAGGGAGACGCCGTAATATTAGAGACCTTTAGCATCAGGTTTTTCAGTTTGCAGTTACGAGTTTGCAGTTTCACGTTGCCGGGATTTCAAATTTAAGCAAGGCGTTTATTGTTACTGCCGCCATGTTGTTTTTCGTAATTCGAAGTGCTTCGCTTTTTTCGCCCAAAAACGTAAATAACTCATTGAGGCTGTATAATTTTTAGAAACAAAAAAACCCTTGCCGTAAGTCACTTACCGCTGAAAGCCCTTCCTGCCGTTCAAACGTGAACTCCAAACGGCAAACGTGACAGCAAGACCGTGGTCACATGATATTCCCTGCTTTGCGGTTTCCGGTTTCCCATGAAAAACCTGATGCTAAAGGTTTCTATTCTCTCGTAACCGCTAACAAATGATAAGAGAAGACTGAGGACGAGTCAGGATCTCAGGGGAAATTTTGGCGGCACTGACCGCCAGCGCGCGAGAAGAATGAGGCGAGGAAGAAATTGGCATCAATCGATTGCTGGATTACAGACTAATGTTTGTCTCTAAGCTTTCATAGTCTTAAATACGATCTGATTTGTTGACTTCAAATCACTAGAATTGGGGAGAGCCCGATATCACGTTCTACGGGCGTTTTTGTTTTTAAGTAGATAAATAACAATTATTCACCGAAGTGGAGGTGGCTAGTATTGGATATTTACCGAGGCCGCGAAGCGGCGAGGTAAATACCCACTACTAGCCACCGACACTGAGGTGAATAATTGTTTTAGTATATACTGAAACAGTGAGATAATTGAGCACAAAATGATGATTTTTAACTCATCTACTGTTGCCAACGATTACAATTTTGGCGCGCGATGACCGAACGGCCGCGGTCGTCGCTTTTTTCTTAGCGACAAATAAAACTTTTGAAGGCGTTTGTTTAGCTCTTGGGGGAAGTTTCTTCAAAAGGAGTTGTGAATTCTGTTTGCATTTAAAGTAATTCTGTAAAAAAGATTATTAAATTTAGTTTTAAGCTTATTTATGAACAAGTCAACTAAATAAAGCAACGCAAGGCCTAAGCTTAATTTGCATTTGTAAACAAAAAACTTTTTCACCGGTTTTATCGACAACTATTCACGTCAAAAAGACAAAACTTTACCTATTAAAACTTCCAAACCGAACTTCGTCACCTTCTTCATGTATTTCGGAAATAGCTTGCTTGATTAGTTGTGAAATTTCTTAGTTTGTTACGCCAGCAAACCGAGAAAGCATTTTGCTCGCAACCTACGCGAGTTTGGCGTCGCTCGCTCGGAGGAACTGGAGGTGAATCAGTGAATAGTGCAGGATATTCACTGATTGAGTAACCAATCAGAGCGCCCGAAAAACACTATCCACTGTTTTATTATATACTAAATTTCCCCTCTTGACACGGGTGTCTGTAAAACGAGGACCGGATACCTGCAGATGATGGATGCGGATGGGGATTGAAAAGTGCCGATTAAAAAAATACGGAAAGAAAAAATTGCAGATAATAGTATAATAATAATATTTTGGATATATAAATTTTACTAAAGCATGTGTTTTTTCGTTTATGGTTCTGTAATATTTAAATCCCGATTATAAATAACAGTTTGATATCCATCATTGGAGAGAAAACACGTACATAAAGTTTTTGGGACAACGTTTTATTCTTGAAAAAAGGAAGAAACTGGAGAAAACAAGACAAAATAAACCAAAAAAAGGGTGAACTGCGCGAAAGAAAAAACGGCGTGCGTTGCTTCGCCTATTTCGCGCTCGCTTCGTGAATCGCCCTGTTTCCCCACAAAGGAGCCTGGTATTGAAAAGGCTCTTCATGTAACGCTGGCACACTCCGCCTGGACTCTGGTCTACACTGTCATGGAAGACAGTTCAGAGCGTGACTCTGAACTGCCCGCTTTTAAAATCAAGAGGTAGGTTACTGTTACACTAATGATTTTCTTTTTTATTTTCGGGTCTTTTCTAATTTCCTGAGCAAACTGGGTCCTTTTAAATCTGCGATTTGTTTTTGACGACTTCAAAGGAGAGAGGCTACCACATGCTCAACGCAAGAGAGAGATGGACGTAAAAGATATGCTTCTTGACTTGATATCACAAATCCTCAGTATTTTTCTTCTGGTTTTGTGTGAACCGGTCTTGTTTAATGAGGGTTTTTCCACAGACATTCTTTTTCAAGCAATATGCCGCACCCTCAACAGAAGAATTTGTCTGGCCTTCGTTCCATTTTCACAACTTTACGCAAAGGTTCTTTCAACGAAACCGCCACCTGGTTAGCTCAGTTTGCAGGGCGCCGGTCTGCTGGGCCGGAGGTCGCGGGTTCAAACTTCGGCCGGACCAACACTCAGAAGAAAGTGCTGCCTTTGTAATGACATGCAAACGGTTACACTTTCTAGTCTTCTCGGATAAGGACAAAAAGCCGTAGGTTCCTCTCACAGTACTGTCACTTATCTGGTTCTTGTGAGACGTAAAAGAACCCACACCACTGTTCGAAAAGAGTAAGGGACGTTATAGACCCTAGTGGTGTGGTCAACTTTTCCTGGGCTGTGTGGGTTATCTACAAGGAGAGATCTTAATATCGCGATAACCTCATGATCCTCCTTCAGGTGTCGTAATGGCTCCCTGTAAACAATAGGGAGCTTTAGCATCGGCGACGGCAACGGCAGCGAAAATGTCAGTTTTAAAATGAATTCCCTTTTTTTCAATCCTTGTCGCGTTTATTCCAATTTGCTGAAAATGGCAAGTGCAGGCGAATTTCCCTGGAGTTGATTTCTTGAGAACCGCACTCAAGTTTTTGCCGTCGCCGTCGTCGTTGCTAAAGCTCCCTAATGTATGAATGTATGTAACGAATAAAAACGGGTGATCTGGTGTAGACATTGTTAAAATCTTTATAAATGCTTGTTAAGAAGCAGTTTTATGTTACACGAGGGCGGTCCAAATAAACCGAATATCATATATTTTCGATTCCGAATTCTGCCTGTCACGAGTTTTCAGTTGTTCGATACAGACGTTGAAAAAATTCGTTAAGGATATGTTTTGGAAACTATCTTGTTTGGAGAAAAAATTAAAACAAAACCAAATGAAACAGAAATTAGTCTTCATTAATGCGTTTCACTAGGGTCAATTTTTTCTGCGGGATTTTGACTTTTAGGATGCTTTAAGATAAGGCGATTTTTTTTTTGCACCTTCTCGGGAAATAACTTTCGCGATTAGTCACGCTTTATCAAGTCTGTATTTTCTTTTCAATCGTCAGTATATTTCACAGTTTTAAAATTCGAATTCATAATTCTTGCACTTACAAATTCCCAAAAGGTAGAACTTGTAAGAAATAAATTCACACGATAGGCGGAGTTGATTGGCATCTGCCAAATCGGAAACTTACGTACTTACGTTCCGCCTTTTTGCTTTTTGATGCTGCAATTTTTAGTCTCGAGGCGCTAAAAAAACTCATCATTCTCGAAATGTTGGCCTTGAAAATTTTTCTCTTCTGTAAGTTGAGTACACTATACCCAGGCTATGTACTCAAAGGAGAAGTGCACCATAGCATGCGTGGTTTTAGGGAGAAGGAACGGGACGTCCTTGTTTCTGTGACATTAATGAAAGGAATTACAGGGTTCAAAGAATTGAGAAAAAACCCTGAGTAACCTGTGCCGACTATTGACAACGCATTCTGTAAATGAAGAACCCAATCACGCGACAGAGACTTGAAAGAAAGATTTCTTTCCTGTGTTTGTTTATTCATTTCTACCATCCGCTTTCTTCGTTTTGTTCTTTTTACTTTTTTTGGCGTCTTTCCGCATTTTTCCATCCACATTTTTCCATCCGCATTTTCCCATTCGCATCCACCATCCGCAGGTATCCGGTCCGCGTTTTACAGACACCCCTCTTGCACCTGTTAACAGCGAACAATGTTTTGACGCGAGGATTGCCGGTTGACCAAATTTGTAAGCGTTTAAGTTTATAAAATTAACTCTGGATATTTCACTCAACAATTTTAAATATTTAAGCCCAGCTATCCATACAAATGTACGAATTAGTCCATGGATAATTAATCCATACAAATTAACTATATGCTTCTCAATTACAAAAAAAAAAAACTAACAATATGACTCTCGCCATAAGCTTGAGCTACCTGTTTCTAAAGCTACGTACATACAGTAAGTTAAACCTTATTCCTCCTTTTATTTAAAAACCAAAACCAAAATAACTAAAGCTACTCTCACCATATTAACCTTGATCTGCCTGTTTCCATACATATCTACAGAGGTAACCTGAGATCAGGCCCAATTTTAGCCGTTCTCATACATTCTCTTCTAACGGCTACTGCTAAAAATCGGGCTCTCTTTTCGTTTCGTCTTGCCCGCCGGAATGTTATTTACAAACCGAAACGAAAAGAGAGCCTGATCTCAGGTTAATACGGAGGTTCAACCATGTACCTTTTTATTCCAAAACCAAAATCAAACAAAGTTTTGAAGAATTATATTTCACATTCTTACCTTTGATAGAGGAGGGCATCTTTTCAATAAAAAGCTGAAGTTCATTTGGATCAGCATCTTTTAGTTGAAAAGTGTTTATTCCAACCAGCCCACTAATTGTAACTGTATCCTTGGTGACCTTCATTGTAGCTTCAGGCAGAACCAAAGACTGAAACGGTAAGGAAATATAATGATACAATTTAAGTTATACTGACTATAGCGGCAGTTTCAGACAACTAAACACAACTATTCACAGCTTATCTCACTGGGATCTCACTTGCTACAGGATTAAACAGTTATGTCTTCAGTTACAGCAAAATGAGTTCAATATGTTCTGCTCAAAATCATTTGTCAAGACCGCTCTTATTTATATTTTCGTTACTTTTTTCCCCCACAACTTGTATTTCTTGTTCTACGATTGGTAAATTTTCGGTCCTCAACTTAGGGGCTGTTTACATGGAGAGAGGAAGATCCTAGTACCAGGAAGATCCTAGAAGGCGGATCATTCTAGCGCCATATGTTTTCTGTATTCAGTTTACATGCAAAGGGTTGTACTTGTCCCTAGCGCTAGGATCTTCCTAGTACTAGGATCTTCCTACCTCTCAGCTAGGAAGATCCTAGTACTAGGAAGATCCTAGCACCATATAAACTGCTTTCGCTAGGAAGATCCTAGTACTAGGGACAAACGCGACAAAAATATCGGCGGGTCGTTCATTGGCTAATTACGTAAATAAAGGCCGACCATTTCGTTTGGAGTAATCCACGAGCAGATTATTGTGTTAATTCAGCTGAAAGGTTGTGATTTACGCCAGTAAAGAGAGCAGAAGGACCCAAATTGCATTTTTGATTTTGTCGTCCGCCATTTTTAATTCCTTCTCTAATCTTCTCTACTTGGACAACTCACGGGCCGAAATTTCTGCATGTAAACCCAACGTAAAGTTATTCCACCTTCTAGGATCTTCCTGGTACTAGGATCTTCCTCCCTCCATGTAAACAGTCCCATAATGTACTGTAATCTCTCAGTATTAAAATTACCCACGATCCTTGTTTTGCTCCTTAATTTATGACTCGCCGTGTACATCTCACGACTTTTTACCCATTTCTCGCTATTTTTCCCAGCTCCAGAATCTCACATTTTGTTTTTGCCTTTTGGGGGTTGTTGAGTCTGTAAAAGACCACTAAACGCCTTACACAGTCTATCTTTTTGCACTAGTATGGCACATCATGTCAAAGGGACAGTTTAATAGAGGTAATAAAAGACAATAACAAATTACTCATTAAGTCCTCGAAACAGGTGACCACGGCTACTCAATAGAAGTAACTGCTAAATAGCGATCAGTTTTGACAATAATTAGGGGAAGCTATTCGCAGAACTTTGGTGACCGGTTATAGAGGTCCGCTTAATACAGGTTTGACTTGTTTTACTATAAAGGCAGTTACAATAAACACCCTCTAATAAGAACCTGTGGATTAAGAACCTCCTGGTCGAAATTTGCACTTTAATACCCAAAAATACAAGAACCTGATTAGCAAAGCAAAATCAAGCAGCTTCTTATATGTGGGTTACAGTTAAATTATGATAACAATTTAACAAAGGAGTGTACCTTTGAGTTGTAAATTTTAGTACAAGAAAAACATACTGTACTAAACTATATAGATCTATGGATATAAATTCGGTAATCAGTTTTGTTACGGTTATAATAACACAATTGTGAATAAATAAAAAAATTATTTATTTTTCTCCTAATCAACAATCTATTATCTCCTTCATAAAAATTAAGAACCTAATCTCTATTCAGAACTTCATGATCACATTATATAAGAGTCTGTTCTTTACGAATTATCCAGGTTATTTAAAAGATATGTTCACCGTACGGTCTTCATCTTACAATTTGCGCGGAAATCATATCCTGGCCCTTCCCAAACCAAAAACAACGACTTACGGTCTGCACTCTTTTTCATACTTAGCTAGCAAAAATATGGAACTCTCTCCCAGACACTTACAAAACATTAAATTTTCTAGAATTCAAGCAGGAGATCCTCAGATATGAAGCTTTTCCACAGTAGATTTACAAGTTATATTTCCCTTTGCATGCATAGTGTTGTATATAGTTTATAAATAATATTGGAATTGTAATATAGCATATTTTATTATAACTTATTTTAACTTATTTTCTCGAATATATTAGCTCTACAGCTACTCTGTAAATTTCGAGCATAAATAAAGTATATGTATGTATTATATTTCCCTCTGCATGCATAATGTTGTATATAGTTTATAAATAATATTGGAATTGTAATATAGCATATTTGATTTTATTTTAACTTATTTTCTCGAATATATTAGCTCTACAGGTACTCTGTAAATTTCGAGCATAAATAAAGTATATGTATGTATGTGTGTGTGTGTGTGTGTGTGTGTGTGTGTGTGTGTGTGTGTGTGTGTGTGTGTGTGTGTGTGTGTGTGTGTGTGTGTGTGTGTGTGTGTATGTATGTATGTATGTATGTATTAAGAACCTACCTAGCCTAAATTGCCATCAAGTACCCCAAGATACATTAGAACCTATATTTTGCCAGACTTAAAAAACTAAAGTTCTTATTAGCGTGTGTTACTTAAATACAACTAAATACATCTATATTCACACCCCATTTAACCAAGACCACACTAGTATCACTATTAACAAGTATGTTCAGCTCAAAATCATTTGTCATAACAGTAGCCTTGCAGCTCTTCAGAACCTCTGATTTATTTGGATCCCTATTGTCACAGCTCTTTTGTTTTCAGACTAGGTTCCTTTGTTACTTTGTTTGCTCATTGCTTTATTCCCAGCCAATCCCTATGAGGTTACCCAGAATACACTAGACCATGTGGTCTCTGGTTCGTCCCCAGACCTTTAGGTAGAGGGCACCACCACATTCCTTTAATCCCCTACATAAACCATTTTCGAGCAAGCCAGACAACATCTTCTTTCCCCCACAGTAGATGAAAGAAAGATTACAATTTGAACAAAGGGGGATAATAAGCAGTAAAAAACTAAATTAAGATGATATTAAAATATAAAATATTAAAATAATACCTGAAGAATAATTTATAACGTGGGATAAATTTCACTTTACAATAGCGGCCATTGTCGCATCATTTCGGGTTTCATGCAATACTATTTGGTGTGAATTTTAACCTGTTCAGTGTACAAGAAATGGAGTGTAAAAAAGTCTTAGTTATCACAGATTATCACAATAATACCGATCAAGAAAGTCGATAGGCTCACGATGCAAAGCACAGAAAGTTATTAGGTGAGCTTTGAAATAAAAAAAAAATTAAACTTGAAGCAACGAATAAACCAACACAATGAAACCTCTATTCAACGGACACCTTCGGGACCAAAGCAAGTGTCCCTTGAATAGAGGTTCCCCCTGATTAGAGGTTGGGCTGGGGTTTGTTAATAATTAACCAACAAAGACAGCACAAAAAAAGCATCATTAGGGACTTTAAGATGCCACAACAGCGACGACAAACAGAACGTCAAAAAGGCAATAGGTTGAAATGAATAGGCAAAGCAACAACTCTGCACATGCATCACGCTTTTTTGTACATTTTTTTTACCATCACTGCATGACTACGACAGGAAAATGCCAAATTTTACGTTTTATGGAGGACGTAAAGAAGCGACGGCTAAATTATCTTTCTCTTCCTCAGGGGTGTAGCTAGGGTGTGGTCTTGGGGTGCCTGTGACGCCCCCTTTGTGAGATAATTGTTTTATGTTCCTATAATTCAGGTGGCCAAAACGCGCGAATCTGAAGAATCAACCTGCAATAAATCTTTTCCAGTGCTAGATTGTTATTTACTCCATTTGCAGGACCGAACATCTGCAGTGGACCATGTTCTTGTTCGTAACTAAAAGAGAGCAATTTATGCTACATCAAACTTAATTAATCTAATAGATGCAGGTATTTTGTAGGCTCGTCCCTTGCCCCACCGCTCACTGCTCACCGAAAAAAAATGTCACTTTTAGTAAAACATGGCCTGGATATCGACATGCCAAGCTGGTAAGTACTCTAGGTTTGACACGGTGTGACCCCACCCCTTCAAAAATCCTAGCTACGCCCCTGTTCTTGAACTTGAATATGATTCTTGGGAATTCGGCTCAAAGACTCAAAAACATTTCGCTTACATTTCACAAAGTTAATGAGTTGGAGTAATCGCGATAGAGACTGCAAGAATGGAAATTCACTTTTTAAGCGACGTTTTCGTGGCCGTCACCATCGTGGTATCTTAAACTCCCTATTGTTTTATCTATTTTGTTTTTATTTTCTATTTTTATATAATTTAATTTTACTTTTTTTAATCGGTAACACCTGTACAGAAATAGTAATACTGAATAAACTTGTTGTGGTTATTGCTATAATTATATGTTGAATTCACTCAAGTGCATTTAATTGATTTATGTGAGATAGTTCAGTTTGTGAAAGCTTCCATTTTTTGATTAGTGTGCACTTAAAGATATCAGCCCTCTTTGAGGTCAGTGACTTTTTGAGTGCTGAGGTGTCCCCTGCGGTAATGGACGTTAAAATAGACCCAGGTTTCTGGACCCAGAAAAAGACTCCCTTTCCTCTGAGTAGAGGTCACTTGTCCCTTCAATAGAGGTAATAGATACAAATATTGTGCACATTTTCTGGGACCAAATTTCTTGTCCCCTGAATGGAGGTGTCCCAAAGGAAAGGATGATCAGTTACACTATTTGCTCAATTTTAAAAACCAACATGGATGAGGTTGTTAGCATATAATATATACTGGATGGGGTAATGGCTCAACATAATTTTGATTCTTTTTTAAGTCCAATATACAATTTATTTAAACCTACTAAATTTTTCTAAGTTAAATTAATATCAGAGTGCAATGAACACACTTGAGCCGGCAGCACTTTGAGATTTAAAGAGATATCTTGTTTTTGACAGGCAACTCCTGTAACTATCCTCGTGAACATGACTTGTGATTGGCTGATTGTCATTGGGTGCAGCACTCTGGTTTAGTTACTTTATTGCACAACAATATTGTACTACAAACAAGCTAGCCAGCACTGCAGACAATTTTATCCTTCTTTAAACCAACTATGTCTATACTATACACAATATGTTGGCCAACTGCACTGCAGGCTATAAACAAGCCAGATGACATAAAAAGCAGGACTATATGTCAGCTCTAGTTCACCACTTCCCCTAGCTACTTGCAACAAACACACGAATATGACCAAAGAAAGTCTTTTGCAATATCTTCTGACTCTAAATCTTATAAATATAAAGTCTATAAGCGTGTTTAAACAATGAAACTCTTTTTTTTTGAAAAATAAACTTAAAGTCAAAGTAAATTAATCTCCCAAAAGGTGTCCCGCTATCCCAGTACTAACCCCACCTAACAGGGCTTAGCTTCACCGAACAAACAGGGCAAGGCAACTATGAGAATGATATGAACCATAAATGAAATAGCAAAAATAACATAGACTGCTGACTTTGGGGACCTCAAAAAATAATATTTCAGATCCCAATAACTAAAATAGTTGATTTTCATACTCCAGGTACTGTATAATGAAACAGCTAGTATACACATGACCTACAATCATACCCAAATTTTGAAAAAAGAGAAATCACAAAGTCATAACCTGTAGTGGCTTATTAGAAAGAGATAACAGCAAGCCAAGAAGAGGAAGTTTCTTGAAGTACTTTTGAACTAGCAGTATACGTGCACTTTGTTATTGTAACTGCTATTTCAATTTCAACCTCAGTAACCCAAGGAAAGCTTACACAGTATCAGCACCACAGGAAGAAAAACAATCAAAAAATCTTACTTCCTGTGGACGAGCCTTAAATGGCAGATTTAGATCTGGAAAAACAGCATGGAAAGGTAATTCAACGAAGAGCAGGAGGAAACAATAAACGATTAGAAAAAGGGATGGAAACACCATCATCACTTGTCATCGATCTACTGACAAGCATAAGCAACTGTTATTACTGCAGGGAAATACACAAAGAGGGCTGTCAGTCAAGTCCCTGACAACAAAAATTATTAGTTCCTTAATTCCCATGTACCTCCCAACCTAGATCTCTCCATCCGGTCCATCTCCAAAAACCTGATCACGAGTTATTAATTTTTTCTGTCTTCTCTGGGACACTGGGTTAGTGGGGTTTAACTGGAATCTTTTGCATAATTTATTCCATTTTGATAATGGCATGCAATACATACACAGGGTGCAAAGAAAATCATTTTTACAGCTTGCCAAATTCCAGCGTACGCAAATAATACAAAATGTTCATTGCACGCTGCATACATGTACATGTACATTTTGTATTATTTGCGTACGCTGGAATTGGTTTTTGGTCTCTAAATAAGTTATCAAAAATGAACAAATCTCTCATCAACTCATCTTACCAGCATCTGCCAGAGGTGGATCCAGAAAATTCAGAAAAGGGTGGCTGGGACACTTGCCCACTTGCCAGCTATATAGAAACGTTTTAATGTTCTGAGAATTCTATAAATTAAAATAATACAAAATAATTTTAAGGAAAAAAGGTCCCCTTTGGCCCACCCCTAAATCCTCCCTTACTGTTGCTTAATGTCACAGCTCCTTTGTTACTGAGAAGAAGCTGATTGGTGCCTCAATCACGGTGAGGTGAAAATTAAAACTCATTGCCGTTTGAGCAAACTGTTGTTAAAGTTTAGTAACCATAGTAAAGCATTCATGCTGGTCAACCAACCCCAGTCCCCTTTTCTGTAGCATTTCAGATTACTCTCTATCTTGGCAAATGCTGCTTACTCACTGGACACCCCATGAGTTGCCTCACTTGAGCCCTGGGCTATCAGATATACAGGGTGTTCCAAAAGTTTGTTCCTCTAATTTCTTGCGCTATAATTTTGATCAAAACTTCATTTTTACATGAAATTTCTAAAATATGTTTCTTACTCTATCGAGTACTTGTGTTCAGAAGTTCAGTTACCGGCATCCCCCCTTTGCTTTTTATCACACCCTGTAGCCGTTTCAGCATTAAGTGAGATAAGCCATGTAGCATGTAGAGCCCTAGATGATTCATTTTGAGCTTTTTTATCACCTAGTATGCAGGAGTCACTTCGACCCCCAAACAATATAATTTTGTTGATAAGGCAGCTGAAGCAATATCTTTTGGGCATGGATCCAAGAAAAGATGATCATTCCGTCCCCTTTTCACAGTAAGGCTTTTGTTCTTCTTTACAAATTTGAGACGAGCTGAACGTTGCTTGGCGGATGGCCCTGGCTGGGAGTAAAGGTTTTTTGCCATCTCAGGGGTCTCCAAACTTTGCTTTTCGTGAACCTACTCCAGACTTAACTTGCTAACTGTTGTAAGATCTACCTCGCTGGGTTTCCTTTTTTGTACATGGCCTAATGTTTAAAACTACTTTAGCAGTTTTATTCAGGACTTTCGGTCTTCCCGCTCGTTTCTTGTCTGTAAAACCTTCATTTCTCTATGACCATCTTACCTCCCAACATTCGGATTTTTCCATTTTTTTATTGAATTTCTTTAACTGAAAAGCCAGTAGATAGAAATACATGCTTCTGCTCGCACGTGGCTGAGTGTTTTTTTTGTTGAGAGGGTTTATCTTTCAGGATATTCACACAAAACAAGTTAGGAGTTCGAGCATTTCGGGCTACAAAATGCAAAAAATATAATGGTGGGAAAATTTACTCGTGCAGCGCACCTTTGGCGTGAAATTACACAAATCGAATTTCGAGACAAAAGATGGCACAAGAAGTATGAAATATTAAATTAGATTGAAAGTCATAACTTTAGTTTAAATTATGCGCTGATCAAGTCCAATCGTACTGCGTTACAGACTTATAAAGGAGAGGAACGAACTTTTGGGACACCCTGTATAGTCTTTTGTTACATCCTGTCAATGGTGTGCCCAAATGGTGACAGATTGTAGTGATGAAAAAAATTGTGAAAAATTGACTGTTTTGATGAATTTGTATACATTATTTTAAAAAACTATGAAATCTGTAGATTCAATAACCACTACTAGGGCTATGTGTGTGAAAATCATGTGAAAAGGGTGTGAAAAGTGTGTGAAGAAAAGGAACCATGTGAAATCAATGTTGGCAAAAAATATACAAGTTCACCACATCAGCATTTCTGATGCATGTGAACTTTTTGACATGCATGTGAAATTTTGTAATACATGTGAAAAATTTTTGTCATATGTGTGAACTTCTTTTCCATGCATTTTATTTCATGTGAAATCTTTTCCCACATGTGAAACAATTGTGTCATGCATGTGAAATTTGAAGTTCACATGCATAATAGATGCTATGTATGTGAAATTTTTCACATGCATGTGAACACTCTTAGGCATGTAAGAGTGAGCAGGTGAAATTTTTTCAGGGCTTATTAAATGCAACCACTATGAACCGCAGTTTTATGAAAATGCCATAAATTTCGAGCGAATACCCCATGAAACCTGCAAAATTAAATTTCATGGGCACCTTTACAATTATCATTATTGTCTTCATTGTTTGCTTGAACATTCGATATAAATTTATGTATTTAATCAACTTTCTCATCTAAATATGTGGGTTATGTATCTTAACACTTGGTTTCCACCCATGTCTACCTACAACAGATTTCTGTTAAGTGGGGAGGGCTAAATCGTGAGAATTAAACCATTCTTTCAACAGATCCTCACTGAGGACAAAACGGCCTTAATTTTATTACTCCATCAGAAAACTTACTTTGCTATCCAAATTAATCTAATATTAATAATCCTTTATCGATCCCAGATTTCTATACTACGACATATGTAACTACACTGTATGTATGTATTGTTTCTTACTGTAATGTCCTCGTTGTAAGGTCGAAAGTCCACTTGAACATGCGGACAGTTCCTTACTTTGCATGCTTTTTGAGTTTCCTTTTGATACAGTTCGTTCAACTAATGAATGATTCCTGGAGACAAACAACTGGCATGCTCTTGGTGTGTTCAAGGTGTCTTTGGTTCAGTCAGTTTTCCGTACCTGAGCTTGTGCAAAATGAACAACGTCTACAACACGTATTTAGTCGCAACTTTGATGGGTGACAATTTTCCACGGGCGTAGAGGGAGGGTGAGTTTTCGTTACTCAATTAATTAGTCAGCGGTGTCCTTCAACGCTGTGGTAGGTACTTGATGTATGGGAATATATATTGTATTGATTCCAAGTGACGGGGATGATTGAATGGGGCCGGAATTCAAAACCAAAAAAAAAAAATGCTTCGATTATGGGGAATGTTTTGCCTCCCAATAACAGTGTTGTCCACAAGTCACAAGTACAGTAGTTGGATGCAACTAATTTTATTCACGATTCACTCCCACTTAGTTTCACCGCAATCACGATGTCTCTAAAAACTAAAAAGCATTTTTCTTTGTTCTATTTTAACGCAACCGCGAATTCCGAATCGCGAATCTATGCTATAACCCGGTATTTGCCGAAAAGAAATAACAGTAATAACAGTGGTTTGTAGATTCTATTTTGATATTGAAGTTGTTAGGATCATTTTATTTGTCACGCATTCTCTTGTAATCAAAAATATCCGATACGACAGAGCATCATTTTTTTTAGACCCACCCCTCGAGTCCTGCAATTGAAGCATAGAACAAACCAGGTCAACCAATCGGCGCTTTAGTTTCGACATTGTCGAATCACGGGGAAGGGAGGCGGGCCTAATTCGAAATTAGAAGCACTTTTAAATGTTTTAGTTCTTGGAAGGGCTTGCTTCTGCTAGAGAGTGCTTGCAATAAGAAATCATATCAAAGAACATCAAAGACGAAATCCTATCAGTGTTTTAGTCTTGGCTGATGTCGAAATGTTGTTAGGTTTGTTGTTGTGCTTTGATGAGACTGGGAAATAAGGCAAATTTTGGAGCACCACATATTGGTTGGTGTGATGTCTTAGCGATTTTTACGGACTTAATATAGGTAGAAGTAGATGTAGATGATGAAGATAATAATTTGAATCGATGGAAAATCATGTCTGTTTTACCTCAGGTTTCTACTTTAAAATCAGTAACAATCAATTCATTAAATTGCTGAACAAAACACCACAAACTTTGTTTTTCCAACACCCCCAGCCACTGTAAAGATCCGGAGACTTTCATGTTTAACTGTCAATCATGAGCAATACGAGCGAACTTAACTTTCTTTGCGATTTTACGCTCTTCACTTAGGGGCCGACCATTTAACTCTTGAGGGGGAGGAGGGGGCGGTGATTTCTGGTCATCAAGAATATTTTTTTCAAGCAATCTGGTGGGCAGGATAGTTTATAAAACAGGGGAAGAAAAAGCATAAGTTTTCGATATGCATGAAATGTGTACGGCAAGTTAGAAGCAAATTTTAAGTTTCCAGTTAATTTATAATGACTTGAGAGTTGAACTAAACCTATAAAATTTGAATAGGTTTGTTTATTTGAGCTTCGATTCATATAATATACATAATCTTACATCTGCAGTAAGGTCAAAACTAAAAGGCAATTCTAGTCTGATGTGTGGACCTTCAGTTCAGAAAGCTGTCCAGCAACTTTGAAAGAAGCAGTCATTTAGCATTATTTTTTTTCATATACATGCTTGTATTATTCAAAGATGTTTATTTGCTTTGTCTTTTCACTGACATATTTGAGTGCTAGATTGCTTTTTTGTAACTTGGTATTGTAAAATGGCCACTACGTCATTTCATATCATAATCATTACAATTTATAAGAAATATTTCTAACAGAAAATTAGTATATTATTAGTTGTATTATTGATGTAGAAATTATATGCGTAAAACCGAACATGGTAGAAAGTTTTGCTTATTATTATCCTCCAGACAATAAATATTGACACAATAAAGGCAAATGAACAGTACTAGACATTGATGTTTCCATTAGCTTCATGTGCCTTTTTAATGAGATCAGCAACACGCGCAATGACAAATTAAAGAAATTCCACTCATGATCATTAGGTGAGTAACTTAAATTTTTACATTGAAGTTCATTTTGGGACATGTGAGTCAGCTGAACTGAGTTACACCGTGTTGATATTATGAAACCAACTTCCTCTGCCAAAAAATTCTATCCAGTTTACTTTTCACTTTTTACCAGTTCTATATAAATCAGGTTTTTCTGAAAATACAACCCGAAGTTGCTTGTGACTATATGTGCACACAACTATATGCATGCAGTTGACAGTACATCAGACATTTTGTTGCAAGTGTAAATTTGTTTGTGAATGGATCTAGTTGATTTACTGAATAGTTGTGTGGGAAAGAACATAAGCAATTTGTGTGAAGTAGTATGTGGAATTCTATTGCCATTCATGATCACTGGGGATTTACATGTGAAAGCTCATGTGAAACCCCATGTGAAGTGTATGTGAAAATATGTGTGAACTTATGTAAGTAGCATGTGAAATTCTTTTCCCATTCAGTGAGGTTTTACATGTGAAAGCCTGTGTGAAACCCCATGTGAAGTGTATGTGAAAATATGTGTGAAAGGGTTGACATCGTTTCACACCCTTTTCACATACATTTCACTATGCAAAATTTCACATGCCTGTGAAATAAGTGTGTGAAATTCATGTGAAAAGTGTGTGAAAAACGTGTGAAAAGAGTGTGAAAATTGGACAATTTTCACACGTTTTTTCACATGATGTTTCACATACATACTCCTAGTAGTGAACAAAAGAAATATGCCATTGGCCAACTTAATCCATAAGGTTAAGTCACAACAATTATTCAAAAACATCTATAAGAGAAACTTGAAACCCTCACCCCTATAATTTCCATTCCATTCAAGCAGTACTATAACCCTTTGATACATCAGCAGTTAATAGAGTCAAGATTCAAGCTGTGATACATATATATGCTACCACTGAAGGGCCACAAGGCAAATCCACACAGTTGTTTCAAGCTGTTGGGCAACACAACGTGAGACTAAATGGCAAGCTCCTGAGAGAAGGGAGCCAAGACATTAATATGGTCCAGCAACTGTTAAAGAGGCCCGAATAGCAGTGTCTGTTCGTTCTTGGCTGACTATGCTTTAACACAGCAGCATTTCGTGGCTGCTGGAACAGAGCGTGAGCAACAGGCTGCCATCTTCAAAACAGAATGGAAGACCAATCTAGTGGCAAGAAGAGTTTAAAGATGACAAAAGTCTGAAGAAAATGCCATATTTCAGTGGTCAAATAAGTTGTAGACTGTCCTTAAGTTTTCCTTGTGTTTTCCCATCGAATGGTTTTCAAACCATCCACAACAATGTCAGGATATTCTTAACCCAACAACCCTTCATTTTTTTATTCATTTTTTTTTCTTAGAAATCACATGATTTTGCATACCTTTGTGATTTCATTACCGTGTTTGGATACACTGTAATGCAAGTCCTCCTTGTGTGATCAACATGAAAATATTTTCCCATATGTTGAATTTGATAAACTTCAAAAGAGAAAAATTTAATATAATTGAGGTTCCTTGGCTTGTTTCATTTTTGTATAATACATTACATCAATCCAGAACAGTTTTGTCCAGTGTACTAATGAGTCAGTAGAGCATCTATGAAAGAACCAGTAAACAATAAACAATTAACTCCTTTCAGTTAAAAACAAGTCAGATGAAGGCTCATAGAA
>OZ037993.1:28782082-28857082 GCA_964035705.1 Porites rus
TATACAACTGCGTCTGAGATCAAATCCTATCAGGAACACCTACAGAAGAATAAAGCACATGACCTTTTAATGTTGAGCCTGGTGTTGCAAAAAAAGATTTACTCAGCCAAAGTTTAGAATGATACATGCACTGTGTAGTGCTAGTAACCTTCGCGCGAGAGTCGAGAAAATAAAAAAACCCTCTGTTCAAGCAAACTCACAAGGTCAAGTTTCACATTATCATGAGCTTAGGAGTCGTGTTTAGCCTGTCAACGCTTATTTCTAAACTGTCTCCGGCGAAAATAATCGGAAGTTTCAAACTGCAGGTTTCTCTTTGACTGGCTGATTTAATTGCGATCAGCTAAGGTGACAAAAGTGGGCGGCATTCGAAAAATCATGGTTCTCTGGCAGGCGGTATTTCTCGCGGCTTCGCCGCTCGTGACGGCTCCGCCGCCAAATCTCACTCGACTACTACACAATACCGCCAGCTACGCAGGCTAATATATATAATATATAGCTTGTGAGAAGGGAGATAGAGCTTTTGTTAGAGCAATTTTAAAAAACGTGATCGAAGAGTCAGCTTGAACAACAGTGGTTTTTCTTGCTCTCTTTTTGCGTAATTTATGCAGTGCATGGAGTATTCTACACTAAGCAAATTTCATTTTACCACTTTGAGTGTCGCATTTAGAGGTTGAGGAAGCTGGTCTGTTCCATTCATATTGAGCAATTAGTTCCTATGGTTTATGTTTCTGATCACAAATGCAGTTTACCATGAAATGATTTTCTTTTACCTCTGTTTAATACGGTGGCCCACAGGGGACAAAAAATGATTAGTGGGTCATATCCTAAACAAAATAAAAGTGATTTGGTTTTTCGAACCTGCACCATTGTCTTAAAATGAGTACGTTTGTAGCTGGTCACGTGACCAAAATGTGATTTTGAAAATTACGAATTACTTCTTTCTGAACACAAATTTTGCACTTAAACTTCAAGGAAAATGTTGAAAAAATGATGTGGTAACGTTTGCAGCACATCTGAGCATAACTATAAAAAGTTTAACAAGATGTAAGCAAAAACTAGTTTTAGCTGCCATGTTGGAGGCCAAGAGTATGCCCTCCAACACGGCGGCCAATACAAATCATACTACTTTGTTGAAAAATCAAAGTGCCATAAAATATTTCCCTTAAATTCTTTTCCTCTCAAATTTCGGGTGTAAGATAACTTTTATGTGCTCTGTCAATTTTTGGCATCAGCAGGATTCCAACTAATTGTTTAAGGGAAGTATTGGTCACGTGAACTCTTAGTGCATTAGTGGCCTATTATCTTCAAACCCATGGAGTTGCATTGGGCATAAAAACAGCAGTGTCCTTTGCAAATATCTACAAGGCAGAGACTGAAACAAACCTAATCCAACATAGAATTACCAATGAAAATGTTTCATTGATGACATTTCCTTTCTTTGGGACTGTAACAGAAAAGACCCAACTTTTTCTTAAAGAAACTAACAAATCCCATCCCAAAAAATGAAGTCCATGGCCGAAATATGAAATAACGAAATAACTTTTCTTGATACAATTATAGTTTTCAAAGGAAAACATCTCACAGAGAAATCCATCTTCACTGGACATCAAATGCCACTATAAGCCGACTAAAACCTTTCAATATGTACACTTTGCCTCGTTCCATCTTCGGGAATAAAAAGAAGTTTCATTAAAGAAAAAGAAATAAGATTGGTTAGAGAAAACTCCTCAAAAAAACATTCGAAGAGTGCCTTGTGAACTCGAAGCACACAAATATCCTAAACCAGAACTGATATAGAAAGGTCGTTGTCAGGGGTCAACCTTGACTTGAGACACTGATAGGGGCTAAAACAAAAACAAAAAAAATAAAGAGAGACTATTGCCTGTAATTACAACATATAACCCAGGAGTACAAGATCTTAAAAAGACGTTGATGGCAAACTGGAGTCTACAGGTCTAATATAAAATCAGCCTCTGCAGTGCTGAAAACAGTTTAAGACCTCCGATCATATCCTACAAAAGACATGGTTGAGTGCAAAAATGTAACTTGAAGGCAGTTAATAATTCAACGCGACCACAAAAACCACATTGAGAGGCCTTGCAGGTCTGTCTTTAACTTCCTTGCAACTATACTGAGTCCTCCTCTTCCCATCAATGTGTGCGCATACTTTCCTGTCACTTAATTTGCAGCAACTGCTTTTATTTGCAGCAACTATTTTCAGGCCATCTAATATTACGCAATGGTGCGATTTCGCACAATTGACCTCAAATCACATTCGATCGCACAATTCAAGGAAAACTGCATAATTCGTAAAACAATGCTAAATTCAAGTAAAGTAAACAATGAATTCTAACTTTAATGAAACATTTTCCCAATCTTAATGTTATTTAAAGTGTTTTACCACTAAACAAAGCCTTGCAAGACATCTGGAACCTTCGATCACGGTATCTGGGCAGCCGTTTTGATTTTAGAGACAAGCAGTGTGGTCAGCGGTGTAAGGGCGACATGTACCTCATGAAATATTAAGCAAGTGTCTTTTTTCTTTTCCGTGTCAAAATAATTGGACAAATTTAACTATTTTGTTTTAAAATAGATGTTTCATTATTTCTTTACATTCAAATTGCCCGTTAAACAACATTAAAGTGGTTTTTCTCCTTTGAAACCTGGTAAAACAATGTAAATTAGCCCTGAAAAAATCGCATAATTTACCGCATAACAGTCCTATCTTATCGCACAATCTACCCTGAAAATATTGCACAATTTCTGATTTTTTATTGCACTCTATATCAGATGGCCTGTATTTTTATTATTTGCTGCAATTGTTTTTTATTTGCAGCAACTTCATTTAACTTGCAGCAACTTTATTTTATTTGCAGCAATTTTATTTAATTTGCAGCAACTTTTTCATTTGCAGCGTGTCCCCTGTGGGCCACCGTAGTTTAAACCTTAAGCTTTTTTCTTGTGGCTAAATAACCTTAGTTTCTTTGGTTTCTCTAAAATGCCTGGACCTGAATAGCCACATGTAGTAGGTTTTATTTTTGGCTGTGAAGATAATGATTTCCTGAATTTTTTTTTTGAATGCTAGAAGCCTAGAACTGTCGGCTAGATTACAGAATACACGACAGTGCATCTGCAGTGATTGGAAGATGCTGGAAAACCAGTGGGCAAATTTATACAAGCAAATTCTTATAAAAAAATCACAAGGAATTCTCTCAAAGTATTTTTTTGTGCAGAAGAAGGCTTTAAAGTTTGAACTGCTCTTTTATTATTTGCTGTAAACTGCAAATGATCATTGCCAACTCCCTTCTGTGAATTTTGACATGTCACTGTGCCTTTTAATATTGGCATGCACACGCGAAGAATTAGGCCAATCATGAGGCGCATAACATTA
This sequence comes from Porites rus, assembly GCA_964035705.1. Lineage (NCBI taxonomy): Eukaryota > Metazoa > Cnidaria > Anthozoa > Scleractinia > Poritidae > Porites > Porites rus. The sequence continues at coordinate 28,785,474 of OZ037993.1, forward strand.
ACGTTAACCCGCAAGAAACCTACCTATCACAAACACTCACATATGTCTTTGCGACTCTGCAGGATGTTAGAATGAACTTTTTTGCACTTGTTTGCAAATGGACTATACAAATGGTTTAGACGAGTGTGTGGGCTGGCTGCAACATAGGCTAGGCTAAACAGGTTCTTGTATTTTTGCATGGGTATTAAAGTGGCAAATTTCTGCCAGAAGGTTCTTAATCCACAGGTTCTTATTGGTGGGTGTTTACTGTATTTAAATGTTTAATGAAGAAAAAAGCATATAAAATTATAAATGGATATGCTGTAGTTAAGTTTTTATGTCAGGTAATTTTTATTTTTCTTTTGTTTCAACTTCATTAGCATACATTACCATACCCAAAAACAAAAGAAAAACAAAACATTACATGAGGTGAAAAATTACAACAAATACATTAAGGTGACTACATAAACACATAAATAAGCTAATTTTTTAAATAAAAAGGGTTTAATATAAATAATTGTTAAATTGTACATAGTTAAAACCCGATCACTCCCAGAGTCAATTATGGAACCACAACATTTAGTTCTTACTCTTGAGCCCCTGGACGAAACCCCTTTATGAGTACTCTCACATGATACTATTTGTTTTCAGTATTGGACGAAATGAAATGTCGACTTCTTCGTTAATAACGTTTTGATTTTGTCAGTGCACTTTTGGAAGTGAAGAGTAAAAACATCAATAACTTTACATACCGCCGTGTTAAGTCCCGCTGTCTTGCTGGCATAAAGGCGGTAATTGTTATCACTCTCACGATACCAAAGTTCAAGCTCTCCTGCCTCATCATTATCCTCACTCCCACATGACACGTTTCCACGCGCCACACAAATCTGTGAAAAGCCCGACCGACTGAGCCGTCTGCGGCGGGCCATTTTGTTTATTGGAAGTGCACCTCGTCCCCAGGCTCTCATCCTACTGAAAATCGCACCTGCCGCAAGGACTTATGGGCTGTATTTGTTTTTTTTTCTTTCGTTTGTTTTTATTTCCCATTCTCTATTTTCCAATTCCCCATAATACACTCTGTTTGCGCCCCAAATTTTGCATAAACCATTGTTTTTAAATGCTCCTGGGAGTATTGCATTTTCCCAAGAGCATTTTAAGACAAAAAGTTATGCAAATTTGGGGGGCAGACAGAGTGTATTATGGGGAACTGGAAAATAGTCAATGCGCTGGAAAGAAAACTCAGACAAGATCAACAAAATGCACATTCAAGGTGACGTTTTTCATTATTCCTAAAGATGCTTAATGTTTGAAAACGATGCTCTGTGCTCAAGTAAAATTATGCTGACAAATACAGGCAAATAGAGAAATTCTCAGTGTGACTAAAATAATGCAGAGACAAACACTTAATAAAAAAGCGTAAACCCGGCACATAAAAATATGTGACAGGGAATTTTCCCAGCCACGGTTTTCTCTTTCAGTATTTACAAGTGTGATGTCACCACCGGGATTACTACTCTCTCTTTGCCTGTCGGACCAGCTCCACTTTTTGCAGATTTTCTCTTTTGTAGTTCGCTCGTTTTCGCCTTACCCAGGCGAAAATGGTCTACGGCGAAAGCGAAACGAAAAATACTGACTAAGTGTAGGTTATGTTCTCGTCCGATGCTTGCTGTTTTAGGAACGGACACAGTTAAAACAATTAAATGATGGAGAGGGATGGGAAAAGCAAGAACATTTTACACAGGCCAAAACGCTTAAAAAAACTCATGCAAACCAGAATGAAAACAAAACAAAAAACACCTCCAGAAAATCCAACCCCTCGCCTTACCCTTTTATATACGATTTTTCACGAAAAAGGTACCCCTTTCAATACCTTGGTTAGAACTTTGTATCCCTTTTGACTACTGTATATCAATGCACTGTTTTTTTTTTTTTTTTTACATAGAAATCAATCTCAAAAATAGCCTGTACACAGACGTTGTCTTATTTTTCTTTTCGTTCCTTCCCCTTTACACTGGCGGTCAATAAATCCTCTGCGGTTTATATTTTATCACCCGCGCTCGGTGAACTTTGAAAAGGAAATAGAGGGTCTGTGAACAGGCTATCTTAAAAACAGAACGTTTTCTCGACTTTTTAAAGCCATATCATTCATCTATTAGCCCTACTGGGCCCTTTAACAGACCCAAATGACAGACGTCCCTCCCTTTAATATACTTAAACTAGTGGAATCACTACCCTTTCTTATACATGTATCTAAAGCCTAAAAAAGGTTACCCTTTGCGGCGCAGCCTCCCAGTATAGGAAAATAAAGGAAAACCCCCGGGGTCTGGTTTTTTTAAAAGATACTATTTTTAAACATTCTCGTTATTCCCAGCCCCGAAGCACGAAATATTGGCATTCAGTCCTGAACACATTGAGTGATGCCATAAACAACAAGTTTACTCCGCCACGATACGATGCCCTTCCCCTTCCCTGAGTTATTTCGAATCCTTTCCCCTTGTCTTTATGAGGTGCATGTTCCATATACATGCCAAGAAACTGTTTTATTAAAAGGCCGGGAATAAAATATACAAAAAATTTCAATAATTGAACTATCTGTTAGTTTCCCTGAAATCAGAAATATGTATTATCAAGAGAGAATAACGGGACAGAGAGGGTTAGGCCCTGCAGTCAGTTCAGCCGAACCGGCTTTGGAAAAATATGAGAATCATTTCGCCAAACGTTATTTTAGGCCAATTAAACACTGTTGGTAGAATACATTGTCTACTCCCTTACAGCTGTACCAGCGTTCTTTCATCACTTTTAGGTCTCGGACCGCGCTGCCGCTCTATTTCAGTAAAAACTCCTTTTTGACAGTTTATTTATGATGGTAAGAAACTACTTTTTCGTTTGGAATACAAAACGAGTGTTGTATGTCATAAGGTATATACTCAAAAAGTAAAAATTGCAAGGAGAGACAGGCTGTGCATCTTAGCCTCAAACCGGTGTGAAAGCTTTGAAAACCTTCTACATATTGATATTGCTCCATTGAGGAGTACTCTTTCAGGGATTCTACACTCGAAAAATTGAACGATGATTTTTATCGCTATCAGGGGCCCATGACTCTGTCAGTATAAATATACATAGCTTCTTTGTACCGGACCCAGATACGGCTCGGTACAGTATATGTTCAGCACAGGAAAAAAGTGTAAGTTGAACAGAACCTTATACAACACACAGTTAATTCAGTTCGTGCGTATTCCTGCTGAATTTGTTGTCCGTTTTATAAGATATCATTATCGCATGAAAGTAATGACATTTCCATAGCTGCTTAGTATCTACTTTTAATATCTCCGTATCACGGTCTCAGAGTACAATGTTTAGAGTTGTACACAGCATGCATTTTAGATAGATAGATAGATAGATAGATAGATAGATAGATAGATAGATAGATAGATAGATAGATAGATAGATAGATAGATAGATAGGCAGACAGACAGACAGACAGACAGACAGATAGATAGATAGATAGATAGATAGATGGATGGATGGATGGATGGATGGATGGATGGATGGATGGATGGATGGATGGATGGATGGATGGATGGATGGATGGATGGATGGATGGATGGATAGATAGGTAGGTAGGTAGGTGGGTAGGTAAGAACCTTAGTTTATGGCACGATAAAAAGATCAGCATTGCTGGTGGAGTCGTGCATACAACAATTACAAGAAAAATAAGGAGTACTGAAAGCAAATGTACACTTAAAAATTAAAAACTGTTAAAAGTTTTTTTCTTGTATTACAGTATCACCAGGATAAAGCGTTTTATTTCCAAGTTCTTTTTAACCGATCCTTGATCATGATTTCTCGATCCCCGATACTCGATCCTGATTTTCCAGTAAACCTTGAAGTATTGCTCATTAAGATTATTCTTTTTTTTTTCGACCACTAAAGTGGTCAGTTGTTCCAAAATAATCAACGCTTTCAAGCCATAGAATTCTTGGACCAACCCGTTCCGGAAAAGCTCGATATGGGATTTCTATTAACTATGGACATGAAGTGCTGCAAAGTAGAGTGTGCGGTTAGTCAAGTTCAAAGCTACCCGTATAAACACACCCGTGATACGTTAAAGTGGATTTCCACTGATGCGTTTTTGGCTCTGCACGTTAACGCACGTAAATTTTAATCACGTAAATCAAATAGAGGTAAGACATAAAGTATTGAGATTAAACGTCAAATTAAGCGAGTTTCTACTTTTACGCTTACATAATTCTACGTGCAGCCTTTCATACATTGCCTTTATTTTATTTGCGAACGCAAATTTTACGCACGTGCGCACGTAAAAATTACGTAACAGTGGATACTTCATATCTCAAGTATTTATGAAGTGCAACACGACTTTACATCGTAACAACTGCGAAAATCTATCAATTAAATACATAAAACAAAGTGAATCTATTTAACCGTACATTTCCTGTAATTGCGACAATATTCTGAGAAACGTAACGCCTTAAAAAGCCACAAAATCCTGAGGATTTCCCCGCTATAATATTTTCTCATCCTGCTTGGGGATGTGCCTGCATGTCGTGCATAATTACACGAAAATCAAGGGCCTCCATTCGAGGAAAATTACGTCATTGCCAAACTTACATGCGTCATTTCAGTCATCGCCGAAATAAACTGCATTCTCATCACGAGACTCATTTCCATACAATGAAAGTCGTCACGATTCTTATCCCCAGTTTCCACGGTCTTAGCTAGGAACGCGGGGCCTACAAACTAGGTCCGACAAAAAAAAAAAAAAACGAGTGCATTTTAAGATTCTCGCTCTGCTCAAGCAAGCGAGACTAACAAACTGTAAGAGTGCATCATTCGATGCCAACTTCTTTATCACAGTTAAAATCACCATAGCGCTTAGTTTGTTGTCTTTTTTAGTATAGTCTTCTTAAGACTTAGCCCAAGCCATACCTAGATTGATCTCTAAGGAGCTTAATTCTAATGTGCTGACGAGCGCCCCCATCACATTCATAGGCGAGTCGTTTCACCCGAGCAGTGTGAATCCATTGTTCATTACGAGAGTGTTTTTAAGAACCAATTAAAGTTTGATGTATGTACCGGGAAGTTTGCGCAACATTAGGGGTCATTTGTCCTCTTATCACTTGTGCATCATTTTACGACTGTAAATCCTCTATAAAGCCCTCTCTCTCAAATAAGCCCCCTCCCCGGCTAATAAGCCACCCCCTATTCAAGGGAAGAAAATTTAAAAACGCCCCCCTTCTCTTTCAAGCCTCCCTTCCCCTCCCCCTTTTTATTTTTAAATAATGAATGATATACTGTATTAATCGATCACGACTTTAAAACTTCATTTGGATTGATCCTGAATGATTTATTCACATGTTGAAAATTCGGATTTATTTTTAATCCTCGGCTTAAATGACCTCCAATTTCTTGTTCTTGGGCTAATCCACTTTGCATTCTAGCTTTTTATGGAGAACTGGTAAAACCATCATCGCTAAATCAAATAAGCCCCACCCCCCTAAATAAGGCCCCCGGCTCTTTTAAACTCCCCCTCAAACGTGTTTGAAATAGAGAACCACCCTAGGGGGGGGGGAGGGGAGGGGGAGGGTACGTAGGGGATTCACGTAAATGAAGGAAACTGTACAACAGGAATGTTTGCAAGGAACAAAAAGATGCATTCGGCGAGATTTGTCACTAAATCGACTAATTCTTATTTTTTTAATTGAACCAATCACAGGTTGGCTTCTAAGACCTATATTTCGTCTCATACTTACTGGTTATATTTATCCTCAGTAGATACATGTAAGATGGACAGGATGGAATAGAGCACTTTGACTATGCTCATAGTTATGAAAGCTTATACAAGCTATGTACTGCATATAGGTTCAAGGATATCAAAACATTTACAAACAAAAGTGCCAAAGGTACGTTCGAACTTATCCATTGAATCAAAAGTCATTGTTTAGTCGGTTCGAATAATATTCTAATAGACGACATGTAAACAAAGGAAACCCTCAGTGTCCTGTTAACTGGAAACAGCACGACTCTTGTACTGGATACCTAATTTTTGAACAAGACTTAAATTCTTTTTATGAGACGGGAGAACTAAATTTAGCAGTTGACTGCAAGGGGAATGTTTTGACATGGAAAATAGAATATATCATCAAGTCGTTTGCAATGAGGCAAAGATCTCGTCGCGACATATCAACAGGAAGAAGCCGGATGATGAAAAGAAAAATTCCTGTAACTAATCCACAGCATCAAATGTACATGGTCAAGAATGAGTCTGTTAGCACTGGGGAAAAGCAGATATTAAAAGGATATCCTCTATCGAAGGCCTCGGTAAGGAAGTAGCTGAGGTTTAACTGAGCAACACACGTACCGCTTACGTAAGGCACATAACTTACACTTTGAGACTCATCTCAGCCAGAAAAAAACTGCTAAAGAAAATTCCAATAACGTTTCTCTTCGATCGACGTCAATTCAATCATGTTTCTGCAGAAGACGTTTTTCATGGCGGCCATCTTGTTATACGCAATGAGGGATGCACAGCGGCAAAACTAGAGAATCACCTCAAGTTTATTCCGTAACGAAAATGTGAAATCATTTAGGTAATGAAGCTATGTGCAAAGATACAAGTTGTAATACATATAATGATCAAACCAACTAAAGGTACACTAATTTTATTCAGTCGTTGTATTTTTAGTTTTCCTTTGTTCACCGTTGGCATGGCATCGCATAGTTGAGGTGCAATAGCGTGTTATAAACAAGATGTACGTGGTAAACAGGTTGGTTGACTGAGTGAAATGATACTATGTCTTGATAAACTAGGACAAATAATTCAAATGACTTTAATTCATTAGCTTTTTATTAATTTTAATAAATTGCGGTTTCTATTGAAACCGACGTTATTCCAGCTTGGCACTATATCTGAAATTGCTTGTATTGGTGACAACTATGAGTGTGGCAAATTTCATGCTTGTATCTAAAAGTGCACAATTCACTTTAAATTTCTAGCTAAGCCGCCGGACTATAAACACGGCAGCAGGAAACTTTGTTGACAACAGAATGCCATAAGTATACAGCTATTTCGAAAAAGGATGTCGGAAAAAATGCACGTGACAATCCCGAAAGGTATTGTGGGCGGTTTTGAGTTCACTGTTCTTCAAAGAAATTTGAGAGAATGGCACGAGAGGCCATGGACATATGTTTGCGAGTGCTGAAGGAAAGCAACAAATTAAGTAGGTTTGACAGCTACAATGTCAAGAACAGTGTATTGATCGTATCCCATATTACCTTTCGGGATTGTCGCGTGCACATTTTTGCGACAACCTTTCTCGAAATAGCTGTATAAGCCTGAACTTTAAGCTCCTCGGTCAATTGTTTTATGCGAAGATGGGTCGTACTGGAGGCAAGAGTTTTTTTCCAATCACATGCTTCAGTCACTGCATTCATGTTCTACTGACGAAAGTACAGTTACCATAAAGTTACCATAAAAAAAATTGCTCCAAGTGATCAATGATAGATAATTAAAATTTCTATCGCTACTTTCCCCTTCTCTTTGCAGGCCATCCTTTTTATTCTTCGTCAGAATTGGTCATTTCTCATAAAAAAATTACAGAAAAACAAGCAAGAAAGGTTACCTGACAATGGGTAAATTTTGCGGGAACGCAAATGTAAACACTACTGTCCTTGTTCCTACTGAAGAAAGGGTCGCTGGCGGGATCACATTGCCCGATCGTGAGTTCGCGACTAAGGAATTCCCACATTCTTCTTGCCGCTTTATAGCCAAATTCATTTCACGGGTGCTTTTGTGGTCCTTGTTAACAGTCGTGCGCAACACACTTCGTCCGCTAAGCAGACTACTAGTACAATTAAAATCAAAGTGAATCAATCAAGTGAAGCCCAGTTTTTTGAGGTGATATTAGGGGAATTTTTCATTGGGAAGGACTTGACCCAGGGAACTTTGCCTTGACAAATTCCCCCACCACTAGGGGAAACTGCTAACTTTGCACCGCCCATTTTACAATCCACCTGGTTGGCCAGAAGTCCTACCCCATGCCCCTCAGGGGGAAGCCGATGACATGCGCATTACAGTTATATAATCATCATGCATGTATGAGTTACAGAAAACAATTATCAGTTGCATTACCTGGTCACGGCTGTGCCACTGGAAAATCGCACGATTCCTAAAACAATCTTACACCTTTCAAAGACAATTATTCGGCGACCTATTTACTAAAATATAAAAGCAAGTCTTTCGCAAAAAGGACAAATAGCCAACAATTTTACGCTAAAATATTAACTACAAATACTGATACCTACCTAAGTTATTAAATTGTATTCTTCTTACAACCACCTAGTTATTTAGTACTTTGTTTTAATTGCAATTACCTTTTTGTCTGGATGTAAATTGTATTCTCCACTATTCATACCTCACTGTTATGTAATTACGTATTCTTTCACACAAATATGCGACTAAAAAAATTACAAATAAGTAATGATAATAGGACTGAGTTGAGTCCAATTCAGGGAGTAATCAGGCGAGTAATTTAAAATTACGAGCTCGAATAACAGCAGGAAGTTCCTAAAAACTACGAATTTTCAATCACATTGCATACTGTTCATTTTACAATTAAGAAATTAGATCGAATTCTTTCAGTTCATCGATTATCTCCTGCATGGTTGGTCTCGCCCCAGGCTCTCTTTGCATGCATCGCCGCACCAGGCCACGAAACACACCGTTCGTTACTGGCATCACTTGTTCGTTACGCCTTTGAGGATCTGGAAGTTGTCCGATGTACATTTCGCAAAGAAGAGCACCAAAGCTGTACACATCAACCTAACAACAATAAAACATAATTTGAGGAATTCAATATTGTTAAAAAATGCAATTTATTTGAGTGTCAATGTATTTAGCACGAAGAACTAATTGGGGACACTATTTTAACGTCTCCAAATGGAGACAAGATCGCCATTTTACTTGGTCATCCGAGACACGTCAAGGTCTAGCCGCTTGCAGTGTAAAGGGAGTACCTTCGTTTCTAAGACCCTCAGCATTGGTCCTACCCCGGGAATCGAACTCGCGACCTTCTGCTCTGCAGTCAAGCCCTCTACCGACTGAGCTAATCCTGCAGCAGTTACGCGGTTTGGTTTTCATAGCCTAAAACGCCGACGTAATCAAAGCCCGGTTAGTAACGTCCGCAAAGCAGCGGTGAGATCCTTTTTCTGGACATCTACGGGATTCAACGAGTTACCGAAAGTGTGTTTTTTGAACTTCCTTTCGATATGATTGGTGAATTGGCAATGGCTTCTTTAACAGGCCAATCATGGCATGTACTAAAATCCTGGTACGGGCGGCCTAGAACAAAGAATTTTGGGCGCTGTTTCGCGGACGTTTCTAGCCGGGGTTTGGCTACGTTATGTCTGCAACGCAGTCTACGTTTTCATTGCAGGGACATTATTCGGGGCAGTTGTTCATCACAGCCGAACTGAGTTTGCTGAGACAAACAGGACAATCACAGTTGCCGATAAACACTGAGTTCCATTTGGAGGTACAAAAGCTCTTTAATTTGAAAACCTATGAGCGGAATTTAGAGCAAAAATAGCGACTATACGGGGACTGTAGGCAGACAGAAAAAACCCTTTTCAAATAACATTTTTCCAACCTCTATCAAACGGTATTTTATGCCTGTATAAACCAATGCATTCCCACGGGGACAACTTTTAGGCGTCTCGTTATTTATATAATCTCCATGTTGTAGTGACTAAACATCTTAAAGCTGCACCAGAACCAATTCACTAATGGGATGGTCTAAATGAGGTTGACTGATAACTTACAAGGGTAGGGAGGGGGGAGAATTCGAGCGCGAAAATGCGGTCAGAGCCCGAGGGAGCTCATAGAAGGGATGATTGAAATTTCGCCGTTAACGAGCACAACCAAGACCAGATTTAGGTGCACACCGATGGATTTGGTTAATTTTAAACAATGAGCTACATATATGCTGTAGTGGCAAAATCACTGTCAAAAATGGCAGATATTTGACTAATTTTGAACAGATATACAGGTATCTTATAAAACGAGAAATTCAACAGGACACTTCGCAAAAAATTGTCCGTTGCATAACTCAAGAGGCTAAACAGTCATAGTTTTCTACTCCGCTTGAAAAAAAAAACAACAAAAATAACAAAACATAACACTGTGGCATTATAAAGCCAAAAAACTAACGCGGCCACTTCTTCCGTGATCCACGACGATGACAATGGAAAGAAGAAACCACAGCCGATACGACGGCATGGAAAGAAGTTTGGGTAAGGGTCACTTAATTCTTATGTTAATGTTAACAGCCTTGAACAGTCACTAAAACTTACTTTGACTGTTTGGTTTGATGTAAGTGCTTCAGGTGCGCTGTAAATCATAGCTCCAGGAGCCACTGTCATGGTCTGCTGCATGAAATTAGCAGTACCATAATCTGACACTTTGCCTCTCCATTGATCACCCTGTCACCATAGCAACACATTCGCACTGCTGACGTCACGATGAATGATAGGCTCTGGTTTCTTCTGATGAAGGTAGTTCAGGGCACGTGCTACATCCAGAGAAATGACGGCTATTTCTGTCTCGGAGAGTTGCCGGTGCTCCAACAAAGTGCGCAGACTTTTCTCCATCAGCTCGGTCACGAACAGAGGAGTTCCCTCATCATTGGTGGCGCCGATGAACTGTAGTAAGTGAGGATGGCGGCATTTAGAAGCGATATTCATTTCTCTTTCAAACAGATTTATGTTATGAGGAGAAAGAATCAACTCATGGATCTGCTTCACTGCTACAGTACAGCCACAATACGTTCCCTCATTGACACTTCCCCATCCTCCCCTCCCAAGGCATTTCTTTGTGATTTGAATTTCGTCCCGGGGAATGACCCAGTCACGTGTTTCCTCGTTCCGCAATTGATGTATTGTTTGCTGTGCTGTTGAAAGACAGTACAGCAGTCCCTCAGTTGCCGCTGCAACTCCGTCAGCTTCCTCTGAGAATTTCTTTCACGTTGTTGAAACTCCCTCAGCTGCCTCTGAGAACTTTCTTCACGTTGTTGAAACTCCGTTAGCTGTCTCTGAGAATCTTCTTCACGTTGTTGAAACTCCATCAGCTGCCTTTGAGAATTTTCTTCACGCTGTTGAAACTCCATCAACTGCCTTTGAGAATTTTTTCTCGTTCCTGAAGCTCTCTCAACAGCCGCTGCATATTTTGTTCATGTTGCTCAATATCTGTTAGCTGGCTTTGAGAGTCCTGATACCGTTCTTTAACCACTCTGAGTTTCCTCTGTAAATCCTGTTCGCGTTGCTGCATCTCCCGTTTCTTTCTCTGGAAGTTTTCTTCACATCGCTGAAAATCCCTCCACTGACTTTCTAATTCTGAGGCTCGCCTTGGCGAATTTGCTTTGCGTAGATTTTGCATTTTTTCTGAAAAGATAATTCGTGATCAAAATCAAAACAAGGCAATCATGAAAATCACCTAAGTAACATGGGCGAACTGATTAAGTGTCACCTAAAAAAGAAAAATTCAAAATTTTGACTTCAAAGAAAATTTTAAATGCACTGCGTTTCTCTTGAAACTGAGCGACACACACATAAATGAGATGCTGATGAAGAAGATGAAATTCAGAATTTCGTTTCGCTCCGATTGTCACTTAATATTGCTGAGCATCTAGACGTCCGTGATCAGTTTTTAGAAAATCTCAATTTTTCCACAGATTTTCTGTAATTTTGATACTGTAGAATTACAGAAAATGTATGGGAAATCAAGGTTTTCTAAAAACTGATCACCGACTTCTCTGCACTCCAGATTTAGTGTATTGTTTCTTTGAACTCGTAAGTTACTCTTTTTAAAGAGAAAGCATCAAACATATGAATTTAGGAAGAATTAGAGAGCTTTGAATTCCAATATAAATCTTTGAATTTCCCTCCATCCTGCCCTGATTACCTATGATGCCGTGACTATGAACGTGAACTCCTCTATACGAGCCCACATCGCTGAGGTCTGTCGTTTGTAACGTCATACTAGATTAAACTTTTGTAAGTGCATTTTCTGTTCTGCGAGATTTGCCATTGCTATTAAATTTGCATTTCCATCTCAGTATTTGTGATTTGCTCATAGTAATAAGCTTATGTGTTACATTAAGAAAACTATTTCAGTGAAAATTCTCGTGATATGTGTAGTAAACAGTTCACGTGATAGATTGAGAAAAAGTCCTTTGTACGGGGTCATATTCAAGACTTGTTTGTGTCAAAAGCCCTCACTCGCTCGTATCTCGCTAGTTTGGGTTTTGACACAAACAGCTCGTGAATATAACCCCGTACAAAGCACTTTCTATGACGTGAACTACATTTTTTATAAGAAAACTACTGAGGACGATTCAGGGTATCAGGGGAAATTTTGGCGGCGGAACCGCCAGGGCGAGAGAAGAATGAGGCGAGGAAGCAATTCGCATCAATCGATTTGTGAATTACAGACTAATGCAGTTGACTCAAAGCTTTCATTTAGTCTTGAAACATGATCTGATTTTTTTGACTCCCAATCACTAGAATGGGGGCCAGCCGGATATCATGCTCTACGGACGTTGTTGCATTTTAAGAAGATCAATTAATGTTGTTCTAGTAGTCTACCCCTCTTGACACTATTAACAGCGAACAATGTTTTCACGCGAAGATTCCCGGTTGCCTTGGTTGCCTTGTTTTCACTCATTGATTATAAATATTTAAGCCCAGCTATCCATACAAATGTACGGGTTTAACCATATGCTTCTCAATTAAATAACGCCAAACTAACTACCCCAGCCATAAGCTTGAGCTACCTGTTTTTATAAACCTTCGTACAATACAATAAATTTTAACCTTATTCCTTTTTTTATTTAAAAATTAAAACCAAAAAAACTATAGCTACTCTCACCCGATTAACCTTGCTCTGCTTGATTCCCTACATTTGTACAGAGGTTCTTGGAAATTACTTTGAACACTCTCACCTTTGATTGGGACGGGCATTTTTTCAATAAAAAGCTGAAGCTCATTTGAATCAGCATCTTTTAGTTGAACAGTTTGTCCTTCGTGACCCCACCAGTCTTTTAGTTCTTTAATTGTAACTGTATCCTTGGTGACCTTCATTGTAGTTTCAGGCATAATTACAAACTGAAAAAAGTAAGGAGAGATAGTATTGGATTACTTTCTTGAAATACGTGTAGTCGATTAGTAGAGATAAATCAATACATTTAGAGGTCAAAAAACTGTACATGACACCGATATCCGGCAGTATAGTCGTCATCCGCGATCAAAGTTCACCGAAAAGTCTTGCGCAAAGTACAGCAAAGCTTTCTTAGCTTCCTTAACAACTTGGAACTTAATCACAGTACAGAGTAACCGTTGAATGTTAATCGTTAACAACTATTGCGCAATTTTTACAAACCTTTATAAAACGCGGACACTTAGGAAGGTCCCGAAGGTGTCCGCTTAGCACCCGGGGGCGTGGGGGGGGGGGGGGACTTGGCTAAATTTTGGCTGGGTATGTGCCGCTGGCCTCTCAGACCCCCTACCCCATTATAGACCCCATCTTTGTCACTTTTGGGCAAATATGTAATTTTCGCGATCCCAACTTAGTCACTTTTTATTTTATGAATTGAGCAATTTTTTAAACTGAATGAAGAACACTTTACTTTTCACCTACAGTAGAAAGATTCTGGTACGTTTGCTAACCATAAATGTGAAGAACTGTTTTACCCCCAAAAATCCGAAAATGTGCGACCCCATTCTGGTAACTCTATTCGAAATGTGACCCCATTATAGTCAATCCAGTCGTGAAAATGCGACCCCATCCAGCGGCACATTCCCATTAGCCTCTTATAAGGAAGTAACCCCCCCGGGGCTTAATACACGTTTCACTGTACCTCTTCACGGAACTTTATGATAAAGTAACACAATCTCCCAAATTAAAAATTATAAACAGCAATCACATGATTTATACGATAACATAACGCTGTTTTTATATCTCATAGCAACCTTATTTCCGTTTTTTTGTTAGCTGTTGTAATCTAACGGTCAATCGTTGATATCACCCGATGAGTGTGGTCATCTTTTGGCCACACGAAACAGAGCTGTAGTAATAAAACGATGCACTATCTCTGAAGTCTTGAACCAGTTTATTATAATTGTATTGTTAAATTATATATTTAAAACCCTTTCACTCCCAGAGTCATGGATCTATAAAATTTAGTTCTTACTCCTGAGCACCTGGACGAAACCCCTTTATCAGTCCACTCTTACATAGTACCATTTGTTTTTAGTATTGGACGAAATGAAATTTCGACTTCTTTGTTGATAACGTTTTGATTTTGCTGATTTTGTCAGCGCAATCTTGGAAGTGAAAGAGGAAAAACATCAATAACTCACATACCATCTCGTCATTCCCCGCTATCCTACTGGCATATAAAATGCGGCAATCGTTGAACATCGTACGATACCAAAGTTGCAGCTCTCCTTCTCCATCCTTCTTACCGCGCAATGAGACGGTACCAAGTACAGCACAAAGCTGTGTATAGCCCAACTGACTGACCCAACTGAGCCAATCCATTTTGTTTATTGGAAGTGCACCTCGTCCCCAGGCTCTCATCCTACTGAAAATCGCAGCCGCCGCAAGGACGGTATAGACTGGATTTGTGCGCTGAGGCGTTTTTCATTTTATTTCGTTCATTTGTTTTTATTTACCATTTTGTGAAAACTCAGACTAGATCAACAAAATGCGCATTCAAAGTGACTTTTTTCCTGCATGTGTTTAAAATGCTTCGCGCTCGAGCAAAGTTTACATATTAGTTGACATAGCACCGCCTACTTTGGATATTTCAAACACTAAGAACTTTTTAAAGTAAACTTTAAAAAACATTGGTCCAAGAAACAAGAAATGGGTTTATAGAAATCATACTCCAAAGAAATTCTGTGACAGAAAACCGATCAGATACCAAAAAGCTGCTGCAGCCCACAGGTCTGAAAAATAATCTGGGATGGGGAATTTACCCAAACAAAGTTTCTCCTTCATTTCTAAAACACGTGATGTCACGTCTGGGGTCAGTGATACTCTTTAACCTGTCAGACCAGGTCTACTTTTTGCAGGTATTCTCTTTTGTAGTTTGCTCGTTTCGCTTAAGTCACGGTGAAAATGGTCTACGGTTCAAGCGAAACAAAAAATACTGGCTAAATATCCTCGTTTGAAGCTTACACTGTGTCAGGGAGGGATGGAGAGGAATTAGAAAAAAAAACATTTTATACTGGGTGAATTGCCTGAAAAATTCAAGCAAAAAAAGAAGAAATAGAAGAAGAAAAAACCCTCCAGAAAACCTTTTCCCCTTTTAGTTGGCCATTAAAAGTAAAATACATCCCTTAGCAAGACAAACTGATCAATCTGAGAAAGCCACGTGTCCAACTCACCCAAATGGGAAAGAGAAAACTTACAGTGGACTGCCATGTGAAAAGAGGATCTGCTAGGATACCAGCCACTGTATGGTTTTATTCGACCCCTTACCATTCTCAAACATTCTTTTTATTTTTAGCATCCAAGCACAATATATTGGCGTTCAGTCCTGAACACCTTGAGTGATGCCACAAACTACGAGTTTACTCCGCTACGAGGCGATAACCATACATCCCCTTCCCCCTAGCTATTTCAAGTTTTTTTTCCCTTTGTCTTTTAAAACGTGCTTTTTCCTTGCTCATGTTGTCTACAATGATAAGAAGCTTGTGTGTTTCAAGCAGGGTATTAATTTTTTTTTAATAATTTGAATATTTGTTAATTTCCCTTAAAGCTGAATTACACAGAATACAGATAAAAAGTCTATTTCACTAACCAGCGTTTCTTACCACTTATAAGGCCAGTCGATCTGCATCCTCGGAGACCCAGGGGCAGTCAGTCAGGCCGGGAGAAAAGTAGCCTGCGAAGCGCAGACGCATTTCCGGTCGTCGCTTCTCTCCCTCCGAAAAATAGCGTCTGCGAACCCGAGCGGCAAAACGATTTCCGTGACGTAAAACCTTTTGTTTTGATCTAGGCCAATCAGATCAAAGGATAGAATACAGCTCGAGTGACTCCTCGCGACCTCGCGCGCTGAAGTTTCTTGGATTTTGGCGAGAATTACCAAATACGCTTTGGAACGTGAATTTCACGACCATAACAAGGTTTCCTGCGACGTTGAATGGTGACTTCTTTATGAAGCAACGGCTTCTTAAGCTATGTATGTGATGTGGGCCTTTGGTTTCGCTTTATAAAAGACGGTAGTACGTGACATAAACAAAACCTGGACCAAATAATCGCTACAGCGAAATAAGGAAAGCAACATAGCTTAATGACATCGCGCTCAGACTTATTTATTTCAATTTAACCAGCGCTGACAAAAGGTGGTGAATCAATTATACAGACACATCCTTGACTGATTCAGAAATCTCTAACAATCGCTCGTTAATAATTCTAGTATCGTCACAACACAATGATCTGAAATATTATAAACCTGGGCCAGACCCAGCGTGAAATAAATAGTTACAGCAGTAAATAGATCATAGTCAAAATGACATTTCAGCTACGACGCTTCGACTCATCTCACAAAAAACTATGGAAATGAGAACCTTGAAAAGAACATGTACTTAAAGAAATATACCGGAACAAATATAAAATGCTTTCGATCTGATCAAAGTTCTATCTGAACCAAGAAGCAACCACGCATGGAAAATCAATTACCACATGTCCTACCTTTCACAGATAAAAAATATCTACTAAAAATATCTAAAGCGGCACACGACAAACTATCGAAGAGTTCTCCAAGGCACACTTTCCTGTCAGGAACCAGAGAGGAACAGAAGCAACAAACGGCATGATGCGTCTTCTGTCATTAGGACATTTATCGTTTCGAATATGATCAAAACAACTAGGTGTGATAAATCAATGACTCCGTAGGCAAATAGATGGAAATTGTCCTCTAATCTTTTCTTCGATATGAATCCTCTTGATACTTATTTCGTCAATCAGTCCCACAATCCTGGCAAATTAACTTTCGTAAACGCGGTTTCGTTCTGAGAAAAAAGGACGGCTATACACAAGCCACGTCGTCCTTTCAATTTCGACTTGAAAACATATCCACCGCGCACGATATTGCGAGAAGTCTCGCGAGTTAGTTCCTTGATTTTAAGAGCTAACCCGTGATTGGCTAAAAAGGTTTTACGTCACGGAAATCGTTTTGCCGCTCAGGTTCGCAGACGCTATTTTTCGGAGGGAGAGAAGCGACGACCGGAAATGCGTCCGCGCTTCGCAGGCTAGGAGAAAAGGCGCGACGAAAGTTTTCAAGCATGGGCAGAAAAGCTCTTCCGCCCATGCTCGAAAACATTCGTCGCGCCTTTTAACTCGGGCCGGCTGACTGTCCCTGGGTCTCCGGGGATGCTCCTGGCCCGACTGACCGCCCCTGTGTCTCCGAGGATGTATCAGTATAATCACCCCTTCTCAAAACCCCAGCTACGCGCCATGATCCGTCAGTGATCTGTTGGCGAAGTAACAGAACAGAAGTAATAGAAGTAATAGAAGTAAGACGTCACGATTGCTGACAACCAGAATAGAACTACAGTAATAGATTGTAGTTGTCGACTACTGAGACTCGACTGACACGAAAAGAAGTCTGTGATCAGTTTTTAGAAAACCTTGATTTTTCCAATACATTTTCTGTAATTCTACAGTATCAAAATGGCAGAAAATGTAGGTTTTCTAAAAACTGATCACGGACATCTTTGCAATTTCAGATTTAGTGTATTGTTTCTTGAACTCGGAAGTAACTCTTTTCAAAGAGAAACTATCAAATATATGAATTCAGGAAGAAATAGCTGGCTTTGAATTCCTATAAAAATCTTTCAATATCCCGCCATCTTGCCATGATTACCCATGATGCAACTGTGAGAATGAACTCCTCTAAAGTAAAAAAATAATTCACAAAAGCCAGGCTCGTAGGGAGAGGGGGTGCGACGGGTGCGCTCGCACCCCCCTCCCCTTCCCCACCTCCCCAACAGGTTCCAGAGACCCACTTTTTCAGTTCACTCTTTCAGTTTCACTTTTTCACGTATCACGACAAGGAAACCGGTCACAGTTCATGGGTTTTAATTTTGTATTTTCACCTTTCACGAAAATTAAAAACACTTAATCACGTATCACGCAATAACCCCTTTACCCCCTCTTCAAAGGGCCGCTACTTTCGCAGGGGCCCGTTACTTTCGGGATTCAATGAGGAGGTTAAAAGTTAGCGTTACTTTCGGGCAGCCGTTGTTTTAGGAGGGACCGTTTCTTTCGGAATTTTACGGTATCTTTTCTGTATCAGAAATTGACCTCTGATCGCTAGCTTTAGGTGTTAGGATTTTCCTCTCTTTATAAATAAAAGCTGCCCAACAACAACTTTAAGATCGAAGCACAAAATACCGGCTTTCCGTCGTGAACACCCTGAGTGATGCAAAAAAACTGCAAGTTTACCCCGCTACGATATGATGACCAGCCCCTCCACAATGGTTATTTCGAGTCCTTTTCCCTTTGTCTTTTTAAAAGGTGCTATTTTGGGTATGTTGTGTACAATGATAAGAAGCTGTCGTGTTAAAAGGCCGGGTATGAAAACTTTTTTTTTAACATAATTTAAGTGTTTGGTAGTTTCCCTGAAAGCAGTCGATTAAGTAGTCAGGAATACATGTAAAAAAGTAATTAAAATAACTGCAAAAACCGTGGACGAAGTCAAGATCCTGCTGGTTGTAAACGTTGGATCTAATCTAATCAGCCAAAATATTGAGAACCAAGAACGAGAAGTCCAAAGACTACTGCAAAGCTGATCAGAACAACGTGGATTTTTTTTTTCATAACACAATATTTCGGCTGGTCATACCATACCAGCCTTGTTCAGGTTTACGGATGTTACTGAAGAAGGCTGGTATGGCCAGCCGAAATATTTTTTACAAGAAAACCATACATGTTGTTCTGATCAGCCTTGCAGTAGTCTTTGGACTTCTCGTTTTTGATATAAAAAGGTCAATTTCACTTACCAGCGTTTTTCCACCACTAATCATGAAGGTCTCGGACCGTTGACTTTACCCATAGAAAAAATATTTATGAAAACTGCCATTAATTAACATCACTTTATTTTATTCTCAGCATGCCGGAGATTACGATTCTGAGAATTTAGTTCTCCAGATTTTTTAGTTTTACACAGAAGCACGCCCAGAGACTCGCCAAAAACCACCGTGATCCTCGCCATGAAAACTGGAAACCGTTTGACGTTTACTGGAATGCATCGTCGCGAAAAGCTTCGATAATGTAAACATTTCTGAACAGAACTTTAAATTTGCAATGCTAATAAAGTTCTACCCATCAATCCATTAGGTCCCATCGTTCATGGTTTATTCGTTCAAGCGACAACGCTTTTTCAATCAGGTGTATCACAAACTGACTGAGGGTGGATGAGAATAGAATTAACTTTTCAAAACGCTACTGTACCAAACCTTCCGTCATATTAATTGAACATTAGTTACTGGTTTCTTTTTCATGTGTATGACCAACTTTATACGTAACCCTATTCTGAATGAATGATTAAGTTCAGCCTCGGTAGATGTCATCATCCTCGAACTGTATAATTCTTCACATCGTACTCAGCCCCATTCAATAATTGCCAATTATAAGTAACCTATTGGATAGGAAACCCTAATTACAGTTGTTTAATGTGCTGGCTACTAGTAGGCAGATTTAAACGCACAACCTAAAACGTTTTATTATAAACCATATACTGATATACTTTATGAGTAACGTATGGATTAAATACTCTATTCTACAAAAAAGTTACCTATTGGATAAGAAACTCTAATTATACTCGCTTAATGTTCTACCTGCTCTCCAAATTCAATCGTATCTCGTAAAACGTTTCACAAGCCATATACTGAAATAATTGTTTCTTCACTCCATAATTTTATTGTCTATTTAACACAATGCCTACTTCATGCGTATGACCTACTTTATACGTAACCCTATTCTGAATGAATGATTAAGTTCAGCCTCGGTAGATGTCATCATCCTCGAACTGTATAATTCTTCACATCGTACTCAGCCCCATTCAATAATTGCCAATTATAAGTAACCTATTGGATAGGAAACCCTAATTACAGTTGTTTAATGTGCTGGCTACTAGTAGGCAGATTTAAACGCACAACCTAAAACGTTTTATTATAAACCATATACTGATATACTTTATGAGTAACGTATGGATTAAATACTCTATTCTACAAAAAAGTTACCTATTGGATAAGAAACTCTAATTATACTCGCTTAATGTTCTACCTGCTCTCCAAATTCAATCGTATCTCGTAAAACGTTTCACAAGCCATATACTGAAATAATTGTTTCTTCACTCCATAATTTTATTGTCTATTTAACACAATGCCTACTTCATGCGTATGACCTACTTTATAAGTAACTAACTTGAATTTGGGCAAATTCTATTCTTTGAGTAAGCTGCCTATTGGATAGAGAAATCTAACTGAAAAAGACTGATGGGCCTACTAGATTTAATTTTATATCCTAAAACTTGCCATTATCCAATTATCTACTCTTGTCTTCAATTAATATTTTCTATTTTATGTGCATAAATTTCGTCAGAATTAATGTAAAAAATATTTTTTTACTAGTAACCAATAGCATAATATGTTAGAATAAAGAAAAACGTTTTCAATGTTATCACGTTGTTAGTCAAATATTCAATTGGTCTTTACAAAAACAAAAACTTCTGATCTAACGATCATACATGTATAAAAAGCAAGCTTAGGATATCAAAATGACGTCTCAGCGATACCGTCGCAGGCCTTACTTCTTTTACTAAGGTTAATTCTAAGCATCTATTTGCCATCAGCCACAATGGTAAATATAAAAATTATGGCTTTTGGGCATGATTACTAAACTTTATAAAGACCTCGCTTTCTCTTCGGTGTGAAATAAACACACATCGCCGAGTGTAAAACTGATTTGACAAAAACACCAATTTTTCATGATATACGACGATTTTTCACCTTTGTTATTTTTTTCTAGAAATACTTTTGTAAACTACCTTGTCAGGATAAACAATTCGACCTGACTTTCCGTAATAGACATTTTTATAGATTGCCAGGCCATTCTATCAGCAGCGAAACTGACAGAACCGATGTTACACAGCTCTTGATAGTTCATCGATGATCTCCTGCATGGTTGGTCTCGCTTCAGGATCTGTCTGCAGGCATCGCCGTACCAGGCCTCTTAAAGTGCGGTTCGACATAAGAACAACTTGCTCGTCACGCCTTTCAGGATCTGGAAGTTCCCCGATACACATTTCACATAACAAAACACCAAAGTTGTAAACGTCGACCTAAAAAAGAACAATATAGATATGTACTGGTTTTATTAGCTCCACTCTGTTCTTATTAATGACAAGCAAGCTCTCGTGAAAATAACACTACGTCGATTCGATCCTAGCAACTCAGGTGATTTGATGAGTACGCCTGGTTCAATGATATAGGCAAACCAACATCTTCCTTTTTTCAAACTTGGAAATCTCCCTCACGCGAATACCGCTTTTTTTCCTTTCTTTATGCGGAAACAAAATTTTGTCTAAAGGAACCGGTAACAGTAAAAGTACCAAACTGATTTGAATAATCAATAATGAACCAAGTCCATCAAATTGTGCCGCTATCAAATAGTCGTGCAGTACTCAGATCTGAAACAAATGATTACCAACCTTAGGAGTCTGATTTGACGAAAGTGCTTCAGGCGCACAGTAAATCGTAGCTCCAGGAGCCACTGTCATGGTCTGCTGCATGAAATTAGCAGTGCCATAATCTGACACTTTGCCTCTCCATTGGTCACCCTGTCGCCATAGCAACACATTGGCACTGCTGATATCCCGGTGAATGATTGGTGACGGTTTCTTCTGATGAAGATAGTTAAGAACACGAGCCACATCCAGAGAAATGACACGTATTTCTGTTTCGGAAAGCGGCCGCTCTTCAAACAAAGCTCGCAAACTTTTCTCCATGAGCTCTGTCACAAATAGCGGACTTCTTCATCATTTGTGGCGGCGATAAACTGTAGCAAACAGGGATGGCGGCAAGCTGAAGCAATATTCATTTCTCTTTCAAATAAAAACCTGTTATGGCGGGATAAAATCAGGTCATGGATTTGCTTCACTGCCACAGTACAGCCACAGTAGGTACCTTCATTGACACTTCCCCAACCTCCCCTCCCTAGGCAATTCTCTTTCATCTGAATTTCATTACGGGAAATAGCCCAGTAACATGTTTCCTGTCGTCGATGTTCACTTATTGTTTGCTGAGCCAATGAAAGACTTAACTCTAGTTCATTTACTTCCTGGTCTTTTTCCCTCAGCCGTCTTTGAAAATTTTCTTCACGTTGCTGCGTCTCTCTGAGTTGCCTTTGTGAGTTTTGCTGCATCTCCCTCAGCTGCCTTTGTGAGTTTTCTTCACGTTGCTGTGTCCCCCTCAGCTGCCTTTGTGATTTTCTTTCACGTTGCTGCTTCTCCCTCAGCTGCCTTTGTGAGTTTTCTTCACGTTGCTGTGTCTCCCTCAGCTGCCTTTGTGAGTTTTCTTCGCGTTGCTTCATCTCCCTCAGCTGCCTTTGTGAGTTTTCTTCCCGTTGCTGCATCTCCCTCAGCTGCCTTTGTGAGTTTTCTTCACGCTGCTGTGTCTCCCTTAGTTGCCTTTGAAGGTTTCCTTCGCGTTGCTGCTGTCTTTGCGAGTTTTGCTGCAACTCCCTCAACTGTCTTTGCAAATTTTCTTCGCGTTGCCGCATTTCTCTGAGCTGCCTCTCTAAATCTCGTTCGTGCTGCCGTACTTCTCTTGATGGGCTTGGGATAGGCGTTTGTACGCTTGCTCCACGTTGATCTTGCATTTTTTCTGTAAGGGTTTGACACAAGGAAATTAATTACTCAAAGTCGCCCAGGAGAGGAGAAGAGTATGTCTTAGTAGCAGAAAAAAAAAAAAAGAGAACTCTAAATTCAAGTATTTAAGGCAGAACGCATACCTAAGAATAAAGAAAAACCTACTGCATACAAGGTTCATATATAACATAACAAAAGTACAGCGCGTGCTCTGATTGGTCAGTTAGCCATCTACCATTTGGGCGTTGCTGCACGCCAAGAAAAGCTAGCGTGGTAAAATTGAGGCAAATATTCCGCAGCAAATCTCCTCTCCTGTGCGGGTTAACATGCACCGATAAAATGTACAAATGAAAAGTGGAAGTTGAAGAAAATACTCAGTTGTCGTTTTGAGGAAAAGTCAAATGATCGAGCGACAAATTTGACAAATCTGCCCTGGAGAAATTCCTCAATATTTTCTTCGCTGCTGGGAGCTCAGAAGAAAACCCAAGTGAGCAAAGATTTTTGAGGATCTAAGTCCGAGATTCAAGGTAAATTGTTTTCTTTCTCAGGTATTGATGTCAACGGGAGAAAGAGAGTGTGAGTAATTTGAGTCTCAGGCCGTGTCGCTATCTTTCAACAGTAACGCGGAGTTCAAACGAAGCTTCTGTCGATGGCTTCAGACGGGGAAAGGTTGCAGAGCCTGGCGAATTTTGATTCGCTCTCAGTGCAAAGGTATCTTGAAACAAAATAACGAATGGAAAACCGAACTATCGTCTGTTACCTGGAGCAAATTTACGGCCGTTTTCCTTCGGTGAATGGTCGGGCCGCTTCGCTGGAGTCCCCAACATTGTTAAAACTTTATATAGAGAGAAAACTGTTTACAGTACAACCCATAAAACGGCCATAAATCGGCCCATGGACCACACAAGAGAGACGTAACACACATTTTATGTAAGGTAACCTGTTTTTTTTTTTTTAATCCTTTTCGTAGGTCACGGAAACGATAGGTTTGTACCCATACAACTGATACAAATCCCCCTGGGGGAGGGGGCACTTTAGGAAATTCTGGGTGGGGATGTGCCGCTGGGACCCTGGAACCCTTAAGCTACCCTATGTACTAGAGCCCCCTATCCTAGAGTAGCTGTTTCCCAGAAACTACTGTCGTACTGAGGTCACTAGCACAGTCTAGCCTAAACAAAACCTTGTACCACAATCTCTCGTCTAGATAAAATCTTCAACCAACTGATCAGTCTTCTGAAAAATACCCTACTCTAGACCCAAACGCTCTGATTTATACACCCTATCCTAGAGTAAACTGCTTGAAAACCATAACCTTCACAGCGGCACATACCAAAAGACCCATATATGGCAGTACCCCACCCCCCACCCCCCGGGTACAAATCCTTATATTTCGAATGTTACGCAACATTGCCGATGCTCGCCGATACTCATATTTCGAACTTGGGCTACCGGTGTTGAAAGTAACAAAACGCGTCGACTGTTTCATATGTTGTTCGTGAAGTCAAAGTTAAGGCTCGGCCAAGCTGCTCAGTGGCAGTTATTCTCGCAGGCATCCATGTTTAACATGTTTACTGCTTTGGATGGTGTACTACTTGAGGAAGACTATGTTGTGTTTGTATCGGGTTTGTAAATCCGACGGCGCGTAAATGTATGATAAACTGGCGAATCAGAGACCGTTAATGCTTGTGCTTGCGGTCCCTGAGGAGGTTTTGCCCTGAGTTCAAAATCCTTAATTTTTAAATCATTCCCCCCAACTGACACAACACCACAATTTCTTTGAAAAAGTAAACCCCTTACTTTCTTACTCTACGGGCATTTTTTCTCATGCATACGACTTCAGTGTAAAAAAATTGTTTAGTGCCCTGTTCTGTCTGAGTTTGTTTCATTAATGGTCGCAAAGTTATTACGTTAGTGGTCAAGTTTTTTATTATGCCGAATTATGCCGAACTATTAACGCCGGATACAACTCCAGTCTGGAATTCGTCACTGTCAACTCACACCTGACCGGAATCTTGGAAGAGGGCCAACATCAACCCCCCGACCAAAGTTCGACATCGCCAAAGAGGATTCTGACTACCGAGGCATCAACGTCACGTCCGTGATCGCAAGAACATTCGAAAAAGTTGTGTACCACACCCATGTCAAAGCGATTGTAGAAAAGAACCTTAGCCCTAGCCAATTTGCATACAGGCAGCAAGGGGGTAACTCCACAAACGCCTTAATATCTATCCAACACCATGTATATAGACACCTAGACAACAGAGACTGTAATGCAGTTCGTTTGTTTACAATAGATTTTAGCAAAGCGTTTGATTCCGTAAATCATAGCAAGTTATCAGCTAAACTTAAGCAGCTTCCCTCAATCCTTACATCGTTAATTGGTACCATAGCTTCTTGGTTGCTTGGCAAGAGCAAATTTTCTATAATAATCACCTCTGCAACTGGAAGGTCGTTGACAAGGGGACCATCCAAGGAAGCGTAAGCGGCCGTTATCTATTAAATATATTTTTGAATGACCAAGAAATTTTTCTTAACAATGCTCCTTCTCTACTTTAATATGCTCGTGAGTCTACAATGGTGTCTCCTGTTAGTAATCAATGTGATCCGTCTGCTAACCTTGTGGGACAATTTATGACATGGTCTAAAGAGAACAACATCTCTTTCAATCCAAAAAAAAGAAAAGAACTTATCTTCAGAAGTAAAGGCAACAATTCTCAATATCCCCGTATTTGACATTTCTCAATGCAGTAGTCTTGTTTTACTGGGGGAGGGGGGGGGGGGGGGGTTACGATCCAGAGTGATTGTAAGCCTGTTTTTTTTTAAGCACGTTAATCTCAAATTCATTAAAGCAAACAAATGTCTCCATGTTTCAAGGACCCTTAGAAAAGAGCAATATTCACCAGCTGAAATAGATCACTTTTTCACTGTCTTAGTTTCGCCTAAATTTTATATATGGCGGTTTACCCGTATATGGAGCTTCTGAACCTGATCTTAATATTATACAGAACTTTTTAGATAGATGCCATAAACGCCGTTTTATGTCTTACCCCGTTTCAATCAAGGATCTGTTAATTAAAAGAATCAAGACTATAAAATTTTTAAGAAAGTAACTTCTATAAACAATCACCCGCTAGCTTCATATATTCCTTCAAAGAAAGTCTGTTGTTATAATCTCATGTCTGCCTTTGTAAATAGATTAATATTTAAACTCAACCTTAGTACAGGATAGTTAGGATTCTATGATTATATTATTTATTTCGTTATGTTTTTTTAATGTTTTATTCATAAACAGTTGTAACATCGGATATGTATCTTTATCTTGTGTGAAATAAAGACCCATTATTATTACTATGATTATTATTATTATTATTGTTATTATTATTATTAAATTGTGTGCCAATATTATATTGTGTGCCAATATATCTGACATTGACATTACATCGGAAAGTGCGCAAGCCAGAATTTAAGTAGTAACTTTTTATCAGTTTGAATTATTTTTAGATAGTTTTATTTTTTTTTTATTAACTTTTGATGCTTTTTATAATTGTTATTAGTAGTTTTGTAGATAGTCATTTTATGACAATTCTCTTTAAAAAAATCTAATAAAAAAAATTTAAAATAAAATAAAATTACTATCATTATTATTATTATTATTATTATTGTTATTAGTTAACTTTTTTATTACATTGGTGGTTGATATTTATTACATTAATGGTTAGTATTGCATTAGTGGTTGATATTTATTACATTTATTTAGTGGTTACTTCTAAAACGGGCGGAACTTATCCAGTTTTCTTAAGCTTAAAACATGCCTAGGAGTATTGCTACTCTCTCCTCGACAGCGGTTCGTGAGTTTCGAGCTTATTTTCCGACCTGTTATAGGTGCTTGCAGCATCCTTGCTTGGCGAGTTGCTTCGTAGTCATTCAAAAAGAAAATTTGTTGAGACCAAAAAAGGAGTGTTTTTCTCGTAGAAAAGTGAACACTGAATAGTCGGGTCTAAACTGGAATAGAATAGCTTCGTACATTTCATTGCCTCTGAAGAGAACTGTAAAGAGCTTGTAAAACAGGAGTGGTAGGGGAAAAAAACAAGCAAGCTTGAGTTGTTCTTTTAATAGGAGCTATTTTTTGAAGCTAATTCAAACCGGCCACTTTGCTCAAATACATTTATTTTCCGCAGGCAACTCTTAAAAGCAAAACGGTAAACTAATAGTATAATCCTGTATTACCTCAGGCGCGGATCCACACCAGTTTCTATACGTCACAGATCGACTTACGGGAATCGGTCAAATTTTTTATAATAAATACATTTTTAATAATATAAAGATTTCCAAGTTAATCTTGAAAATGGTTTGGACTCGCCTTGCTTCATATCCACTACAATACGGAAATTGACCTTGATGAAGTAATCCGCCGATTTGCAAGGATTCATCCGCAACTGGCCAATATCCTGTCTGAGTGACTCAGAAACCAAGGAAAAGGGTGTTTAGGAAGTTGAAATCCGAAAAATTCCAGAGGGGGAGAATGCCCCCGGACCTCCCTAGAAACTTGCACTTTCGGCGTTCGCTGTTAGAAAATCGGTCAGCAGTTATCCTAGATCAGCGCCTGTACCTCATATCCTTACCTTCGTTCTAATTTTAATACTTATAGGTTTTAAACGACGACGTCACGCATAGAGACGTCGTTTCCTTTCAAGTCATTTCACAATGTGTAGCAGCAAGTTTATCATTTTAGCACTCTGGAAATCGTTAAAATAAAAGGCTGACAGAATGATCTCTCGGTATGTATACTGAACATGTATACGAAACACAAAACCACATGGAAAGTGCTTTGTGCGGTATTTGTATAGGTAATCGCATGATTTGTAGTGATATCCAGGGTTTTCAAATTTAGCCAGCGCCCGGCGCAAGTCACCGGCTACTTCAAGCATTTGCGCCGGGTACTTTTTGTATTCCAAATCTACACAATTCTGTTTCACCAAACTAATCGTGATCTGATCTTTTTGAGGAAATAAATAAACGCCAACTGCTGAAAATAATTAATAAACAGTGTGGCTATAATTACATGTACCTTCTGATCTTCGAAGCGAGAGCTTTTTTTGGCGGAAAAGTCTGCTCGGGTGCACGGACTCTCATTTGAACGTGCATGTATCGGCGCGGCAGCAGATTTGTTCTCACTCGAAAGTTGCAACATGAAGCGGAGGCAGCAAACGATGTTGTCTTTTCTGTCAACTGCGGAGAAGTGTCGAAGAGAAACAGGTACCAATAATTTTAGGAATAAGAGTTAACAAATATTACGTGTTGTTCCAGTTCTGAAAGTGACGATAAAACAATATGCTGAGGCTGAAATGACCAGTATCCGTAGCTGTAGCGGCATCCACGTGGTGAGTGCGAAGGCAGTCTTTCCCGTGAAATGTTACTCATTATGGTCTTGACTGCACCAAATGTATTTTCAAGAAAAGACTGAAGGAAGTTTTAACAAAAAAAGCCTTCAACAGCGCAAGTGTTGAGAAAAACTGCGAATTGCAGCGAATCGAAGTAAAAACGAAACGAGACCGCTGACTTTGTTGTGATAATAACTCATGTATGTAAAAGGAAATATAGCGACGGAAGCCACTTTATGGCAATATTTCGTTATTTCGTTGATTCATTTGCAGCTCTCTTTCATTAAGAAAACAAAAACGATCTTGAGCTGGAACTGCAGGAAAATGCATTTTGGGGGTCAAAACTACATAAATGTTCTCTCTAAATGAGTAAACGTTACCTTTTTTTGTATTAATATATTGTATTGTAAAATTTTAACTTTTTTGTAATAAAGCTGGTTGTAATAAAGCTGGTTGTTGTTGTTGTTGTTGTTGTTGTAAATGTATTCATTTAGTAAACTTCACTGGTATTAGGGTGTAAAGAATAAACAGTAAAAATTGACACAAATACTCATTGGTTTTGTTAGATGTACCAAACATGGGAGGTTTCCCTGTGTATCAAATGCTGCAGCAACTTCAAGCGAAAATTTGCACCTTCGTGTGTCTAGTGAGTCGCACGGGTCAGAAGTCACCATGGGTTGTAAGGAAAACATTTCAGGTATAAGCTATACATTTCTTTTTTTAAGGTTTCATTGAAGTTTCGTTGCACATTCAACCCAGGTGAACAAAGAGTAACACAACCTTTAATTTTCGTCATCCAGATACTGTATGTGAACAATCAGTTAGTGACGTCACCGATAGTTTCACTGAAGAACAGCGAAAAAAGAAAATTCATCATTATCATTATCATTATCATCATTTTCCAGGGGAAGCCCCCCATTCCTCTCTGCAGAAGGGGCGGGGTTGCTCTCCCCACTCCGCAAGGCTGCCGATAGTGCTCCGGCTACTTTGCAATTTCCTCCTGCTACTTTTTTTCAATTTGAAAACCCTGGATATTTGGCATAAATACCATGAGTGATATTCAAAATTGTTATACGTAATTTCACGAGCCTATAGGCGAGTGAAATTTGAGACAATTTTGAAATATCACGAGTTGTATTTATGCCAAATATCACGTACAAATCATGCTATTATTTGTTTATACTACTACCCGCAAAAGATTTGTAATTTTCACATGTAGGTATTTCAAATTAAGCTGAAATACCACTGCTCTAAGCCAATCAAATTGCAGAAATTTCTCATGTAGTAGTATAAAAGCACGAATTTGTTTTTGCATCTCTCTGATACGTCAACCGTACTCGCGTACTTTCAATGGAGTATTCTACATGTATATTTCTTTTAGTTAATCTAGTTTGAAGCTTTGTGCGGGCTAGTACTCTTTGTCAACAGATGTTTTCGTTTTACTTTTTACCGGCTCCCAGTACTTTATAACTCGGTAGAATTTCAATCAAACTTCAACTTACAGGTAAGTCTTGTTTAATTTTGCGATGGATAGGTTAGCGCTATTGAGTGTTTCAACATTCTGGGCCAACGTGAAACACGCCTTTAGAAACAACGAAATGAAGGGGAAAAATACAATCAATAGGCCATTTTACAGTTCTGGTGTTTTGATACAACCCACCTGCTTTATTATGTAAATCAAGATATTCTTATGTTAACTAGTATTTTTCAAGGACAATTTCCATTAAAAGGAAATGAGGTTTGTATCAAAACAAAATCACCGTCAGCCTCACATTCACTCGAAGGCTAGGGCACTAAGTCCACGACTGTAAAATGATCTATTTCTCAGCTTAACGGAAAATTGTTTGTTTTGCTTTTTAGCGATTAGAATACGGCTTTTGCTCACGTCTGTTTCTTCATTTCAAGGATAAATCCTCGCCGTGGCTGGCTACAATAGATGAAGGATAGCATTCATTTGCCAATCTTCAGATGAGTGTGATTTGAATTAATTTAGTCTTTCCGAAGAATATTTCCTGGGGATATTTGTTTGCGAGTTATTTAGGGTTGCGTTAAGTCCTCCTTTAGGCTTTGTGAGTCCCGCCTAAAAGCACCTTAGTTCACTGTTGCTACCATTGCCCACTTCCGAGTTTTTAGCTAATGGCTGTATCATCGAGCATGGTGAGCCTCCATTTTGACGGTTGAAGTCGTCATCGATCATATACAGTAACATTAACTGCTACCTCGTTCGATTTAAGTTTAAGTACGAGAATTTTCGCACCTTATCACAGGTTCTTAAGAGGGGCACCGGGGCTATGAATGGGACCTATAATCTCGATTGACATTTCCTTAGATCACCAGAGGTATCGAGGTTTTTCTTGGCCCTTTAACGGTGTGCTCTGGTATTTCGCTTTCTCGATTTTAGTCTTTGGTCTAGTTAAGCGTTTGTTTTGTTTTACTGGCTTTCTATGGTTCTGAAGTCTTTTGTTTATCTCGATGACGCATTTGGTAGTCATCTAAAGAGGACTTCCGCCGCTCGGTAGCTTTTATTGAGCGCAAGGGGCTTATTCTTCCGGTTTCCTTATTGGTAAGGAGAAATCCCAACGGGTCGCAATACAAGTGGGCGAGTGGCTCGGGTTTGCGGTCTGCACTATGTGTTTTACGTTTAAGATTTCCGAGAAGCAAGTTTTCAGCTAGTGAAGCGGCTTTGCCCGAATTCTGCAATTCAAAATGTCATCTCTCTACCAAAAAATCAGCTGGATGGCTGGTTCCATTATTTCAGTTGTCTTAGCGGTGGGGCCCATTCCCCTCTTCATACAAGCCAGACGTAGGTAGCTATGGAGCTTTAATCGGCTTAGGGTCACCTTTTTCGCTTCACTCCCCCTCGGCTGGAGGAATTGAACTTTTCGTTTTTGTGACATTGACTCTTTAAACAGTAACTCCATTCGGCACCCCTCCCTGATTCTTCCGCAGTTGTATTTCCGGACGTAAGCGTCGCTTCATTTCGCGGCTTTTCCGCCTTGTTGCTAGTGTTTTGTTCACGATCGATTATTTGGGTCAAAGAAGGCTGATCTTTTGCGCCGTTTCATTAACGAGGATGATTCGCCAACCAATCCCTCTGTGTTTCGAATCGTTGAAGCCAAATGGGGTCCGCGCACGAATCTTAACCGTTCCACATCCTATTATAGAGCGCTTAGCTTCCGCGTTTTGACTCCTAGTTGTAGGTGTGTCCGATGACTTTGTCCGAGACTGGAGTGGAAAGGATAACTGGATTTTTCTTCCCAGTGGGTCTCGTAGTGGTCGCCTGATTTGAGCCTGATTTGGTATATTTGTGTGCCCGGTTTAGCATATTTGTACGGCATGTGAGCCTGATTTGGCTTATTTTTTAGCCTGATTTAACATAATCTTGAGCCTGGTTTGGCATATCTGTGAGCCTGCTTTAGCTCATTTGTAAGTCTGATTTGGCATATCTGTGAGCCTGCTTTAGCTTATTTTTGAGCCTGATTCGGCATGTTTCAAGTCATTTTTGTGTCAGCTCGTTATGGGCATGTAATATAATTTTTTCAATTCTTCTTTGCCCGAATATTTTGCTCAGCGCCTCCCTTGTTCAATGTTTTTCTTTTTTTTTTTTGTTCAGTTAAGTAAATAGCGCTGTAGTTGTTTTATTTTTACGCTATTTCTTTTATTTCAGTTGCCCTTAATTCCAGGTTGTGGCTTGAAACAGCCCCCCTGACTAATTCTTCGCTGCGGATACAGTTCCAGGCCTGACTGGATTGCAGTTGGATGTTAACGCCCCATCCACAGTCTTGAAGATACGGGTCTGGCTTATTGTGGTGACGTGAGTCGGCTCTTTCGAAGACTGGTGTTTCTGCTATTAGAAAAACCTTTGCATGCCCCATTGCATCTAAGTTAGCTTAGCGTTCTGAGGATAACACTGGCGCATCTTATTTAGAATCTGCTGTTTACAGTATAAATTGGAGCCATGCAGTGGTTGGTATTTAATTTTGTTCTGTTAGCCACCCCTTCTTTAAGTTTCCCTTTAAATTAGAGGACGCCAAAAGAAGCTAGGCTTGCACGCCCAGTTCAGCCTAAGTAGCTGCTTTCTGTTAGTTCTGTCAGGCGATTGCTAAAGATTTTGGCTCTCATCTAGAATATATACATGTAATAGTTTTATGTCGATTTATGTGTCCGTGCAAGCGCAAAGTAGATCTTTATAGAACTCTGAGGCCTTGTCCCGCAACTGTGACCTAGTATTTTATTAAGTTCTCTCCTTAGTCCTCCTGCGCGTTTCCATCAGTTCGTAGAATTGTCCAAGCTCAATCTTAGCACGGTATATTATACTTTCATTCTAGTGCAAGTGTTTCTTTATTCACGTTATTTAGGAGAGGAGTTTAAGAAGCATATTTTAAAGCCATTAGTTAGTGATGTTTCTAAGTAAGTACTGCACCCACAAGTGAGCGCGAGTCTGACGTGGCGCCCAATCCAGCTTGTAGGAGAATAGCTGGTGATTTGTTGGATATCCACGCCGGTTGGAGGTGCGAGTCCACTAAGCATAGGCATTTTCGGCATGGTCTTAACTAGCTCTCTGTATCTAGTCACTTGCAGTCCAGGTGTATTTCATAAAGATATAAATATGTTTCCGTATATTTCCCACAATTTGCGTGTAATTGTTAGCGCTTAGCCTTATCTAAGTCATTTTCAGTCCAGTTGAATACAAGTTTTAGTATATTTTCCAGTATACACGTGTAATGGTTTTATTAGAATTTCTGATTTTGTCTGTTGCAATTTTGAGTAATTTGTTTAGAGTCCTGGTGGGGGACGTAAGTTGCGCCTGGCCCGCCCCAGATTTCCTGTGCTTTTTTCCCTACGGGGTTCTTGGGACAGGTTTTTTCTGGCCACCCTGGTACACTTACATGTAGCTTTTCAGTCGTTTTATTTCATTTGCTGTAGTATTTAATTTTTTGGGTATAATGATTAAAGTGGGTTATGGCGTTGCACCCAGGCCATATCCAATATTCTCCATGATTTGTTGCCTATGTTGTTTCTTGTTTTTCTACTAACTTCTAGAAAGTGCAGAAGTGCCTTGTACGGTATTTAAGCGCCAATTCGTTTTTTGCATCTCTCTGAAACGTGAACAACTCGTGCGTAAATCCCCCCCCGGAGAGGAGTGGGGGCGTAAATACCGTACTCGCGTAATTTCAATGAAGTATTCTACATGAATATTTCTTTCAGTTAATCTAGTTTAAAGCCTTGTGCGGCCAGCGGGCTAGTACTCTTTGTCAACAGTTGTTTCCGTTTTACTTTTTACCGGCTCCCAGCACTTTATAACTCGGTAGAATCTCAATCAAACTTCAACTTACAGGTAAGTCTTGTTTAATTTTGCGATGGATAGGCTAGCGCTATTGAGCGTTTCAACATTCTGAGCCAGCGTGAGATACGCCATTAGAAAAAACGAAATGAAGGGGTAAAAAATACAATCACGTAGCTCTTGTCAGATCCATCTCGTACTGGTCGATAAAATTAATTAGTATATACTAAAACAGTGGATAGTGTTTTCCGCGCGCTCTGATTGGCTACTCAATCAGTGAATATCCTGCACTATTCACTGATTCACCTCCACTTCCTCCAAGCGAGCGACGCCAAACTCGCGTAGGTTGCGAGACTCTTGCGAGCAAAATGCTTTCCCGGTTTGCTGCTGAACAAACTAAGAAATTTCACAACTAATCAAGCAAGCTATTTCCGAAATACATGAAGAAGGTGACGAAGTTCGGTTTGGAAGTTTTAACAGGTAAAGCTTTGGCTTTTTGACTTGAATAGTTATCGATAAAACCGGTGAACAAGTTTTTTTTTTGTTTACAAATGCAAATTAAGCATAAGTTTTGCGTTACTTTATTTAGTCCACTTGTTCAAAAATAAGCTTAAAACTATATTTAATAATCTTTTTTACAGAATTATTGTAAATACAAACAGAATTTACAACTCCTTTTGAAGAAACTTTCCCGCAAGAACGAAACAAACGCCTTCAGAAGTTTTATTTGTCGCTAAGAAAAAGCGCCGACCGCGGCCGTTCGGTCATCGCGCGCCAAAATTGTAATCGTTGGCAACAGTAAATGAGTTTAAAATCATCATTTTGTGCTCAATTATCTCACTGTTTTAGTATATACTAAAACAATTATTCACCTCAGTGTCGGTGGCTAGTAGTGGAAATTTACCTCGCCGCTTCGCGGCCTCGTTAAATCTCAAATGCTAGCCGCCTCCACTTCGGTGAATAATTGTTATTTATCCACAGAACGTGTATAGCGAAAAAGTCTTAACAAAGCAGAAAAATGGAAACGGGCTTTGAGAAAGTCCAACTAATGTTTGACTCTAAGCTTTCATTTTATAGTATTAAATATGATCTGATTTGTCGACTCCAAATCACTAGAATGGAGGCCAGCCCGATATCATGCTCTTTTTAAGTAGATAAATGTTGTTCTTGTAGTCTACCCGTCTTGACACTCTTGACAGCGCGTTTTGACGCGAGGATTGCCGGTTCACCAAATTCATAAGCGTTAGTGTTTATAAAATTTAGTCTGAATATTTCACTCACCAATGTTAAATATTTAAGCCCAGCTATTCATACATATGTATGGGTTAAAGCATATGCTTGTCAATTCAAAAAACCAAACTAACTACTGTCCTCATAAGCTTGGGCTCCCTGTTTCTAAACTTACGTACATACAGTATGTTTAATCCTATTCCTCTTTTTTATCAAAAACCATATTTCACACTCTTACCTTTGATAGTGGCGGGCATCTTGTCAATAAAAAGCTGAAGCTCATTTGGATCAGCATCTTTTAGTTGAACAATTTGTCCTGTGTTTAAAGATATTACATCTTGTAGTTCACTAATCGTAACTGTATCCTTGGTGACCTTCACTGTAGTTTCACGCAGAAAGTAAAACTGAAACGGTAAGGAAAGATAATGATATAATGTAAGTTATATTGACTATAGTGGCAGTAGTTTCTGTAAAATAACAACGAAACACAACTATTCACAGCCCATTTCAATGAGATCTCACTCGCTACAGGATAAACAGTTATGCCCTCAGTTACAGCAAAATGAGTTCAATATGTTCTGCTCAAAATCATTTGTCAAGACCGCTCATATTTATATTTTCGTTTTTTTTTTTCACAATAACTTATACTTCTTTTTCTAGAATGGTAAATTTTCGGTCCTCAACTTAATGTACGGACCAAAGAAAAAGCAAAAAGATCTATCCTGTCCCTCATCATCTTTTTTAAAATTAACCACGATCCTCGTTTTGCCCCTTTATTTCTCACTACTTTTCCCAGCTCTGGTTCAGAATCTCACATTTTTTGCCTTTTGGGGGTTGGCAAGTCTGTGCAAGACCACTTAACACCCTACACAGTGTATGCTTTTGAACTAGCATGGCACATCTTGTCAAAGGGACAGTTTAATAGAGGTAAAAATTACTCATTGGGACCTCGAAAACAGGTGACCACAGCTACTTAATAGAGGTAACTGCTAAATACAGATCCGTTTTTACAATAATTAAGGGAAGCTATTTCCAGGACTTTGGTGACCGCTTATAGAGGTCCGCTTAATACAGGTTTAACTGGTTTGACTATAGAGGCAGTTACAGTAAACACCCGCTGATACGAACCTGTGGTTAAGAACCTCCTGGCAGAAATCTACACTTTAATACCTAAGAATACAAGAACCTGTTTAGGCAAGCTAAATCAAGCAGGTTCTTATATATGTGTCTAATTTTTACAGTTAATGAGTTAAATTATGATAAACAATTTAACAAAGGAGTGTAACTTTGAGTTGTAAATTGAAGTACAACAAAAACATACTGAACTTAACTGTATGATATTCGGTACTAAGTTTTGTTAGGATTATCATAATTGTGAATAAACAGAAAATTTATTTATTTTTCTCATTATGAACAATCTATTATGTCCTTCATAAAAATTACTTGTAAGAACCTAATTAAGAACCTACCTAGCCTAAATTGCCAATAAGTACCCCAAGAACAAGAACCTTCTTCAAAAAAAGGGACCTTCTTATCAGCGGGCGTTTCCAGTACCATAAAATAACAACTGAAAACAACCATATTCACACTCCATTTAACCATAGCCTGCGAAACGCAGACTTATTTCCAGTCGTCGCTTCGTTCCCTCCGAAAAACTGAACATACATATGCGTTTCGCAGGCTAATTTTACCAAGACGTCATCACCTAAAGCAAAATTTGTGCAATATGTTTAGCTCAAAATCATTTGTCAAAACCGTAGCCTTGCAACTCTTTGGAACCTCTAATTTGTTTGGATTCCTATATGTCACAGCTCTTTTGTTTCGAGCTAGGTTCCATTGTTACTTTGTTTGTTCATTGTTTTCCCAGCCAATCCCTATGAGGTTGCTCTGTATACACTAGACCATGTGGTCCCTGGCTTGTCCCCAGACCTTTAGGTAGAGGGCAACACCACATCTCCCTTAATTCCCTACCATGAGCAAGCCAGGCAACATCTTCTCTCCCCGACATTAGATGAAAGATTATAATTTGAACAAAGAAGGGTAATAAGTGGTAAAAAAATATATTAAGATGATAACTATTTTTATGCAAGACACCCAAAAACTCACTATCGGACTGACTTAATAATACCTGAAGAATAATTTCATAACATATGGTAAATTTCACTTGACAATAGCAGCCATTGTCGCATCATTTCAGGTTTCATGCAATACTATTTGGTGTGAATTTTAACTTGTACAGTGTACAACAAATGGAGTATAAAAAGTCTTGGTTATCAAAGATTATCATAACAATACCGATCAAAAAAGTCAACAGGCTCACAGTGCAAAGCACAGAAAGTTATTAAGTGAGCTTTGAAATCAAAAAATATACTTGAAGCAATAGATAAAACAAATAATATAATGAAACTTCTATTCAGGGGACATCCTCAGGACCAAAGCAAGTGTCCCTTGAATAGAGGTTCCCCCCGATTAGAGGTAGCGCTGGGGTTTGCTAATAATTAACCAATAAAGACAGCATAAAAAAAATCATCATTAGGGACTTTAAGATGCCACAACGGCGACGACAAAGAGAACGTCAAAAAGGCAATAGGTTCCAACGAATAGCTAAAGCGACAACTCTGCACGTGCATCACGCTTTTTTGTACATTTTTTTAGCCATCACTGCACGACCAGGACAAGAAAATGCCAAATTTCACGTTTTATTGAGGACGTAAACAGGCGATGGCAAAATTTTTTTCTCTTCATCAGGGGCGTAGCTAGGGGGTGGTCCTGGGGGGCCTGTGACCCCCCCCCCCCCCATCCGCCCTTGTGAGATAATTGTTTTATGTCCCTATAATTCAGGTGTACAAGTACCCATAAATGATATGGCAAGAATAACATACATGTAGTCTGTGGGCATAAATGGGGACCTCGATAAATAATATTCCAGATCCCAATAACAAAGAGAGTTGATTTTCATACTGGTACTGTATAATGAAATAGGACTTTACAGTATAGACATGACCTACAATCATACCCAAATTTTGAAAAAAGAGAAATGGCATTTGAAGTCATACAGTGGCTTAGAAAGAGATAACAGCAAGCCAAGAAGAGGAAGTTTCTTGAACTACTTTTGAAAGTTAGCAGTATGCATGCAGTTTGTTTTTGTAACTGCTATTTCAATTTCAACCTCAGAAACCCAAAGAAAGCTTACACAGTATCAGCGCCGCAGGAAGAAAAACAATCGAAAAATCTAACATCCTGTGGACCTGTGAGCCTTTGGCAGATTTAGATCTGGAAAAACAACATGGAAAGAGCAGGAGAAAAAATAAATTACTAGAAAAAGGGATGAAAACACCATCATCACTTGTCATTGATCTACTGACAAGCATAAGCAACTGTTATTACTACAGGAAAATACACAAGAAGGCTGTCAGTCAGGTCACTGACAACAAAAATTATTATTTCTTTCCCATGTACATCCCAACCTAGATGTCTCCACCTGGTCCATCGATATCTCCACAAACCTGAGTTATTTTTTCTGTCTTCTCTTGGCTACTGGGTTAGTGGAGTTTAAATGGCATCTTTTGCATAATTTATTCCATTTTGGTAATAGCATGCAATACATACATGTACATTAAATTTGAATTATTTGCTGTATGCTGGAATTGGTTTTTGGTCTCCAAGTAAGTTATCAAAAATGGGAGAAACTTTTTATAGTTCTGAGAATTCTATAAAAATAATCATTAAAAAAAATTCAAGGAAAAAAAGCCCCCTTTGGCCCACCCCTAAATCCGCCCTTACTGTTGCTTAATGTCACAGCTCCTTTGTTACTGAGAAGAAGCTGATAGGTGCCTGAATCAGGGTGAAATGAAAATTAAAACTCATTGCCCTTTGGGCAAACTCAGTTGCTGAAGTTTAGTAGCCACAGCACAGCAGTCACGCTGGTCAACCAACCCCTTTTCTGTAGCATTTCAGATTACTCTTTATCTTGACAAATGCTGCTTACTCACTGGACACCCCATGAGTTGCGCTTCACTAGCACTGGGCTATCAGTGAGAGATTATAGTGTTGAAAAAGTTTGTGAAAAATTGTGTTTTGATGAATTTTTATACTTTAAAAAACTACGAAAACTGTAGATTCAATAATTAAAAAATACACTGTATGCCATTGGCCAACTTAATCCATTTTAAGGTTAAGTCACAACAATTATATTTAGGTTAAAAATGTGTCTGCTAATCGGGTTTTGAAACATCATGTACATAGAGGATATTACACGGTGGCGCGGAGATATGAATTTTATTTTTGAGTGGCAAAACAATATATTTTACGAACGAGCGCAGCGAGTGAGTAAAATATTGTTTTGGCCACGAGAAAATAAAATTCATATCTTCAAGCCGCCGTGTAATGTTCTTTTTATTATGTAGACAAAATGACACCGATAAAATAATAGAGGGAAATTAACAAAATTACATCATCAATAAACTCGCATGTAAGATTATGAAAAATAAACCACTCGGGTCCCGGATGTAGTTATTATGAATTTTACAAGTGGTATATTTTCCAGTAAAACACTCGTGCATATATAATAAAATTCTTTCTAACTTTCTAAACTTGTTGTAAATCTTTCTACCATAAATTTTCAATTGATCAATTAAAATCTCATTCTAGAAAAATCATATAAATTGACAACGCTGTACCCTCCTAAATGCAAATTCCTGACTACCTTTAAATGGCAGAAAAAGGAAGAACAAAA
Source organism: Porites rus (assembly GCA_964035705.1). Lineage (NCBI taxonomy): Eukaryota > Metazoa > Cnidaria > Anthozoa > Scleractinia > Poritidae > Porites > Porites rus. Next base: position 28,825,035 of record OZ037993.1, read on the forward strand.
CATTTTCAGCAATCTGTTCCAGATGCAATAATGATTGAAGCTGAAAATAATAATATTAGCCTTACTAAGTTTTCAAATAACAGATAAATTCATGATTTTTCATGTATTCAATTAATGATGAAAGTTTCAATTTCATTTGCACTTACACTGTATGCGTAAAAAGTACCTCTTAACAAAATGGGAACATTTTCGTAATAACCGGTAGTTTCACTATATACAAATTTATACGTGGATTTTTTCCATATGTTATGACACTGTGCCCCTTCAGATCAAAATAGAGAGCTGTAGCAACAACAACTGCAATAGCAACAAAGACATCAAAAAAGAATTTATACATTTTATACTACTCCTAGGCAAAAAAAAGAAGTCTGCACATACAGCACACTTTTTGTACATTTTGTGACATCACCTAATAAAATCCCTCTGTCAGCGGACATTTTATGGAGGACGTAAACACACCACAAATGGATTTGCGGATTTGAAGTCTGCACATACAGCACACTTTTTGTACATTTTGTGACATCACCTAATAAAATCCCTCTGTCAGCGGACATTTTATGGAGGACGTAAACACACCACAAATGGATTTCTCTTTCTCCTACTAAACTGCAGTCGAACCCCTCAGCTTGGACACCTCTCTAATACAGACACATCTATATTACCGAGAGTTTCCAATGTCCCGACAGAATTCTCCTATATTTTCTTTAAAAAAAACCCTCTATAATACAGACTCTCTCTAATACAGACAACGGACACTAAATCTTGGCCCTAGAGAGTAAATTCGTATACCTTTAACCTCTTTATTTACGGACGCTGTAGTGATCAGGTGAATTCCGAATCCCGGTCAGGTGAATTTGCACAGAAGGGTAAATCCCATCTAGTCTGGCTGACGAGCTATGCAAGGTGACTTCAAAAGCCCAGTCGCTGAATACCCAACAATTAATTTGCAAAAGGTGTACAGAGGAACACAACCAACTGTTTGAAGGCTTCAATAACTATACTAGATAGCATGAAGATATTTTCTATTACATTTTGTACTCTAGTTACTATTTACCGCATTGTCTTGCAAAATAGCGAAAGATACTTTCAGAATTGTGCTTTAGGCTAAAACTTTTTACATGCAGAATTGTGCTGTAGCTCATTTGGTCTTAAAACAGTGATTTGTCTACGACTGTACGTATGTAGCTGATATGTACAATTTTGTATACTACTGAAAGACTAGTGTCTTTGTACTGTGAATAAATAAACTTCAATGCAGTTTAAAGTTGAGTGTAAGCCTGGTTTTAGCTGCTAAACACTTAAAACTGTAAGTGGAGTCATAAAAGTGACGTCATCATAGTGATCAGCTCTTTTATACGGACACCTCTCTAATACAGCCGTACGGACACTTCGCTCTGTCCTTTTGGTGTCCGTATTAGAGAGGTTCGACTGTAATGGGTTCGATTCAAAGAAATCAATTTCAAGGAACTTAACCTACTTTCTGACGTTTCAAGCGACTGAGTTGAAATAATAATTACCGCAAAAAAAGTTTTAAAAAGTGCGAAGACTTCTTAGTTCTACACGTATAATATTTTTACCACAAAAACATATTAAAAACAAGGGTTATTTGTTGCCTGACTCACAACTTACAGTTGATTGTGATATAATTAAACTGTAATTAATGTGTAGTTCCAGAAAACATCCATAATACCCCCCCTCCCCACCACTATGGAGGGCACTTTTACTTTAAACCACCCACAACCCTATAACTTCCATTCCAGGGGGTGCTTGTCATACACCCCATGCCACAGAATTTTCTGTTATCTAATTTGGTTGGGACCCCCCTAAAGAGAATATTTTCATCAAAAATGCTGAAGATCAAAAAACGCGGAAGATAATTGTATGTTTTCTGTTCTATTAGAGAGGAAAAATCTTTTTACTCATCTTAAAACAGTGTTTTAAGGTTCTCAGTTTTGCCTTGCATGTAAAGGTCTTTCTTTGTTAATTATTAACGGTGAGTAGAGGTGTATGTCACTGACAACCAACGAGGCAATACCTTACGAGACACATGGTATTAAACTGGACAAAAGTGTTCTGGATTGACGTTTTATTATACAAAAATAAAACAAGCCATAGGGACCCTTAATGGTACTTTTGTCCTTTAAACAATATTAAATTCCACACATGGAATAATATTTCCATGTTGATCACACAAGGAGGAATTGCGTTACGGTGTATCAAAACTTGGTAACAAAATCACCAAGGTACACAAAATCACGTAATTTTTAAAAAAAAAAAATCACATGTTTTTCAATGAAAATTAAAGAAGTATTGTCATGTTAGAATGTTGTCTCCAAATAAATCTTGCAGCAAAGATAACTTGGATTGAGTCATTGACGTGCAGCAGTATAATAAAATTCTTTGATACATCAGCAGTTAAGAGACTCAAAGATTCAAGCTGCAATAGCCTGCATAGCAAGCGTTTCTGCGCGTGTTCGTCTAGAAAGTTGGGACAAGAGCAAAAAAAAAATGAATGACGGGGGAGGGGGAGGGGAAAGAAGGAAACGCTTGCCCGCAAACCCCACGATTTTGAAAAACTGCGTTCGCCCACGAACGCAGCTTCTGATTGGTGCGGTGCGGGTAGTGTTGATTACTTAGCACTCGAAACATCAATAAAACAAGGTATGCTTTGTTTACATGCATCACAGATCTGGTCTCATCTGATTTGTGGTCGCAGATTACAAATGGTTTGGACTGGTATTTACTTGAATCATGTTTGTGCGAAGGTTTATGAGATCAGAGTCTTCAAAGTATAAATGGAGATCGAGTAGTGGAGACTAGGGAAGGCCAATTTATTGAGAATGACGGCGGATCTGATTGGAAAAAATGGACTGTTTGCTGGAGATAACATCAACTTAAATCAGAACATCGGTACTCAACACTGGCTAAAGCCACGTACCATGGACAAGCGATTTGTCAGCTTTTTGAAATGAAAAGATTCTTTTTGTTTATTGGAAATTTAGCCGCATGTATTGTGGAGAACATTTCCACACGGGCTGAAGAGCAGCCACTCTGCAAAACTTACAGCCGGCGGAGTGAATTGTTCCGGACACATCATTTTTGACGTTTCGACAAGGTTTCAGACGAGATAAATTCCTTGTAGAATCAGACACTATGTAGAATCTATGCAAATGCTATGTCACAAAGCTATGTAAAACCTATGTCAATCAGTCATACATTGCTTTAACCAGATCCTGTGTTGTTTCTATGCCAGGACTATGTTTTTTGTATCAAAAATGCTATGTTTTCGCTAGTCAAACGGAACCTACTTAAAAGCTATGCAGTTTTTAAAGGTAGGAATAAAGGAAGATATGACATAGTTTCCACATAGCCTATACATACAGTTTACTTAGCTTGTGGAAAGAGATTTTAGACTTCATAGTCAACCTCATAGAAAAATCATAGAAAATAAATAGCCTTCACATAGGACTGAAATAGAGTTTACATAGTAAAATGGAACAGGGAGCAGTTGATTAAATAGCTTTTGCATAGGGTTTGCTTAGAATTTCGATAACCTAGAAATAGTAAAAACATATGAAAAGCATAGCCTTTTTAAAGGTGACATATACTTTGCATAGCATTAAAATAGGGAAAACACAGAACAAAATAATCTTTGCATAGGTTTGAAATAGGATTTTAATAGTATTTGAATAGGTAAAACATATCACATACACAGGCTTTAACTAGAGTTCAAACAGAAATTACATAGAATTGACATAGTCTCTTATGTATGTAGGTTTCGATCTGCTTAAGCAAATGTAGTGTTTGAAATACGCTCGTAAAAATCACCAAAATAGTAAAAATAGTATAAACATATGAATAAGAATACATTTTACATTGGTAAGAAATAGGTTTTGAAACGAAAAATTGAAAAACTATAGCAATATAATACCACGAACACTAATAGTAACACAAATGCAGTATTTTCATGGAGGTTTCAGAATCGAAACCCCAAGTTAAAGTTTGCTTAATTTGCTTATCGTGTAGACATTTTGCTGATGTCGTGCTCTTCAGTGCCATAGAATTTCCTTTTGACTGCAACGAATAAGTATCTGCAAACAGAAAAGTGGAGATTTTAAAGCAAATGAACATAAAAGCAACCTGACGTTTTAGAATTGAAACGAAGGAGTATCAAAGCGTAATCGAAGGTGACCGATCCTTGTTCAGATACTCGAAAAAGGGAGACAACACAGGCAAATCGAAACTTAATTGAGAAAAATATCACTTACCAACGTTAGGAATACTTTTTGTTGAACCTGGCAGGAAAAAGACTGGAAATTGAAGTAAAAAGAAGCGTCTTCTTGTACAAACGCACGATTGCAGCTCGTCTTCTTTGACTTGAAAGCGCCCGCGTGGAAACAGACAATTTTCTCACCTTTTCATTGGTTGAAAAGGCCCACGTGACGATAAAACGCACAATACGCATGTGTTGAACTCACGGGCTTCCCTGGGAACTAGTGAAAACAAAATGGCTGACAATCACCGAGGACTGCAGCTAGCTAGCGTTTCACAGTTTTGACCATCCAGTTATATTCAGGAGACGTCCACAATCAAGACGAAGGATCGAACCCAACATAAAAGAAGAAAATGATACATGGAAGTATCATTTCAAGTGAAGAAACTCTAGGGAAAAGCTAGAAAGGAAAGTTAAGACAGGGATCGATGATGGATGTAGCGATTCAATGCTTAACAAAAATCTTCTCACTAAGAAACTATCTGCAAGCACAAAAAGAATTATAGTGCATGATTTTTCAGTGTTTTAGGTTAAAACACTGCTTTTTACTTTGGAAGTATGCTTAGCCTTCTGTAAGCGCTATTTAACCTGTACCATCAACATGCCTAGTCACTTAAAAGCTATGTTGGAATATCACATAGGAAACGCACAGACTACATTATTTCATATGAGTGATCCAGGAAAAATACGTCTATGTAAAAGCTATGTAACCTTTATCTCATGATAAAGCTAAATTAAAATGTCACATAGTGAATACATAGGCTGCAAACATGTTTCATCACATAGCATAGAATATACATAGCACTATGTAAAAGCTAAGAAACTTTTTGGAAATAAAAGTGAAGATCCAGATGCTATGTAAAAACTATTTTGCTTTGATGCATAGTGAATACATAGGATGCTAATCGGAAGGAAAAGCAGAACTTTCTATTGCATTGTAAATACATAGCTATGTAAAGACTATGAAAAGATTTTGAATAGTATTTGCATAGGTATTCAAAAGCTATGTGCTTTTCAAATAGCCTAAACATAGTTTCAACATAGATTTTGCATACTTTGGACTATGTTGTTTGGTGTGTTACATAGTTAATACATAGGCAGTAGTGAACATAACATAGCTGAAACATAGTCCAACATAGTAAACAAATAGCATGAGCATAGGTTTTGCATATGTCTGGTTCTACAAGGGATAAAGCCACACAATAAAAAACAAGAAATTCCACAGCAGTCGCTCACAGTTGTAACTTTCTTTTATCGTAAACCTTTTTTATTACAGTTTTTGCAATCGCCTGGGACATGTTCTATTAGAGAGAACAAAGTAATTTTACAAATCTGGTAATCCAGGGGTAATCTGTTCTATTTTGACGAGCTGTCAATTTACAAATGAACCGAACCAGGAAATATCAAGGGGCGTTTTCCAGAATCGTGGGGTTTACGGGCAAGCATTTCCTCTTCTCCCCTCCCCCTCCCTCCTTTTTTTTTTGGCCCGCTCTAACTTTCACGCAATAAGTCGATTGAAAACGCTTGCTACGCAGGCTAAGCTGCAACAGATATAATATATGCTACCACTGAAGGGCCACGAGGCAAATCCACAGAGTTGTTTGAATCAACACAACATGATACTAAATGGCGAGCTCCTGAGAGAAGAGCCAAGAAATATGGTCCAGCAACTATTAGAGAGGCCCACATAGCAGTGTCTGAAGTTCTTGGCCGACTACGCTTTAACACAGCAGCATTTCGTGGCTGCTGGAACGGAGAGTGAGCAACAGGCTGCCATCTTCAAAACAGATGGAAGACCGATCTAGTGGCAAGAAGAGTTTAAAGATGACGAAAGTCTGAAAAAAGTGCCATATTTCAGTGGTCAAATAAGTTGTAGACTCATAAGTTTTCCTTGTGTTTTCCCATTGAATGCTTTTCAAAACATCCACAAAAATGTCGCGATATTCTTAAAACAACAACCCTTCATTTTAATTATTCTTTTTTTCTTGGAAATCACGTGATTTTGCATACCTTTGTGATTTCGTTACCATGTTTGGATACGCTGTAATGCAAGTCCTCCTTGCATGATCAACATGAAAATATTTGCCCATGTGTGGAATTTGATAAACTTCAAAAGAGAAAAATATAATTGAGGCTCCTTGGCTTGTTTTATTTTTGTATAATATAACATCAATCCAGAACAGTTTTGTCCAGTGTACTATGAGAGCATCTATGAAAGAACTAGTAAACAATTATTCCTTTCACAAGTTAGAAGAAGGCTAATAGGACATGACCATAACACAGTGAATACCACAATTATATCGCGAAATATAAAGCAATGAGCTGGATGACCAGCATAATTCATGAGCTGATGACATTCATATACATGTAGACTATATCATACAGGTAAGCTGTGAAAAAAGCATTCTGAGCTATAACTGTTAATATAAGATCATCAATAAAAACAATAATTCTTGTTTCAAAGTCCCTGGAAAAAAAGACCTTGAGAATCTGACCCCACCCCCTTGGAAATTGCCTCCTCTTGGACCTCCTTCCCATTGGAATTTCTGGTGCTCTCCATGGGGGTCAAGTATAAACCACATCCTGGTATGGAGGGTAACAGTTTCCATTTTCTCATGAACCTATGCAGGTATACATGTAATAGCTCCTGGAGTCACTGCAAGTTTTTCCTTAAACTTTTTAAACAGTTCATTGTTGTTAAATGTACATGTATTTTCTGCTGACACTAAACATGAAAGGCATTTTGAAATAACCTCAGTGAATTGGTAATGATCAAATGTAAACACAGCACTGGTTTATTCATTAAAAGTTCTTACATGAATCAAGTGAACTCACTCACTTCAATTCCTCATGAACCTATTGTTGTGGTGCATCAAGCTACCATGGTGGTCAATCATTTACATAAAACTGGTAAATGAGGTACAGTAACAACAGCAAATAAGAACCTACTTTTTTTGAAGTCTGGCAAAATAGGTTCTTGTATTTTGGAGTACTTAATGGCAATTTAGGCTATGTAGGTTCTTAATTAGGTTCTTAGTTTTTACATATGAAGGAGATAGATTGTTGATTTAAAATCAGAAAAATAAATAAATTAACTTTTTAAGTTATTCATAATAATTGTATTATGTCATATAACCCTAACAAAACTGATGACCAAATTTCTTGTTAGTCTCAATTGCAGATTCAGAATCTGTAAGCCATGTTTTGTTCCTTGTATTTAGTCCACAAAAGAGAAGACATGGTCCCTGCAGGGTGGGACATAGCGGAGACCATGGACACTGGGGATATAAAGAATTGCGGCATGACTCAGAAGCCACGAATGTTTTGTGAAGAAAGCTTAGGAAAAGTTAATGCAAAAGATTTAGAGCTTTTCCGGAATAGGTTGGTCCACGAATTCTATTGCTTGAAAGTGCTGCTTACTTTGGAACAAGTGGTCGAAAAAAAGAAGAATCTTAATGAGCAAAACTTCGATCAATGGGACAGATGGTGTGGCTAAATGGTCGGGTGTTGTAAACTTTCATTGAACAATTTTCATTTTCAGCGTTGACAGAAATGACATGCCATGTTCATCACTTTTTTTGCTCTCTGGAAATGATGTAATTAATTCTCTTGTACTCGAATCTAGGCCCTTAATTTTTGTGTATTTATACACATTTACTTAATCAATTCAGAAACAAATTGTCAAATACCATATACAAAATAAAATATCCTGAAGAATACTGGACTGTCGATCAAGTAGGAAGTTAAAGGAGAACACAATCATGTGCGCATTTATCTTCTTCATCTTCCAGATTCTTGATTTTATTTGTGCGATGGTTTCGACTTTTTGATTGCATGACAGTGAGCACAAAGTTGAACGGGAACCAAGAGAGCGTGATTTTATTCGATTTCACCAAATCCGAAACAAGATCAAGTACAGAACTACGGTCGCCGCACTCTCCTGTGAACGAAGGTAGTTTCGAAAACGAAGCACTCGAAAACGAAGACCGAAGCACGAAGCACCCAAATCTCGAAAACGAAGCACCCAAAACTCGAAAACGAAGCACCCTAGTTCGAAAACGAAAACGAAGGACCAAAAACCCGAAAACGAAGCACCCTAGATCGAACACGAAGACCCCTAAATCTCGAAAACAAAGCACCCAAAACTCGAAAACGAAGCACCCAAAACTCGAAAACGAAGCACCCTAGATCAAAAACGAAGCACCCAAAAACTCATAAACTTTGGCGTCTGTGGTAGGCTTCAGAAATAGGGAGGTTCCAGTCCCATTTTGCCAAAAATAAAAATGCAGAATGTCGGTAGTATAGTTGTACTGATTCTTGTGTGGATGGGATCGGGAATTACAGCAAGTATCCCCGTACAAAATGATGAGCGTTTTCCATTCCATTCCTCGTTAAAGGCCATTTGCAAATTAGTGTAGTTAAGGGTGGATCGGTGGCATAAAAAGCATATCTCCGGGCTTCGCCCTACCGGCCGCCCCTCAATAGCTTAACTCTCCCTTTTTTTATTTGCCCCTTTTATTTTAAAATTCTCCTGTTCCTCACCATAGAGCCTGGTCCCAGGCTATTACCCTATACTAGAACAAATTCTGCCTGGATCTGATCTGCTCTGATCACGCAGTGTCATAGATATCCAATATGTTAGACTGCAAAACAATCGGTTTTTTTCTCAAAATCAGTAAAGAAGTCGGTAAAGCGTGGCGTAAGAGTAATACGCGCGAGCCTCACACTCCGTTTTCAGCCTCATTCAGACCTTTTGTGTTACTGCTCACGCGTACTTGAATACGCCAAAATCTGCCGACGGACAGTTTTGAAGTCTACATAAACATGTATGTGTACCGAAAAAATGCATTTTAAGGTAAGATGTATCAAGTATAGCGAGACCAACAATAAAATTAATACAGTATATCCTATCTAGAAACGTTCAGTTAAACAGTTGGCAGGCTCTTATAAAACCTTGGGATGGATTTTGTGGACCTTTGGAGGTGCGGACGCACCGGCTGCCTCCACCTGATTTGGATTGCGTCATGCAAGACGTAAAGTTGCAGTTATTAAACCTACAGTGGTTTCGAGTTTTGGGTGCTTCGTTTTCGAGATTTAAGGGTCTTCGTTTTCGAGTTTTGAGCGCTTCGTTTTCGAGTTTTGGGTGCTTCGTTTTCGATCTCGGGGTGCTTTGTTTTCGAGTTTTGGGTGCTCCGTTTTCGAGATTTAGGGGTCTTCGTTTTCGATCTAGGGTGCTTCGTTTTCGCGATTTGGGTGCTTCGTGCTTCGGTCTTCGTTTTCGAGTGCTTCGTTTTCGAAACTACCGTGAACGAATGGCTTCATCGGCTCTCGATGCAATACGTTTTAACTTATTTAAATTTTTAGCCGTTTCTCCAACGAGGCGACGATTACTCGCCTTCTAAAAACAAGTATAAGTTAGAACTAAAGATACGTAAAAAATACTTTACGGTTCTTCGGCAGTTCACGTATCGGCGAGTATCGAGCGACCATGCTTAAACGGATAAGCAAACCGTTTAAACGTTTTCCCTAGAGCGTTAAACGGATGAGCAAACCGTTTAAACGTTTTCACGAATGCATGAAACGGATGCAATTTTTTTTAAACGGATAAGCAAACCGTTTAAACGTTTTCGTTAAAGCATTAAACGGATGCAACTTTTTTTAAACGGATTTTATTTTAAACGGATAGTAAACGGTTTCCCCGTTTAAACGGAAAAGCGTTAGTGTCCGTTTTCCCAAAGAGGGTCACAAATTTTGTTTTACTACTCTGAGTCTCGCATTTAGAGGTTGAGGAAGCTGGTCTGTTCCATGCATATTGAGCAATTAGTTCCTATGGTTTATGTTTCTGCAGATGTTTTCTGACAGGATTTGATCACAAATGCAGTTTACCACAAAATGATTTTCTTTTACCTCTGTTTAATACGGTGGCCCACAGGCTAGGGGACATGCTGCAAATAAAAAAGTTGCTGCAAAACAAATACAGTTGCTGCAAATAAAAAGAAGTTGCTGCAAATAAAAAATAATTGCAGCAAACAAAAAAAATATCTGCTGCAAATAAAAGCAGTTGCTGCAAATTAAGTGACAGGAAATTATGCACACGCACTGATGGGAAGAGGAGGACTCAGTATAGTTGTATCCAGGGCCCACTCACAAAATGCTTGGCCTAATCCTCAGTGATAGGAACCTTATTTGAGTTCAATGGAAACAATTATCGTCAAACCCATGGAGTTGCATTGGGCATAAAAACAGCAGTGTCCTTTGCAAATATCTATAAGGCGGAGACTGAAACAAACCTAATCCAACATAGAAATACCAATGGAAATGTTTCATTGGTGACGTTTCGAATTCCTTTCTTTGGGACTGTAACAGAAAAGACCCAACTTTTTCTTAAAGAAACTAACAAATCCCATCCCAAAAATGAAGTCCACGGCCGAAATATGAAATAACGAAATAACTTTCCTTGATACAACAGTTTTCAAAGGAGAACATCTCACAGAGAAATCCCAATATAAGCGGACTAAAACCTTTCAATATGTACACTTTACCTAGTTCCACCTACGAGGGTAAAAAGAAGTTTCATTAAAGGCGAAGAAATAAGACTGATTAGAAAAAACTCCTCAAAAAAAACATTTGAAGAGTGCCTTGTGAACTCGAAGCACTCAAAATCCTAAACCGGATATAGAAAGGTCGTTGTCAGGGGTCAACCTTGACTCGAGACACTGATAGGGGCTCAAACAAAAACAAAAAAATAAATAGAGACTATTGCCTTTCATTACAACATATAACCCAACGGTACAAGACCTTAAAAAGACATTGATGGCAAACTGGAGTCTACAGGCCTAATAAGAAATCAGCCTCTGCAGTGCTGTAAACAGTTTAAGACCTCCGATCATATCCTACAAAAGACATGCTTGAGTGCAAAAATGTAACTTGAAGGCAGTTGATAATTCAACGCAACCACAAAAACCACATTGGGAGTCCTTGCAGGTCTGCCTTTAACTTCCTTACAACTATACTGAGTCCTCCTCTTCCCATCAATGAGTGCGCATACTTTCCTGTCACTTAATTTGCAGCAACTGCTTTTATTTGCAGCAACTATTTTTATTATTTGCTGCAATTATTTTTTATTTGCAGCAACTTTATTTAACTTGCAGCAACTTTATTTTATTTGCTGCAACTTTATTTTATTTGCAGCAACTTTATTTTATTTGCAGCAACTTTATTTTATTTGCAGCAATTTTATTTAATTTGCAGCAAATTTTTTATTTGCAGCATGTCCCCTGTGGGCCACCGTAGTTTAAGCCTTACGCTTTTTTCTTGTGGCTAAATAACCTTAGTTTCTTTGGTTTCTCTAAAATGCCTGGACCTGGATAGCCACATGTAGTAGGTTTTAATTTTGGCTGTGAAGATAATAATTTCCTGAATTTTTTTTTTTGGATGCTAGAAGCCTAGAACTGTCAGCTAGATTGCAGAATATGCGACAGTGCATCTGCATTGATTGGAAGATGCTGGAAAACCAGTGGGCAAATTTATACAAGCAAATTCTTATAAAAAAATCACAAGGAATTCTCTCAAAGTATTTTTTTGTGCAGAAGAAGGCTTTAAAGTTTGAACTGCTCTTTTATTATTTGCTGTAAACTGCAAACGATCATTGCCAACTCCCTTCTGTGAATTTTGACATGTCACTGTGCCTTTTAATATTGGCATGCGCACGTGAAGAATTAGGCCAGTCATGAGGCGCATAACATTAATGTAACCCGCAAGAAATCTACCTATCACAAACACTCACATATGTCTTTGCGACTCTGCAGGATGTTAGAATGAACTTTTATGCACTTGTTCGCAAATGGACTATACAAATGGTTTAGACGAGTGTGTGGGCTGGCTGCAACATAGGCTAGGCTAAACAGGTTCTTGTATTTTTGCATGGGTATTAAAGTGACAGGCCAGAAGGTTCTTAATCCACAGGTTCTTATTGGTGGGTGTTTACTGTATTTAAATGTTTAATGAAGAACAAAGCATATAAAATAATAAATGGATATGTTGTAGTTAAGTTTTTATGTAAGGTAATTTTTATTTTTCTTTTGTTTCAACTTCATTAGCATACATTACCATACCCAAAAACAAAAGAAAAACAAAAAAATTACATGAGGTGGAAAATTACAACAGATACATTAAGGTGACTGCATAAAGACATAAATAAGCTAATTTTTTAAATAAAAAGGGTTTAATATAAATAATTGTTAAATTGTACTTATTTAAAACCCTATCACTCCTTGAGTCAATTATGGATCCATAAAATTTAGTTCTTACTCTTGAGCCCCTGGACGAAACCCCTTTATCAGTACTCTCACATGGTACTATTTGTTTTCAGTATTGGACGAAATGAAATTTAGACTTCTTCGTTAATAACGTTTTGATTTTGTCAGTGCACTTTTGGAAGCGAAGAGTAAAAACATCCATAACTTTACATACAACATTGACATCTCTCGCTGTATTGCTGGCATAAAGGCAGTAATTGTTATCCCCCTCACGATACCAAACTTGAAGCTCTCCTGCCGCATCATTATCCTTACTCCCCCATGACACGTTTCCACGTGCCACACAAATCCGTGTATAGCCCGACACTTCCAACCCCCTGAGCCAGTCGGCCATTTTGTTTATTGGAAGAGCACCTCGTCCCCAGGCTCTCATCCTACTGAAAATCTCACCAGCCGCAAGGACTTATGGGCTGCATTTGTGCTCTGAGGCGTTTTTTTATTTTCTATCGTTTGTTTGTATTTCCCATGAGGTGGAAAGAAAGACAAGATCAACAGAATGCACAAAGGTGACGTTTTTCATTTTCCTCAAAATGCTTAATGTTTGAAAACGTTGCGCTGCGCTCTAGTAAAGGTCGTAAAGTTATGCTGACAAATACGGGCAAATAGAGAAATTCTCAGTGTGACTGAATGCGGAGGCAAACACGTAAAAAAAAACCTTTAACCCGGCACATAAAGATCTGTGACAGGGAATTTTCCCAGCCACAGTTTTCTCTTTTCTTTTTTTATAAGTGTGATGTCACCACCGGGATTACTACTCTCTCTTTAACCTGTAGGACCAGCTCCCCTTTTTGAAGATTTATCTTTTGTAGTTCGTTCGTCTCGCCCGGACCCAGGTGAAAATGTTCTACGGCGCAAACGAAACGAAAAATACTGGCTAATTGTAGGTGATGTTCTCGTCCGATGCTTGCTGTTTTAGGAACGGACAGTTAAAATAATTAAAGTGATGGAGAGGGATGGGAAAAGCAAAAACATTTTATACAGGCCAAAACGCTTGAAAAATTTATGCAAACCACAATGAAAACATAAAAAAACTCCAGAAAATCCAACCCCTTACCCTTTTATATACGATTTTTCCCCTTTCGTATACCATCTATCAATTATAAATGGTGCCCCTTTCACAAACCTTGTTTAAAATTTTGTATCCCCTTTGACTGCTGTAAATTTACTGTTTTTTTTACATACAAATCAATCTCAAAATTAACCTGTACACAGACGTTGATTTATTTTTCTTTTCGTTCCTTCCTACCCCCTTGGACTGGCGTTCAATAAATACCCTGCGGTTTATATTTTATCACCTGCGCTCGACGGACTTTGAAGAGGCTATCGCAAAAACAGAACGTTTTCTCGACTTTTCAAAGCCATATCATTCATCAATTAGCCCTATTGGGCCCCTTGACAGACCCTAATGACATATTTCCCTACCCTTTAATATGCTTCAGCTAGTGAAATCACTACCCTTTCTTATACAGCTATTTCGAGAAAGGTTGTCGGAAAAAATGAGCACGCGACAATATGGGATATGATCAATACACTCTTCCTGACACTGTACCTGTCGAACCTACTTTTGTTACTTTCCTTTAGCACCCGCAGACATATGTCCATGGCCTCTCCTGCCATTGTTTAAAATTTCTTTCAAAAACAGTGAACTCAAGACCACCCACGATACATTTCGGGGTTGTCGCGTGCACTTTATCCGACAACCTTCCTCGAAATAGCTGTATCTAAAGCCTAAAAAAGGTAATCCTTCAGCGGAACCTCCACGTATGGGCCAATACAGGGAGTACCCCCGGGTTTGGTTTTTTTTTAAAGATACTATTTTCAAACATTCTCTTTATTCCAAGCCCGGAAGCACAAAATATTGGCGTTCAGTCCTGAACACACTGAGTGATGTCATAAACAACAAGTTTACTCCGCTACGAGACGATGCTCATCCTCTCCCCTGAGTTATTTCAGATCCTTTGCCCCTTGTATTTAAAACACGCATGTTCCATTTCCATGCTAAGAAGCTGTTTTATTAAAAGGCGGGGAATAAAATATATGAGAGTGAAGAATGATCATCGCAGTAAATTTTCCAATTTAAGCAATTGGAAAGAAGAAGCCTGAAAAAAATCAGGGCTTCAACGGGATTCGAGCCCGTGACCTCCGCGTCACCGGTGCGTTGCTCTACCAACTGAGCTATGAAGTCACACATTGGGAGCGAGGTCAATTTATTGAGTTCATATCTCCCGTGAGGAGTGAAATGACGTGGCTTTTGAACTTCAGAATTCGCATGTTTGTGAAAAGCGCAGTAATCAAACGCGCGTTGTATCTTGCCACTAAACTCAACTCCAGGGATATTCAAAAATGTAATAATATTGTTTTGGGGTACCCCCCTATGATCCGTCTGTTCGCCTCCGCTCGCAAAGTATTTCCAGCGGCAACGGCGACCAGCGTTCACAGATTAAGAAACACGTAGTCGTCGTGTCTGCTTTCTCACCTTTAATTACATAGGAAAGTTTAGTTACAAATATCAAATGGCTTTTACTACACTACTGCCATAAGTAACTCAATAACAAATGACTTCTCGACTTCGAGTTTTCCGTACCTTCGAACTGCTACACGTATTTAATTGTATATTCCAATGCTTGTAATAAGCGCTATGTCTACACGCCTCTTCAGTTAGTATTTTGTACTTTGTGTGTATGACCTTCTTCCTCCACAGAAGAAAGTAAGGTCGTCTGAATAAATGTAAAAAAGATATTTTTTAGTCAGGGGCACCCAACGTCAATTTTCGGAAAATATCTGTTCGAAAGAAGATTTGAGATCTAGAATTTTCGGAACATTTATTGTTAAATTTTTTGCTTGCCTGCCTCTCCTAGGATTTTCGAACATCTAAAGAAAAGGTCACCTAGAATTTTCGGGAGCCTTTTTTCTGGCCGAAATTTTCGAAACGGTAAGTTCTTATCCCTATAATTTTCACTAGTCTTTCAGCTAGGAAATCCGAACAGACGAAAAATTTTTAGGCGATAAAAATATGCCTATATCTACCGTTTAAATACTAAAATACGTTTAACATTGCTATGTTTAAGTGGTTTTGAACAAAATCTCGTGGGTGCCCCTAATAAGTAAAACTAACCGGACTTCATGAACGTTTTTTTTTTTTTTTTTTCACAATATAATATACAGTTGTATGGCTTTTGGGCATCATTACTAAATTTTTAAAGAGAAGATCTCGCAATATATCTAAAAAGTTGTTGGTTTTTAACCTGAGTAATTTTCTTCTAGTATTAAATGCTTCTGTAAACTACACTGTCACAATAAACGATAAGACACGACTTCGAGCAGTGAAAAAATTACCAATTCAATTCTATTGCGAAAGTTTTCACAGAATACTTGATAGACGTTACACAACTCTTGATAATTCATCGATTATCTCCTGCATGGTTGGTCTCGCTT
The DNA here is from genome assembly GCA_964035705.1 of Porites rus. Lineage (NCBI taxonomy): Eukaryota > Metazoa > Cnidaria > Anthozoa > Scleractinia > Poritidae > Porites > Porites rus. Next base: position 28,841,061 of record OZ037993.1, read on the forward strand.
CAGGGTCTGTCTGCAGGCATCGCCGCACCAGGCCTCTCAACACGCGGCTCGTCATCAGCAAAACTTGCTCTTCGCGATTTTCAGGATTTGGAAGTTCCCGGATGCACATTTCGCACAATAGAACACCAAAGCTGTAAACATCGAGCTAAAGGAAAATAAGAAGAAAAAAGTAAACACTTCCAACACGTTTTAAATTAAAATATTAACTGATGTTGCTACAAAGGTTGTCATATTCAGTCATCCTGTAGGCGAAAATGAGATAAGATCAGTTCAATAGTTTATCAGCTTTGATACACCTTTGATACAGCATTTTTCCATTGATGCTCAAATAACATTACGTCAGAAGAAACCCATAAATGTAAAAGGACTACCTAGCTCAGTTACACACTACATATACTCTACAGCGGAAAAACAGCCTTCTTTGTAACCGGCTCAAACATCTTCTAAACCATCGGTATACTGAGGCCGTCTGTGAATAAGTGCACAAAAGTTCGTTCTGATATCCAGCAGAGTCGTAAGGATATGTGTGAGCGTTTCTGATAGGCAGGTTTCTTACGCGCCTCACGATTGGTCCAATTATTACGTTTGTGAGACCGTTAAATGCAGGTATGTCGAAAACTGCAGTGAAAGACCGGTTCGGACGTGAAACAATTTTCTGAACAAGAAAATACTTTAAGATAATATTCCTTGACGGCTGGAACGTGTTTGTAAACACATTCCGACTGGTTCCAGACAATCTTTGATTTTCCAGTGTCTCCTAATCGCTGCGGATGCACTGCCCATCTAAAAAAAAGGTGATCACCAATGGCGAAACTACAGGAACTAAGGACGTCACGTTTCAGTCGAAAAACTCACTTATCTCAAAGAAAAACAAAATGGACCGAATCAGACACATTCAACTCATCCTTGTGCCGTTTGTTGCCATTTCATTTGCCTTACGTCAAGGCTATGACACTTGTCGGACCTTTACCCAACAGGGCCCTCTCTGTTGTTCAACCCAACTCTAAGGTCATGTTCTCACTGTCGTCACGAGCTATGAATGGTGTTTGGCCACTCAACACTTTTTAACAAATTGCGGAACAAATCACAAACTGCGTACGAAACTAGCAAATCAAAAACACCTACACGTCTTTGCGACTCTGCATGATTTGAACCATGATATTGTGCACTAATTCGAAGACGCTCTATACCGGCAGCTTAGAGTGACTGCAACGCAGGCTACAGCAAAAAGGTTACACACAGTAGTCACAGTTACACACTCTATCTGTGATATAGTTATTAAAAACTGGGCCCCGAAATCGATGATGACGACCAACCTTGACTGTTTGGTTTGATGTATGTGCTTCAGGCGCGCAGTAAATGGCAGCTCCAGGAGCCACTGTCATGGTCTGCTGTATGAAATTAGCAGTGCCATAATCTGACACTTTGCCTCTCCGTTGGTCACCCTGTTGCCATAGCAACACATTAGCGCTGCTGACATCCCGATGAATAATTGGTGATGGTTTCTTCTGATGAAGGTAGTTCAGCGCGCGAGCTACATCCAAAGAAATAACTTGCAATTCTGTTTCGGAAAGTTGCCGCTCTTCCAACAAAGCTCGCAGACTCATCTCCATTAGCTCAGTCACAAATAGCGGACTTCCTTCGTCATTTGTGGCGCCGATGAACTGTAGCAGACAGGGATGGCGGCAAGCCGAAGCAATATTCATTTCTCTTTCAAATAAAAGCCTATTGTGAGGGGACAGAATCATGTCATGGATCTGCTTCACTGCTACAGTACAGCCACAGTAAGTACCTTCATTGACACTTCCCCAGCCTCCCCTCCCTAGGCAATTCTCTGAAATTTGAATTTCATCCCGGGAAATGACCCAGTCACACCTTTCCTGTCGTCGTTGTTCACTTATTCTTCGCTGGGCCAGCGAGAGACTTAACTCTAGCTCACTTATTTCCTGGTCTTTTTCTCTCAGCTGTCTTTCTAAGGAGGAAACTTGTTCTTGGGAATTTTCGCGTTGTTGCGTGATCTCCCTTAACTGCCTTTGCAAATTTTCTTCTCGTTGCTGCACTTCTCCTAACTGCCTTTGTGAGTTTTCTTCGCGTTGTTGCATGTCCCTCAACTGCCTTTGTGAATTTTCTATACTTTGTTGCATCTCTCTTTGTGAATTTTCTTCACGTTGTTGCATCTCTCTCAACTGCCTTTGTGAATTTTCTTCACGTTGCTGCATCTCACTCAACTGCCTTTGTAAATTTTCTTCACGTTGTTGCATCTCTCTCAACTGCCTTTGTGAATTTTCTTCGCGTTGTTGCATCTCTCTCAACTGCCTTTGTGATATTTCTTCACTTTCCTGTAACCCCCGTAATTCCCTTTGTAGCTTTTCATTGTGCTTCTGCATCTCTCTTGACGGCCTTGGCAAGTCTTCTCCATGAAATTTTCCGGCTGATAATGAAGCTTGTTCGCTTGCTTCGCTTGAGTCTTGAATTATTACTGTATGGTTTCCAAAAACAAAATTTAATCATTTAATGCTGTCAATAGAGAGGAGTACGTTCAAAGGTATAGAAAGAGAATTTAGTAGAGAAAACGCTAAAATAATTTGCGTTGAAACTCGTAAGATTGCTGTGGGGATTCAAAAAATTCAGGTGAATAACAACAAAAAGCAAAACAAGCGAGACAGTCAAATTGAGTGCGAACTCGGGCTAGTCATAATGATAGGGATTTGGGGACAACAAATCGGAACAAATTTGAAAATTGCGTAACCTATGGACAACACTTTTTGTTCGGAATCGAGCGGTGCACCCGACAACCTCACCGTCTGTCCCTTCATCATTACTCTTCCTCTTGTACTCAAGTAGAAGTTTTTGCTGTTGCTTTATGAATGCTGCACAATCAGTCTGGCTACTTTCACCAGCGGCTATGATAATATTGTGATCATCTGGGTGTATGAATGAAGGTGTTCTTTTCACTATCTTCACGCATGCGCGACCTGTAAAATATGCATTAAGAACCTCTGAACATTAGCATCCCAACACATCCCAGAACCTTGAAAGAAACAGAATGATAGTGTGTTAAATCTATTCTAGTATCCCTACCCAGCCGCCACCTGGGGGCATGTGCTAAAGCCAGACGATAGACTCTGGACGATAGACGATAGACTACATAACCGTGATTTACCAAATCCAATCATGTTCATGAACAATTTATCTTGAATATGGGGGAATCTCTCTTTTACTTTAAATACATATAATATACATTTTTCGCACACGCTTCAATTTTCGGAAACTGTAGATCGGAAAATGGTTCGTATCGGCGTCACAAATAAAACACCCAGCGGTCCGCGAAATAAGAGGTCAAAGACTGTCCAGTCAATCTGCTTAACATCAGATGAGAACAATTGAAGATCGAAACGTGAGGCAAGCCTCATGTAGAGTCACAACAACTCGTGAAAAGGTACAACAGCTTTATTCCTAGCCTGCGAAAACATCCGTTTCTCCTCGCTCTTCGCCGCTAGGGACGTTTCGCACGGAGGAACGTCTGCGACTCAGCGAGAGAAATTCCATACTGATGACGTAAAATCTGTACGGAATCCGGTCAGAAGCGCTGATTGGTCGACGGAGTAGTTACATTGTTTTAGCTATTGTTTGCAAATGACAGACAAAAGACAAAAGGCCATAAAGGTCAAATGTAAACGCGAAGAATCTCTAACAAAACAGTCAATATTTGCGGAATATAGTCTTCTCTAGAAGAAGCATTTGAGTTTTGCTGGAGCTCGTTGGCAGGTAAGCACAACACTTTACCAAAATCGACCAGAAGACACGTAAAATTAGACAAATTTATATTTGGAAACCCATGACTACCGGATTTATTATGTAAACATTGATTTGCGTCATCAGTATGGAATTTCTGTCGCTGAGTCGCAGACGTTCCTCCGTGCGAAACGTCCCCGGCGGCGAGCGAGGAGAAACGGATGTTTTCGCAGGCTACTTCATTCCTGATGTTCAGGCAACACACGACATCTTGTTTTCTGGCTGCTTAGAGTCAGTCGTCATTTTTAAATGAAACTATGAGTTCTGTACCTATGTTTCGGGTGACAATGGCAACCGTCATTTCTAAAATATAGAAAACTTTTTACAATAATAAGTGCAATTTTAGCCTGCCTAGTCGGCGGGATCATTCGCGAGAGGAAAGTTTTAGCATAGGCATCCCAAGCTCACGTTACGAGCTTAAATGCGAGCTAGTCTGTATCGCGTTACAAGCGATCTTTCAGACGATGTATGAGAAATGAAGTACTGAGGTCTGCGAACGATAAATATCGTTACAGTTTACCTTTTGATCATTAAGCCAAATAAAGAAGATTTATATTTGATGTATTTCTGTGTGAATTTATTAATTTAGTGGACTCTTAGGCACTCATTTCGCGAGGGCGAGTCGGTATCGCGTTTACCAGCGATCGTTAAGACGTTGTATGAGAATAAAATACTGAGGTCTGCAAACGATAAAACTTTTTATATAATGATTTTACCTTTTGATCTCCGATGCATTTCGGTGTGTTTCGGTGTGAATTCAATGATTTAGTCGACTTTTTGGCTCTATTGAATAACCCCTCAAACATAAATTGCACTATGAATGGAGTTACGGTAACTCCATTCATGGTGCAATTTATGTTTGAACAATTCTTTTAGTTTGCTTTTTTGCGTGAAAATCAATACCGCCACCATTAGGACATTTGAATAATTACATTTACCCAAAACATAAACCGAGTGCTTTGCCTCGTAAATAGTAAACAACCATAGTCTATCATCCAGAATCTACCGTCTGGGTTTTAGCACATGCCATCACTGGGATCGTCACCCAATGTTCCTCCCCATTCCGGCGGTCCCGGGTTCAAGTCCCGGTTTCACCACTTGCTGGATTTGTTCGCGTTCATCACAAGTTCAAATCCTCGGCTACGCTTGTAAATAGCCAACTAGGACAACTAGGACAACAATATTTAAAAAATCAGCTCCGAGTACTGAAAGGTATTTCACACTGAAAAAATTAAAAAGGAGAATAATTTAACCCATACTAGCAAGCAAACATCAAGGGTTGCATGATCTCCAATAGCGTAGAAGGCGACAGTTTTTGCTAGAGAGAAGGGAGAGGACGCGCCCGACGTGCCCTATAAAAAATAACCAAAAAATAACCTGCGCAGGCAAGAGAATAACAAAGAAGTCGGCCGAGTGGGTCTGCAGCGATTGACTCCCCCCCCCCCCCCCCCCGCCTTTGCTGTCCCCCGCCCCCGAAAGCTTGCTCGACAAGAGAGCAAATCACTTTTGTTCCTGGTACCGGTTAAATAATGTCAGAATTCAAAGCATCTTCCCCCGAAGAAGTAGAAATAAAAAGTTTTGGTCGACGTCAATCAAACGACAAAGAACCAATTACTTCATTAGAGTAGCCGGAAACAGTAAAAAATAAAAAGCCGATGTGTGGATAACACGTCGCAAAAAGTTAGTTGGCAGTCTTAACCCATTCGCTCCTGGAGATTTTCCCGAAAAACGCGTTTTGAAGAGCGGTTCTCTGGTCACTGTCGTGTTATAAAGCCGTTTACAGGTCGTACATTTCGCGGCCTTGTGATTCATCATTACCCACGCCTACACGCAGGACCCACGACTTGTACCCACGACCCACGACAATTAGTCAAACTCGAGACTGGAAGATGGACAAGAGATGTAGTGTCAGATGTGTCGCTGCTCTGTAGGCATAGGAACTTTTGAACTCTCATAATCATGTAGCACCTCACTTATTTCGTCTTCGAATAGCCGTGAACGCCATTTTTTCAGTCTACTCGTGAATAAACAGCTAGGCGGCCGCGCCTGGAAACGAGATGGATCGATTGTCTATTGCTTAAACAGCCTCGTTTATAGGCAAATATACCATCAATGAACCTCGTTTCCAAACAAATACAGCATAGAATCCACGGTATATTGCTCGCATTTTCCAAATTTGGTCAGCACTGTCTGGCTATGAAGAATAAGCCGGAGGCTTTGAACCAATCAGAAAAGGCGAAACGTTTTGAATGAATCATAATATTCTTTACTTTTTCGACACTCAGTTTACTGTCTTGATGAATTGATAACGTGTAAAATATCTTATTAAAATGATTTTTCAGTCATGTGATAATTCTCTTCTATTAACCATGCTTACTCGGGACCGTACTTGGAAAATATAGGCCCTTCATCATTCTTGTACAAACTACGCTGCGCTCAGTTTGTACTCAGTTTCAAGCCTTAGGCCCATTTTCTCCCAGGCGTTTGGTTAGTAAGGTGTATAATATTATCTTCAAATAACATGATATTCAACTGAGATCGTTTGGAGTCCCGCAAAGGCAATAATTGATGGTCTCCTGAACTGCATTTTGGCCATGATAATAAGTTGTTCATTGTTTGTTTCTAAAAAGCAGATGGAAATTAATTTAAGGCGAAATAGTAGGAAATCCTAAAAGCGGAATTTGCAGCGAGATGAGGATTCAAACCAACAAACCCTTCACAAAGAGAGTATGCATGGATCTCTACTAATCCTACCTGAAAGTCTACCAGGATCATAACCTATTGACCTGTCTGGGGAAGTTGTATCTTTGTCAGGATCTTGATCAAAGACTTTCTCTGGTATAACAGTTTCAATATCAACAAAACTTGCATAATCCTTGTTACATACAAAGAGTTGCTTTCCTTTAAATTTGCCAGTTCCATCTCCAAGCCTCTCATCCTAATAAAATTAAAGCACAGAGAAAAGCACAAGTACACATCTCAGTTCCACCGTGTGGTTACTTCACACGTTATAAAACGGTGATTTTATAAAAACTAGGAGTTTCGATTTGAAAATAAGAGCTGGCGTCAAAGCTGGAAGAAAATACAGAGAGTACAGTTTGTAACTAAATAAAGTGAAGAAAATGACCCGTGAGAATTAGGGTGGTTTAAAATACCCTTTAAAAAGAAAAATATGTTATTTCCGTGTATTTGAGATCAATAAAAGAGGAGAAACCTTCGAGTAAACTTCCAGAGTGCAAGCAGATGATTTTTTGAGGCCTGAGTTTTTAGTAATTGCTTGTTTATATTTTTTAGATATCTTTATTTGCCCATGGAAGACCCGTCATGGAAATAACTTCATCGATGTCATGAACGATTAAGTAATGAATCCCGAGGAAGACACGATATTTTTATGTGTTTGGCTGCTCTACTATGTCAACATTTTTGCCGATTCACAAATGGAGAAGCGAAGATATCGACGCATGGATATTAACGGGTTTAATGTGGTGCTCGAGAAGTTTTCTTTTGACTTAAAGTTTTAAAAAAACAATTGAACTCGACGGTGGCCCACGCTTGGCAACGCGACAGTCTAATAATTTTACAGTTGATAAACATTTTGAATCCACATGGTTCCAAGCTCTTCTTTCGCCTTAACGGACAAATGTGACTCATGGTTAAATTATCAGCTGAATTAGCTATTTACCTTAACAGCCACGGACACAGACTTTGACACAACGATCAAATTCAACGCCTCAACGGGCAAAGAATACTTTAATTACCGTATTTATTCGAATAAGCGCCCACTTTGAATTAGCGCCCAACCTCGAATAAGTGGTCATTCCCCCCTTCCCCCTCCCACCTAAATTCACTTATTGACTTGAGTGACAATAGGGCCATTTATACGAGGAAAAATAAGACGCGTCTTAAATAAGACGCGAACTGTAACATTTATACGAGCATGTCTTATCTAATAAGACGCGTCTTAGCTAAGCCGCGTCTTATTTTAGACGAAATGTGCCGTTTATACGGAAAGTTCGCGTCTAATTTAAGAAGAGTCTTAGGTAAGACGCGTCTTATTTTTCCTCGCATAAATGGTCCTATTGAGATTGAAATTGAAATTGAAAAAGTACTAATAAGAGAGTTCCCCGAAGACGGACTTTTCTTCAGAGTATTTCAGTTACAGAAACTTGCTGTGCTACATCTTCGCGTTTTGTTATTACCATTTATTATTTTGTTGCAAAGTAAAAATACTACACTTGCTAAAAATTGTGAAAATTTAATAAGCGCTCAACTCGAATAAGCTTTCACTCTCGAGGTCCAAAAATTTTAATTAATAAGCGCTCAGGGCGGTTAAGCGAATAAATATGGTAATTGCATGTGGTACCGAAGTCGCTTTTGCAAACCTGGTTTGCTTCGTAACTTTCCTACTTTTCTCCCAGACAAGCAAGCTAAAGTCGGCAGTTTACGACGAACAGAAGAATTTTTGCCTGGCACATCATCACTTCCGTTAAATGAAGAAGGAGGATTTGGTCGATATCTTCGCGCCTAAATGGAGCAGCCAAACGCATATAGATCTCTCGTCTTCCTCGAGATTCACCACTAAAACGCTCTGGATCGAGACCTTGATGACTACTTCCACAAGCAAATACAGATACCTAGAAAGTAAACATAACAATTTATAGCCTGCGAGCAAGCTCTCCATTTGGGGGATATCGTGAAAAGTAACCTCGAGAGGCACGCGAGAGGAGACGCGAAAGCGGCGGCCCCTCGCGGAATTGTACGGAATTGTACGGAATAGTGTGCTGCCTCGCCTAAGGCTCGCCAGCAATTAACTAGAAGTAGATCTGTTGCAAGAAAACTTGCAACAAACAAGGATGCCAGAGGTTACTAAAGAGGCCATGGGTTACACGAACTGAATTTCTATCCCAATTGCTTTCCTTCGCCACCGCCGAATGTTTCAGGGTTTTCTCTCAGCGATTTTTACTCTGGGAACACGATAGATATAGTATTTTGTTAAACTTGGAGTCAAGCGTTCGGCTTCTCAAAAAGTCCTCAAAAATAGTACCTGTGGTCGTATGGTTCCTAATCGAGTGGGTTTGCGTATAGGAGGACCTGCCAGGGTAAATTCCGACAAGCGACATGACCCAAAAAGTAGCTACAGAGCGTAAAATGAAATGGCGAAAAGAGACAACCTCCCTCGGCCAAATTGCGACAGTGACGGCAAAGCTGAGAATAAGCGACAAAGAACGGTGGTTTAGCTAATTTATTTATTTTGGCTAATTTATCATCAGTCTAAATGCCAAGAAGAAGTAATTTTCGTCAATTTTCCTGGCGCTTTAGAGAACGTCTCTGGTCGGTGAGCTTGAGTTGATCCTCCTGAGCGCGCGTCGCGTTACACTTCATCGCAACCCCGCAAAATTCCTGAGAGACCTGAGAAAGAGGTTGTCCGTCAGATCGCTTAATTTTATGCTACATCTCCATGAACGGGATGTTAGAACATCACGAGGCTTTCAATTCCCGGCCAGCATTATGATCGTCAATCGTCGCACTCACTATACACTTGGGTGAAGACAGATAATTAGGGCCGTTTATACGAGAGAAAATAAGCCGCGGCTTACATAAGCGCTATGTTCACGGCTTATTCAACCCAAGGCCAGCTCAAGCCGCGGCTTACCCTGGCCGAGGGGTTTTGGGATGGGCTTATCCAAGCCGCGGCTTACCATGCACGTGAAAGTGTTCGTATAAATGCACTCAAACGTTATCCGCGGCTTGCTGAAGCCGCGAACGACTGCTGCGCATGCTCTGTTTTCATTTATATCCCAGACCTTCAGGGCCGAGAGACGCGCGTTGCAGTGGCGGGAAAATGAGTTTTGTTTACATTTACAAAGTGGAAAATGGCGGATATAGATGCATGTAAAAAAAAGAAATGTGCCCCAGAAGAAAAACAAATCCTGCTCATATGCAGCGAGCTTGAGATTGCATAAGTTTCCCAATTTTCTCTGACCAATTAATTAACTGGAAACCCAACACCAATCTTGACCGAAGAGACAGTTTAAAATGAAAAAGACAGTGAAAAAAACAGCGTTTTTTACGGGCCAAAGTCTGTCGTTTAGATTTTTTGCTCGCCCGAGCCATTGTTGCGAGATGCAAACGCATTGGACCCATCTGGCCGCGAACTAAGCCGTGAACCATTTATACGAGCAGTTCGCGTCTAATATAAGCCGTACTCGTATAAATGGTTCCTTTCAGGTCTTATGTAAGCCGCGGCTTATTTTCTCTCGTATAAACGGCCCTAATGTGTTCCAGACTTAAGTTTCTTGTTTAATGTTAGCGACACGATGGTGACGACGATGATGAGAACAGGGACCAGGTAACCTAACCACCGACCTTCCAACCGCTCTCACGGAGTAGACCACCATACCTTCACGATTTATCAGGTCAGTAAGTCTTAAAATGCTGAACGTGATCACTTAATTGTGAATGGAGATGTATAGGTGTTCGATACGCGAACTGTTTACTGAGAAAACCACTTTTAGAATTACTCGGAGCACCGAGAATCTGAACTATAATATTTCAATTTCCTAAATGTCTTTATCATTAAGTCTTTCTGTAACGTACAAGCACTAGGTTACATTTATAGGCTTCCATGTATCCATTACAAAGTGGAAACAGTGCGTTAAAAAAGGCTACCCTAAAATAGTCACTCGTCACCAATTTTTAAGTCGTAAATCTATTCACGAGGTTATAGGGAGCAGTCCAGGCTGGTCGGTCGGTTGGTCGGTCGAGTAGTGCAAACTTTCATTGTATGCAAACGAGTCTCGTCATGAGGAGGCGATTTACTTCGAGCGGTGACTTCGATGGAACACCACTTTCGTCACGTTTTGGTTTTGTCACGTTACATGCTCAGCCATGCGCATGTCACTAGAATTCTCCGATTAAAGCCTGTTAGTCCAGAAAAACCTTGTCAACCTCTATTACGCATTTGAAAATGACTAATTATTTGGAAACAGTAACCATACAAAGATATCCAAAACTATCATATCTGAATTTTCCAGTGACATCTTTTATTTGTTTCTCTTTTTGTTTGAGCTGTTCGCCAGCTTCCCTCTGACACTGATACATGACCAACATCAGCTTTGCTACTTGGAGTTACATTAAAGTATTTTTTTTCCTTACTTTTGTCTCCACCTAGTACCTCTAGATCAATAGAGTTAGCTCTTCCAGCCATTTTTAAGTAAAATAACCTAAGAGAACCAAAGAGTGGTCGCGCCTCTGATTTTGCGGCCATGCGAACGAGGAGCACATACGCCACCCATACGTATTTGAAAAATAATTTTTAGTACCTAGTCTCCTACCAAAATTTTTGGAAGGTGGCTAAGATGGATTATAGTTTAGTAGCTTCAGGAAAAATAAACTGGGCATTTCACGTTTCACGGAAAATCCAGTGAGCAAACCAGTAAAAAATACACTCACCAAATAAAGAAAGTTATCAAAAGCTCCTATCATCCAGCTCGTGATTACTCAACGCTTTAAAAAGTTTTGAAAGTGTCAATAGCATCTTGGTTGCAAAACCTGTGGCATACCAAGAGAAGAATTTGCTCATGATCTATGCTGTATCTTTCAGCGTAATCAGTCGTGCATGTTTTAATGTTTTTATAAGCAGAGCAAGAGACTTAAAACTTGAGCAGCACCACCCGTTCGGTAATTGAAAACCAAATTAAAATAAGGACCAAGCGGGATAGAATTTTCAATAAAACTTAAAACATTACCGGTGTACAGAAAACGAGAAATTAGAGGTTGAGATAATAATTATGCATTGCTACAATCATCGCTACTTCTGTTCAACGTTATAGGACAACGTTAATTATTCAAAGTCACAAACTAAACCAAACAGATGATTGGGTCATTAGCAAAATGGAATCGCGGTGGAGCATGCAGTTTATCAGTTTCGGCGATCATTTTGATACGTGTTGGCCAAGAGACTATAAAGGGGACAGAGAGGGCATCCCCCATATACACCCTATTCCATAGGTAATTCGTCTCGAGTTATTTTTAACACCACAGAGGGGGGATTAGACAACAGCCAATCACATAGCGCGAATGTGTTCCGCGTGGATGACCCACGCTGAGAGCCACGCGTCCTTCACGAAATGACGCAGAACAAAATGGGGGAAGACGCGGAGAGCGACTTTGCTATTCCTTTTGTCGACGAAAACGACTACAGCGAGATTTCTGCGAAAGCTGTGTCAGCGAAACCGAAATTAAAAAAGAATCGCCCTTCCTCTCTTGTATAGAGCTAACAGTAGAGCAGGGAAATCCTTAACACACTGAATATTCTCTCAGGATCATTTATAATTTACAGTTTGAAGAGAGCAATTTCTGGTTTGATGTTTATTTTTTTCAGTCTTTATAGCGATTATTCCTACCCACTTACTTTGTCAATTGTAGGCGAACCCTCCTAAAGCTGAATTTGAAGGGACCATATTCAAGCTCAGAAAGAGAAATAAAATTTCGTCGTTGCTTATTTACGTCCTCCATAAAACGCGAAATTAGGCATTTTCACGTCGTAGTCGTGCAAAAACGGGAAAGAAATGAACAAAAAAGCGTGTTGCACGTGCGAAGTTGTTGTTTTGCTAATTAAACCTATTGTTTTTTTGACGTTCTAGTTGTCGTCCGCGTCGTTGGATCTTAAACCCTAAATTCTACAAACGACCGGTTTCAATAGACCGGCGAAATTTCCCATTTTATTAAAGCACTGAGGTTACGACAACTTCGAGTTAAACTGATTTCAAGGGTTGTCAAAGAGTCCAGCGATTCCTTTTTCCCAGGTGAGCGCCGACTCATTTCGCTTCAATATTCAGGAAAGCTCTCGATCTTTTTACGCTTTCATTGCCTCTCGCCCGACATGTTTTGCACGGCGTTTGGTCATGCGAAACCTCCACGAAACATCCACGCCTCGCGCGAGGTAACTTTATCCCGATTCTAAAAATAACTCGAGACGAATTACCTATGGAATTGGGTGTATATGGGGAATGCCCTCTCTGTCCCCTTTATAGTCTCTTGGTGTTGGCATATTGGCAACGATGTCACTTCCTTCGAATCGAGGCCCTTGGTTTTCGTGTATTCAAACCCGCCTAAACGGGTACATCGCCCGGGGGGGGAGGGGGGGGGGGTATAATCAAAGGGTGCCTATGACTAACTTGTGGATTAATAATTAATTATTATTAAAATTACTATTTTAGAAATGAAAGCTGATAATTAATTTGCAATTTAAGTCTGCCAAAAAATGAATATATATGTTTTTAAAAAACGAAACAAGACAAAACAAAAACACGAAGGAAAAAAAAAGGAATTTCATTCGGCGGGAGTCGAACCCCAGACCTTTAGTGAAAAAAGAAATATTTCATTTCAGAATGATATTTCACAAAAAACCATGAGACTGGGAGTCTTGTCAACCTTTATATAGAGAGAAAACCGTTTACATAAAAACCCATAAAACGGCCATAAATCGGCCCGTGGACCACACAGGAGAGACGTAACACACATTCTAAGTAAGGTAAGCTGTTTTTTATGGAAATCCTTTCATTTTCGTAGGTTACAGAAACGATAGGTTTTTTTCCCATACAAATCCTTATATTTTGAGTGTTACGCAACAATACCGATGCTCGCCGATGCTCATATTTCGAACTTGGGCTACCTGTGGAAGGGTAGACTACGAGTAGTCCCCCATTTTTCCTCAGGGATAGTAGAGCGAGCGAAACGCGAGCGCGCGTGAAAATCACCCAACGCGAGAAAAGGCGACACGCGGCGGGGAGAGAGATTTGGATATCAATATCCGTCCTGCTAAAAAAGCTAACGAGCTGGGCCCAGCGTGACAAAACATTGCAGGAAACCGTCACATTCACGGCCAAAAAGAAAATCGCTTAAAATTATTCAGTTCCAAAAGGCAATCGCCGAAGAAATTAAACAACCCAAAACCCTTATTGAGCCGCATTGAAGAGCTTTACTTTTCAAAAGAGGTCAAAGAAATGCTCTTGCATCAGAGGGCAAATCATGCCGACCATAAACAATAACCGCAGAAAATTAATATGCGTGTCACGACCTCTCAGTATGAAATAAGCGGCAAAAATCACATTTGCTCAGTCAAAACGTTTTCCTCGAGAGTATAATCTACCCATCAGCGAAAAAAATTCATTGGAACAAGCAGCATTTTGGCATGAGTAAAAGTCGTGTGTTGCTTACACTATCAACTTCTTCACGCGAAACAGCCGTGAAGAAAATTATTATCTGGGTTTTTTTTTGCTTGCAATAAATATCCCCCGCAGTTTACCGATGACAAGAGCAATGACAGCTCAATAAGGGAAGGAATCCCATTGGATGCGCTTAATTGATTTGGAAGGGGATACGAACTTCACACTCAAAAATCAGTCGGCCGTGAAGGGTCAAAAGCTTGGGCTTTGTCTGTAGTCCCTAGTCCCTCATTTTTCTCTCTCCCCGCCGCGTGTCGCCTTTTCTCGCGTAGGGTGATTTTCACGCGCGCTCGCGTTTCGCTCGCTCTACTATCCCTGAGGAAAAATGGGGGACTACTCGTAGTCTAACAACATGCAACTTCATCACAGTACAGAGTAACCGTTGAATGTTGATCGTTAACAAACATTGCGCAATTTTTACAACCTTTAAGCGGACACTTGGGAAGGTCCCTAAGGTGTCTGCTTAATAGAGGTTTCACTGTGTACAAATTGAACTAGTCGATTTGATTTCGAAGTAGTTTTGGAAATCTGGATTTATTTTTTTGTAGTGGACGTTTTCATCGATGTTTCTTTGGTACGCATCGTAGTTTCGCAAGGTCTCTATTTAAGCCACCTTGTATTGACTTCAATTGTGGATGATTCCTTGGAATTACAGTATAATTGCCTAAACGTCATTGAAACTTTTCACTTAACATTAAAAAATTATTGCTTTTTTTGTATTACTGTTGGGAACGTGAAGTTAACGTTGCGCCCGTTGCAGGACGGAACAAGCTCAAGTACCAAACAGTAAACGTTATAATATTTTTCCAGTCTAGAAACAGAAGGTACTAATACCTCTAAATCTTAAATGTAGGCATGTAACCTTAAATTGGGTCACAAAACAGTGTACGATGTACAGATTCAAGTAGCAAACTCTCTGAATATGGTAGCTGAGTCAAAACTTACTGAGCAGTTTATCTAAGTTCTACTACCATGAAAATTTTTTTCTTTTAAAAAACCGTCTTAAGACCACAGGCGGACCATCTGAACTGTTCGAGGGATCGTGATGTCACGCGCGATATGTTATCCCATACATTTACTGTATTTTGTAACGCCCGCACTCGGCTTGATTCATTATGAATAAAGATAACTTACCGTATGTTTCTGGTGTCGTGTTCTTTGTTTTTGTGGCGCTTTCAGTCGGAGGTGTCAGTTCAAGCGACTGAGAGCGCAAAAAGGGTGCAAAATTCTGTGTTTTATGAAGCATTTCTACCGATCACTTGAATCAAGCCGAGCGCGGGCGTTACGAAATACCGTAAATGTATGGGATCACATGTTGCGCGTGACATCTAGACTGCGAGAGATACGATAATTTTGGTACAGTGAGACAGGCCATCGCGTGATACATAGAGGTTTAATTCACAATTTTTAATCAATTCTCGTGCTTCTTGTGCCTTTGCAAAAAAATCAAGAAGTGCTACACACTAAATCTACTTACTGTTAAAAAAATATCATTTTTTCATAGGTTTAATGCAAGCCAATAATTAAACCAACTCGTGACGGGAATATCTCGGTGAGCATTCGGAAGTCAGCCAAGCGTGGTCATTGCACGCGTGCTGAACAAGAATGCTGTATAATGACAGACTAGAAACAATAGACAACTCCCAAAGCACAAACTCAGCCAAAACGCTAAAAATCTTCAATGTTTACTCAAGTTTGGGCTTATAGAAGATAATGTCACAGTTTTTTCAATGACCATGAAATTCGGAGCCCGGGTAGTTAGTCAATCAATTGTGGCCCTGAAAAAATTGGAAGGAAAAAAAAACTACGAATTTTTAAGAAAATGCTTTTTTCGTGAGAAGGACTCTTAAACGCTGACAAACGTCAACAAATAGCGAAAACTATAATTTCTATATGTTTGCTTTGCTCGAAATCGCCCTCATTTACAAGGCCCTAAAGCGTTTTGCTGACTTGCAAGGACCCATCTGTTATAACGATGCCCAAAATAAAGAGATGAAT
>OZ037993.1:28862082-28869582 GCA_964035705.1 Porites rus
TTTAATAGACAATTTGTCAAGTATTGATGAATATTTCCTCTTTAATTTGTTTCCTCTGATCTGCAATTACAATTTATAAGGTGCAGTTTTAGAGGTCATCTTTAAAATAGAAAAATTTCAAAGGTACTTGATTCTTATCTCTTAAATATTTCTTGGCATAACCTTCCCACTATGATTTGTTCATCACGTACTTTATTTGTTGCAAGTTTTGTTTCATTAGTATTTACTCGTTTAATAATTTTTCACGTGCAAATAAAAAAGCGTCGATCATACAGTCAACTCTCCACACTTCAGCAAACCATCTAATATTTTACACATCCACTGTTAGTTTTGTTGGGCTTCTAGCATTTAAAAAAGGACTTTTAATTAGTTATTTTTATGTATAGGAATGTAAAGCAAGTGGCTAAGCGCTAAAATTACGCATTTCTGGGAATAATTTCTTTTTACATAACGTATCCAAATCAGATTCATCTGAATAAAAAATAGCCATACTTCATTGTGCTACTGCCATGCTAAGCTGGACCGACTGTAGCTCGACTGCAGCACGACACTAGCCCAACTTGGTTTCAGACGTCGAACTTAATTCAGTCAAATAGAACGGCTGTTGCCAAAAACAAAACACAAAAATAAAAAAACAGTTTAGCAAACTTTTAAATGTATTTAAATGTATTTATAATTTATGAATTGAGATTGGCACAGCAGTAGCACATTGTTTGAAACCAAGTCGAGCTACTGCCATGTAGCATGGCAATTGCTTGCCGTGCTACGCAGCAGTAGCACAATTTGGTTTCAAACGTCATGCTACTGACGTGCTAAAGTCGAATTTAATTCAATCAGTTGAGTTCGGCACGGCAGTAGCACAACGTTTGGCCTTAGCAAGTTGCATATGCCATCAACAAAATCCACTTGATCCACCGAGATCCATTTTGCCTTGATCTCCCCAAGTAAGGTTAATGCTACCCACCCTTACCGAATCCATCTCACAGATTACAATTGAAATTGGTTAAAACTGTTTCAAGCACCAGCAATAAAGTATACACTCGATCCACACTGGTATGGCGTACACTGTATTTAGGAGTATTTTATCAACGTATTTAAGTATTAAAAAAATAATACTTACAATCAACTCTACACCAAACATGGTTCCATGATGGAGTGTTATTTCGCCAATGTACCGCACAACTCCGTGTAATTTCTTGGAAACTCCTTTCACTTCCACAAACACATTTTTTCCGGGTACAATTTGTCGCCCGAAATCTAATCGTTTCCTGTTAATAAAAGTTTGATATCTCGAACCTGCTGAAGAAATAGCCAAGAGTAGGTTATTATCTTCGATCGTAAGTCGCGTTATGTCTCCTGTACGACAATCAAGACGTAAATTTTTCCGCTCAATTCCAGCAAGAGCTATTCTTGTTGAGTCGTAAGGTTGCTCTGTTTCTGGAAGAGCCTCCAATAACTCTCCTTTTAATAGCTGTGTAGGTGTTGACTTCATTGCACCAAAAGACAACATGCTTCTCTCCATCATATAGCCCACACGATCTTGAACAAGAATATAATATCTTTTTCTGTCACTCTCCATAACTGTTTGATATGCTTCTCTCTTGCAAAGGTCCACACGATCTTGCACAAGAATGTATCTTTCTCTGCGATTCTCCATAATTGTTATCCCCCCAATACTCCTTTTCTGTCCTCTCTTTCAGTATGGATAATAGAAAGAGCGGGTGGTGGAGGGCAAGAAAGCATCTCATGTATAACTCACATAGTGTATCGCAAATTTACCTGCGTACGTTTCTCCTCGCTCTTCGCTTTATAGTGGGGACGTTTTCCAACGAAAAAGTAAATTTGCGATACACTTTGTGAGCCATACATGAAATGCGGAAGCCCAGGGGAGCCACATAGTGATTTCGTTTTTATTTTTCACTTTTCGGTTTTTATTTTTTACGTTTCCGTTTTTATTTTTTACTTTTCCGTTTTCGTTTTAAACTTTTTGATTTTCACTTCGCCATTTTCCCTTAGGGACTGTGCAATAATTATCAGGAGGGGGGGCCTAAATCAACAAAACTCAAAAACCCAGGCATTGTTTGGAATACAAGACAGCCTTTATTAATCATTACAAAATTCAATACATGGTAAATAACTAAAAGGTAATATTTAGTATACAAATAAAGTGCTCCAAACCCAAAACGTGGAAAAATGGTGGGAAAAAAATGTAGGTTATTAATAATAATAATAATAATAATAATAACTAGTGGGAAGAAAGGATAACTTTAGCAATAACATTGATGGATTCTAAGCGGACAGAGAGTGGAACCGTGAGCTAAAGCAGAACAGGATCAGAATGCCAGTCCCCAAGAATCTGTTAGACTAAACTAGCACTGTATCCGTCTGTAACCCTTATTACAGTTGTGGTATCCCTGTCTACCGTAAAACTACTATGTCCTAGGTACTAGACACATGGTATTATGAAATCTCTCGTGCCAAAAAACTACTGTGATGCTGTACTAGTCCTGCCTCCCAATGTGACGCCTTCCTTTGAGATTTAGAACCGCATCAGTCGTCTCAACTGATGCACCCCCCTAAAACCAGAGGGGGGCCTTAAGTTAAAATAATGGAAAGGAGGTAGCCTGCAGTGCAGGCGTATTTTGGGTGGGCGAAACCTTGTTCGTGTTCGTAATATTGTTGTAGCCGCCATCTTTGATTTTATGACAGTACGTGGAAGATTGGGGAGAGTAGAAATAGTAACCCTTACGGTAGGTGCGAGGGCGAAAGAAGGAAAGGGGGGAGGGGGAGGGGAGAAAAAATACTCTCTTCTCTCTCCCCGCCCCCTCCCCGCTCCCTTTGACTCGCCCCATCTCCTCCTCTCTTCGGGAAGTTTCAACATGGCACTTTCGCGGGCAAATTTCGTGCTCAAAGAAAACGCCTGCACTGCAGGCTAGAAAGGAGGGGGGCTCTACATTAGATTTCTCAAGTAAGTTGAGGGGGGTCTTAATTAAATTGCACAAATTCGATAATGAATAAATAAACATTTTCCAAATAGACAGATGCCACTCCTTTGACTATCAATAATGTCTAAATATTGCATCAACATAAACACATGCTTTAACTTATTTAGAATGTCAACATATGATAGATTGAAACAATCGTTCATGCACAGAAGTCACAAACCACGTTGTGAGCTTTGCCAATAAAACATTTGGCATTTAAGAGGTCCCGCAGACATGCCAGGTTTGTTCTTGATTTAAACAGCGAGAGGGTTTCTAGGTCTACAGTTTCTAGCTGAGGAATGCCACATGCTTCTGTTTCATAGTTGTCATCACTTCATAGAGCACCAAAAATTCCTTGCAATGAAAGCAAAGAAACGGGCAACGGAAAGGAACAAACTTCCAGACATTAATTGGTCCGACGAGGTTGAAGTCAACTCGCTGTCTGCAAGTAAACTGAAACTCTAACTAAAGGAACACGGTTTACCCGTCAGCGGAGGGAAAGCAGCACTCGTAGCTCGTGTTCTAGGTGCTGGGGAAGCTCAAGGTAAAGAAAACCCGATGAGCAGCAATCTAGCAGTTCCGAAGACTGAACAATCAGACGATTCGGAAATTGACGATTATGAAGAACAAAGTTTCGAGGTGCTCTTCATCCCTGACGACGCAGTGGAATGCGTTGCAGTACGGTGAATAAAGGTACGGGTTAGAGAGGGGGGGCACATCATAATTTTGAGAGAACGTGATGGGGGGTCAGAGCTAATCTCTAATTTTTCCTTTGGTGAAGCTCATTTTAGCACCCCCCCCCCCCCCCCCTCCTTCCTGATAATTATTGCACAGTCCCTTACGGCTGAGATTTCGGTTTTTATTCCTCAAATTTCCTTTTTTGTGTTCAATTTTTTTTATTTTACCCAAAAATTTCGTTTTCTTTTTTAACCTATCCCTTTTTGATTTTCAGTTATTTATTTACCGTTTTTTAGTTTACCAGTTTTTCTCATTTTTAGTTCTCGTTTACTTTCTTTCGTTTGATAAAAGATAAAAACAAAATCCAATACCAATTTTTAAAATACTAAAACTAAAACAAACGAGGTAGACCACAGCGCTTTTCGGTCATTTCAATTCACGGCGGCTTCAATTAGTACACGTGGTTTGTTCCAAGCGGAGATCATCCTCTCCTAAATTGGTTGTTTTTTTATCAGAAACCGTGAATATGGCAAGTTCTAAGAATTCAGGCTAGTTTCTTTATGTTTTTGTTGGACTTACGCATTTCAATTAACTTATTTTGCGAGTTTTTGTGCACTGTTTCTCCTCTAAGGTGTTTTGGACCACAAAGGCATATTAAGGGGTTGCTGTAACCTGTGCTCCTGCGTGACCTACAAGGCATGACAAGGCGGCCAGTACCTCTAATAAATGTGCTGAATTTTTCTGCCCTTCCTCCATAGTGAGCTACCGTTTTTCATCTTTTAAATTTTCCTTAAGAAAAGGCAGCAAACAGATGCTCAATTTAACTAGGTTTATTATTCATTCAAAATATTTTCCCGTTTCTGATTGGCGAAAAGCACACGTTCAATTCACCATAACCAATTACTCATTACCAAATTTGGACGAATTTTGTGTTTAACGTGGAAATGACGTCAAAATGCAGCCTTTTCGCAGGTTAAGGCACCGTTAACCGAGAAGACCTGGGGACGAGGTTGAGTTGTTTTGGTTGTGAACTTGTAAAATGGCGGACATGTCACTCGTTTCAAGAGTAAGAACTAGGCGAAAAAATGGCTAAAAACATGGCAAGAACAGCAAGAAGACAACTTGAAGGGCGACATCTCCTATTTGAGAATATTTGCTGAGCTAGACAAACCTAAACGTGCACTATCGAAGATGAACTTAACATCGATGAATCGATCGAGGTAAGCATGTTTTAGCCATGTTTTTAAACTAGGAATTATTTTGAATGAATAATAAAACAATATTGAATTCGGCTTTTGTATCATATGAAGAATTATGGAGATCTTGGAGGGTGTTTTCCGCCTCGGCCTACGGCCTCGACGGATAACACCCTCCGAGATCTCCATAATTCTTCATATGATACTCAGCGTCATTCATTAATTGTTAAATTACAAGAGAGCATAAAGTGACCCTTTGTTTTATCTTGAGTATTAGATTTCTGAGGTATCCATCGCAAGGAACCTACTCAAGCTATCAAAATTGTATAGCATTTTTAGTTTATCTTTGTATCTGTCTTTTGATGTAGAAAAAAAATGTCTTTTTCTCGTAATTGGTCGATGGTCCGGTGATGAAACACCACTACGTACATCACCCCGTCCGCGTTGGGGGTCTACATACATGATGGGCGTTGGCGCGGTTTGTTTTATTTTTCCCCCAAGGAAAAAATGTATTTCTTTGTGCTTAAAAATACACACACATATTTTGTACTTATTTATATTCAGGAGGCATTGTCCGGATGTACTGGCTCAGACGGGTGCCAGTGCAAACAATTTGTCAAAGTGGCGTATACAAATGACTGTTACACTTGTGGACACTTCGGCAAAAAAACATAGAAACGTGGGGCGGATCTCTGTGGAAGGTTAGAGCCATTAAATCAATTTTAATATAATCTTGTTCTCTTTGTGAAAGAAGAAATATCTTTCCTATTAATCATTAATTATTCTTATTACTGTTTTTCATTCCATTTTCCTTGTCACCTTACAGTGAAGCATTAGCCATCACAGGGCCCGGTGTCAGAAGGCCCTGGGGTAAAATTAAATGAAGATCAAAAGGCTTTACGTAAGCTGTTAATTTCCTTCATAATAGAGAATTTATTCGCATCGGTGTGCTTATAAATTACCCTCATTTCCCCGGTGAGAAAACCCCGGTGGCGAGGTAGCTGTGATATCATTACAAGTATTGGTTCACTTTCCTCAAGAAACGGAATAAAGAGGGGAATAGGCCGGGCAGGAAATTGCTTTGCAAGACAGGGTAAATGAACGAGCTCTAACAGAGACTACATCCTTGAGAGTTTTCTGACTCGGTTCGGTTGACAAAGCAAAGGTCCTTGACGAGCGTATCCCCTAGAGTTCGTTAATGGCAAGCCTATCTTTAATCTTCAGGGCTCAGCGAAATGCTTCAGCAAAACAAAGTAAAAAGAAGAATGTCTAGGGACATCGGTTCGGGGAGCAAACCCAAAGAAGGAAAGACGTCTAGGGATCCAAACACCCCTCCTTTCGAAAGGTTTGAATAATAATAATAATAATAATGGAATTCGGATCTGTTGGTTTTTGAGGAGAGGGGAAAACCGGAGTACCCGGAGAAAAACCTCTCGGACCCTCATATGGCGTCGACGCCGGGATTTGAATGCGGACCACATTGGTGGGAGGCGAGTGCTCTCACCACTGCGCCACCCTTGCTTGAATTTTTTAAACAGTCTTGAATTATTTTACAGTGGCAGAACCAGGGGAGGGGCCGGGGGGCCCCGGCCCCTCCTTTATTTCTAGATCAAGGGGGCCGGAGGGCCGGAGGGCCGAAAAAAAAATTTTAAGACCGGGCCTTCTTCTTATCTCAGGGTCTGGATGACCGGGCCCCCTCCCTTTTTGAAGGTTTGGATCCGCCACTGATTAAGTAATTTCATTTATTGTTTTGGTCTTCTGGTACTATTTCTTTGTGGCCTTTTTCAAGTGCTGTTGATGTCCACTTCTACGGTTTAATAATATCAATCCGATAGCATTACCTAGTATTACGTGCAATGTGACTTTACACTCTGGGAACTTGGATAAGACGAGTTTAAGAGAAAAGTGTAGAGGTGTTTATCCGGTGCTAAGAGGCCCAATTTTTTCGAGTTATTTGATGACATTTTGCCTGCGTAAAACGTGATTATATGTGTGGTTGTGGATAGTGTCATCAGTGTCCCTGATTGTGTAGAATGAGATTTTTTTTGCTAACCCGTTTTTCAAAAATCCAGGTATATATGTAACCAGTAAATTTATCCTTTGCCTTTCGCAGCCCAGCGATTTATCATACGGAAATATCAGCGAAACATCAGTACAATCTATACAAGAAGCAAGAAGGGTAAGTTATGATTGTCTTCAGAATCTTGGAGGGATTTTACTTGAACTGTCAAATGGGTAGTACATAATACCACGTACGTACTATATATTGTGCACTAATTCTACTGTCCTTTTGTTCACCTCGCTATATATATTTTACCTTAGTTGTCAGTAGTATCTCTTTCACGGCTCAACTACACTAACTACATTTCTAGAACAAGTTATTTTGGAAAATCTTTATAAAACCACTCCATAGTTGTGGGTAGCGATTGATTCGAAATCTGTGTCCTACGTCGGAGCTCAACGATAAAAATCATTCTGAAAACTTTAGCTACTACGTAGGTAGCAACAGCAACGACGTACAGTCTAATATCTACTTTACTTTCTCTGTATTTTTTTCATTATTGAGCAGATCAAATATGTACAACTCCGCTAGTAGCAAAGCAACAGCTGCTTCCAAGGATAAACACACTAGTCTGAAGTCT
>OZ037993.1:28874582-28889582 GCA_964035705.1 Porites rus
CTAACGACGGTTTACAGTTTTATTCTCGGATCAAGATTTTCAGAAGAGCTCCGTTTTGCCAGGTAAAAAGGAACGCTCTCAAAACATACCGTAATACCGTATTTCCTCGAATAATGGCCGGGGACGATTATTTCGTTTTTCGCATCAAAAGGGGGCGATTTTTCGAGGGAAGGCGATAATTTCAAATAAAAAAGTTTGCTCACTGAAAGTCGTGCGCTAAAAATTTGGTTTTATTATCCCATTAAGTCAAAAACTTACCACATCAAATAAACTGAATATGGGCTTTTTAAGTGTTCCAAATATGGTTCCTAGATTAATTTTAGAGCTTGAATCGTCACTGATCAGTTTTGATGTACCAGATTCCACTTCAACTTGACAAGGAGGGCACAAAAGAAAGAGATGGAGAGTAGGGTAAGGGGTGGGGGGAGGGGCGATTACTTTTAATATTTCCATCAAAGGGGGCAATTATTCGAGGGACGGCTATTATTCGAGGAAACACGGTATTTAACACAATGTCGTTCACGTATAAAAGAGACCTAAAAACTTGGTCATCTCACGTCAACACAGTAGACACGGCAATTGAAAGAAACTTACAGAAAAGCGTGATGTACGCACGAAAATGTTGTTTCGCAACCCGGTTTTACAGTGATTAAACAAATTGGACTCGCGCTAAGCAGTCGCCCGATCCATTTCAGCTAAAACTGGAATCCAAAAGACTTTGGCCTATTTCCCTCACGGTTTCAGGATATGAAAAGGTGTTTTTTTTTCTTGCAGATACTCTTCAAAGGAAGATAACATCCACCGAACAAAATGTTAAATTGCGTATTCCGTTCAGGAGGGAGGGAGTGGTTTTAGTCAGAAATTTAGACACTATTTCGTCTTCCAATAGCTGCGAACGCCACTTTTCCTCTTCACTATGACCCAAGCATTCTCGTTTCTAGGCAAATATACCAACCTTATTTCCAAGCAAATATATCATCGAATCCATTGACTGCATCTTTCAAACATGCAGGGTAAGCGCCTGTTGGTTATGAAGAATTAACCGAGGGGATTAGAGCCAATCAGAAACGGCGAAATGTTTGGAATGAATAGTTAATTATCGTATTGTTTACTTTCAGGGTCATAAAAATAAAACCATTTATTTGATTTGCGGGAAACTGCATTATATTTTTACGAGTGAAACAGGTTGACTTTGCTATGACAACTCGAAGACTAATAACGGAAAATTTTCAGTGGTGCTGATCGCTTTCGTATCTCTCTGTTAATAGTGTCGTAGTTATGCTAAATGTTGGGAGTTGTTGCCCCTAAAAAATCCAGTCGAGCCACATTAAGAGAGGAAAATATGTCGAACTTCAATGGTATTCCCTATGACACCAGTATCTCCATTGAGAAATCTAACTTCATGATAGAGATTTGTCATAAGCGGTGAACGGTAAATCCCCTGAGCACCAGAGGTTTTTTCTTCTCGAGTGAGACGGGATGATTCGGTATTGTACGTAGGCCGACAGATCCTCGGCATGCACTAAGTGAAAAGTCTTTGGCTCGCTGGATAGGTCTGACGAGGTAGTAGCCCTCTTCTTGAGCTCAAATAGTTGGAAGCGTTGCGAAAGAAAATTCGCTCTACTAGCGAAATTCGCCCTTTTCCCCTCTCGTGTCTTTCACCATTAACGCTGCTCCTTAAATTTTAGCGCCTTTTGGTTGAGGGAGCATGGTTAAAAATATTCCACAATAATGTGTTCCATATTTGGTCTCTTCTCAGAGTCTGACTGAAAAAACTGTCGTATGAGGCCCCGAAACAAATGATTTTTTACCAGGGCAACTTGTTCCTCGCTCTAGTTTGGATCTGGCATCTCCCGGATACACATCTCGCACAGGAGAAATCCAAACTGTAGACATCGATCTACCAACAAAAAGACCAATACATAATTAAAGTCATTTACTATAGGGACCTTTCGCTAAAACCTTACTTGGTTTTGGATAAATAATGACTTCAATGCTGAATACGTACCCTGCCACTTTGACTAAATTTGACGACAGTTTAAAAATTTCCAAATTTACAGGTTGAGCCACATTACGAGAGGAAAGTATGTCGAGAAGGATTTGTATGCAAAACCACTCAACCGTGACTAGGTGACAAGAGTTGTTTAAGGGTTAAATAATAATAATAATAATAATAATAATAATAATAATAATAATAATAATAATAATAATAATAATAATAGTAATAATATAGATTCTCATTAAGTGTATTTCTGTCCCCAATGCGCTTTACATTATGAAAGCCTATTAAAGATCATTACATTTCGTTATTTAACGACTTTAGGCTATGTGAAATTATACATCAAGTATTGTTAAACTTTAAAAATCCTAATTGTAAAACTTTAAAAATCCTAAAATGTTTAGCATGAAAATCAATTGTGACATTATACATCAAGTATTGTAAAACGTTAAAACAATCCTAAAATGTTATGGTTGTCAAACTTTAAAAATCCTAATTGTAAAAGTTTAAAAATCCTAAAATGTGTGGGGGTGTGTTCGAGCAACTCGCTCGCTACACGACGAGGTACCAGGAATCTGATTTACATCTTGGCCTTTATTCTTCTTATTCTTCTTACAACTTCCGCTTACTCTACTTCTACTCTACTTCTCCTACTCTTCTCTACTTCAAGTATAGTAGCGGTTTTAATAGCCAAAGCTGGACATGTTTGGGTTAGCTGACCGGAAGAGTTTCTATTGTATTTCTTATCGCTAACACTGCAACGGGTTTGCTATTGTCAGGGAATAGATTAGCTTCCGCACAGCCGCAGCTGATAATTACCAAGAACGAAGGTCAGCTCTAACACCACAAACACGACCACCTGTAACATTCCTAATATGGCAATAAGTAGATTCGCGAGCTAAGCATAACTTCAAGTACAAGTAAAAACAAAAGATCAAAACAGGAAAACAGTACGTGGACAAAATCAAGACTTGATGAAACAAAAACTAAACTCAAAAGTTAAGATAGATCCGTCTTAAAAATAATTTTCAAAATACTTCACAACATTCCTCCCCCCTTAGAAAAAGCATCGTCCTCGATGCAAAAAGACGTAATACATATAAATGGGAAATAACTGCGTTAAATATCAAAACAAAACTATCACACTACACAATATTAATTAAAACAAGATCAACTGTTCAATGTCAATAGTTCAGTGTTCAATTCATTGTTCTTGAATCTTGAGACTTGAAAACTTGAGCTAAATAAATTGATGACCGTGTTCTTGTGAAGGACTTGACTAGAGAACCACTTGAAAACGTTGAGAATTAACAGCATAAATCATCCTGTAGTAGCATACAAGACGGTTGCTAGAAATGCCATTTCAACTTGAATGTAGCGGATAACGCATACTTGGAAGACAAGGCTATCTTGTTTGTAAATGTTATGAAACACAGCTCCAAATGAAGCGAACTCGTCTGATGAAGACAGAAAGTACTGACCAGTGATAAGTATCAACAAGCACAGTTCTGCTTAACCGTAACAAAGAAGGGGTCAAACTCGACCAAACAGAGTAGCCCATGCCATGCGGAGTGATCAAAGTGTGTTTAGACTTCTTGGAGACAAACAATCGAGTAATGCTCAGATCCAATTCAGTAGTACAAAAAGACGAAAAACCATCGACAAGCCATCGAAGAACAACAGAAGAATCGGTGATTGTATACATGAGGAAATACCAATGCAAGCAACTTTACAAAATAACTATTACAAAGCCCGTAATATATCTGATAATCTAATTTCTGACGTCTTACGGTTATAATAACTATTTTACACAAACGACTTAATCAAAATAGCCACAGAAACAAAACATAAATATAGAAGCTAATAGATCAAAAGATTTTAAAAAGACATTAGATGCAATAATTTTACGTGCGCATAACATGATACTGACTATTGAACAACTACTCAACTTGCTTAAAATGAAGAACTTAATAACTGTGTTTATAATAACACTTCAGACACTAATGGAAAACTGACTGATAACAGATGGTGAACTTCTGACTTCAAAAACTTATCAAATTCGTGATATTGTAAACAACTCACAAAAAGATTATAGACAGACTAGAAAAACGGAGAGAAGGCGTTCATAAATTCATGGACAAGAACATCTTGGGTATCAATTCATGGATAAGAGAAAATCAAAGAAATATAAGCCAAGCAGCAAGGCAGAGTAAAAGAACTAAAATTATTTTTGTGATTGAAGATAATTATCAATGAGACGTCTATCCAAAATATGGTGTTCCGGTTCCCACGTTGATTGGTCCTTAGGAAAGAAGAGCCACTTGACCAAGTACTCGACCTTTCCATTTCTCTTTCGATGTTTTAGAATTTTTTCTGCACTAAACAGTTTCATTGTCGATAATAATTGCTTCCGGAGTTGATTCTTTTGCATTTTGAAGTTGATTCTTTGTCTTTTCGCGGTATGATTCTTTGTTTGACTCGTTCTGTTTTTGAGGCTGTGGGGACAATTGAGTCTCAATACTAACTGGATTTAAGTCAGTGTCTTTAGGATTCGGTTCAGCAGAAATTGGTTCAAAAAAATCTTTTGGAATATCAGATTCATTAATGTACGGCTCGGCAGGGTCATCAAAAGGCGGAGGGTCAATTGGTCTCAAATTAGGATCAACAAATGGCTTCATACGATTTGCGTGACACGAAAAAGCAACTTTTTTATTGGTGATTGTGCGCAACTTAAAATGAACCGGTGACAATTTCTCAACAATTCTGTATGGACCCAACCAATTATGCATTAACTTTTTGGATAACCCTTTTCTAGTTCTCGGGGTATAAACCCAAACACGTTGTCCAACTTCAAAAACAGGTTCTTTTGTCTTTCGATCGTAATAATCCTTCATTTTTTGTTGTGCGCGTTGTAAATTTTCTCTCGCTAAATTTTGAGCCAATTCGACTTTTTCGACAATACGTTTTCGATAGTCAAGGACCGAAGTACTCAAATTATCAGCCACAGGAGGCAAATACTTAACGTCAATTGGCAAGCGTGGCTCTCGCCCATAAAGAACGTAAAAAGGAGAATCCCCAATTGCATCTAAAACAGAAGTCCTATGCGCAAACAAAACAAGCGGTATAAACTCGTCCCAGTCTTTCTGGTTTTTGGAAACGTACATTGTACCTTTCTACAAGACCATCGGTCTGTGGGTGATAACTAGAAGTATTGACCTTTTGAATTTGAAATATTTTACAAACTTCTGCAACGACCTTAGATAAAAAGTTAGTTCCCCTGTCAGGGAGCAACACACGTGGAGCCCCATGTCTAGAAATAATTTCATCAATCAAAAGACGTTCAATAACAGTTGCTTCGACACTAGGTACTGGGAAAGCTTCGACCCAACGAGTTAAATAATCACTAAAAACTACAATATACCTACTGCCTTTACTAGAAGGTGGAAAAGGACCTAAAACATCAACAGCCACTCTGTCAAATGCACCCTCGACTGGAATCGGAAGTAAAGGTGCCTTTTTCGAATTTCGTGGAGACTTTCTCATTGAACACTCAACGCAAGACTTAACCCAATGTTCTACATCTTTAAACATACCTTTCCACCAGTATCTTTGCTTAAGCTTACTAAAAGTTTTGTTCAAGCTAAAATGAGCACCGGCAATATTATCATGTACATTGGAGAGAATTTCAAAACGTAATGCAGCTGGGACAACAAGCTGAGAAAAAGATTCACGAGCATTACGCCTTCGATTAAAATCAATGTGGTAAAGCAAACCATCTTGACCAATATAAAAATTATCGCTTGTGAGTAAAATTTTGCGTGCATCTTTATCGTTAGTAGGTAGGATATCATTCTCTAGAAAATCAATCATCACAGCTATTTCAGGATCTCTTCTTTGCATTTCTTGAGTGTGAGGCGTTTGAGGTTCTTCTTTCTTAAGCGAACTCATTTCACAAGAATCATAAGGACGTCTAGACAATCAGCAACAATCAGCATTACCATGGTTTCTACCAGGGCGATGAACAATATTAAA
Source organism: Porites rus (assembly GCA_964035705.1). Classification (NCBI taxonomy): domain Eukaryota; kingdom Metazoa; phylum Cnidaria; class Anthozoa; order Scleractinia; family Poritidae; genus Porites; species Porites rus. The sequence goes on from OZ037993.1 coordinate 28,880,614, forward strand.
GTCATATTGTTGCAAAAGTAAGGCCCATCTAGCAAGACGACCAGAAGCATCTTTAACATTCATTAACCAACGAAGAGAACTATGATCAGTAACAACAGTAAACTTATGATTGTGTAAATAAGGCTGAAATTTCTTAATACCCTCAACTAAAGCGAGAGCTTCTCTCTCTGTGGTACTATAATTTTGCTTTGCCTTATTCAAACCACGACCATTAAAAGCAATGACTACTTCGTTTCCATTTTAAATTTGTGCCAAGGTAAAACCAATACCAGTGGAGCAAGCATCAACAAATAGCAAAAATGGTTCCCGAAAATTAGGATACGCCAAAATGGGTGCAGAAACTAAGGCACGCTTAAGCTTGTCAAAAGCCTCAGCACAAGCTACAGTCCAAACAAAAGGAACGTTCTTCTTTGTCAAAGCATTCAAAGGGTTGGCAATATGTGAAAAACCACTTACAAAACGTCTGTAATAATTAGCAAGGCCTAAGAAACTCCTCAATTCCTTCAGATTTGTGGGGGTGGGGTATTCCTGAACCACCCTTACTTTGTCTGGGTTGGGACTAATCCCTTCTGGCGTAACTACGTGACCAAGATACTCTACTCTTTGTTTAACAAAACTGCACTTCTTTGGATTCAACTTAACATTGGCGTCACGCAATCTCCTAAAAACTTCCTCCTAATGGTCTAAATGCTCGTCTACAGACTTAGAGAAAATTATTATATCATCGATGTAAATTAAAGTTAAACGGTATTCTAAACCTCTCAAAATATGACCCATAAGTCTTTGAAAACTGGCTCCTGAATTCACTAATCCAAACGGCATTGTCAGAAATTCATAAAGGCCATTGTGTGTAGAAAAGGCTGTCTTCTGTTGCGAATCCTCCTGCATTTGTATTTGCCAAAAACCACTTTTTAGATCCAACACGGAAAACACGCTTGCACCAGCTAAAGAATCTAGCGCATCAGCAACTAAAGGCATTGGAAAGCTATCTACTTTAGTAACTTTATTAACTTTACGAAAATCAACACAAAATCTAAATGAACCATCCTTCTTTTTTACCAAAACAACTGGAGAGCTCCAAGGAGAGACAGACTCTTGAATTATTCCTTTTTCAAGCATTTCGTCTACTTGACGGTCAATCTCTTTCTTAACATCAGGAGATACTCTATACGGCCTTTGCTTAATAGGTGTAGCATCACCAGTATCAATGACATGCTGTACAAGGGATGTTCTACCCAACTGATCCCCAGGAAAAGCAAAAACATTACGATATTTATTAAACAAATTCTTAAATTTTACTTTCTCATTATCATTCAAAATACTATTCGACAAATCAGGAAACTCTGAATAATCTTTTGGCTGTTGCTGAACATCTGAAGAATTATGTTGAGCATCCGAAGAAATGGAATTTTTGCCAATCTCAAATGTCGCTAAATCATTATCAACACGTTCAAAATCTGCCAATTTAGTCCTACGAAAAATTTTAACTGGTTGAGCGGAGGGGTTTACCATCCTAACAGGAATAGTTGCATCATTAGAAACCTTTACGAGCTCTGACGCTCCAAAAACTGAGTAACGGTGAGGTAAATCAGACTTAGGCGTGACCAATCCATAAATTTCACTGGCACTGGTGTTTACGCCTTTCGGCACTGAACTTAATCTACCAATAACAACGACTTCTGATTGAGCGGGAATAGTAAAAGAATTATCAGCATGCACTGACAAAATACATTGATCAAAAACTTCAGCATCCAAATCATCACCAAAACTATCTGCAAAGGGGAGGGGATCCTCGGGGTGGGAAAATTCAGTGATGTTCTCCTTAAAATCAATTCTCTAACAATATTTTTGAAGAAAATCTCTGCCCAAAACAACGTCATGAGTTAAATCTTTGATAACATAGGCTTCAAAAGGAAAAACATCAGACTTAATAACAAAATTGAGCCATACTTTACCAAGAACGCTAAGAGGAGAACCACTTATAGTCGTTACACAACTGGTCGACGAGGAATCTAAACAACAATTTTTGTGACTAAGATACTTGTCCCAAACTTGAGAACTAATTGCTGTTACCGCTGCTCCTGTGTCAAGGAGTGCACCATAACTATTTCCTTTTATTGTTACACTTACATTAAAATTGTTACTCTCGAAAGGATGAATAGAATCAATTTTACTGGATGTGGCAGGCAAAGAAACCCTGTCAGTCACGTCGGTCACATATGTCCTTGTCTCTGGGTTACTTGCGACAGATAAGCCATAACACTCACTACAAACATTATTTTTAGCCCCAACGATATTTACTTCCAAATTTTCTTCATTTTTAGACTCAGGCGCCAACTGTTCTTCTTTTTTAATTTCTTCTTTACGGACTTCTCGAGATAAATTTTCACTTGAAGACTTCTCATAAACGACTTCACTTTTAGGAGAAAACATAGGTACATTTGGCGAATGACCATTTTCTTTCTCATTTGGCGATAACCCGGCGAATACACTATCAAATTTTGTTATGACCTGAGAAAGACACTTAATAACTCCAAACAAAATATTTTCATTAAGGACATCTTGAGGTTGGCAATCTTGAGTACACTCGTGTTGACATGTGACGGAAACTTGAGGTTTAAACATTTTAGACTTTGGCGTAACAACAGGCTCACAGGGATAAGACACAACATGGATAAACTCTTGAACATTCTTTTTAATAACATTCTCGGCAGAATTTCCAGAGTTACTGAAGGCACATTTATCAGAACTAGATCCGACGGAAGAATGGTTATTACTTGTAGAATTTTCAAGCGCCCCCATCACGGGTTCACTACCATACACGATAGGGGCGCCAGCCAGTTTAACTGAGCGCCTATTGTTCCCTGGTGAAAAGCATTCTTCATATTGTTTTTCCGATACAGGCCTCTAAAGTTGGGTTTCGAACTTCCGTAACTGCCCAATTTAGGATTCTTTCTGAAAACGCTGCCCCCATAACGAAAACGATTAAGTTTGCCCGATCGAAATTTGCGATTTATGCGATGATTTCCATTCTTTTGGAAATCTGTACTCCAGATATTAAATTCGTCCCTGACAGATTGTTTGATTTCCTCTTCTGAGGGGTTAGACTGTAGTTCTTCAAAATTCTCGACTTCTTGACCATTATTCGATTTACGGAATTTTCGATTTAGTTTTGCAATGTTCAATGCAGACTCAAAATCAGGCGGTTGTTGTAAAATAACATGTTCACGTATTTCAGGCCTTAAACCACGTACAAAAAAATAAAGCCATTCACTTTTAGGTAAGTTCAGACGAGAGCAGAATGGAAGAATATCGTAATAATAATCGGCAACAGTCTCCCCTAACAACTGACGACGTTCTTCTAATTTTTGCCTCAACTGCCATAGAGTTACTTTTGATTCAAAATGAGAAATTAATTTTTGTGACAAAACTTGAAACGACTCATTTTCATCAGCCTCTGTTAAAGTTTTAAACCACACGCTAGCGTGTTTTTTTAGAAAAAGGGGAAGACCAAGAGCTAATTTTTCTTCGTCCCAACCATTTAACAAACCGGCGCGTCTATAATTGACAAGAAACTCACGAACATCTTCTCTCTCGTCGCCATAAAATAGTGGAAACTCAACAACGGGCCTATTCATTACTTAAAAACGAGGCTCTGGCATTATTATTTTGTTTTAAATATAACTCTTATTCTACATATGACTAAACTTGGAAAAGAGTTCTCAGTTGCTTGCAATGGTAAAGTTCTTAGCACTCACAGATTTCCAGGGGCTGATCTTGTACTCTTCACCGAAATAACGAGTTCGCCACCAAAATATCAGCTTCTTCACCAAAATATCGAGTTCTCCACCAAAATAACGGGTTCTCCACCAAAATATGTGGGGGTGTGTTCGAGCAACTCGCTCGCTACACGACGAGGTACCAGGAATCTGATTTACATCTTGGCCTTTATTCTTCTTATTCTTCTTACAACTTCTGCTTACTCTACTTCTACTCTACTTCTCCTACTCTTCTCTACTTCAAGTATAGTAGCGGTTTTAATAGCCAAAGCTGGACATGTTTGGGTTAGCTGACCGGAAGAGTTTCTATTGTATTTCTTATCGCTAACACTGCAACGGGTTTGCTATTGTCAGGGAATAGATTAGCTTCCGCACAGCCGCAGCTGATAATTACCAAAGAACGAAGGTCAGCTCTAACACCACAAACACGACCACCTGTAACATTCCTAATATGGCAATAAGTAGATTCGCGAGCTAAGCATAACTTCAAGTACAAGTAAAAACAAAAGATCAAAACAGGAAAACAGTACGTGGACAAAAACAAGACTTGATGAAACAAAAACTAAACTCAAAAGTTAAGATAGATCCGTCTTAAAAATAATTTTCAAAATACCTCACAACAAATGTTAAGCATGAGAATCAATTCAAACGTTTCCTGAATAGAAATGTTTTGAGTTTTGTTTTAAATGTAGCAACACTGGCCGCCTTTTTGATATATTCTGTATATATTCTATCCATAACTGAGGTGCTGCAGTGGAAAACGCGCGTCCTCCATATGTTTTGGATTTTATGGCTGGGGTGCATAATAGCGATCGGATTGACGATCGTAGAGCTCTTGATGGATGATAATCCTTAATCAGAGGTTCCAGATATCCAGCAGATTGTCCATTTAAGATCTTGTATGTGATAACAAGAATCTTAAAGTGAATCCTTGCTTCCACAGGTAGCCAGTGCAGATTCTTTAATAAAGGTGTAATGGGGTCAGAGCTGCGGGCTCCTATTATCATTCAAGCTGCGGTATTCTGAATTCTTTGTAACTTATCTCTCTGGTATTTTGGGATGTCATATAAGAGACTATTGCAATAGTCGAGCCTGGAAATCACAAGGGAATTCACCTGAACATTTTCAATCCATCGGAAGGAAGGTACTTTCGAACACGAATAATTGATCTTATGGCATAACTGGTTTTTTGCACATTTCGTTGATATGTTCAGTGAAAGACAAGGTTTTATCCTAGCCTGTGTATTTTTTTGAGGGGAGGGGCGGCTGTACACAGGCTAAGTTTTATCCATGATGACACCAAAATTCTTGGCGTTTGGTTTCACTTCTACTGAGGTGTTAGCTAATGATAATGTTTCGTAAACTGTAGGTTGCTTGCTGAAACGCGACGTGAAATGTAATATTTCAGTTTTTCCAGGGTTGCACTTTAACATATTCTTAGTGTTCCATGCAAAAACATCATTGATGCATCCCTTTAGAACACCGACAGAGTCAACGGATTGTTTAGGATCGTCAATGACGATGTAAGTTTGGGTTTCGTCCGCATAGAACATGGAATCAAGACCTTGGCTACGTATAACATCTTGGAGAGGTGCCATATAAAGAGTAAACAGCAGCAGCCCTAGTATTAAGCCATGGGGAACGTCATACTCTAAACATCGTGGCGGAGATGTTGCATCCGCTATAGAAACTCGCTGAGATCGGCCAAGCAAGTAAGAGGAGAACCCGAGTTTAAGAGCTGTTTCTGTAAAATTAAAATATTTCCTTAGCCTCGCGAGGAGAATTTGGTGATCCAGGAAATTCACAGTGGAGTACTCTTTGTTTTTCGTCGTGATGGTCTGAAGAAGGATACATTAATTCCATTAGCAGGCCTTGTATTTTGCCAATGAAGAAAGCATTGAAGTCTCCAGCAAGCTGTTCAAGAGAATTATAACGAGGTAGCACAGTGGTGTTTACTGAGAAAAGGCCATCAATAAGTTTGAAAAGCTGATTGCGGTCTGCCTGTTCTATTCTTCTCTTAAAAAAGTTACGTTTGGAAGTTTCGAGTAGAGAGTTATATTCAGAGCGTTTTAATTCAAATTGCTGTTTGTCGGCTATAAGACCAGACTTCCTGAATTTACGCTCCAGCCTGCGTTTATCTCGTTTAGCTTGTCGTAGATTGTCATCATACCACGATGCTTGTGGACGGTGTCTAATCCATCGCGTTTTAATTGATGCAAGAGTATCATAGATACCTTTAAGAGCGTCATTATATAGGGAAACAAGGTCATCTAGTGATCATGTAGATGTAGAGCAGTCAATCTGTGAGAATGCATCAGCAATATCGCGTTGTAATTTAGTGACATCCAAGCTCTTTGTTGGTCTAAATGTCTTCAGTATCTTTGCAGGAGGTGACTTGGAGTGGTTGATTTCGCAGCATATTATTCTGTGGTCAGAGTAAACATAAGCAAGTACTTGGACATCAGCGATCATGTCTTCTTCCTTCCTAGTTATGATCAAGTAGAGGGTGTGTCCATGTCGATGAGTAGGGCTCTTAACATCTTGTATTAGGTTAACAGACTCCAAGAGATCAGTGAACTTAAGAGCATCGCGATGATTCAAGTCATCGACATGGAAGCTGAAGTCTCCAGCAATGACTAGTGGATAAATATATTCTTCCATCAGATGTTCGATAAGCTGAGAGAACTCTTCGAAGAACATCGATACGGTCAACTTGTTCTTCCTGGATGGTGGTGGACGATAAATTATAACCAAGTGTGCCTTGAATTTCGCATAACAGATAGTAACGTCCAAGTGTTCAAAGGATGTACACTTAGGACTTGCATTCTTAACGGTGTTGAAAACTTTCCGAAAACAATGCAACACCTTTTCCGCCTTTTGCGTTTTCTCTCGGGGTTTGAAATAACTTTGAAATCTGTCAGTGAAATTTAAAATTTCAGTGAGTGAAGTATTATTTCCATTGCTCGCCAGCCAGGTTTCAGTAACTGCAAAAATATCTAGTTTATTAGATAACATGATGTCACATACTGATGCAGATTTCTTTTGCAGAGATTGAGCTCCAGAGCGCCAGTCTAATTTTATTTGCTGTCATTTCCTCTTGACTGTGTGTGTTGTTTATTTTGGTTAAATTGCCCGGATTCCTTAACTGAATACAATTAGTTGGATATCTGTTTCGAGTAATACGAACTGAGATTTGACTTTCATTTGACATTATTTCGTGTGTATTTCCGTTGCTAGAAATTAGGTTTCCAGTAGGTCTAAAGCCAGGTTGAGTGGGCCTTAGAGGAAACTGTTCACATTGCCTGACGTAACATAAGTTATTCAAGTTTGCACCTTTCCATGAATTATGCTTAAACTTTAAAACTTCATTACGGCACCGAAGGGCAGAAATTTGTCGATGTTCATATCGTAGAGATAATCCTGCACGTATTCCTCGTTTTCGCAATATCTGACTGCAATAGGCTGAGTTTTTCCGAGTTATTCGATGATATTTCGCTTATGTTGAACGTGAGAAGATTATGCGTGGTTGTGGTAGTCTTATCAGTGCCGCGAAAGTGTGTGATTGGCCGTATTTATACTAGGAGACGTCTTAGACGTCCAGACGCATTAAACGTCAGACGGTTAAGTGCGTCGTTAAGTGCGTCCCGTTTTTATACTAGACGTCTTAAACGTCTGAGACGACTAATTCATCTGTTAAGTACGTCGATCGGACGCACTTAACTTCAGACGTCCTATTCGTCTGACGTGTAATGCGTCTGCCTTATATCCAGTATTTATACTAGACGTCTAAGTCGTCTAAGACGTCTTAGACGTCCTCTAGTATAAGTACGGCCATTAGAGTGGTTTTCGTTTGAGTGTCGTAAAACCAAAACCAAAGTAATTACTCTGGCCAATCACATAGGACACAGACAATACATTGAACCAATCGAAACTCGAAGTAATTACATGTGGCTGACGCAAAGCGCGGGAAAATGCATGCGAGCGCGTCACAGTTGGCTTTGGTTTTACTTCTGATTGGATGAAAAGGTGGCGCGAATCTTTTAAGCCGATCGCATCGTGTAGAAAGTGCAAAACCAATTACTTTTCGACACTCAAATGAAAACCGCTCTATTAGCCTGCGTAGCTGGCAGGAAGTCGCGCAGGATTTTCGCGAGCCGCGAAGCCGCGAGGGAATTGACTTGTACCCACACTTCTCGCGACTCCGCCGCATAAACAATACAGCCAAACAATACAGCACTCTCACGCGAATTCCGTAACCCCCGCGCATCCCGCCAGCTATGCAGGCTACTTCATGTGTACTTACCATTCTCGTCGACATCGTCGTAATCATAACCGAACTCGAAAGACTTCTTAAACATCTGTTGATGAGTATACACAGGATAAAGTGGTACAATGACGTCATCTTTGTTGTGTCCGATGGCTGCGTCGTAACTTGAAAGAACCGAAAAGTTCTTGTTGAACTTGCAAAGCCATTTCTCATAAATACGATCCACAAGGGCACTAGACACCAGAAGGTGTATACTGGGCTGTGATAAAACCTAGACTAGATAGAAATTATGTATTGTATGAAAACGAGAAGTTTACCACATTAGACAGCTGACAGCGTTTACATGAAATGAAGAAGAAACCCTGCTAAGCCCACTTCCATCCCGGACACCATCCCAACCCACGGGTCTCATTAAACTGTTTGAACTGAGACTATAAATAGATGATTGATAATTCCAATGTTATTGATGGTCGATACAAAACAAGCTTAAGTTAGGTGGGTGTACCTTGTGGCACGAAATTTTTTGCGGGAGTTTATTTTTGCGGATTGGTGATTTTTTCTGTTTTCCGGAAACTAATTTTTGCGATTAGGACACATTGGTTTTTCTCGCTGAGGGTTTTTTTTTTTTTGCGATTTTCAATAAGTACCCAGTATCTTCCCTGCTTGCAGAGGTCTCTCACAACAAGGCAAAAATGAGAGGAAAAATGAGAGACCTCTGCTAGCAGGTCTAGCAGGGAATCAGTACCCATCATTGATATAATTTTTGTTCTTGCTAAGTACGTGCAATCAGGGTGCACGAGAAGTACCGTATTTCCTCGAATAATAGCCACCCCTCGATTAATCGCCTTCCTCGAATAATCGCACCCCCCCCCCCACCCTCCCTCCCAACAGCTTCTCCCCATCTGCTCTTTCTCATATCCCTC
>OZ037993.1:28897082-28980814 GCA_964035705.1 Porites rus
AAAACAAACACCGGGAATCCGGCTAAAAACATAAACTTAAGCTTTAAGCTTGAAGACTCAGGATTTTTTGAGACACTTTAATACTTGTCTTCGTGAATGAAAGTTGTTGTCTCTGTATATGTTTTACCGAATTATATTTCTTTTATTGATTGTCAGTAGTCTCTCTTGTAACTTTAATCGCTCTGCCGTTTGCTTTCAGTCGTTCAGTGAACATCGTTCGCTGGAGTACTCAAAATGCCGCGCGTTATGTAATGGTAACAGGACTGAGTGGAGTCCAATTCGGTCTGTAATCATACGAGTGATTACCAAAATCGGACGACCGAGTAGCGGGAGTCCGATTTGTTTAATCACGAGTATGATTACAGACCGAATTGGACGACACGAAGTTCTGTTACCAATTAATCATAACTTAAACAAAAATTTGTGATATAAAAGGCTATTTTTTAAATCAAAACACAAGAAATTCGAAATTTTGTTTTGCTAGCAGTGAAAAAAAAGCCATTTAAGCTGTTTAAGCGCGCGCGTGATGGCGCGTACTGTCCAATTACTTAGGAAGGACGCGTAACGTCCTATTAAACTGTCCAATTAAGGCTGAAATCAGGGCAGTTGAAAGCCAATCAGATTTGACAATTTTGTTATAGTTATGATTAACCGTGAAATAATTCCATGACATGAAATAAAAAATAAATTAACTCTATTAGTGGTCATTGAAACACTCTCAACAGCTCGCACTGTTAGTAATGGTAACAGGACTGAGTGGAGTCCAATTCGGTCTGTAATCATACAAAATCGATTAACAAAATCGGACGACCGCGTAGCGGGAGACCGATTTGTTTAATCACGAGTATGATTACAGACCGAATTGGACGACACGAAGTTCTGTTACCAATTAATCATGACTTTAACAAAATTTGTGATATATTAGGTTCTTTTTTAAATCAAAACACAAGAAATTCCGAGATTTTTTTTGCTAGCAGCGAAAAAAAACAAAAGCCATTTAAGCGCGCGCGTGATGGCGCGTACTGTCCAATTACTTTGGCATGACGCGTACTGTCCTAACTAAATGTCCTATTAAGGCTGAAATCAGGGCAGTTGATATCCAATCAGATTTAAGAATTTTGTTATAGTTATGATTAAACTGAGGACCGGCTGGCCGTATAGGTGATTTTGGAAATTTTTTAACGGTTTAGCTAAAAGCCCACGCGTGCTTCGATCGTCCTGAATGTTGAATGAGCGCAATTTGTATTGCAAAATTATGAAATACTGCATTCTGTTGTCCGAGGTCTGTATGATAAAAACAGTGCCTCATGGCACTGTTTCACCTCAGATGTGATGTCTAAATGGCATAAAAGGATGGTTTACACCGGCGCACCCAGATTTGTTGGCAAGACTTTGTAAAGTAAACTTGTCGAACGCAAAAAAATTCGGCCTGATTTTTTTTTTGCAGGCCTAATTAATATACGGTGATCAAGAGCCATTATGGCTCTTAAATGTGATCGAAGATGATTGCCAGCTTTTTGGTGTACATGGGGGGCTGTCAACTCGAAGTAAGATTTGGCTCACTCTTGGGCTGTTCGTTTTCTCTAAAATCACTTAGCCTTTCGCTGAATTGTGGAATACACGTTTAATTTATTGTTTGATTTAAACTATAAATTTATTAATGGGAGCCTCGCGTCTAGCCCTGGCTAAATCTTTTTATTAGTTTGTTATTAGTAGTATTTTTATAAGGTTTGATATAAAACACTGCGAACCGACCTGTACCCTGATTAAAATGAACTCATTCAATTTTTTGAACAATCAAGGGGGGCGGGGACGCGAAAGGGGTACCTTTTTTAGGCCTCAGGTATAGAAAAGGGTAGAGATTTCCCTAGCTGAAGTATATGAAAGGGTAGGGAAATGTGCAATTTCGGTCTGTAAAAAGGCCCAAAAGGACTAGCAAGAAAACATACTTTGCATAGCGAACAATAAAGGTGAAAGAAGATATAAAATCTACGGCTCGGAATCGTTAGGTAAGCAGTTCCAGTCAATTGATTTGTTTTGTCAAGAGCCATAATATTAATACGACAGGTCCTATTATGGCTCTTGGTTTTGTTCAATACATCACATGCCATTCTTCAGATCAAACATTGAAATAACAACAGCCTCTGTATAAACATCTACATTTGACATACGATGATTGATCACTAAAAACGCGATTACAATAGATGCATAAATGATGATAAAAATAAAGAAAGATAAAATCAATGAAATCAATACAAGAATTAAAAGCAAGGATAGTGTTACCTTGGAGTACTAAATTCTTCCATAAGGTTGTTGTGTTGATCAGAAACACTTTCACTGATCCACCCAGTTGCTCGTAATGTTTACGTACCCAACAGCTTCAGTTTTAACAGTTGCACGTTAGATCATATATTTGAATGCTATTTTGCACCTAACAAACAATAAATTATTATTATTATTATTATTATTATTAATTATTAGTTAATTCAAGTGATTTTCTTAGTGCTTCTAACTCAGTAGGTAGCTCACTTAATACACAAAACTACAAACAGAGCAAAAATGTCCAATAAACGGTACATAAAAGCAAGATTGCAGTACTTACAGCGCGGTTATAAAGCTAGTGAAGAGACATCACGAGCCCCCTGATTTGCTTTACTTTAACGGTTTTTCTATCTGACTTGCTTGATTCTCCCTTTAGATTTTTTGTCTGAATAATGAAATTCATTTTTCCCTAGCTAAAGCTAATAATAGTGCAAGTTTAGTTTGAAAATGACGGTTTTTGCGCATTAACAAACAACAAACAAACTTGTGAATGAAGCTGCCAACGATTCCGGGAAGCGGGCAAGATCGTGAAATAACGCCCGCTCTCGGAACCAATCAGATTGCAGGATTTGGAGGATTCCGCCCGCTCGCAAGCTTGGAAAAAAGAAAAGAAATGTTATCCTCAAAACAAACAGATTAGAATGACGAACAAGATAAACTATCCAAAACTTTACATGCAAAACAAAATGGACCCAAAACTACTGCGATCTCGATGATATGGCTGACTTAGAACGTCATAAATCTCGCGCCAAAAATCATATCTTCATTAGCCCGAAACTATGCCGCGACCACCAGCGCGCCTAGAAACCGTTCAGTCAGAATATTTTAAAAGTTTTGACTAGTCCACGTTATATATATTAGAATTCTAACATGACTCCCAGACTTTCTGGCCATATTTCTTTATTTAGTTTGGTGTACTCTGTGCTCAAGTCGTGAAAAATTTGCAATTTTGACCCTAAAGCCTCGGATTCGTGTTAGAATTGTAATATATCGAATGTCGGCTATTCGTTCCCAAGTCTCTCAATCGCGATCAGAAACTATGGCGTGAATTTACCATGAGCATAAATTCTCCAATTTTGCCAGTGTCGTTCTATTTTTTTTTTTTAATTTGAATAGTTTGCAAAACCGTTTATTGGCTTTAGTAGCATCCGTTTGCATATGCCAAATCTTCAGATTTCTAATAAGCACGACAGTTTATAGTATTTGGTTGTGAAAATAAAAATGGCGGACATTTCACTCGTTTCAAGAGTAAGAACTAGGCGAAAATAGGTAAAAATATGGCAAGATCAGCAAGAAGACAATTCAAAGGGCGACATCTGCTATTTGGAGAATATTTGCGGAGCTGAACAACCCTAAACGTGCACTATCGAAGACGAACTTAACATCGATGGAGGTAAGCATGTTTTAGCTATGTTTTTAATCTAGGAATCATTTTGAGTGAATAATAAAACAATTATTGAATTCGGCTTTCGTATCATGTGAAGAATTATGGAGATCTCGGAGGGTGTTATCCGCCTCGGCCTAAGGCCTCGACTGATAACACCCTCCTCGATCTCCATAATTCTTCATAAGATACTCAGCCTCATTCGTTAATTGTTAAATATACGATCTGGTCGATATAAAAATTTCAGTCTCAACCAAGCGTCAAGTCAGCATCCGCCACTGAGTAGGTGACTAAAAAATAACCGCACTAGAGCCAGGTACGCCTATAGAAGGTACGTGGCTGACACTCTTGTTAGATCACAAAACTGCCTGAGCTGGTGTGAATAATCATGGAAAAAAAAAACTTTTCAAAACGCTGCTGTACCAATTCTTCCATAAACTGAACATCCTGTTAGAATTGTAAGAAGCGTGATATCTACTTGTTTCTTCTTATTGTTATTATTTTCTATTTCGTGTGTATGACCATGCAACTTTACCAGTCAAAGCATGAATTAAGGTAAATTCTATACTTTAACTGAATTAACTATTGGATAGTAGGAGAGTCTAATTGTATACTGATCCTAGAACTTGTAGGCGACTAATCTACCCACATCTTCAATTTATATTTCCATTTTAAGTAGATGACTTACTTCATAAGCAAGTGATAACTAAATTTATGTATAATCGATTTTATCAGTAACATATTGGACAGGAGACTCTAATCACAATTGCTTAACGTGCTACTAACTGCTCCGCATCGGAAGGTTTAGGGACAGACCATTAGAAAACTTATGGGGGGGCGGGGAAGTCCAAAAAAAATATTCGCGCAGGGGAAAATTACATGAAAAAAATTTTTGCACGCCAATTAATCCTAAAAAATATTCATGCTATGGCCGAAAAAAATTAATACAAAGAATTTGATAACGAAAAAATATTCCTGCGGCTCGAAAATCCCCCTCCCCCCCCCCCATAACTTTTCTAATGGTCCGTCCCTTAATCGTATATGCTGAAATGTTTCATAAGCCATATAATGATATAATTGTGTCTTCACTCAATATTGTCTACTCAACCTTGCATTTCATCTGTATGAGCCACTTCATAAGTACATAACTATGAATTAAGGTATCGTGTATTCTACAAGTAAGTTACCTATTAGTATTGCACAAGAAACTCTACTTAAAAATCCCTAATGGAACTACTGCTTCGTGGATTCAATGGTATTTCCAAAAATGGCTTGTCATAAGCGACACATCTACTGGTATCTTAAGTCAATTTAGTCTATTTTTGGTCTATAACTTCATTGCTTTGTGAGTACGTTACTTATTGCTGGCATATGAAACTCTAATAACGAATGTCCACCCGAGTCTAGCGACGGTAACTGCTAACTACTACGAGTACTTTATTGTATATTCTAAAACTATCTACTCGTATGTTCAATTAATATCGTCTATTTCGTGTTTATGACCTTCTTTAGAACTAATGTAAAATATTTCATGAGTAACCTATTGAATACGTGAGGATAATGAATAACGCTATCAACGTCAAATTGTCAGTGGTCTTAACAAAAATAAAAAAAAAATTCCCATTCTCACTGATCTTATAAAAAGCAATCTCAGGACTGATAGACTAGTCACTGTTAACTCTCAGCGATCCAGTTTCTCACGCCCAAAATGGCTGGTTCAACAACAACAACAACAACAAATAATGAACAAAAGCATTTGGAACTGAAGGTCTCTACTGAACTTTTTATCACAAAAAATGATGTAGATCATCATTTTATCTCCTAAAACATTTTATTGTACAGTACAACGCGAAATATAGTCACCGAACGCCTAAAAAGGGGACTGGAAATTAGACCTTTAAAGGCTTTTTTCTTAAAAACTAGCCTTACGACCACATCTGAAAATTTCAGGATTTGTTTAGTACTTAGAAATAGTGCTTAAATTGGTATTGGTCCCAAAACGGCTAATCATCTCAGGCAACAAATTACTTTCACCAACGATGGAAAATGTGAAAAAAAGTATGGCTTTTGGGCATCATTAGGAATTTATAGAGACCTCGCTTTCTTTTTGGTGTGAAATAAACACACTTCGCTGAGTGTAAAGCCGATTTGGCAAAAAAAAACACCAATTTTACATAATATACGACTGACAGTTATAGATCTTTAATTTCAACCCGAGTTATTTTTAGTATTAACAGCTTTCAAAAGGACTACTAAATAATTCGACCTGACTTTCCGAAATAGATATTTATACATCACTGCCCCATTCTATCAGCAGCGAAAACGGACAGCGTTGAAGTTACACAGCTCTGGACAGTTCATCAATGATCTCCTGCATGGTTGGTCTCGCCTCAGGATCTCTGTGCAGCCATCGTCGTACCAGGTCTCTTATCACGCGGTTGGTTATCATTAGAACTTGTTCGTCACGCCTTTCAGGATCTGGAAGTTCTCTGATGCACATTTCACACAAAAGAACACCAAAGCTATAAACATCAACCTGAAAAAGATCAAGACGAACATAAACTATTTACAGTTTTGTTTTTAGATTTATACCGGTGTTGATATAATGGTACTTGGCGTACTAGGGAAGCCGATAGGGGTCACAAGTTGTCGTTTCCCACATGTTTAGTTCCTAGTTGTCGCTCAATTCCAGGGAGACCTCTGGTATTACAAAACGGATGGATAATGGGGGGGGGGGGGGGAACGTGCGAATCGCTAAGATGTTAATATTACTTTCTTTGAAATGGTAGCCATGTTGACGAAGCTAGCGTGCTTGCACGCGCTCTTTCTTTTCTATATATGTCCGTTTGTAGTTTGTACTTTCCCGTCTATTCCAGATGGTACTGTTACCGGTACGTTAAAGCCTCTTTTCTGTCTCATAAAGCTACATTAAACCTAGCAACAACGCATAGTGTTTATTTTTTTAAAATACGAATTTAGAAGGAAACAATTTGATGATGGCTATCGTAGAATATGTCAAAGCCGGCTACACATACCCGGGTGTCTTGAAAACAAAGACCGCTAACACCTCCTAAGACCCCAAAACTTGAAAACAAAGACCCCCCCCCCATTTTTTTTACATATTTTTTTTATGGGTGGGGGAGGGGAGGCCATTCTCGTACAATAATCGGAAAAGTCTAAGTTAAAAGTTTCAGTCTTATTTTGTACTCTCTCTCTTCTTTTAGTCACTTCCCCGAAAAATTGTCTTTTTCTGGCGGTGGAGTTTGTCTTTACCGAAAGGGTGGGGGGGGGGGGGGAGGGGTGGGCGATGGGTTAGAAGGAATTTGAAAGTAGACTTAAATATTGAGTAATACTAAATAATGTACTCGAAAATCGTGGAGCCATGTTCGGATCTCCTTTAGGCCTTCCTTCTTTCTTCCCCTTCAGTTTCCCCTCTAAAAAAACGTGATCCTCTGGCTAAATTTAATCCAGCTATCCACCACAACGATAAGCCATTTACGGAATTCGAAACGATGTAGGATCCACTTGAGACTTCCAAAAAAGGCGATTTCCGAAGAAGATTCGAATATGGCTTTGTCTAATTTCAAATTCCCTCTCCCAAACCCCCCGCCCCCTTCCCCATGAGTGATTCGCACGACCCCCCCCCCCCCGCCATCCATCCATTTTGTAATACCAGAAGTCCCCCTGGAATGGAGCGACAACTGGGAAACGACAAGTAGGAAGCGACCATTTGTGACCCTTATCGGCTTCCGTTCTTAGCTCCAGTGTCTGTTTTTAATTAATAGAAAAAAGCAAATTTTCTTTCCTCGAAATAATCCTAACACTTCTGATGATCTTATAAGTACGCCTGGTTCAATGAAAAAGGCAAACCAGCGTCTTGCTCTTTACATCGAGGATATCTCCCTCACGCGTTAAAAAGGTTCTTTCTTATCTGTAGGCTAAAACAAAATTTTGTCTGCAGGACTCGGTAAAAATAAAAGGACAAAAGTTACTGATGAATCAACAAATGGACCAAATCCACAAAATTGTGCCTCTGCAATAAGGTTGTCCAGTACTACTGAAAGATTAGAAATCTAAAACCAGTGGTAACAATTAACCAACCTTCATTGTTTGGTTTGGTGTTAATGTTTCAGGTGCGCAGTAAATCATAGCTCCAGGAGCCACTGTCATGATCTGCTGCATGAAATTAGCAGTACCAAAATCTGACACTTTGCCTCTCCATTGGTCACCCTGTCGCCATAGCAACACATTAGCACTGCTGACGTCCCGGTGAATGATTGGGTGTGGTTTCTTCAAATGCAGGTAGTTCAGCGCGCGGGCTACATCCAGAGAAATGACGCTTATTTCTGTTTCGGAGAGTGGCCGCTGCTCCAACAGCTTCCGCAGACTTTTTTCCATCAGCTCGGTGACAAACAGAGGAGTCCCCTCATCATTCGTAGCGCCGATGAACAGTAGTAAGTGAGGATGGCGGCATTTGGATGCAATATTCATTTCCCTCTCAAAAAGACGTCTGTTATGAGGGGAGAGAATTAGTTCATGAATTTGCTTTACTGCTACAGTACAGCCACAATACAAGCCTTCATAAACACTTCCTCAGCCTCCCCTCCCTAGGCAATTCTCTGTCATCTGAATTTCATCGCGGGAAATGGCCCAATCGTATGTTTCTTGTCGTCGCAGTTCACTTATTGAGTGCTGGGCTAACGAAAGACTTAACACCAGTTCATTAACTTCCTGGTCTTTTTCCCTCAGCTGTCTTTCTACGGTGGAAGCTTGTGCTTGGAAGATTTCAAATAGTTCCTGCGTCTCCCCCAACTGCCTTTGTGAGTTTTCTTCGCGTTGCCGCATCTCCCTGAGCTGCCTTTGTGAGTTTTCTTCGCGTTGTCGCATTTCCCTGAGCTGCCTTTGGGAGTTTTCTTCGCGTTGCCGCATCTCCAGCAACTGCCTTTCTGTCGTTTGTTCGCGTTGTTGTATCTCCCTAGACAGTCTTTGCAAATGTTCTTCACTTTGTCGCGTTTCATTCAACTGCCTCTGTAAGTTTTCTTCAGGGAGTAGATTCTCCATCAAGTATCCTTGTGAGTTATCTTTGCGTTGATGCATGCTCTTCAACTGACTTCTTGAGCTTGCTTTACGTTTCTCCATCTCCTCCAACTCAACTAGCCAATTTTCTTCGCGTTGATGCATCTCCCTCAACTGCGTTTGAAAATTAACCTCGCATTGCTGCATCTCTCTTAACTCCCTTTCATTGCTTTCTTCGCCTTCATGCATCTCAATTAGCCGCCTTCGTAAGACTTTTTCGCGTTTCTGCATCTCTATTAGCTGCTTTTGCGAGTTTTCTTCGCGCTCATGCACCTCCCTTAACGTTCTTTGAGATTTTTCTTCGCATTCCTGCAGATCTCTTATCTTCCTTTGACCGGTTTCTTCAAGTTTCTGAATATCTGATAACTGTCTTTGTAAGTATACTTCACGTTGCTGCGTCTCTCTCAACTGCCTTTGTGAATTTTCTTCAAGTTCCTTCATCTCCACTAACTGCCTTTGTGAATTTTCTTCACGTTGTTGCATCTTCGCAAACTGCCTCTGTGAATTTCCTTCTCGTTGTTGCATCTCTGCTAACTGCCTTTGTAAATTTTTTTCACGTTGTTGCATCTCCCTTAACTGCTTTTGTAAGTTTTCTTCGCTTTCCTGCATCACCCTCAATTGCCGTACCAAATCTGCTCCACGAAGAGCTTGGGTTCTTTCTGCTAAGTAAATACACACAAACAAAACCAATAAAAAAAATCGCCGTATCAAAAAATAGTTTAGTGTTAGGGCCTATATTTGCCCACTAAGATAAAGGCAGTATAAGCCTTTAGGCTTTAAAAAGCGCGCGCTACCTCGGTTACCTCGTTTTCTTCAAACCGTAATGGCACCGGTTTGAACTGTTGCTGGTAAATGCTTCCTTGTGTTTTAGTTAGTTCGTTTATTTAACTGTTTGATAAAGGTAATACAGTGCGTGGAAATTCTGCAATTCTTAATGTTTATTTTGTCTCGGAAACGCCTCGAGAAACGTCAAGAGTTAGTTGATAATGTCTGAACGCATTATAGGAAAATCTAACTTTAAAAGGAAAAATGTTCCTCTTAGTCTGGTCTTGGGAATGGAGCAGATTGCCTTTTCTGCCCTTTTCCCACTTTTTGAGCGAAATTCTAGACAATTAATTTTACTTCCCGAACTTCGTTCTTGAATAACCTTTCCGATAGTAGATAAAGTTTCTGGTTTTCCAGTCCATGAAAGGGAATTTAAAAGGAATAGCAGCTGGTCAAACAAGGAAGTACAGCGCAATTCTATCTAATGCGACCGCCGTCGGGTATAAAATCTTAACAAGAAGGTCATATTAAAGGACTACGAATTACAAGAGTACTCAGCGTTTTGTTTTACGTTTGGGTCGAAAGAATATGATCGTAGTAACGAGGTAGTCACTTAAACGGGGTGGGTGGTCGTTAACAGGGTTATTGTATCGTAGAGAAGCATTTCCCCCGATCACTTGATTCCAGCCGACAGCAGCCTGAGCAGCCGTTACGATGTATGAGATCCATTGCCTTTTAACCCGTGTCTTAAGTCAGCTTAACTTAATCTGATGTAATTCTTGGTTGCCGAATGAACGGTGGTTGTCCCTTACGTGTAGATTTTAAAAACCATGAACATAACGTAAATGAACGAATAAAGAGCAGCGCTTGGTAAAAGAAATGTACTTTGTCAAAATTCTTTCGACAGAGACATTTTTCACATTGTGTAGTTCCAAAAAACCCCTGGAATTTCCGTAATTTTTCAACATGAATGGGTACCCTCTGGAAAGAGTATTTATGAAAGATAATTTTTTCTGCAATATAATGAGAAAAAATCTTTTCATTCACGTTAATACAGTGTCAAGACATTCTTAGCTAATAATTAACTTTAAAGGAAAGGCTATACCTTACACTACTGACTCCACGAAACATAGGCACGTTAAACGTGCATGAGCTATTTTGAATGCTTCCGTGTAACTATAATTCTTCGGTGTAACCTTACCAAGAGTGATGAATCTACCTTTTTCATCCGAAATGTAGATTTGGTTCTTGTGCGAAATTGGGTATTGCGCTACATAAATGAAAACGCGAAACGCTCAGCTGAGTCGATCCTCAACCTATATATTCACTTTCCTCTGTCTTTCCCTGTTACATCTGGTGCAAGTTAAACAAATTGTTAAAGTAAAATAAATTTCTACTTACAAAACGTTGATTAAAAGAAGGAAAACTCTAAGGTTTCCTCGGAGTTTCTTAAGACAAAATGTGACTCATCGAATACTGAATAGTTACGAAATACCAGGATTTTTATCATTGAGGTAGATGGTTGCATCATCATAATTCACGAGGTTTTCACGTGCAATTCTACTCAGTGAAACAGTCTTTAACTCCGACAACTTATTTCTTCATGTTTTAAAAGCTATTACTTCTTAGAAGACAAGAGCCTTTTTTAGGGCATTGGTTACTAAACGAAACAGGTCTTCATATGTCCAAGTTGCTATTATTATTGTGAAAAGCCAATCTGCGTGAGATGTACAGTCACACAGCCGGCACGTGAAAGTGTTGGACTTTGCCCCCTTTCGTGGTTCGTACGTGAGGGAATTCGAGTTATCACACAGTAATCTATTAAACAGAATTATAAAAATAACTCATGCACACAATTTGCATGTGAAGCTGTTGGTCTTTGGTCCTTTTACAATTCGTACGGGAAAAAAAAGGCAAATTGTTTTACTACAAAATTTTCTCAAGCGATTTTAAGAAATCACCTCGGCTTTATTACAACATCTGCAATTAAATTATGTTTCATGCAACGTCAAGGTTGATAGCCTAACATTTATCAACTTCCAAGAAAATTATCAAACTGCCGAAATATATTTCTACTTGTATCATGTTACCCCACTCAATACAACAGTATCTAATTATTGTGTCAACAAGCTTCTTCCAATTTTATTCCCTAACGCTACTGTTTCTACTTAAGTTACGCATCTTTACTAAATAAAATACGTTTCAGAAACTATACTTAGTATGCAGGAAGGATGTATCATGTTGTTCACTTATTATTCCTTTTTTTTGTTTTGCCAGAACGAAAAAGGTCTGTTGAACTTTGTAAGCGAGAGAATAATATTTTTAAAGCTTGTTTACAGGATTAACAATACTCGGTACAGCTTTCACAAAAATAAGCTGCCTTTTTAAACTTCTAAAACCACATTTTATAGGGCGCATACTTTCGAATTAAAGTCTACATCTAAATATCAATTACTGCTTCATTGGAAGAGCTTTGAAAATATATGATCTTTTATACTCTGCCCAGTTGTAGCAGGTGAAACAGAACTCATACTGACGTGCGTTGTAACGATAGCCGAATTAGGTCAGGAATGCCTTGAAGGAGCATCCATACTAAAATATGAACCCTTAAACAGCTGCATCACTGTACACAGCGTTTGAATCATGAAGGTATTTAATGTAATGCTTCCAAACACATGTAGCCGTAATAAAAGACGAAAAAATTGTGAAGAATCAAGATGGCGGTCTCAAAGTGCCCTTATTCGACCTTTACCAATGCCATGTTTAAATAGATACCAAGATCTCATTGGTTCCTAAGCATCAACTCATATGCTTCAACCTTATTGGCTCTTGCAACAAACATCCCAACATACAAAGATACAAAGCCACAAAGATACATACGCTCACACCACTGACATATGAGCTGTCGTGAACTGGATGTTTTGCCAAAGTTTCATAGTAAAGCCTTTTTGAAAATACACGAGTATACAAGTGCTGATGACTTTGAAGGCAAGAAAAGACTTCATGGTGTTTAAACAGCGTGATTTATTGTGAAGTGGTTTACTGCAGCTGACTTTTTGTTCGCTCGAAGCTATGTTTTACCACTACAGAGGAAAACGAGGTCGCTTTGTCACTGTTTTGTGATTTCGGGATTTTCTCGCAAGACCAATTTTGCCTATAAATAGAAGTTAATTTATGGAGAATAGAGGAAGGCAAATATTTTCGAAAATTGTACGTGCCAGCAAGTTAACAAGGCAAAGAACTTTGGAGATAAACAACGCTCACCTTGATCATAGCTGCTGTTGACAGCATTTGTATAAAGCGACAAAGAAAACTTTCTCACTTACGGTGAGTTGACAGAAACAAATAAAGCTCTAGTTTTCTTCTCAGAATTGGGTAGTAATTTAAATTTTCGGCGTTTTCTTTTACAGCGTTGATGCTAAAGCTTACAAAACTCGATACAAAAAGATTAAAACTATCATTAGCCATGTTTGAAGATACTGTAAAGATCGAACTTTTGCGCATCCACTGTTTGCGGCTTCGTGTTCACGCATGAATTCACCCGTCAATCAAACTAATCGTTTTTTAATGGTTTCCTTTCTGATTCTGTTGAGATCACTTTGTGTGAATATAATAAAACAATTATTCATCTCAGGCGAAGTTAATATTGTTGAATAATGCCCGAGACGAAGTCGACGACGGATACCCACCGCGCTGAAAGCAAAGCTTAAAGAAGGAGTAGGCAATGTGTGAAACTAGGAGTACTTATCCCAGTCTAAGAGCCAACCCCTTGTGCCAGCAGCTTTGAAATAGCCACGAAGAAATTGGGAGCTTTGAGGGTCTGCATTGAACAGAAACACCTCAATGCTGCCCTTCGGAGAGAAACGTACCAACTACCTGTTCGACACGATGTCCAAACCGAACTGGCCTAAGAAAAGCCTTCAGCACAGTTCATTTACGGCAGGATTCTGGCACTGCCTCCTCGGTGACGAGTCAAGCTTCCTTACAACCTTTTCAAACCCCCAAGGAAGATATCGATGGCTGAGACTTCCTTTTGGTTTGTCAGTTTCCTCAGAGATCTTTGAAAAACGTGTAAATAAAGACCTAGAAGGTCTACACGGTGTCCTTGATATTACTGACGACATATACTAATATATGGAGTCGGACGGAACGAAAAGGAAGCTAACGTTGACCATGATAAGAAATTGAGGGCATTGCTATAAAGATGTGGAGAAAGAAAAATCGCCCTCATCTGTGACAAGCTTAAATTAAGACGAAAAGAGGAGTCATTTATGAGTCACATCTTCACGAGCAAAGGTATTGTCATTGACACAGAAAAAGCACGAGCTGTGCTAGAGATGGAACCCCCTACTGACGTAGAAGGTGTACAGAGATTGAACGAAGTCGTCAATTTTCTCACGAAATTCCCTCCGCGTCTCGCCGCGCGACGTCATGGAACCAATCCACAGACTGACAAGAAAGGAAGTAAAATGGTCCTGGGGTGAAAAGCAAAGGCCGCACTCAGTGAAGTCAAGGTCACGCAAGCTCCAGTTCTGAGCTACTACAACCCCGAGCTTCCCCTAAGTATCCAGTGTGATGCAAGCCAGAAAGGTCTTGGTGCTTCTCTTCCTTAAGGCGGCAAACCCGTAGCATACGCAAGTACTGAGCCCTGACTGAAACGGAGGAAAAATATGCTCAGATTGAGAAAGAAATGCTTCCCATTGTCTTTCATTAGAGAAGTTCAACCAATATGCATTTGGTCGACACGTTGAGGTCTATAGGGACCATAAGCCCCTAGAAACAATTCTTAAGAAACCTCTAGCAGTAGCGCCACGAAGACTCCAAGGAATGATAATGCGTCTTCAAAAGTACACCTTGCGTACTTCGCGGACATGCTATCCAAACCATACCTCCCCACTGAAGGAGACTGTGAAGACCACGAGTTCGAGCAAATCAATATGGCCAGTTATCTACCCATTACTGAAGCGTGACTGGTGGAGATCAGGAGAGAAACAGGCGCCGATCTCTCCCTTCAGAAACTAAAATCGGTCGTTACACAAAGTTGGCCTGACGATAAGCAGAAACTGGAAGAAGAGGTGCGACCATTCTTCAGTGTCCGAGACGAACTGTCGGAACAGGATGGCCTATTTTTCCGAGGACAGCGAACCGTTATACCGCAGAGCCTGCACCCTATGATCAAACAGAAACTCCATTCTTCACATATGGGAGTCGACTCGGTTTACGTTGGGTCAGAGGGTCAGTATTTTGGCCTGGTTTCTCCGCTCAAATCAAGCAAATGATGGAATCTTTCGAGACATGTCGCAAATGTGAAAGAAGCCCGCAGAAAGAACCGTTAGCTCCTCACGAAGTACCATGCGACCTTGGGAAAAGATCGGCATTGACCTCTTCGCACTGAACGGAAAGGAATTCCTGGTGACTGTCGATTACTACAGTTACGTCTGGGAGATCGACAAACTCCCGGTAGACACAAAGGCACCAACAGTCATCAATAAGCTCAAGCCTCACTTGGCGCGCTACGGCTTCCAGGATCAAGTCGTCACTGACAACGGTCTACAATTCTCCTCTACTAGCAAGTCGTCTCCGCTTTTGGAAACTATGCGTTTTTGTTCAGTTTCCTCTGCCTGAGCTAGTTTTAGAGAATCCAAACGGGATGCAAGTCTTGCATCAGAGCTATCTAGCTATTTTTCTTAGTAGACAGAAAGTGAATCTTTTACGAAACTAAACTAAAGAAAAAAATCGAAGGTTGGCATTCGTTCGGCAAATGACCAACGACCGCGTCTTGCATAAATTAAAATTTTATGTCTGCCCTCTTATAGATCGTTTTCACTGTCACGCAACAAAAAAATACATTGGAAACCGTGCAGTGGAAGAAGCCAAGAAAAAGAAATGTTATAAAAGACTAATATATAAACAATTTGTCCACGTTTCAGGTCTTTGTGCCCCACAGTTTCCGAGTTATTTGCCGAAACGTTTCACGCACCTTTGTAGAGCTTTGTATGGAGACGCCAAAATAGTGTACCGTTTTGGTGCACCAGTGTGGCCGCCGGAAATCAACAAAAACATCTGGAGTTCACTTTTTTTATAAAAGCTCTTTCTTTTCACTCGAGAAGTAGCATACGTGCACATAAACATATCTTCTCATACTTGAAATGGTTCACTGCAGAAAATCAAGAGGAGAGACTATTTTTTCAACGAGAGAGCATTCCTATTTTGGTGTCACGCACTGTGAAAACGCGGGAAGTTCAAATTGTTGCATTTTCGAAATGAAACACGCTACGGGACTGGAAACTTGTACAAAGATTTATTTTTTGTTTGTCTACAACCTAATGTAAATAAGAACTCGTAAAACCTCGCTATTTTGACTTTACGATATGACGACGTCACTGTGAAAACTATCTATTGATCATAAAAATTAGCCAATCAGCGCGCGAGAAATACGTCAGTTATTGTAAAAATTGTATTTGACTATCTCTATGTAAAATCCAAGTCTTTAGTGTCACTCAGATACCCATCACGTAAATTGTAAAATAATAATTACTAAAAAGAAAATTACATGCTCAGTTAACTGACTATTAATTCTTCCCTATGAATGCCTAACTACGCCTTAAATTGCATTCTTAACTGTAAATACCTAACTAGTATGCACATGGTATCCTTCAGTACAAAATATAAATTACATACGTGAATTGGAATTTGCGCAAAAACTATCTCAATAACATGGAAACTATTTTTTTCGACTACAAATAAGCAACTTTTTCATCACTAATTAGAAGTTTGTTCTCCACGGTATTTGGAAGGGAAAGCTATGCACGGCTACGCCTGTAAAAACACTAGTGAATTTATTCAGGATTTTACTTATTTACCTAAAAATTGTATCAAACATTTTCCCAGAAAACGTAAAACCGTCTCTTAAATCCTTTGAACCTAGTATAAGAAAGCAAGTATTAAAGTAGCTTTATTTCTCGTCGATGACGTGGGGAGTGGTCGCCCTGGGCTCGTGTACAAAACAGTCGACCGAAGGAAAAAATTTAAAATTAAAACAACTC
Organism: Porites rus; assembly: GCA_964035705.1. NCBI lineage: Eukaryota > Metazoa > Cnidaria > Anthozoa > Scleractinia > Poritidae > Porites > Porites rus. Next base: position 28,913,676 of record OZ037993.1, read on the forward strand.
ACAGTAAGTTACTATGTAAAATACAACTGAACAATGGATAATTTTCATGAATAAGGTATAAAAATCCAAAAAATATATCTACTATATGAATTCAGTTTAAAATGGACCTGATTAAGAAACCTACGGGGTAAACAAAACAAAATACCTAAAATATATATATAATACAATTAACACCACATAATTTGCATTAAAACAGAGCTACAAAATACAAATCTGACATTGACATTCCTTATACGTTACATTTTTGATTAATAAACTAAAAAGCTGGACAGTAGAAGCGTATTTAGCAGACAAAACTTTTAAGTAACTATTAAGTAAACTATTCCCCACATAATCCAAAAAAAAATAAGAAAAAGAGGGTTGAGAGACGTTTAATACACGACCTCGTGGGTTGTAGCTGGTAACCCTAAGCATAAAAAAAAAAAAAAATTAGAAATATAGTTAGGGCCATGCATCCTAAACCTTTGGAAAAAGACAATCAGCAATTGCTCAATGTGCCTTTGCTCAAATGAGCTCATTGAGGCAATAGATCAGGCAGACATCGTAAGTGACTTAATTCCCTAAGTTAAAAATTGATGTCAATGCATAATGATTGGCACGTTCAAGTTTGTTGTTCAATGTTTGCGAAATCCCTAGCAGTTCGGTAGCTCGTAGGTTTTGTATAAGGTGATCATCACATTTTAAGGAACTAATCGCGTAACTGTGATTATAATAGGGATCTTAAGCATCGACGACGAAATGGGACGATGACGCCGACCGGAAGTGAAATTTTCCTGCGCGAACTTTCTGGGCAGGCGTAAGGTTGTCAAAACGTCGTCCAGCCTTCGTCGACGACGAAATTCAGGGATGTTTGCCGTTGTCGCTAAAACGTAAGTATAAAACTATACTTTTTGCGTGTAAATCACCCTTTCCCCCCCTTGGCATTCAGTACAAGTAGAAATATATTCTTAGCAGATTAGCAGAATCCAAATGTTAATTTTTCAGGTTCGGTTTGTCTGTAAACCTGAGTGATGGCAGAACAACCAGTCGGAAAGACAAGTAAGACAAGAACATGCAACTTGTTTTGCAACATTGCTGCAAAACGAGTTCAAAGGCAAGGTTTCTTATTTTACCACCCACGTTTAAACCTGTCTTGCAAGAAATCAGGTACGTTGTTGCAGAACGCTGAGGGTAGTTCTTCTTTGTGTAACAAAATCTGTACATATTGCGCGTTTTACCGTTTTGTTTCGCAGCAAGTGACTAAGCCCCCGTGTATAGTACTGTGACTCCAGCGTAAGTCAGTATTCACGCAACTTGCAGCAACCTAATTTTTTGCAACTCAGGTTTTAAGGTGGGTGGTAAAACGCGCAACATTACCCACCTTTTAGCTCGTTTTGTAGCAATGTTTTGAAACAAGTTACGCGTTTTGTTGCCCGTTTTACCGTAAGTTAAGCGGGGAAAGAAGTACTGATAATTGAGACTGAGCAGATAACTAACATGTCATTCAAGCACACGTTTTTAACATGCTACATTGAAATCCTTTAATTCGTCGGTTATCGTCTGCATGTTTGGTCTCGTGCCAGGTTCTGTCTGCAAGCATCGCCGTACCAGGCCTCTTAACACGCGGTTAGTCACGAGCATCACTTGTTCGTCACGCCTTCTAGGATCTGGAAGTTCCCGGATGCAAATTTCACAAAGAAGAACACCAAAGCTGTAAACATCAACCTATGAACGATACACACATTGTTTAATTTTTGTTATTGGTTTTGGAGCTTACTATTTTATTACTACCACTTATATGTTACTCCCAAAATACCATGCCATCTCTAATATTCCATTCATTACTTGCATAGAGCAGACCGAGGCAACTTTTCCATCAGCCAGAGCTAAACAACAGCAGCAACAACAACAACAACAACAACAACAACAAAAACAAAAACTGTTAATGACTAGTCACCACAATAAAAGTTGGAGGAGTTCATCCTTTTCATAGATACATAGAAGATCACAGAAAAGACAAATACAGTCGAACCTCTACTGACGGCCATCTCTCTGCAGCGGGAATCGTCTTTAGCTCAACGGACAAATTATACTGTCACAATACCCTCTCTGTTAATGAAATGCCACTTAAGGTGGCCCGAACCTATTTATATGCGTGTTGTTTGTTTTTGCACCAAGGTTTAACGTCAATTAATGATACTTTTACCTGACAAAGTTACCAACGTTTGCCCACAGCTTACAAAAAAGGGATATTGCTACTACACAACGCATGGGATGATCAGTTCAGCATTATTTAGCTGGCTCTGATTTTACACCTACGTAAGGAATGCCAGTGTGAAGTAGGTTTGCTTTTGTGTGACGGAACGAGCGAACAGGCTGACGCGCCCATGATCACAGCACCAACGAGTGTCAAGTCTAAAATAGAAGTTGGTTGAACAGTTTTGAACCAAAACTAACCTTGACTGTTTGGTTCGGAGTAAGTGCTTCAGGCGCGCTGTAAATCATAGCTCCAGGAGCCACTGTCATCGTCTGCTGCATGAAATTAGCAGTGCCATAATCTGAAACTTTGGCCCTCCATTGGTCACCCTGTTGCCATAGCAACACATTAGCACTGCTCACATCCCGGTGAATGATGGGTTCAGGTTTCTTGCGATGAAGGTAGTTCAGCGCGCGAGCTACATCTAGAGAAATGGTGCGTATTTCTGTTTCGGAGAGTTGCTGCTGTTCCAAAAGTGTCCGCAGACTTTTCTCCATCAGCTCGGTCACAAACAGAGGGTTTTCCTCATCATTTGTAGCACCAATAAACTGTAGCAAGTGAGGATGACGGCACTTGGATGCAATATTCATTTCTTTCTCAAAAAGACGTATGTTATGAGGAGACACAATCAGATCATGGATTTGTTTCACGGCAACGGTACAGCCACAATAACTTCCCTCGTAAACACTTCCCCAGCCCCCCTTCCCAAGGCATTTTTCTTTCATTTGAATTTCATTGCGAGAGATAAGCCAGTCACATGTTTCCTGGTGACGCAGTTCATTAATTGTTAGCTGAGCTGTTGAAAGACTTAACTCTACCTCATTAATTTCCTCTTGTTTGTCCCTCAGTTGTTTTTCTAAGTTAGAAATTCGTTCTTCAGAATTCGTCAACTGCCCTCGGTAGTTTTCTTTACGTTGTTCCATCTCCCTTAACTGCCCTTGATAGTTTTCTTCACGTTGTTCCATCTCCCTTAACTGCCCTTGATAGTTTTCTTCACGTTGTTCCATCTCCCTTAACTGCCCTTGATAGTTTTCTTCACGTTGTTCCATCTCTCTTAACTGCCCTTGATAGTTTTCTTCGCGTTGTTCCATCTCCCTTAACTGCCCTTGATAGTTTTCTTCACGTTGTTCCATCTCCCTTAACTGCCCTTGATAGTTTTCTTCACGTTGCTCCATCTCCCTTAACTGCCCTTGATAGTTTTCTTCACGTTGTTCCATCTCCCTCAACTGTCCTCGATAGTTTTTTTCATGTTGTTCCATCTCCCTTAACTGCTTTTGATAGATTAGTTCGCGTTGCTGAAGCTCCCTCAACTGCCTGTCCAAGTCTGAGTTTGGCCGTTGAATATGTGCTCCGTCTGTTCCTTCTGGTAAGTTTTTTTAAAAAAACGAAACCAATAATCAATCAAAATCATCGAACTTAGATGAGCCATTGTTAGAAGTTACTGGTTTTACTTGAAAGAGTAACACGGCGGTCATTTAATTCTTCCCCCCCCCCCCCCCAAAAAAAAAAAACTACAACAAAAACAACTCCCAAACCCCTAAGTAAATTTGACACTGATCACCAGGCTCGACTTGGAACATTTCAGGTCTGAAAAATGGCCAGCCGTAACGGAAAGTGCTCGCTTTCTATGACCTAACAGATAAATAAGGGACTGTGAACAGGCTATTTCTATGGAGGTGATGATTCCTTTCTATCCAATTACATTTTATATATATATATATATATATAATAAAAAAAGAACAAGTGCTATATTAGAGAAAGGAATAGAATGGAAGTAAAAACCTCAAACACAACAAAACTGTAATAACAAGGGAGAGATTTTCAGTCAGTTTGAAACATTTTTACATCAATTTGTGTAGAAAATCACTGGCGTACGACAGGGTGGCAAGTTTTGTACTTTTCATTTACATACTTCAAAAACTCATAGACATTCGGTAGGCATATTGTCCAATTGAATGCAAGTATTTCATATTGTACAAGCACCTCTATACCCACTAAAATGAAAAGCCAGGGAATGGCTTTGAATTCAGCTGCAGGGGAGATACCGGGTGGAACGACTAAAACAAAGGTGCATTACTATGCGAAAACGGTGATTTTGGGCTCCCTTGGTGAGTATAACCAAAATTTTTGCGCGTGTGATGTGCGTTTCAATTGTGCAATTCTTTGTCATGTCTGAGGCTCTGCGTTGCTAACAATAGGCATAAATGGATAACCGAGTAATAAATGTTGTTACGTTAACAGTTTAAACTACCTTTGCTACACCTTAAATCAGCGTCACTGATTGGTGGGTTATGACTGTAGCGCGAGTCTTGTCTACAGTGCGTCAGTAGGGTAAAGAAACCTTTTCCTACAGGGCATGTAAAGTATCTTTGTCCACCAAACGTTCCATCCGAACATGCACTTTGTTCATCCTCCTGTAACATGAGCAACGTACCCGGTTAATGTGCGGTAAGGCTTGCATGACGATATCCTAGACCCAACGTTGAGTAATCTATTCAACAACATTCGCATTCATGTGCAGTTGTAACATATAGATTTAGCCAGGGCTAAAAGCGAAGCTCCTATTAATAAATTTACAATTTAAATCAAACAATAAACTTGTGATCTACAAATCAGTTAAGTTAAGGGCACATTCATGTGACTTTTGAGGGAAAGGCTAAGTTATTTCTTACATCGAGTTGATAGTCTTATATGTACACCCAAAAAATAGCAAACATCTTCAATCACATTCAAGAGCCATAATTGCACTTGATCACAGTAGATTAGGCCTCCAAAACAAATTCTTGGAAAACAAAGCAGGCCGAATTTTTTTGCGTTCGATAGGTTTACTTAACAAATTTTTTGCAACAAATCTGGGGGTGTGTAAACCAACCTTTTATACTCTTTATACATCACATCTGAGGTGAAACAGTACTATTTATCATACAGACCTCGGACAGAATGCGGCATTTCACAATTTTTCAAGACAAATTGCACGTATTAGTCAATATTCAGGACGATCAATCGTGGGCTTTTAGCGAAACCGTTCAAAAAAATTCCAAAATCACCCATACGGCCAGCCGGTTCTCATTTCTAGTGCGAGCTGTCAGTATGGTCGAGTGTTTGAATGAACTTTAATAGAGTTATGATTCAACATAATAACGAATTTATTATTATTTTTTGTTATTTAATGGTTTCAGTTATAACGATGTGTAATCTTATAAAGCGTTTGATACGCGCGACATTTTTTGAGTACTCCTTCAAGCGATGTTCATGAACGATGAAAACAAACGGCACCTACAAGCGATTAAAATTGCAAGAGACTACTAACAATCAATAAAAGAAATATAATTCGGTGAAACATTTACAGAGGCAACAATTTTCATTCACGAAGACAGGTATTAAAGTGTGTCTAAAAATCCTGAGTCTTTAATCTTAAGTTAATTATGTTTTACTTTAAGCCGGCCTCCCGGTGTTTGCTTTTTTCAAAGATGAACTCCTCGAAGCAAGAAAATCGCTCAAAGGTTTCTTTCCACAACCAAATTTATAACTAAATATTCTTCGGAACGTTTTTTTTAATTTGCGGTGAGAAAGTATATCTGAAGGCCTTTTAAGTTCTGTAAGCTTATATCAAACCTGACACTAGGTCAGATCATTGACGCAAATCTTACAAACGTGCATAAACTTGCCGCATAAACTGTGCTCGACTTCATGAAATTAGATATGACAAAACCAAACATCAAATACAATAATTACTCAGGCTTACCATTCGAGATTCAGTTCCTGAGAGCTATCAAGGAAGGCCACAGTTGCTTGAGACTTTTAAACCCTCTTACGCATTAAGCAAGGTAAAAAACGAAAACGATGCCATCCGAAATCGGATTACCGAATTTTGACAAGTGACTCATTTCTCAACCAAACACCGAATAAACAAACCAGCCATGAATGACAGAAGGCTCTTGATAGCAGCTGTATTTCATTTTGTACATCCAGTGGAAAAAGACAGTTAAAAACATCACAAGTTGACAAAAAAACTCTGTACGCTTCAGCGCAAGCTGTCGAAGTAAAAAACTTTCAAGATGCTGCATAAATTTTCCGCATGAACTCACCTGTCAAATTTTGACCAATCAGAGAATAAAAATTGGACGCACAGCGTGACCAACGCGTGTCCATGGTAAGAAAAGGTCTTCTCGCCTGTATTTTTAACAAACTGTTGAATTTTCGCGTCCGAGGTCAGTTTGAATCAAAATCTTAATAGTGCGGGGCCATAGTGACATAAACACAACATATTTCATATGAATCATTGGAAAAAATAAACTTGAGGCTGCGATCATTTGAAACTGGTAATTTGTCAACGGATAACTTCAAAAAAATACTCGACCTCGATGGGTCGACACTTGAGCCCGCGGTACGGTCAGGTGATACTGCTCAGCGGATACCCTGTTTTGACAGCTGTCAATTGATCACAACATTGATGTGCAATTATTTTTCTTCTGGGCTCCCAAACTGGCTAGAAAGTGTGAGAGTAAACATTGGTTTCCCTGTGGTGCGGACGGACGGTCGTTCGTTCGGTGTACGGTCACGTGATTACCAAATTTTCTGGGATGGGTAGATTACCTTAGCTATGGGGCTCCGCCCACGCGCGCGCTTCGCGCGCGCGTGGAGCTCCGCTATTATGGTATGAAAAATTATTGATGGGCAGATCAAGCCTAACTGGGACAGCTTGGCTAGGGGGTAGTTTGTTATACGACCAAAGCGATTTTCTGGGTGGGGAATGGGCCGTTCACCCCTGCGTAGCTGCGCTGAAAACTGAACATGATCTACAATGACTGGCTGTCCATTGGACTCTTTACAAGAAGTATAGCTTGGATTGTTAAGATAATTGGTCAGAGCATGTATCAGTTAGGATCACTAAGTCATACTACTCTAGGACTATGGCATACAAACTCATCATCCAATTGAACAAACCAAATCTGACAAAATATTTGCGGACAAACAGAAAAGCGTGTGCCAAACATTGAAATAGCAATACCTGGTGTTGCTTAAGTCGAGAACAAAGAACAGGAGAGTTTAAAAAAAGAATTGAAATAAGAAGAAAAGAGTCCTTTTTAACACATGGATGACGTAGTCATTCCGTGAGCTTCTGGAGACAATCAAATGGCACACGATCACTTACTCACTCCCTCATTCACGCACTTGACTCTCGTTAATTTATTCATTAAACTTAAAATAAACATTTTACTCCCACCTCCCCTTGCTAAGTATTGCTTTTTACTTGTTCCAATGCAACTACTTTATGCGCACATGTTTGGCAGATTCTAGTGTGTTCTAGAAAGGCTTACATTTTGCCAGACAACATAGAGAAAATGCGATCGATTGAGTCTGAAAGGGCTTACGAAATGGCGGCCGGAAGATGAGAGTTCGTTCAGTGAAAAGCTAATACGCAAAAGAACCCTAAGTGCTTTCTCCCAAAATGTGAAAGCAAATTTCTCTCCCTTCGTGTGGAGGTCACTCCTTAGAAAAATGAAGTCATATTGGTAGATCGCCCTGTAAAATAGAAGCATATTAACCCGGATAGTCAGAAGGGCTTTTAATGCAATATCAGACAGAATCTTAACTAACACTTAATTTACTCTGCGATTGTTAAGAAACAGAAAATTACTGCTCTATAACGGCATTTTTATTTTAAAGTTGACCCTGTCACGTTTTATAAGCGCAGAACGACAATAACTTTCGAAATTTCCGGTTAGATCAAACTACTCAAGACATCGTTTCTTGTTTTAAAAGAGTAACTTTTGTTCACTGGTATAAGTTACTATACAGACCCGTTTAACAAATTGTCACGTACGCCAGCGGACAGATGTACCCCCATTATGGGGGTCTTATATTGAACTGTCTTTTCTACACTCATCCAATTCATCCATGAGTTGGCTCACAGCAGCCTTTGATTTGTCAAAAGGACTAGAAGGTCACTTAGAACAGATTGGTAAAACAACTCGATCTTAATCTTATCCAAAAGACTGCCCTATTGACAAGTGTTTGAAAGCACTGTTTTCCAAATACAACGCATCCGGAATTAGTGAGATGAAAAGGTAAATGTTTCACCGTTCAACTTCTGGTATATTTTTCAAAAATTGTGTCAAAAAAAGTGAATACAACGCTGTAAATAGCTTTTAAAAGCGAAAAGATGTAAGTTGTACTATAATTAAGTTAAATATGGTCGATCTAAGTTCATAAAAACAAATACAGTGTGCAGAACACATTGTTAAGATGATATCTACATATCGAATCATCTAAGAATGGAGTTTTCCCTATATAACAAAACTTAATTGAAAACTGCGAGTAAAACGATAAACAAGCCTGAAGTAAACAGAAAATCGCCAATGTTTTATCTGTAACCGCGTGTCACAAAATAGCTACCAGTTCCGAGAAAAGCTGTTGCCAACGCAGCACCAACGATCAGCAAAAAGATGAACAACGCTTTACGAAGACATGAACGCATGACCACAAATCACCACGGAGTTAGCGCGTCAAAATGAGGCACAAGATAAGCTAGCGCATCAAAGCGAGGCAAATGTGTGTCAACATAAATGCAATCCCCTAAAATCTCGCCTATCAATTGCACATGAAACCCAACAGAAATAAGGGGTTGCGTTCTACTACATCGAACGCAATACTAATAAAACGGAAAAGTACCAATAGATGGCAACCGCATGAAAGCAGACAATGAAGATAATACCTGTTTTGGCATGAGAATTGAAAATACATTTAAAAAACGCTTCGACCAAGGACAGTAAGAAGGGCCACTGAGAGATGGAGGGAAGTAGAGCTGGTAGAAGTACTCTTGCGGTCCTTGATTACTTGTTGTGAGTCGCTCGTAACTTTAAGTCCAGTAAAAAGTGACGACATATTTGAGTACCTCTGGTGATGTCCTACAAAAACTCCGTTTGGAAATAGAGCGGAGAGATTGAACTTGATCTACAAAACTTAACCAGCTAGGCAAAGGAACCTTTCACATGTACTTAGTATAATTAAACAAGAATGAACGATACGACAAAGTAACAGTTTGACTTTTTACGACGTGGAGAGGAAGCAGTAGGAAGGAAAAGAACTACACGGCAGTTAACCCCAAAACTACAGAATCAAAGTAACGGATGTTGGCAATTCCAACACTAATCAGTGACTTATTAGAACGGGACTAAAAGCAGCCAATAACTCTGAGCGTGATGGCAAAGTGTTCAAGTCCATTATATCTCTCGAATAAATTTGCCCATTAGTATAAGAAAAAAAAAAAGATAGCGGAGAACCCAACCTGTGATTGGTTCAAATAAAAATGATAATTAGTCGATTTAGAGACAAATCTTGAATTCACCTTTCTGTTCCTCGCAAACTAAATGGTTACGTAGTTTCCTTTTTCTATAACCAACCCGCAACCCAAACAAATTTATTTCAAACACATTTGAGGAGGAGCTTAACAGGGACGGGGGGTGGGGCTTATTTCATTAAGTGGAGATTGTGGCATCATTTCTTTATGAAAAAAAAAACTAGAATGCAAAGTGGATAAGCTCAAGTACAAGAAACTGGAGGTCATTAAGCCGAGAATAAAAAACAAATCCGAACTTCCAACGCGTGAATAAAAATGGCGTGGGAAAGAGAGCTTAAAAGAAAGGGGGAGGGGCTTATTAACTTTCTTCCCTTGAATGGGGTGGGGGCTTATTTGAGAGAGGGAGCTTACATTAGAGGATTTATAGTAGTAAAATTATGCACAAGTGTAAGCGACCCGCCCCAATGTTGCGGAAATTTGATAGACAGCTTAAAGGGGCTGGGATATTTTGATAGAATTTATGAAACGTTTCTTCTCTGGTTATGCTACATCAAGTTCCCACAATTTCTTCGTCAAGAATGAAAGTGTTAAGACAATTTTACTTTCAGTTTGAAGTAAAAACGCATGCCACTCATTAAAATAAAGCGCAAACAAAAATCCAACAACCAGAACGAGCAAACGGTCGTCTTCATCGTTGTGGTCAATCAAGATAAATACAAGAAGGAAATCTAGAAGTAATCTAGCCGAATTCTATACATTTCCTTCCCCAGAAAATTAGTTTCGTCACGAAATTCATGGCTATGCTATTGTAATCGTTTAATAAAAACAGCCGCCAACTTGATAGACGCCTCATTAATATATGTCCAGGTACTTTGAGTGCAAAAAAAAATCCAAGAGCCAGCAGCCTCCAGAATAACTCAAAAGATAAAGGGCGAGATAGGTTCTGTGAACTATAAGGAAGATTCCATCTAAGATTCCATTAGTCATTGTTAAGTGGCCGTCGTTAATTCTCTACCAGTACAACGGCCGCTGATAACAGGACACTCTAACTATCCACGTAAAAAACTTTCAAGGGCAAGCAATTTCAAAAATAACGCAAAACATTCTTCTGGAATCACCATAGAACGATTTCTAATACAAAACTTCGCTATCAAACGATGGTCGAGATTTAAACAGATACAAACTGCCTTCCAAAATCTCCGATAGAACTTGAAAAAGTCGGGCTGACGTTTTCACATTTGGTTTCATTGGCTCGCGCATGCGCCAGGGGTGACATAGCCCTAATCTCGATCCCAGAGCTCTCCAGGATTGTCTCTGATTGGTTTTAGCAAAAAAGAATAAAAGTGTTTCTGACTGGCCCATTAAAGTCCGCACGCGAGCGGGTGAACGTGCGGCGTGTTTGGCGTGTAAGCGGGTTTTTCCCTCGAAAAGTTGAAGTAAAAACGCCCGATCGATACTTGATTTCAGCGATTCCAAAACAACATTTGAACGACTAATCAGGTAGAATAACTGGATTCCACAATATTTTCAAATAAAATACATTAGCTACGTATCAAAAATTGACCAAGAAAAATCTGAATGTGAAGGACAAAATAAAAATACCCTGACATCTTTTCCAGCTATAATTCAAGAAGCATGAGACCTTACTGATTTTTCTTCGACTTCCACGTTTTCGTATTCACACGAAGTAGCCGAGCATAAATGAAAACTTTAGCTTCATGTCGTAAATTGCCCAAAAAACAGACTTGCAAGAGAAAAGTAAAGAGAAAAAGTGAATCGTTCCCTAAAGTAATGCGTGTACAATGCGACTTCATATTTATATGTGAAACTGAAATAATCAGCATGTCACGAGCGTGGGACAAAGAAAAAATCTGAGTCCCCGACAGGAATCCAACCTATCACCTCCCAAACACCAGGCTGGCGCTCCATTCACTTAAGCTACGGAGAACTCATGGAAAGCGAGGCCATATACTAGGTTCATACTTGACACGCGTCCTGCATTGCAGTATGCGATCAACCTTTGGCAATCAACCTAAGAGGTGGTTAGACGAAACTAGTTTTGCGAATCGCCATATAAATTTAATAGTGTGCTGAAAGTGGAAACAAATTAGGTTTTTGTTTTGCTTACTGAAAAAATGTTTATTCTCAAATCTGTGAACGTTTAACGGTATTTTCTCAGTAGCTACCACAAGGGAGTTGGGTACGTGAAAATTCTTCAGGGGCTCCGTTTCTTCAGTTCTAATTCCGAAGAAGCACGAAACTTCGCGATGAAGTAGATAGAGAAGAAGCAAAACCTTTTTTGGTCGAATGAAAGAGCATGCACTGTGAGGCCCAAATAGCTAGATTTTGGCCACGCCGGTGCAGAATTTCCCAGAGCGCGGAGTCAGAGGCGTAAGTACTGGGGTCGAGAATGTTATAGCCCTTCTAAGTTGATTTCCAGTCTGCACTGCACAGGTTCAGCCCCAAAGTCAACCCCACCAAAGTCAAGTGCAATGAAACTAGGGGTACCTTACAGCAAGTGCCAACGAGGCCAATTCGTTTATCTTTTGTGGAATGTACCCACTTAGATTTTCGCGATTTGTTACCCAATTTTAGGTTTAAAATGGATTCCACTACTAAATACTTTTTGTAAAAATTAATAATAACAACTTTGGCACATTCTCGGCTTTCACTTTTAGTAAACAATAACTGGAGTAAGTTAGCACTTATATATCATGAAAAATTCCATTGTGTTAAAACTATAAACTTTGAAATTAAAAATTAAATAAAAATTAAATCCGAGCTTTCGCCGATCAACAGCATCATCAGGGATAAGAAAAATATTCCGCGGGGTAATATACGTATTATGAAAAAAATTGGTGTCAAGCAAAAATGTGTGAAACGAGCAAAAATGGGGCGGAATGTACCAGAGGTATAAACATAAAAACTTGAATAACATTCAAAGAACTAAAATGAGCGAGTGTCAGAGGACAAAGAGTTATGGCGTACGATCCTCGCCAAAATTCACGGTTTGAATTTTAAATTGCTCATTTAAATTTTCCACTTCAACACTTGAATGTTACAGCTGAATTCAACATTTTACACTCTTCCTTTAGAAATCATTCACATCATTGGAAAACGTTTTCACACTTGTCTTTTAGCTTTTGAAATCAACTTTTATTTTCGACCTTGCTGGCCGCAAATTTTCAACTCGCTTTGTCAAATTTTGCAGTCAAACCATGCAATTTTCAACTCGAGGAACAAAATTTTATACACTGCTACTATTTATTACTTTTGATCCCTGAACCAGTACTCTACATTTGACTGAGATACGAACTTTGCGTTCGATACTCACCCGGCGCATTTCGCCAGTCACCGAGTCAAATTTCAAACTCAACCTCGTATTTTTTTTAACTTAACAGTTGAATTTCTGTTTACGCTACAGTATTCATTGGTCGACACAAAAGAAGCCTCTGTGGCGGTGGAAGATGGCGAGCGATAAACCTCCTCCCCGGCTCTTTCCCCCATCATGCTTTGTGAAAAAAGGGAGTCGGTAGGTAGCACTCTTCTCCGACTACAACACGAACCCGACTATAGCCTAGACCCACCCTTACCTCCCGCTATAACACGAACTTAATCTCTGAAGTTTCGAAGATTTCCGAACCGTCCATAACTCATACTATATAACACGAACATCCGCGCACCACGCGCGATTCTTAATCACGCGACCTTCCTCCACGCGCGACGCCCTAAAAATGGATCCAGTGACTCGGGTCCGGACCTTCTCGGCCCCACCGCGAGTGATGACCGCTTACCGCTGTACTGCAGGCGTAAAACGGTCGCATGCTACCCATACCCTACTAAAATATGCTTACCAGACTTTACCTTATGTGCAAAAAGCCTGGTTAACCAGGGTTAATTCCTGGTACTCGGGTTCTGAGTCGAGACCTCATTGTAAATCGAGCTGCGAAGAACAACCTGGTTCTGACCACAAATTTGAGCATACAACCCTATTCTTTGATCAGCTGCGGCGCAAATTGTAATAGTCTTTTCAGACAAGAAATCGTATTAAAGCTTTCTCACCGGGTAGGTCCTCTGGAACAGACAACGATCAGTTTCACACTGATCACCCAATCTCGAACCACGAGTTGTAAATAAAAGACCATGACATCATTGCCTAAATATGGGGTTTTACACTCAAATATGGTCAAAGATTCAAATAATAGAGCATTATCAGTTCGGGAGTATGCCAGTTTTGGAAGAAGCGGTGACGTCATAATTCCATTGTTCTGCTAAAAACACACAAAAATAGGAAAAAATAATCGCAAGAAACAAGGGAGCATTTTTCAAAGCCTGTTCCAGGTCTCCTCGTTCAATATCCGGGACTTCCGACCTAGCAGTACCGATGAAAAAGCCTTCTCCTTGCTTTTTGAAAGTCAAGGGAAATTTCCTGCCACATTTCAGTAGTTCATTTCAGTAGGCCTTCGACGCCGCCGCCGCCATCTTCACGGGTATCGAATGTAAGTACATGACTTTATGTTTAGTTTTCACTATTTTTTTTTTTTTTTTTTATCTATTTTCACTGACGAATTTTTACGAAATCAAGACTAATTTTCCTCAAAACTACAACGTGCAAAGTGTGTTCAGGCAAAGTTTCATCGATGGCAACAACCTAGTAAAAATGGTAACCACACATTGAAAATTGCCAACGGACAGGAAGGGTTACTGATATTGATGGGTGTGCCTTAGTCTGTCTATGTAGTTTTAGTTATAATCGATCAAGTCTGTTTTTGGTTGTGTTCACCGGCAATGTATGCGACTCTCATCTAGAAATCACTTTATTGATCCAGATCATGTGTGTGGAATGAGTTTTAAGTCAGTGTGAGTAGGTTCTTATATTGATTTCTTTTATTTTGATCAGGATGTCTGTCCAAATGTAGACAAACATCTGAAGATATTACAAACATGTAGTCGCGTTTGTGCCAAAAAGCTGGGAAAAGGAACGAGGAAGACAAAATGCTAAATATCTTCAGAACGACATATTTGTGCTCTGAGGGCAAAATGTTGCTTTAGATTCGCCTTATGTTCCACTGTAATAAAAAATTTAATGTCCAAGTTCAAACCTACCTCAATAAAATTAAACATGTTTTTTGGTTTCTTTGTAGTGTGGTCACAGGCTTACCTACCACCACAAAAGCCCCTCCTCCCTCTCAAAAATGGGTAAGAAGGAAACAGGTTGGAGGGGGGGCTTATATACCTTGTGAGTGGAAGCTCACACTCAATGACCATTCAACCATAGAAGAGACTCTGGCCCTTATTCAAGGGGCTTTAAAGGAGATAGATGAGGGAGGAGTCATGGAAGTGGAGGCTTGTGAAGATTTTCTCTACATAATGTTCAATCCCTCGTGTCAAATACTGTTTATACTTTACAAATGCCAAATACATAATATGTTCAGTCCCTGTGCTGTGCAAAAGGTCAATCTGAAACAGGAAAAATGCCACAATCTGCCCCATCAATCCCTGTGCGTGAGCAATAAGCCCACATTTATGTCATAAGATCGAATATGTTTGTATTTGAATAAATCCTAAATTATTGAGACTCTCTTGACGAAAAAGCATCCACATTAATGCATCGTCTTCAACAAATCATCCTAGAGAGCAGAAAACGAACAAATATAGAGAAAGCATCAAATTTCACTTCCTTATCAGTGCCTCCCTAATAAATAATACATAGAGACATCTCACAAGATAACTATTGAAAATCGATGTCAGCTGCTACTGTCTTCATTATATCAATTAAGTTTTGGTTTTTGGTTTTCATGTCCAAGAAGGTGTTAAAAAAACAAGATTTGGAGATAAAAGAGTGTGTATAATATGCCAGCTAGCGAGTCATGCAGGTCAGATACGACTCATTGAAAATGATACATAAAAATCGAAAACAGTAATACGGAAAGAATTAACTGAAAGCTAACCACGGTAAATAAGTGTTTCACCCTAAACAACACTTAATCATAACCCTAACCCCAACCTAAACCCTAATCAGTAAAATGAGTGCTCAACCGTTATCTGTAAAATTTGCAGTTTTTACTTGTTTTTACTTTATTTTTGCTGATGGTCCGCGTGACTTGCATAGCTCCCTTGCTTGCAGTTTATGTCAGGACCCGAAATAAAATGTTTATTTACAAAAAACAAAATGTAACAATAAATAACTTTTATTGTATCTTTACTCTGTTGTGTGAGCTTTGTATTTCTTAAAGGTGCTGTTCAATAGAAACATGAAGAACTATGAAAACGAACTTTGGAAAACTTATGTTGTGTCCATGCTAAGTGCAGTAATCATTAATATATAGATTTAGCCAGGGCTAAAAGGGAGGCTCCCATTAATAAATTTATAATTTAAATCAAACAATAAACTTGTATTCCACAATTCAGTTCACTTTAGAGCACATTCGTGTGACTTTTCAGGGAAAGGCTGAGTGATTTTACAAAAAATAATTTGCAAACAGCCCAAGAGTGAACCAAATCTCACATCGAGTTGATAGCCTCATAAGTACACCCAAAAACTGGCAATCATCTTCGATCACATTTATTAAGAGCCATAATGGCTCTTGATCACCGTAGATTAATTAGGCCTGGAAAAAAAATTCCGGCCGAATTTTTTGCGTTCGACAAGTTTATTTTACAAAATTTTGGCAACAGATCTGGGTGCGTGTAAACCAACCTTTTATATCATTTATACATCACATCTGAGGTGAAACAGTATTATGAGGTACTGTTTTTATCATACAGACCTCGGACAACAGAATGCAGTATTTCACAACATTGCGATACAAATTGCTCTTCAGGACGATCGAAGCACGCGTGGGCTTTAGCCGTAAACCGTTGAAAAAATTTTCAAAATCATCTATACGGCCAGCCGGTTCTGACTTTTACAGTGCTAGCAGTGTCGAGTGTTTGAATGAACATTAACAGAGTTACGCTCCAACATAATAAAGAATTTATTATGTTTATTTTTTATTTTAAAACGGTTTAACACGCGGCATTTTGAGTACTCCGGGAAGCGTTGTTTACTGAACGACTGAAAACAATCGGTACAACGATTAAAATTACAAGAGAGAGTACTAACAATCAATAAAAGAAATATAATTCGGTGAAACATATACAGAGACGACACTTTTCATTCAGGAAGACAAGTATTAAAGTGTCTCTAACAATCCTGAGTCTTCGAGCTTAAAGCTGAAGTTTATGTTTTAAGCCGGCTTATCGGTGTTTGCTTTTTTCAAAGACGAACTCGAGGCAAGAAAATCGCTCAAACCTTTCTTTTACAGCCAGAATTATAACTAAATATTCTTTGAAACGTTTTCTTTCTATTTGCTGTGAGAAAATGTCTAAAGGCTTTTTAAAGATCTGTAAGCTTATAACAAACCTGATACTCGGTCAGATCATTGTCTCAAATCTTACAAACGTGCGTAAACAAAATAGCCGCATAAACTACGCTCGACTTCATTAAATTAGGAATAAAAAACAAACATCAAATACAATAATTACTTAAGCTTACCACTCGAGATGCAGCTCCTGAAAGGTATCAAGTAAGGCCAGTATCGCTTCGCACTTTGCAACCCTCTTACGCATTAAGCAAGATGAAAACGAAAACGATGCCATCCGAAATCGGATTTCCGACTTTGACTCAACCAAAAACCCAATAAACAAACTAGCCATGAATAACAGAAGACTCCTGATAGCAGCTGAATTTCATTTTGTAGTTGAAAAAGAAAGTTAAAAACATCACAAGTTGACACAAAATTCTGTCAGCTTCAGCTGTCAAAGTAAACAAGATTCAAGATGCTGCATAAATTTTCCGCATGAACTCACCTGTCAAATTTTGACCAATCAGAGCATAAAAATTGGACGTAGAGCGTGACCAACGCGTGAACATGGCGAGAAAAGTCAAAAGCAACTGTCTTCCCTGCCTGTAGCAGCTGGCTGAATTTTCGCGTCCGAGGTCAGTTTGAAATCAAAATTTTAATTGTGCGGCACATAAACACAACATATTTCATATGAATTTTTAAAAAAATTAAACTTGAGCCTGCGATCATTTGAAAACCAGTTCCTTGTCAGCGGATAACTTCAAAAAAACACTTGACCTCGACGGGTCGACACCTGAGCCCGCGATACAGTCAAGTGATGCTGGTCAGCAGATACCTTGTTTTGACAGCTGTCAATGGATCACAACATTGACGTGTATCAGTTTTCCTGTGCTCCGATCCCAAACTAGCTAGAAAGTATGAGACTGAACATTGATCGCGATCTAGTAAAATAATTAACTGGTCAACGGACAGCTTCCAAATAAATCACGTCACCTCAATGAGTTGACACATGAGCCCGCGATATGGTCATTGGATACTGGTCAGTGGCTATCCTGTTTTGACAGCTGTCCAATGTAAAAGATGTGGACTTGGCAAGACACGCCTGAGACACCCCTCCCTTCCTTTTGATAGTCTCCCCTACCCCACCCATACAATCCGTAGACGCGTACGCTCGGTCAATCACGTGACAACCAAAGGAAAAGAGGGTGACCATAATCTATGGGTATGGGGCTCTGTCCCTCGCGCGCTTCGCGCGCGTGGGAGCCCCGCTATTATTTTGGGCCAAGCCTTGTCTAATAGAATTGTTTGAAGGTCCCCACAGACAAGACTTGGAGAAAAGTGCTCCTCAAAGTTACAATGCCTTTGGTTTGAAGGCAATCCCAGAGTTAAAAACAATAATTTAGTATGGACCAATTCGGCTAACTGAATGTTGTACCCAATTCAAACCCTTTAGGAATAAAACTTTTCGTTTTAGGAATTTCCATTTCAATTTCAATTTTTCAGGCACTCAAGTATTTTCTGGCACTTTCTTAAAATTTCAAAATTTGGCGGATTTTTCTTAGGGCCATATTTTGCGGCTCCCAAGGGAATTTGCTGGTGAAGGTGTCAGCTCGCGTAACAGACAACCTGTATCACACAGGTTACACTGACAATGATCACAACTCATTGTTGATTGACAAGGGGTGGTTTGTCTTCCCTCCCTTTGATCTCTACACTTTTTCAAAGCCCGTTTTCGGTTTCTGCTGGTACGCCTTTTATACATTCGCATAGTACAAGAAATTCCAGCCTTTTTTAAATAGGGAATTTAAGATTGAGCACTACAGTTGAATGACTACGGTTGGACGAGCAGGAGAGGTCTGGTTCTTGTCGATGGTGGATTGGAAGATTGTAAACAAGGAAGCTGCTACGGTTGAATCACTTCTCGACGGTCATTGTGTGAAAAATGTCATTTCATGAACTTCGTGAAGCCTTAGTTTGCGCTTTTTCTGATGGAGTGATCAATGAAGAAGAGTTTCTTATTCTTTACGAAGAGTACGAGTCCACAAATTTAAATTTTCCTCACTGGGAATACGAGCCTTTCAGCATCGATAACTTTGACATCAGTGAAGGTAGAGCTGAATTTAGAGTAGACAAAGACGATATCCCTTTATTGGTTAAAGGTCAAATGAACCAAAAATTCGACATTTTTCATTTTAGTTCAATTCTAGTGAAATATGTTTAATATGAACCGAATAAACATACTATGAAGTTTCAGCTCAATTGAAGTAAGCATTTCCGAGATATTCGCAATTAAAAATTGTTATTTTTTGGCCCTTATCTTCGTAGAGCGGTCGGAAAAATTGTCGGTAAAAACAGCGTGTGACGTCAATGTTGGTCAGGTGAAAAAAAGCGGGAAATTCAAAACAGTGTTTTTCGAGTCGACTTGGCGCAGAAATTGTGGTGGTTTGTGCGGCCATAAACCTAGAAAGAACAAGCAATTTGTCTTCAAAAATTGCAAGCTGTGGTTATTACCTTATTATTTAATTTTCTTGAAGAATACATCATAGTAAAACGGACTTTAACGACGGCATTAATTTCCTTGCGCTGTACTGGAAATGTGCGTGCGTAGGTCCGGTTTTTTTCAAGGTGTATTCACAAAATGTGTTCATATAAGGAAGTTTCTGGATATATAAGGTCCGGAGCTCCACTGTGGACACAAAAACAAAATATCTTTGTAAAGTGATTGGCCCAAAGAAATTCACGCTTGCCCGCAATGTGTTTGAAGTCATTGAACTTTGTCGCACTCGAGCTGATATTTTAAAACCCACGCTCGATCGCACACTTTTGCTTCGCAGAACACTAAAATATAAACAAAATCCTCAATGTAGAAGTTTTGGCGTTGATATGTGGGCACAAAAAGAGTTAATCTTTATCTAGCAAAATCTTCCCCAAAATCGGTTTCAAAGCAACTACTGTTTTTTTAAACTTGATCGTTTCGCGCAGATAAAGTTTGCTTTGTGTTGTCACGTTCTCAAAAACCAAGTAAGATCTCCTTCAAACAAAGTTGACTTCTCTCCAGTTATTTATATGATTTAATTACCGACTAGGTCACTTTAAGGACCATAGACGCCGCTTTAAGCTCGCAAAGAGAGGCGACAAGCAAAGAACAATTCCATCATGCATAAAATTCAGTTTAAGTGAACTAAAAAAAGCTTCAATAAGGTTGCAAAACAACAAATTTCCACTCAAAAAACATAAGGCTTAAGGCTCTTATACCTGCTGACAATGAAGAAGTGAATCTTCTGTGCGAAATAACCTACCTAAAGATCTTATTTCAAAAGATCCGTTGCAAGCTTCGCACCCAAGCCATGATTCACCATTTAGCTCATATTTTTCAAAACTGGTCCATGCCAGGGTCTTCATTGAAGCAAATTAAACTCAGCAAACTGAATCATTAGAAAGTACAGAAAACTGCACATAAGGGTTTGTTTTGCTTGCTTCAGTCAAATCCAGCTCCAGCAATTGTTTACGGGCAAAGAGTCAATTGTTTTGAAGCCACTGCCGGCAGTTGACGTTCTCATCTACTTCACAGCGAGCGAAAAGGGAAATTTGCGTACAGAAAGAAAACAAAACTACGTAACTAAAAATGAAAAAGAAAAAAAAATACTCTGACTATTATTACTTGAGCAACGGAAAAGTGATCGAATAAGCTTGCTAGCCTTCTATAGTTCCGAGGAAGTTTTAAGCGCTCAAGTTTGTTCACTCGCAAGCGTTAGCGTTACAGTTCTTTGACATAAGACAAGGATAAAGCTGGTTCTGCAAAGGTAAATGAATCTGGGCATGTAAAAAACTAACCGTAACAACTAATAACAGGATACAAGCGGGTTTTAATTCAACCCGGCGAAAGAAGGCGAAGCACTGGACACAAAATCAAAACACAAATCGAATGCACAATTATCAGAAAAATACAAACCTCTTTGGAAATGTTCAAAACGTTTTATTTCTCCTCAGACTGACGGAATGATCTGTTTTTACTCTAACATTGGTTGTTCTGAATCCAAAGTAATTTTCAAGTGACGAAAAAACAACAACAACAACAAAAAACAAAAAGCCTTTACAAGGAGCAAACGTTCGCACCTCGTGTATTTCATTCAGTCTCAGTCAGAAGTCTCACAGAACGAGACAAACAATCGCAGGCGATAAGGGATGCGCAGAAGCTTGCGCAGAACTTTTTTCCGCCCTGAAAGACCAACATTGACGTCATAGTCTCCAGTCTATCACGCGGCCATTTCAGAAACGTTTTCGTGAAGTCTACGGAAATGCTCGGATTTTGATCTTTTGTCTTCCTTTAAAGGCTTGGGAAGAAAAATCTTTGACCAAATCTCACTTAAGATGGTTCTTTTTAGAGTTTGGTGAACGTAAAGCGACAAAAGAAAATATTTCAATTTTTTGGTTCATTTGACCTTTAACGCTTTACAGGTCCCAGAATATTTTCGATGCCCTCAAGGAACAGGTAAAGCTGTCCGCGGCGGCCGAAGTAGTGACCCTGTCAAAAAAGTGAACATAATTTTCAACAATAAGCAAATAAACAATTAAAAACATTCGAAAATTTCAAACCTATTTCATGTTGAAGCATATGCAGCGATCTACTACAAAACAATCGGTTCACTTACGAACTTGCACCGTGGATATCCATGCTTTCACTCCCGTACCGCTTCGTAAACTCTGAAAACAGAACGAAGAAAAAAAGAAATCAGGGCCACTTCTTTAAGAAACAAAAGAAGCTCACTGGTAAACTCAGAAAATAAATCGAAAAAAAAAAGAAATGTGTTATTTCTTTGAGTAACAAATCAAATTCTCACCTTTGAAGTCACACGTAAATCTTTGACTACGACGAGAAAAGCTGTCAAAACTTACCGTAGTGAAACACGACGATAAGCAAAACGCCATCCCATAACTTTTACGCATGCGCAAAAAAGCTTAACCCAGATCCCGCGTACTCGTCCAACCGTAGCCATTAACCGTAGTCTTAAATCTTAAATTCCCTGATACCTCATTGTCGAAGGACTAATTATCGACAATCCTCAATTCGGTTATGTACACTTTCCCTGACCAAATGAATTGACAATTTGTACAGATAATGGCTTCCAAATTCCGGTCATTACCTGGACACAGATGACGTAAAACAAAAAGACTTCTTTGTTTTCTTTTTAAGGAAAAATCTGCTGGGTATTGTTTCATCGGTTTTGTGCTTTTGTTTTACGTCATCTGTGTCCAGTTCGATATACACGGGTGTTGCTAAGAATGGCTTGGAAACTAAAATTTGATAGCATTTTGTTTTAAATGAGGGTATTGGCATGATTTTCAATTGAACATGCCTAGCGAGCGTAAAACTTGCATTCAGTCTGAGGATTAATGAGAGAGGCGAAATATTTAACAGTTAATGAATGAGGCTGAGTATCTTATGAAGAATTATGGAGATCGAGGAGGGTGTTATCCGTCGAGGCCGTAGGCCGAGGCGGATAACACCCTCCGAGCTCTCCATAATTCTTCATATGATACGAAAGTCGAATTCAATAACTGTTTTATTATTCATTCAAAATAATTCCTAGTTTAAAAACATAGCTAAAACATTCTTACCTCCATCGATCCATCTATGTTCAGTTCATCTTCGATAGTGTACGTTTAGAGTTTGTCCAGCTCCGCAAATATTCTCCAAATAGCAGATGTCGTCCTTCGAGTTGTCTTCTTGCTGTTCTTGCCATGTTTTTAGCTGTTTTTTCGCCTAGTTCTTACTCTTGAAACGAGTGAAATGTCCGCCTTTTTTTCAAGTTCACAACCAAAACAACTCAACCTCGTCCCCAGGTCTTCTCGGTTAACGGTGCCTTAACCTGCGAAAACGCTGCATTTTGACGTCATTTCCTCGTTAAAGTCAAAATTCTTCCAAATTTGGTCATCAGTAACCGGTTATGGTGAATTAAACGTGTGC
Organism: Porites rus; assembly: GCA_964035705.1. NCBI lineage: Eukaryota > Metazoa > Cnidaria > Anthozoa > Scleractinia > Poritidae > Porites > Porites rus. The sequence goes on from OZ037993.1 coordinate 28,936,529, forward strand.
TTTTAGCCAATCAGAATCGGGGAAATATTTTGAATGAATAATAATATATATTTAGGCATGACAAAATTAAAGGGACCATTGGTACATAGAAATAGCATCTCATAGGCATGGAAAAAATGGGTTCATGCCCTCGTAGCCTAAAATTGACCTAGTTAAACTTAGGTCCCAGATCTCTCGCCGGGCTGTTTCATTCCCAGTTTTCGCTCGTCCGGTTTGGCATGCCGAGCATGCCGATCGTGAAGCCAGTTGGGTTTAGCATGCCCGGCATGCCGGGCATGAAATTGGCAAGCCCAGCATGGCTGATTTTGATGTTCGCTGTAGCGCTATATCATGATATTAGCATATTAAAAAAATCGCCAAATATATCTCAGGGGAGCTTGAAGTTACGGGTTTCATGCCTGTCAATAAATGTAGATTTAAACAAAAAAAGTTGTTTGTCATAATGTATGTCACGGGACCGACGTGCAAAACTGAAGACAGATAGCAGTTCTTGACCAAGCTGGATTTATTTAAAAAGTACAACATATGAAAAAAATAAACAACATTATTAGTGCGAAAAATGGAATACTTCACTTGCATTCAAAGATCAATTAATCCTTATATTTCAAGCCGATAACATTTCTGGGTCCAGTTTTTAATTTGATCGCGGAAAAGCGTTTTAAACAATGAGACAACAAAACTTCTCAGTATAAACTTATCCATAAGCGTTAAGTTTTATCGCGTCGGAATGTTTTTCGGTCAACAGCATTAAGCTTATCAGGTCGTTCAGGTCAGTACCAGAGTACGACGTTAATACTGCAAAGACGTTCTGGTTTGATGAATTTGGACTGCCTTCTCAGTTAAATTTTGCTTAGATTTTTAGTGCGCTTCTTGTCGGGCTATGCGAATCTCGCAAAACTGTTTTGCTCCTTGCTGACGATAGTCCTTGCAGCAACGTCATTTGCTACATCCGAAGATACCCCGAGCACGCATAGATACAAGGCGAAATCGGCCGAATTTCCTCCGAAGTGTTTTCAGATCACGATGAATCTATTTTGTTGTAGCGTAGCAGTTGTGGCGTCAAGATGTCGTCATGTCTCTTTGCACTTGTTTGTCTTTTTTTTTTTCTGCGATGCCTTGTTGAGATGTTGGTGAATGCTGGACAAGAAATGGATTCCGCGAGAGACTGTAAGTACAACTTTAGTTGCGTTCGAGGTACGAGAACGCAACCCCTAATTTGTGTTGGGTGTTCTGTGCATTATTTTGGGTTTCCTGTGCAATTAATAAGGGAAGTTTTTTCGAGATTGCATTCGTCGTCGTCGTCGTCATCGACACACATTTGCCTCGCTTTGAGGTGCTTGCGTACGTTTTGTCTCAATTTGACGCGCTAACTCACTTGGTGATTCGTGTGTCCTCGGCGTTCACCTTTCAAACGTTTGCTGAGGTCTGCTATTCTGTCTTCGTAAATCGTTCATCTTTTAAAAGTGTGCTGAATCTTCGTAAAGCGTACATATTTAAGAGTTTGTTGAAGGTATACTATCGATCTGTTTTTAATGAATCTTCCAAAGCGTTCATCTTTCAAAAGTGTGCTGAAAGTTTACACCCTGAGCATAATTTTACTTTGGATAAAGCCTTCATATTTTTTTTATTTTTACAGAGCAAAGGATTGTCCTAAAATTTTTGGGGGCGTACCTGTGCTTTTACTTTGGATAAAGCCTTCATATTTTTTTTTATTTTTACAGAGCAAAGGATTTTCCTAAAATTTTTGGAGGGGGAACCTGTGCTTAAATTTCTCCAGATGCTTGCTTTAGATTTTCCATATATTTGTCTGCAATTTTCCTGGGACTTTCTTACAGACAAATGTATAGGAAATTTAAGTGCGTGTAACGCCCTCAATTTTTTTCAGTAGAATCGTTAGGAATGAAGCTTTAGTTTACAAATCATATTTTTTTCGGAACAGCCGTTCTACGGAAATTATTCGAAATTAGATTCCCATACAAACACTGTAATTTCTCACGTGTTTGCCTACTCGTCAAGATGTTGTCGCAAACCGTGACAAGGTCTATTTCATTATGACGTGTGATATTTTCGGCACTGGACAAACGAACAAACGAATCAGTCGGCGTCACTTACCTTTCACCCGCCATTTCGTTTTTTTCTCACGAACTCGTGGTCGCGTAAATTAATTTTAATGATACACTAGATATAGTGAGCAGCACACATACACTTCCAGTAAACATTTTCAACTTGGAAGGAGGAGAAACCATGCTCGACCGGGACAAAGGAAATTTTCATGCCCCGAGCGAGAATCGAACTCGCGACCCGGCTTCATTTTGCCAACAAGTTGATGAATGGATGCTCTTAAAAATAACTAAGAAAATTATCCAAAGAAATGTTTTTTAACAAAAGAAAAAGAAACCCGGGTTAAGCGCTGATCGTCCTTCGAACAACTGCGCCCAGTAGAACATTTATTGCGTGTAAAACGTTCTTTTTACACGCCCGAAGTACTCTGGCCAGTGTCTCCTCAAATAACAAGCACTTAAGACGAACCGTACGATATCACGCTGATCACTAGCGTTTTCTAACCTTTTCATTATCATACACAGTTTAAATCGAGGTTTCGCTTTACGCAACTCTCACGTTCAAAATATGCCATAATCATAGTTATCTATCGCAAGAACCATCCACCCTTTCCCCTCAGCTGCTACCTGTGCGCCTAGCAAACATATCGAACGCACTCCCCTAAGCTCCGATTACTCCTAGTTGCCAACGAGGCAACCGAGCTAAGAAGCGAGGTTGACCCGGCGGCAGAATTATAACGCCGCGCAATGTAGGCGAAAACTCTCAAATTCTGCGTAACCCTCTAAAATTTGCATTTTTGACCTTATTTGGGTGTAAGTAAGACCCCATATTTGGGTGGTGACGTCATGGTCTTGCATTTACCTCGTGGTCCCAAATTGGGTGATTCAGTGTGCAGCTGTTCGTTGTGTGCTCTAGAGGACCTAACAGGTGAGGAAGCTTTAATACGATTTCTAGTTTGAAAGGGAAATTAGTGCTCTGGTTTGCTTGATAAATTGCGTTTAAAGCAGCAGCTGATCAAGGAATAGGTTTTATTTACTCAAATTTTTGTCAGAACCAGCTTGTTCTTTGCAGCTCGATTTACATTGAGGTAGCGTGTTCGCTTCTCGACTCAGAACCAGGGTTTTCAGTGTTCTCTTTTCCTTGGTGAATTTAATTTTAAGCGGTAGTTGAACAAGGTATAGGGTTATACTCTCAAAACGTTTATCAGAACCAGCGTGTTCTTCGCAGGTCGATTTACATTGAGCCAGTCCTCACCTCCCGTGAGGAATGCAACGTATTTGCGGACCTTTTTTTAGAATTTATTTATGTCTTTCGAGAGATTTTATCAACCACCATGTTTTTTTGCTGCTCGATTTACATCGAGACAGCCCAAAACTCCCGTGAGCAACGCAACGAACTTGCGGACCTTTTGTTTTGAAGACCATCATTATGCCTTTCAAGAGACTCTTTGTCCTGTGACACTCGCTCATCAGATCTTTGTATTTTATTCAAATTTATATTTTTATACCTTTGACACATTCCGCCCCATTCTTGCGCTTTTCACACATTTTACTTTACACCAATTTTTTCACGTATATTACCACGCGAAATATTTTTCTTATCCCTGATGTTGCTCGGAATTTAATTATTATTTTTAATTTCAGCAGTCAAAGGCCTCATTTGAACTATATTTTTCTTTCTAACGTTTATATAGTTTTGACACAATGGAATCTTTCATGAAACATAAGTACTAACTTGCTCATATTTACCAACAAAGCTTCAAGCCATGTTGTTATTGTTTGATAAAAGTGAAAACCTAGAATGTGCTAAAGTTGTCGTTTTGAAGTTGGGTGCTATCCTTTGCTATATAGCGGAATCCATTTTCAACCTAAAACTATGAAAAAAAATATATCGCGAAGATCTGAATAGGCACATTCCACAAAAGATATACGAATTTGCCTCGTTGGCACTTGCCGGAAGGTACCCCTAGTATTAATTTAGTAATGAGAAAGCCTGTGGATATCGAACAAATGCCGTGAATTATCCTTTTGGCATTCAGATTATTTTACTGTTGAGCATACTTAGAACTCTCAGGCATAAGTGGTTGTCAACTCGTTTACTTCGGATACATTGTTTCTGTTTGTCCGTCTTCTAGTCTTCTTCTGCTGTTAAGAAGACTACAGAAAACTTCAAAAATATAGAAACCAACGCTAAAAAACTCAGATCTAATTTTATTAGTCAGCATAATTGTTTTTGGCAACTTCGGTCACATTTTTGAGCTATTTTGAAAAAATAGCTCATATGTCAGTGGTGTGAGCGTATGTATCTTTGTGGCTTTGTATCTTTGTATCTTTGGATGTTTGTTGCAAGAGCCAATAAGGTTGAAGGTACTATGAGTTGATGCTTAGGAACCAATGAAATTTTGGCATCTACTTAAACATAACATTGCTAAAGGTCGAACAAGGGCACTTTGAGACCGCCATCTTGATTCTTGACCATTTTTTTCGTCTTTTATTACGGCTACAGGTGTTTGGAAACATTATGTTAAATATCTTCATGATTCAAATGCTGTGTACAGTGATGCAGCTGTTTAAGGGTTCATATTTTAGTGTGGATGCTATTTCAAGACATTTCTGACCGAATTCGGCCATCGCGAACGGTACTGACGTATGTATTTATGAGTTGTGTTTCACCTGCTTCGAGGTAGAGTATCAAAGATCATATATTTTCAAAGCTCTTCCAGTGAAGCAATAATTGATATTTAGATATGGACTTTAATTTGAAAGTATGCGGCCTATAAAATGAGGTTTTACAAGTTTGAAAGGCAGCTTAAAGCTGTACCGAGTATTGTTAATCCTGTAAACAAGCTTTAAAAATATTATTCTCTCGCTTACAAAGTTCAACAGACCTTTTTCGTTCCGGCAAAACAAAAAAAATAATAATAAGTGAACAACATGATACATCCTTCCCGTATACTAAGCATTATAGTTATTGAAACGTATTTTATTTAGTAAAGACGAGTAACTTAAGTAGAAACAGTAGCGTTAGGGAATAAAATTGGAAGAAGCTAGTTGACACAATAATTAGATACTGTTTTATTGAGTAGGGTAACATGATATGAGTAGAAATATATTTCGGCAGTTTGATAATTTTCTTGGAAGTTAATAAATGTTAGGCTATCAACCTTGACGTTGCATGAAACATAATTTAATTGCAGATGTTGTAATGAAGCCGAGGTGATTTCTTAAAATCGTTGAGAAAATTTTGTAGTAAACAATTTGCTTTTTTCTTTTACGTGCGAATTGTAAAGGGGCCAAAGGCCAACATCTTCACGTGCAAACTGTGTGCATGAGTCATTTTTATAATTCTGTTTACTAGATTACCGTGTGATAACTCGAATTCCCTCACGTACGAACCACGAAAGGGGGCAAAGTCCAACACTTTCACGTGCCAGTTGTGTGACTCATGCAGATTCGTTTTTCACAATAATAATAGTAACTTGAACGTATGAAGACCTGTTTCGTTTTGTAACCAATGCCTAAAAAAGGCTCTTGTCTTTTAAGAAGCAATAGCTTTTAAAACATGAAGAAATAAGTTGTCGGAGTTAAGGACTGTTTCACTGAGTAGAATCGCACGTGAAAACCTCGTGAATTGTGATGATGCAACCATCTACCACAATGATAAGAATCCTGGTATTTCTTAACAACTCGAACTCGATGAGTCGCAGTTTGGCTTAAGAAACTCCGAGGAAGCCTTAGAGTTTTAATTCCTTCTAATCAACGTTTGGTGAGTAGATATTTATTTTACTGTAACAATTTGTTTAACTTGCACCAAATGTAACAGGGAAAGACAGAGGAAAGTGAATATATAGCATGAGGATCGACGCAGCTGAGCGTTTCGCGTTTTCATTTATGTACGGCAATACCCAATTTCGCACAAAAACCCAGTCTACATTTAGGACGAAAAAGGTAGATTCATCACTCTTGGTAAGGTTACACTGAAGCATTAAAGTTACACTGAAGCATTCAAAATAGCTCATGCACGTTTAACGTGCCTATGTACTTTGCGAACTGGAGATAATCTCAATTTTGCTGCATAGTTTGACTGTTGTTTGAAAGACAATCATACTTATATTACAATCACTTTTGGAGACAAAACTAGACACCAGAAGGTGTATACTGGGCTGCCATAAAACCTAGACTAGATAGAAATTATGTATTGTATGAAAACGATAAGTTTACCACAGCAGACAGCTGACAGCGTATGAAAGGAAGAAGTAACCCTGCTAAACCCATTCGCATGCCGGACACCACCCCAACCCTCGGGTCTCATTAAACTCTTTGAACTGAAACTATAAATAAATGAAAATGATAATTGATGGTCGATACAAAGCAAGCTAGGTGGGTGTACTGTGTGGCACGAAATTTTTGCGGTTGTTTATTTTTGCGGATTGGGCATAAACCCTGTTTTTGCTTAAAACAGTGATATGGTGAAGAAGGGCCGTACGGCATTCACGAAACTAGGACACATTGGTTTTTCTTGCTGAGAATTAATTTTCGAAAAGTACCCAGTACCCAGCATTGATAATATTTTCGTTCTTGTTAAGTACGTGCAATCAGGGTGTAATAGAAATACAGATTTTCAAACAGTACTACGGTATGCGTACATTATGTAAAACCAATTCATTGTATACCGTTTTGTTTCTGAGTTGAAGAGGCGAGTTGTAATTGAACAGACGCGATTTCTTAGTGCTGTATTTTTGTGTAGTAAATTTTAGTACGAGTATATTTAATACTTGAAGTAAATTTTTTGGGGGAAAATGTTTTCGTTATTTTTTTGGGGGGGGAGGGGGAGAGGGGAAATTATTTTTGCCGATCGCTGGAAAAATCGCAAAAAATCGTAAAAGTTAGAACCGTCAAAACTTTTGTGCCACACGGTATCTCTAGTTTATCTGAACTTTTTTTGTTTTGTTGACAGCTTGTCTCTATATTTGAGGAAAACAATTAAAAAAATCGTCCCGTTCATAGGAGAAAAGCTTCAGCGCATCTGAAACTTTCTTTAATCGCGTGCAATACCATTGAACTGCAGTTATTAAGCGTCGCACAGAGTTAAATTTCTTACACGAAACCAAACTGGTTCGACATGGACAGAGTTTTTAAGCGAAGAAAACGGTTTTTTTTTAGTTTGTTATCAGTAGTATCTTTATACACTGCGAACCGAGCGGATGAAAATGAATTCATTCAATTTTTTAACTATCATAGAAGGGACGTCTGTACACAGGCTAGCGTGTGCATAAGATAAAAGTGTTCATTCCGGAGGTCATATATGGTGCCAGGAATTGGCTCCTGATGGGTTTATCCCGGGGGTTACTCCACATAATGACCTATATGGGGAATCTCCGCGAGAAAGGGGTACCTTTATACAGAGGCTGTTGTTATTTCAATATGTATAAAACAAATCAATTGACCGGAAATGTTTACAACGATTCAGTCTGGATAACAATAAAGGTGAAAGAAGATATAAGATCTTGCTATGTTAAGTATGTTTTTTGCTAGGAAAGATAAACAACGTGATTGTGAGCCTAGTCCTTTTGGGCCTTTTTACTGACCGAAGTGACGCATTTTCCTACCCTTTCATATACTTCACCTACTGAAATCTCTAATCTTTTGTATACCTGAAGCCTAAAAAACATCTACATACGGCATTAGATTGATCACTAAATACGTGATTATAATAATTGCATAAATCATGATAAAAACAAATAAAGATAAAATCAATGAAATCACTACAAAAATTAAATGTAAAAGCAAGGATATTGTTACCTAAAAGGACCTAAAAGCTGACTTTTGAAGTACTGAATTCCTCCATTAGTGCATAAAGTTGTTGTGTTGATCAAAAACACTGTTGAAGTTCAGTGATCTAGTTGCTCGTAATGTGTACGTAAGGAACAGTTTGAGTTTAACAGTTAATTCGGGTGATTCTTTTAGCGCTTCTAACTCAGTAGGTAGCTCACTTACTATACAAAGTTTCCTGATAAAGACTCACTCGGAAGAGTTCGCTTGTAAATGGGTCTCTCGCATAGTATAGGTCATGAACTGTACTACTTCCAAAATGTACTCTTGCCATCTTTCAGACTGTGGGCTAACCATGTTTGTATTCGTATGCTTCCACCGAAGATTCGAGCTCCTCGGAATGTACTCTGCTGAAGTCCGCTGATTTATTCTACGCATTCTACGCATACACTTATATCTCGCGCACGCGCTGAACACGCCAGAGTGCGATTTGTTCCAGAAGGAAAAAGCGAGACTTATGCCTTACATTACTTGTCTACGAGTGTGCTACAAAATTCTTTACTACAGCAAGCCTCTAGAGGCGATTCGGATAAATTCATAGGACGCTAAAATGCAAAAAAATCTAAGCTTTACTTAAAAGAATTTCTTGCAAACAACCTAGCTGGGTCCGATTGTTACTTCGGCGGAGCGTGAAGTAAAGGATTCGCGACGCTCAGGAATGTATCAAAGTTACAATTTTTTGACAAGATTGGGCATGCAAAGTCTGTAGGTTTTCGGTTTTATTCGGCTATTTGACGAAGTGAGAGCCGAATTAGTTCGAGATATCTCGAGATCACTTCGATTTCTTTGATTTATTCTTTAACTTTTTCGAGGAAGAAAGAATTATTATTTTGACTCCCCCGGGGTTTGAACCGACTCACCTGTGTGACCCCTCAGATCAGAGGAGACTCTAAGTTGAGGGATTAGCCGATTGCGCTACTGCGACCCAAGGTAGTTAGGGATATGAAAAATAGTTATGAAATGATGCACTAGTTTCGGGACAAGATTGGGCGTGCAAGTTCGCGACTTTTCGGCTTGTTTCGGCTATTTCACGAAATGAAACCGGACTACTATATGATATCTTGAGATCACTTCGAGTTTAGTCTTTAATTTACTCGAGGAATAAGTAGAGGATATTACGTGGCCGCGCAGAGACACTAAATTTCTCTTCTAGTGGTGAAAAACATTTCACGAGTGAGCCCTCGTTTCGAACTGCTTTATGATGAATTTAAAGTTACAAAATGCTGCACAAAGACATTTTGTCTTTGTTGAGTGTTACGTAGTAAAATTGCTTTCATGCGTTGCGTGACTTTCTCGAACGTTCTCTACTTTTTTGTATTATTCATGAATAATTAATTAGGGCATGTTTACATTCAGTATGAGTCAGCAGATTTGCATCAGTTACTGAAATCATAAAATATGTCGAAAAGCTACTACTATTCGCCCGTTTAGTATTTTCTAGAACCTTATGTCAAACGGTATACAAGTTCCAAGCGGGGTCTTTTGACGAACTAAGTTTTTTTCCCACGAGCGGGACTGCTGTGTTTAGTCAAGTGTGACGAAGGTCGGTTTTCAATTTCTGTGTTTACAAGTTGGCGGAAGCCGTAAGATATCTGAAGTTCAAATGAGAGTTTGTTATTATTGGTAGAGGCTGTTCAGTTGTAGTTAAGTTCAAGTCAAGTTCGTGTTGGCGGATGCTGTGATTTAAAGCTCTGAAAAGGCTATGTTCCTTTGGTATTAAACTTCCTTGTGTTAATCCGACATTCCTGCGTGCTGATAGTCAGTGAATAATTATCCTCAAAACATTCGAACTCGTAACAGCCAATTCCATGCTCAACGTAATTGACTCCTTACCCATGCCTTACATATCTTTAATCAGTACATGAGACTGCTATGCTGTTTTTGAAGCCTGATGTGACTAAGAAATAGAGAATTCGTTTTTCACTGTTTGTTTTGTTAGACTTGTTATTCACCGCCAGTAACCTCATATTTGACTTAGGTCTAAACGTTTAGACCCAAGTCAAATTTAGAAGGATTTGTAAGGAGTCATCAGAGCATTACTGGGCTAATATCTCAGAGACAATTTGTCCCGAAATGCTAGTTTTTGGCAAGTAGGCCTCTTGGATGTTGCTCTTCACAGAATATCCTGACAAATCCCATAATTTCACAAATTAACACCTTACTCTTACCATATTTCATTTCTTACTATTCCTCCGAATTTACAATTAATGTCCCTCAACCACGACGCCGAAGTGAACGCTCCGTAGCGTCTTGTTGAATTACAAAATGTTTACGTTTGCTGTCTCTACTTTTGATGAACATGGTTTCTGAAATGATTTTATACTATCTTAACCCAAAAATTATGATTTGGTTATAAAGCTTTTAAAACCGATCAAAACTAAGCTAACAAACATGTTCAATGTAAAAAAATAAGATTTTAAGGCCGACCCAAATTATTTAGACCGGCTGAATTAAGTTCAGAAGGGGGAAAAATGCTCATTTCGGTCAAACTGCTTACAAAATACGCTATAATAATTTAGGCATTAGGTTCGGTACATGAAAAGTTCGGCGTCTGAATCAAAGCCGTTCCAAAAGTCGCTCCAAAGGCGAAATTCCCGGCCGCGCTAGGCGAAAAGAACGGCTCAGCCGTTTCAAATTGAAATAGGCGTTCCTAAGTGATTCAGACGAAGAACTTTTCATGTAATTAATTCAAAGTACTAGGTTCGGCTCATGAAAAGTTCGGCGTCTGAACCGGGCCCAAGCTTATTTTGTAAACTTCTCATTTGATAGGTTCCCTCTATTATACACCGATTGAGAAACAAAATCGCTCTCCTTAAATCCTGTTTTAAAGTTTATGGCCTATTTGTTAGAACTCTAGGTAACATGTGAAATGATGAAACAGGACAGGCTTTAACCTAATTTATTTTTTCTTCACAAACCCTAATCAGTTGACGCACCATGAGAGAATATCGTCACAAACATGCCAAAACTTTTCACTGAGTTTCCTTTACATATTCCGGATTTATATGTGTCTACACCTCAATTACCTGCAAAAGTATGAAACTGTTGTTCAAGTGCCACTCAAGCTCGGAATAATCTTGACTTGCAAAACCGAACGCAAAGGTTTATTTCGCAGTAGAAAAGCGTGTAAGCATCATCGAACAACGCTACGTGAATTGGCTAATGTGAAACCACGTTCCTTTCACTTTATTTAGCATCCATTTATCTCAATTGTACAGTCTTGTAAAATTAACCTCAGACAATTAGTTGCGACCTTTAACAGACTCCCAGTATGAAAATGTGTTAAGAGAAGCTGAGTTCCACATGTTTTATTTATTTATTTTTTTCATATTGCCCTTGCATGTATTAACATTCCATTTCTTTTTTGTTACAGATAACGTCCACAAATGACAAAGAGGAGATCATTTCTTTCCTAGAGAGCAATTCTTTGATACTGTCAGTTACGGACTTACTTTGAGTTAAAACAGAGAACACAAACACTAGTGATGACACATATACAACAATCCCTGACAAGAAAGAGGAATTCAGACACCTTATCAAATGCGAAAGAAGATAAAAACAGCTTTTTGAAAGTAGGGACAATTGCGTTAAAGAGCTTTGTTAGAGAGCTTTTCAAACATCATAATGTACTGAAAAATGGACAGTCTAATTTTGGAGCTTAGCTCAGTTTGTAATGAACTTTGAAAGACATTCTCATACCTTGTATTTTAGAAAGCTTTCATGGAACATAGATGCACTTTATTATACAACGAAAACAGTCTCTGTTTCTGTTTTTACTGATTTCAGTCAATCCAGTTTATTCGCAATGTGAAATGGGAATCCTATTAAAACGGGGGAGGAGTTTCTACAATTCCCCAATAGGTCATCTGCACGATGACGCTATTTTATTCGCTGTGGCTATATGGCCGGTAACCGGTCCCGGGGGGAGGGGGGCACTTGGGTATTTTTTGGGTGGGTATGGGCTGCCCGGGAATCCAAATTGGCACCCCGTTCTAAAAAAAAATTCCCCTAAAATTGATACCCCGTCCTAGAATTCGCTTTAAAACTGATACTCCGTTCTAGAAATGGGCCAATTTCTTATACTCCGTTCTAGGGTGCAAAGAGTACAACAGTTTGCTTGTTAACGCATTGAACGTATTTTTAAAAGCAATCTGTCCTTGAATAATTTCAAATGGCTGCTTACAAAACTGGAGCTTTCGTGCGTTCGAAATATTATACCCCGTTCTTGAAAACGCCTCTGAAATGGATACCCCGTTATAAATCAGGAGCTTCAAAATCACGACCCCGTTGGGCGGCACATACCCGTATAGGTAATGTATGGGAGTACTCCCCCCCCGGAACCGGTCAAGGTTTTCAAAACACTAAATGGCCGGCAGTCCTTTATTCTCAGTAAATTTCACAAAATCGAAAGGTTCCAGCTAATCTAAACTATCATATGTCGATTTAGAAAAGTCAAGCGATCCTGAAATGCTTTACAGATCTCAAGTCTAGTGTTTGGTTTGCGCTGGGCTGAGAGGAGGAAATCATGTTTTGTGACACAAATTTTTTCAGCTCGACTGCCGGTCAAGGTTTTCAAAACACTAAATGGCCGGCAGTTCTATATTCTCAGTAAATTTAACAAACTCGAAAGATTCCAGCTAATGTAAACTATCATATGTTGATTTAGAAAAGCCAAGCGATCCTGAAATGCTTTACAGATCTCAAGTCTAGTGTTTGGTTTACGCTGAACCACGTTTTGTGACACTTTTCAGCTCGACTGCCGGTCAAGGTTTTCAAAACACTAAATGGCCGGCAGTTCTATATTCTCAGTAAATTTCACAAACTCGAAAGATTCCAGCTAATGTAAACTATCATATGTTGATTTAGAAAAGCCAAGCGATCCTGAAATGCTTTACAGATCTCAAGTCTAGTGTTTGGTTTACGTTGAACCATGTTTTGTGACACTTTTCAGCTCGACTGCCGGTCAAGGTTTTCAAAACACTAAATGGCCGGCAGTTCTATATTCTCAGTAAATTTCACAAACTCGAAAGATTCCAGCTAATGTAAACTATCATATGTTGATTTAGAAAAGCCAAGCGATCCTGAAATGCTTTACAGATCTCAAGTCTAGTGTTTGGTTTACGTTGAACCATGTTTTGTGACACTTTTCAGCTCGACTGCCGGTCAAGGTTTTCAAAACACTAAATGGCCGGCAGTCCTATATTCTCAGTAAATTTCACAAAGTCGAAAAATTCCAGCTAATCTAAACTATAACATGTCGTGATCCTGATCAAACCAGCCGGTTTTGTGAGATTTCTATATCATATTTTTGTTGGTCGCGAGTCTTTGGATGTTCGTTACTGTTTTCTGTCCAAAGCGTGGCGTGACAGGCGACGTTTGACGTCATGCCATCTTGACCTTTCATACCGCCTTTGGGGAAACCGGCGGGAAAAGTCTCCACGCGCTAGTTGGGTCTGCTGCTTCTGGAGGCGAAATAAACTTTAACATTATCTTGTCGACGTTATGATGAGACGAAAAAGCTTTTTTGTACAAGGTAATCTTTAACTTTGCGTTGATGTATAGAAATAATACCGAGTTTTATCCGTTCTTTGCCACTGAGTGAACTGCAGAGTGGACTGATTATAAGAATTCTCACTGATGTATTTCATCTACAATTTTACATCTTTCAGCCCAGAAAATGGATTCCAAGTTGCAGGTTAGTTAATTTTTTGGTGACCTTTCAGCCTGTTTCGGCACATAAACTACCCTCAATGCGGGAGGCTTTTCATGTGTTATTGAGTTTGGAAGTGAAGTCGCCTGCAGGGAAACGTGACAGAAAAGCGCGCGACGTGCTCTCCTTAATAGTAGGAAATTAATCATGAAATGGTACATCAAGAGGGAAAAATTTGTAAACTTTCCCACTAACGAAAGGATCTGAAGTAACAATTTAAAGAGAGGGAATAGTGGTTTGATTTTGGATAATGTCGGTATTGAGAGGTGACACCATCGTTTGTTTATGGGAGGGGGAAGAGGCGGAGGTAAGAGAGTGGGTGAGTGAGTGAGTGGGTGAGTGGGGCTGGGGAGGTCCATCAGCTGTCTTCAGGAGCCCATTACCTCATGGCGTTAATTATTGCTTGCATAACGGACTTCTTCCTATCACTTTGCTGCTGGTTGAGATTGTACAAAGTCACTTCGATCGGCAAGATTTTGAATGGATAACGATGACGATACGGGGGCGAGCGTTTGGGAAAGGCCCCTACAAAGTTAAGTAGCCGATTCTATGAGCCGGGCAGGCAAGGTTCACCGGAGCGACAATCAGCTTGTATAAATTGAGGGGAGACTGCTCGGGTAAAAGCTTATGTTTCGTATTCCTCTCATTTGTTTACCATTTTTATTACTATTATTATTTTTTGGGTGTGGGAGGGTGTTAAAATGGCGCCTACGAGAAGGATGACCAAACGACTCTCATCAGCTTTCTCCAGTATTTGACTATTTACTCACTTCAATACAATTCACCCTTTATAGGAAGAGTAACAAGGATAAAATGGTAGCTAACTTCGTTCGGACACTAACCTCGTTCCCAGGGTGTTTGCACCGAAATTTTTACGGAGTTATTATAACTCCAAAATGGAGTAAGAATGTTAGGTACAGGATAACCCCTTTTTTGGGGTTACTTTAACTCCTAATTTGACTCCAAATTTGGGGTCATTTTTACTCCTGAAAAAGAGGTCTTTTTACTCTTAGTCTGGAGTTAAATTAAACTAACTCCAAAAATGGGGTTATTTTTACTCCTTCCATGGGTTGTTTTTACTCTTTCTGGAGTTAATTTAATTCTGTAAGTGGCGTAAAAATTTAAGGTACAGGATAAATCCTTTTTTGGGGTTATTTTAACTCCTCAATGCCTGGGGTCATTTTAAAAATAACTCCACTGTAAGGAGTTAAATTAACCCCACTAGAGGAGTCATTATAACTCCTTGAAAATTACTGTGGCGAAACGAGATTTAAAACACTCTTTTCTGGGCTGGGTTGGCAAACGCTCTCACATGAAACCTCTTAGCCTCTAAGGTAAGTTAACGTGCTCATAAATTCTGCCATGTCTTTTCTTCTCCTTGGTTTGGCCAAAGCGCCTTCTGTCATTTAAATACTTGAAGATTACGTTTAGCATTACACGACTTAATTTTTTTTGTCCTTTAGTATTATTAACCAGAGATTCGCTTTTAGCCCTGGCTAAATCTATATACCGTAAAATTCCGAAAATAAGCCCCTCTAAGTATAAGCCTCCCAAATATTAGCCCCCCAAACCGGTGACGCAAAAACCCCTCCGTTAAATCGCCCCTCCAAGTAGAAGCCCCCCGGGGGCTTGTACTTGGAAAATTGCCCACAAAAACAAAGTAAAACAAATCAAAAACGAGGAATTTACTTCCAACTATAAGGCTAGCCCAATCGATTTTGAAACGCAAACTTCCCTCCGTAGATAAGCCCCTCCGAATATAAGCCCACCAAAAATAAGCCCCTCAAAAAGGGTCTTTGAAAAATATAAGCCCCGGGGTTTATTTTCGGAATTTTACGGTATTATGGTATTGAAATTTTGCAGTCCATTGTTTAATATCTGGTATTAATTTACGCGTTTTATGAGCATATATATATAATTTTTTTATTTTAAAGGAAATTGTTAGAAATGGAAATTTCGAAAGCATGACAAGGCGCGAAGCTGCTTCCATAGAGTACCCCCCCCCCCCCCCGTTATTCAGACGAGTAGGACGACGCTGTTACCACAGCAGCCCAAGAAACCATCAGATATCGGAGTCCACCTGCCAGCAGATGAAAGAGCTTTGTCTAAAGGGAAACTACGTCGCTGTCGATTGTGATATAGGAGCGTTCACACTAGATTCGATCGAGTTGCTGTTAAAAATACATAGCCTCCGAAACGTGAGGCATGCCGTTCTCAAAGAGCAACAGTGGCTGAAGAAAGAAATAAACCTCCCGGATTCCGCGTGCTCGTATTCAAAGGAGCATCTGGTTTGTTATGCCGAGAAAATTTTCAATACCCCCAACCACCGTAGCCCCCTACCCAGTAACCGATGTATCCTTGCATCTGATCTCGCCACCATCGCGGGAACCGGCTGGCACAACTTTTGCGTAATAACTGGTATTACCGAAATTCTAAATAGAGACAGCGAGGAAACAGCGGCACTCATATTAAACAACATGGTCTTGGTCGAAGAGTAGGACCTTCCCAAGTACGTTAATTTTAACATCAGAGGTGGAGTAAAGTACGTCGTTCTCTTCGCAAATGTTGGAAAGAACAAAAGAAACGAAGTTTTTATTAGCAAGCTGGGGCATCCAGGCAATCACTGGACATTACTATACGTTGACTTGACGGTCAACAAATGGTATTATATTGATACCTTTTGTTGGGGGATGCACGAAAATTTAAAGAACGCAGTTTCCCCTTTTGTTTCAGTCATCTACCAACAAGGCGGTATGGCACTCAAGCCCGTCAGCGGCATCGTGCCAGCGCACATTGAAAGTTTTGGCCTAAGTCATTCCTGCTCTAAAACTTGCCTAAACAACATCCCAGTTCAAACCTGTGGCAATATCTGTGGGGTCGCTGCAGCAGTACTTGCAGGAATCGCTTGTGCTGCCCCTTGGCCGTGGAGAAACGTATTCCTCAACAGGAATACCGTTGCTGAAACCTACTGTTCACTCCGACTTTATAAGATGCTCTATCATTTCTTGGCTTTTAACCGACTCAATCGATCTTTCTACTCTTGGAATAACGAGAGAGCAGGTGGAACCCCGACTGCGAGATCACGATTTCCCTTCCCGTCGCCGATTCCTTGGCAAGGTGACCATTTCAGACGATGGTCATGTGGACGAAAACGAGAAAAATGTCAAGGACAACAAAGGAGAATCACCGTCAGGGGATTCCAGTTCTAAGGATGACGCCAGCAGAATGTAGAACCTTTCCGAGGGGTGGATAACAGTCCAGTATGGCAAGAAAAGAAAGAAGGTGGATAACCAAGGAAGACAAAGAAAAAGTAACAACAATTCGTCACGGGAAGCTTCTTCGGCAAAGAAAAACAGTCACGTCAACAGCAAGGGAAACAATAATAGCCCCCGCCGAAAAAGAAACGATGGACCATCCGTCGATAATTCCCATGGTTTAAAGAAAGAAAAACGTGCATGCAAAAAGGTAGATGATGAAGACAAGATTCCTTATCCATAATTGAACTGAATTTTCCTCTTTGGTATGACGCCACGATTTCTGACAATGAGTGTGCAGACTTTTATCAGCACAACACAGTAAGAATAGACTCCAGAGGGAACTCAAAGTCAAATGTAGAGGAAAACATGGAGTGCCACCCTCAGAGATGACGACTGGATAAAAGTCCAACGGAGAAGGGAAGTGAAGAATGTAAATACCCAGAGAAGACAAGGACATCATGAAAACAAGAATACGACAGATGTCATTGCTGAGCCAAGAAAACACGGTCAAAACATCAGTGTGAAGTGCAAAAATAATGGCTCCCCCTGGAGAGAAAATGATAGATCATCGGATGATGCTGTCAATGATTTAAAACAAGAAAACGTTGGAAATGAAATGGCAGATGGAGAAGATATGATTCATAAAAAAAATGGTGGATCATCGGATGATGATGCCAATGGTTCAAAAAAAGAGAACATTGGTTGTGAAATGGCAGATGGTGAAGATATGATTCATAACCACAGTGAAGATAGAAAGCTAAAACAAGAAGATAAGAGACCTTTCCATAAAGAGATCGATGGAATGTCCAAGCACATGCAGAACGCTCCGTTGCAGAGAATGAAGGATCCAGTCTGGGAGAATAAAGGAGACAGGGAAGAGTGGTAAAGGAAGAAGAAAGGATTGATGCGGAAAACTCCGAAAATGATGAAGAAACCATAACTACAGGGGTGCATTATGTTATTCAACTAAAATAATTGTTGATGGAATGCTGAAAGATGGAAACCAAAAGGTTTTACAGGAAACCATTGATGAAATGGCCATGACTGAAAACACTGTCGGTGATCAAAAATTCGAAGATGACAAGGAGAAGTGCTGCCGTTTGTCTGAGAATGTTGTCAGTCCGGGAGACGTGGAGGGTGTTCCTATTCAAGAGAAAAGAGAGAAGGATGAAAAAAATGTTGATCATATTTACCTTGACGATTATCATGAGAGTCGTGAGTGCGTTAATGATGGTTATGGGCCTCAGTGTTCTGGTGGGATGCCAGTGGACGGGGCAGAAAGTAATGGAGAAGATGACGAGAGAAATGTTGTGATGAAAAGTGATGTGTTCTTTGTCGGCCAAAAATTCCATAGCCTTGAAGAACTTAAAACGGCCAAACGGGTGTATGAAATAGTAACTTCTGTGAGTTGTGGAAAAGAGACGTGAGGACACTAATCGCCGCCGCAAAGCGTGTTCCGAAGAGGGTTTCTAATGCAAACCCTGATCTCATGTACTATTCACTACACTTAAGCTGCAAATTTGGAGGAAGGAATGTGGAAACAAGAGTGAACAGGAAACGAAAGACAAAATCATTTCGTCAAGGCTGTCCTTTCGAAGTCCATATCACCCTGTCGGAAGATGGCAAATATCTGCAAGTGAATCGCATTTCGACAACACACAACCATGTTCTCCAAAAACAAATTTATGAGCGTCTTCCTCGACAACGACCTGCACGTACTAAGGAGGTGACAAGGGACATCGAGGACGCAATCAAACTTCACGCCAATCCCAAACTTCTTAAACAGAAGATTGAGACTTCTACTGGGAAAAAGGTGACATTGAAGGACATCTCCAATATAAAGCAAAATTCAAAGAAAAATATTCAGAAGAATGATCTCGAAGATGTCATAGGCTATTTGAAGAAACAGCCAGGTTGTTGTACAGATGTTGTTGTTGACGAGGAGAATAATTTCAAAAGTCTGTTCTACCAAGACGCACACATGCAAAACATCTATACCCATTTCCCAGAAATTCTCCTAGTAGATGCGATGTACAAGCTATTAGATCTTCGAATGCCTGTTTATTTGCTTATGGGCATTGACGGTGACGGACTTAGCGAGGTTGTGGCTATGTTCATTGTAGCGGAAGAGACAAAAGAGGTGATACAGGCAACTGTGGAATTATTCAAAAAGCATAATCCTTCTTGGGATGAAACGAAAGTTGTAATGTCAGACAAGGATTTCACCGAACGAGATGTGTTTAAATCCTGCTTTCCGGCCGCAAGTTTAAGTATTTGCCTTTATCACACTTTAAGATCCTTCAGACGTGAAATCACGTGCGAGAAGATGGGCATTACATCCGCGGAGTGACTGAGGGCACTCGAAATTCTGTCCTCCTTGGCACATTCTAAGACTGCAGGCGAATACGAAAAACATCTTGATGAACTAAAACAAACGAATTTCAAAAGTGTCATCGATTATGTCTTGGAGAATTGGCATCCCATAAGAGAGCAATGGGTAGCTTGCTTCAAAGACAAGCATTTGAATTTAGGTGAAACCACCAACAACAGACTGGAATCCACTTTCAGCAAGTTCAAAAGCGTTTGTTCGAGATACGCAAATTTGCTGCAGTTTTGCACAGAAATCATGTCAGTGTTGCGATGCTTAAGATAGGAACGAAACCACCATTACGTGATGACAATCACACGAAGGCAAACTGAATTTGAACATCTGTGCAATGATCTCCAGGAATATTAAAAAACGCTTACACCTTATGCATTTAAGTTCGTTTGTGGACAGTATGAATCTGTGCCTAAAGTCAAGGTTTTGTCACAAAAGAATAGCAGTGAGTTCATTCTTTGTGGGTCACGAAAAAAGAATCAGGAACCACTTCTTGCTTCACCAAGTCATTGCGTCTGCTCCTTCTTTACGCGCATGTCCCTTCCCTGCCAACACATTTTGAAAGTTCGCGAGCTTCTCACTCTTCCAGCTTTTGATGAAACCTTAGTGCATAAGTGATGGACGATGGATTTCTATTTAACAACAAACCGTCTGAGCCCAGCACTCCCTGTTCTCCATGACCACGATCTGGAACATTGTGTTGAGTATGTCCCGGTCATTGAAGAAAACATAACCACTCTTACACAATCCCAAAAATTCAAAAAAGGTTTAAAGATATCACAAGTTCTTGCCTTACTTGTTAGTGAGGGTGGTATGTCTACGTTCAAAATACGGCATGAAGTCTTCCAGTCTTTGGTTAGGAGCTGGAAACTTGGCCGCGAAGTAATTGTCCAGGAAGTGGGACGGACAGAAACCGAAGCCGACCTGGAAGCAGAGGACCTTAGTGAAACTCACCATGAAAATTACATCTCGGTAGAAGAGGTAAAGGAAGACAAGCCGACAGGAGACACCGATGAAAGAGAGCTGAAAGCAGACGATGAACCGGTGAATGAAGTAAGTAGTCAGAATGAGAATAAGGAACAAATCTTAAAGGAGGACTCCGTGGTAACACATGGTGATGATAGAAAGGGCATTAAGTCACCTGACTTTTCCCAAATAAAGATGCCGCCCAAAATTCTAAAAAGAGGCCGTCCGAAGGGAGCGGAAGTGACGGTAATTCGCTTCCCGAAGAAAAAGAAGAAAACAGAAAGTCAGAATAAGTTACTTTCCTTCAAGAAGCTCAGTCCGATCGAAAAAGACCGAATGATCCTAGGCTCTCTGTCAACGTCACAAGCCGTGGGTGAAGCCATTGCGGGTCATCGATTGCTGAACAAAGAAGACATTTTGCCAGTTGGAAAAATGTCAGATACTATCAGGGATGACGAAATGGTGGACATCCATCGAGTTGAAAAGTACTTTGATAGAGATGCATGGTTGTTAGTTTTAAAATCAAGTAGGGAGAAGAACTGCATAGACTTTGTTTGTTCTGTTTGCACAAAAATGATAAACGACGAACGTGAGGACAGCATTGCTTGTGACAGATGCCTTCTTTGGTCGCATTTTAAATGCACCTCGTTAAAAAAGCGTCCAAAGCACCGAAACTGGTTCTGCACATCGTGCAGAGTGAAATACGCATGATTATTTACAAGAGAGAATGAAGCAAGAGAACCAACGGCCTGAAATAGCCCTGTTTCAATGATAATTAAATGTGGTTTCCCGCTAATCTTAGTGCACGGTCATAACAGTGGTTATTTTAAGGTGGAAATCTTCTTGCTAGATTGCTATGGTGTAATATTATCTAAATGGTATGAAATGCGTTCTCCGTTCGTGAATAAAATCCACGGGCACATAGTGGAAAGTTATTAGGAAAAGAAAGTATAATGTTGAACGGCGGTGCATTCTCTCGTCCCATTCTCTCTTTCCTTTGTTTAACAGTTTCGTCGCTTATACCATTGTAGCGATAAAAGGGTGTTTCTGGCGATGACTACCGTGGTTGTGATTCTACCACAAGATTACCTACTGCCTACCATTGGCTAATTACTCTTCATAAGCTCCATATGTCTTTCGATGGATGTGGTAAATGATTTTGTTTTATCATTTAAGCTGTAGTGAAGGACCAAGGGAACTTTTTGGGGACTTGGACATAAAATTTGGGAAAGAAAACATAGGGGACGGGTTCAAAGAAACGTTATAATGCTAGCTACTACTTTGATTTCCAGAATCAGGTGCCCTGCGCTGCTTCAAATCACATTCGCATAACTATTTTTTTTTTTTTTTAAAAAAGGGTTTACTTCATTACTATTTACTTGGATTGGTCAACGATCCCATCAGATTATTATAATCACAATCAGTAATACTGGTAGATTAAGAACCATGAAGTTAGAGTTCGGCTACGCCGCACGTGAACACTTATTTTGAGATTTGAATGAAGAGGTTACATTTCCATCTCAGTTTTGAACATTTGTAGCAAGATTCAGAATCCCAGTGGAAACCTAGCCTCCAAATACGGCCGTCTCTAATCGCTCTCCCTCGTTGGTAGGTTTCGCGAAACGTCTCTAGCGACGAAGAACGATGTCGCAGACTTATGATAACCTCGTTACTTTTAGTGAGATACAGCGTTGCGCATTCAACATCATGTTTATACCAAAACATACGAGAAATATTACGTTTTATGTGTAAAGGGAGAATATATTTATACTTATTTATTTATTTTATTTTTATTTACCACACAATAATTACAAAAAATATAGGAAAAGAAGAAAAAAAGAAGTGGCGAGGAGACCTAACAGAAGCTATAGGAGCTTGTGAGAGGTTAGGCCTCCTCGAACAACCGGATAGAGCTGTTTCACATCAATTGAAGTAAAGATAGCGAAAAGTCGAAGATGAAAAGATTTAAGAACTGTTTTCATACTTACTCAATAATTTAATCTTCAGTTTTTTCTCAGTAAAAAAGGAAAGGGATTGAGAGTTGATGACCTCGTTGTCAAGTGAATTAAAAAACTTAGGCCATTGATTGCTTGATTGCTTGATTGATATTGCTGTCAATTCACGAATCTTTCATCGAGACAGATTTTCGGAGATTTTCCCAGAAATGCTCAACATTCTGTTCGAATGGTCATTATTTTCCGATGTTAGCTTTACTGAAAATCAGCCTAGAAAGACCTTACTGTTTTAAGCTCTTACGCAGATATACATATATTTACGAATTGTGGACACGATCATGTAATTTCAAAAGTGAGTCAAACAAGTAACTAATTATTTACTTTTTTAAGAGAAAAGGTAATGCCATGTATGTAATTAGAATACCTTGATAAATTGTTGTTGTTGTTTTATTTGTGTAAAAAAGACAGATAAAAACCTGGCCTGACTGGGTGTGACGATAGTAACTTCTGTGAGTCGCGGAAAAGAGATGTCAGGGCACTTTTATACTTATGGCTGGTTTTTTCCGATTTTGTGAAATTTACTGAGAATATAGAACTGCCGGCCATTTAGTGTTTTGAAAACCTTGACCGGCAGTCGAGCTGAAAAAATTTCTAAGTGTCACAAAACATGATTTCCTCCTCTGAGCCCTGCGCAAACCAAACACTAGACTTGAGATCTGTAAAGCATTTCAGGATCGCTTGACTTTTCTAAATCGACATATGATAGTTTAGATTAGCTGGAACCTTTCGATTTTGTGAAATTTACTGAGAATAAAGGACTGCCGGCCATTTAGTGTTTTGAAAACCTTGACCGGTTACCGGCCATATAGCCACAGCGTATTTTATTACTACGACCAGAAACCTTCAGGGTTTTGCTTTCTTGTGCAAATTAGAGCTTTTGTTGTTTAAGGTGGCTCCCTAGAGCAACTAATAACCCTAGCTATCTAGCATACGTTACAGAACGAAATCCAGTTACTTTGTCTTTGCGATTTTGTTCACGAGATTCACCGCTAAGGTTACCCATATAACAAGGCTCCTTTATCAAATTAAGGCCGTTGCCATGGCAACATCGCATCCTTAGCCAGGCAGTAATTTTGTCAGTTTTGATCATTTTTTGATCATATTTCTTATTTCCCTCGGTGAAATGTCATTAAACTTTGCCACTTTATATTAACGATATTGCTTAACATTTTAAAGTGGAAAAAACATGGGATCGTTAAGACGGTTTTGCCAATATTTTGAATTTTGTAATTTTTCTTAATGGAGGAATTTACCTCTTACAGATTTTAACAAAAAAAGGACAGTGCAAAGGTACTGCAACTGTTAAGAAATGAGGCGATTTTTAA
Organism: Porites rus; assembly: GCA_964035705.1. Classification (NCBI taxonomy): domain Eukaryota; kingdom Metazoa; phylum Cnidaria; class Anthozoa; order Scleractinia; family Poritidae; genus Porites; species Porites rus. Next base: position 28,960,074 of record OZ037993.1, read on the forward strand.
AAAAATTTACCGAAGGAAACGAGAGAAATTCACGGTTAATGAAGTACGTTCACGTCACAAAAATCCGAAAAACACGCGTGGTTCGGGGTCGTATGAGCAAAATACGCGCGCGAGCCATCACGCCCGCATGCGCATAATGCACAAAGCTACTGAAAACATTTGGTTTCTTTGAAAAGTACGAAAGCCATTGTTTTGAAGCCGTTTATCAGTATTATTACGGCGATATCTCGCCAGTTGAAAAAGGAGAGATAGCGGATTCAATTTTATACCTAACACAGGATGTTTTCTTCGAAGTACTTGACTATTGTAGCTAAAATTCGAATCCTGGTGGTCAGTCGTGAGGATGGCGATCATCGGAGATGAAAACGGCGGTTGCGCAAGGATCGCAATAAGCCCTTCATTTCCTAATCTGCTGTACACTGTTTGCAGATCTTCAAATGTCAGCCCACTTCCGGATACTTTTTCAACCTTGTTCTTCTTTAGGGATAATTTCGACGGCGAAGTTTTTCTTAACAAGTCTGATGTATAAGATGGCGCCGATCCATGAATCGTACATCATGTTCTCAGCTACACGTACAAGACCGTAGGTCTTGACGGACAACTATGCTTTCGTCAGGGGTCAATCTGTGAGTAAAAATTATTTCTCGTTGTGCAAAAACATTTTCTAGTGCATCTGGCATGTGCGTTGGAGGACGTTTGAAACAATAAAAATACAAGGATGTTGCATGGTTTGTCGGTGGAAAGGTTCCTTCCATTAGGATGTAAGTTAAGTGGGGAACCTTTTTTTCTGATAAGTTTTTTAAACAATGTGATAGAGTCGGCAAAACAAAACAAAAATTTACACTCCATGTAATCTGGTCTTAAATTAAAGCCACTTCTAGAATTAGTTAAATCAAATCAAATGTAAGAGAAATAAAGTGACCGAGGAGCTCCGCCAGTGAAGACAATCTTCAGCGTTTGTTCGGCAATTGGCTCGATCTTTCCGATCTTTCCACTGACCGTGAACCAAAGGCCAGAAACAGCAACGTTGCTTCCTTCTGGGTAAGTGTACTTACCTCTTTGTTTTCTTAGTAAAGTTTCCACTCACCATTGACTTCGACTATTTAACGTTTGTTTCTCTACTTTTGAAGCGAAAGAATTGATGATTTCTGCTTTGTTTTTACATACAATTTACTCTTATGGAGATCGATACTGACTTGTAACCGGTGTAACATTGTCTCCTCTCATAAATGTTTGACCTACACTAATCAGACTTTTTGCACAATGAGCTTCAACAGAAAGTTAATTCCTCGCGAAGCGAGGCGAGGAGCGCCGAGCGAAGTGAGTCTATAATCTCGTCGAGCGCACGCAATGCGTGAACCGCGTGTGGGTCCTAGCGAGCTGCAAACTCGCAGCTCTCATCTTTATTTGTATATATCCGATGGTGTCCGCCATGACGTCATACAGTAGTTTGACGTCACGGCGCATTTTTGTTTCTAGGCAACATTCGACTGAAAGCGATTTCGAATTTCATCAATGATCGAAGTATTCATGAAGAGCTGTCTTTTCATCTTCTGCAAAACAATGTTTACTATCGGTGAATCTCAAGCCATTTCTCATGAAAACAGAACAGCAAACACAAGAACGCCGAATTGTCAATCCTTGCAGCGGAAGATTTGACACCGAAAAATCCGCTGGAGCGAGAAGGCCGACTTGAAATTCAACGGCCCAAGAAACAAAGATGGAGACGGCATCAACAAACAGCGAAGCAGAGGAACATCACTCAATGAATTTCGAATGCTAAAGTACTTTAAGAGCAAATGGAAGCCATTTTGGATAATTAGCCTTAACATATGAGCGAACATCGCGGTAACAAAACACGTTTTGCTCGCAGACGAGTTTATACCGTACTGGTCTAGACGGTTGGGCTTCCATTCTTTACATGTAAATGCGATGAAATACATCTACGTTGGGTTTTCACTAACGAAACTGCAGTCATTCTTCTGAAAAATATCTTTGAATTCACGTTTAATAAGGCTCGAAGGCTTTAATGATAAAATTTCGACAAATGCCCGTCTGTGTTCCACGTGGCCTAGTGGTAAAACTCTGACCCGCTGTGTCGGAGGTCCTGAGTTCGATTCCGGGTATATCCTTTTTCTCCTCGCTCTTTTCTTTTCGTCTTTTTTTTTCTTTTTCTTTTCCTTTAGTTTTCATTTTAGGTATAACAGTTTTGTTAAGTTTCTATATATAGCTTACAATTTTTAGACTTACAAATTTTCTTCTCGGCTTTACTTGCCGTTCTCCCGAAGTCCTTCGCGAGGTCCTGCGATTTACGTATTTCTAGTAAAGTTTTTTTGGGGGAATATTTCGAAACTGAGAGGCCATGTTATTTTAATTTTTGCGTGGACGTCGCTCGTCAGGCGGCGCACGGCCAATTTACTATAGGGAGCCACCTTAAAGTTCGCTGGGATTACCAAATTTATACAAATGAAAAGAATAGAATGACGTCATTGTGTAAATGAGCTATAAAATGTACATCAAGGAGATAAGCACGGCAATCTAAGTTTTTATTTAGCCAGGTTTAAATAACTGTAGATTCAAGGAATTAACCTGAGCGTTTAGGGCACGCCAGACTCTGATTTTGGCATGCCCGGCATGCCGCAGAATTTGGCATGCCCGGCATGTCAGAGAATTTGGCATGACGGCATGCCGGAGATTTTGGCACGCGAGGGATGCTGGGTATTAATTTCTTATTAGAACCTTGGCTTCTCGCGGCGCTGCTGGGAAGGTCACGGAACCTCAAAATATGCTTACAGGGCATGCAAATTTCCGTTGCATGCCAATTTAAATGCAAAAACACTCTGGGGTTACCTCCTCTATTAACAGTGAGCAAATCATTGACGATAGGCATGGGAAAAATCCTTGCATACTAACCAAAATTGAAAACGTAGCAGAAATGACGTCCTCAGTTCCTGAGTCATGACCTAGGGGAAGCTTAAAAATGACATAGATGAGGGAATTTTCCTTTAACAGCATGTGATCATGCCGGCTAGGGCGTATTTCCCCTTTTTACGGCTAGCTAGGCTCATATTTAGGCTCCATGGCCTGAAATGACGCAAAATTCATGCCCTAAATGATAAAAGTCCAAAAAAGTGCTCGAAATTTTAGTTTCCAAGCCGTTTAAGAACTATGCTTGATCGTGCTTTTCGACTTTCGTCTAACTGGTCGTATTTCTCCGAAGAATGCGATCGTCTTAAATTACTTTTTTCCCGGCTAAAGTACCCTGAAAAACTCATTAACTCTACTATCTCACGCTTTATTGCCACAAAAGACTCTGATCAACCTGTTTCATCGCCCGCGGCTGTTATTGATTCATCTGACCCTGTTCGTGTTATATAGCCATTTAAGGACTAGTCCTCGGCTGACATTGTTCGACGTCAACTTCAGGATTTGAGTCACAAAAATTACACGACCGTGTCTCCAGTGTTTGTCAGCAAAAAGATTGAGCAAGATCGTAAAATGCGAGAACCTAAGCCACCCCTTGTCAACCAGCAATGTCTTGTTTACAAATTTGAATGTGATCTGTGCGATGCAGGTTATGTTGGTTACACATCTCGCCACTTACACCAGCGAATTGAGGAACACAATAGCGCAAAGTTCATCCATCGGCCAGCACTTTTGTGTTAAACATTCTTCAGCACCTAAAGATCTTAGTAATAATTTTAGGATTTTAAAGAAGTGTAAAAGCAAATTTTACTGCCTGGTCTTTGAAATGTTTTTTTATCAATGAACTGAGACCTAGTCTCGATGTAAAATCAGACTCACTTCGTGCAAAAGTTTTTAAATAGCTCTTTTAATTATATTCTATTGTTGTTCTTTTTCTGCATGCTTTATTTCACTCTTTCATCATTTTCAAACATATTTTATAGTTCTCGACATATTTTTACACCTTGCACATATATATGCTAATTCTTTTAACTTTTTTACTTACTTGAAAATGACCGAAGATCGGTGGAAACGTCGTTTTTTTTTCTGTGTCCAGTACACAAAATAAATGCCCAAACTCCCATCAAAGCCGTTCTCTCCACCCATTTATTACAAACCCTATATCTACTTGTCGTTTAATTTCTGGAAACAATATTCTGCCAATCGAAAATGTTTAACTTTGGTGGATATGCAGGAATATGTCGCCTCCCTCTGACTTCTTTGAAAGAGTTAAATTTTCCCTGACTTGTTAAATTGTCGCTTACGGGGAAAAGAATTAATTTCCCTAGCATGGCAACTATGTCACACGCTAACATTGTGAGGAGATCCGAAATACAGATGCTCTGTTCAAATATTAAGTAGGATCCAAAATAGAAGTCCAGCAATAACAACTTTTTGTTATGTTTGACTTAAAAAACACAGCTGTGTCTATGTATAAGGTTGTTATACATATACCTGTATGGTTTTGGGGAAATGTAATGAAAATTGTAAACGAAAATTTTGTTCAGTAAGGATTTTGTTTATAATTTATGCAACGCTTCCCCAATACATGTCATACTTTATGTCAGTGTTGTAAACTGTTTATTGTAAAATAAAGCTTACTGTAAAACCCATTATTGCTCATAGTGTAAAGACTGACTAGCTAGTCCGTTGGAAAGATATTCTTGACGTGCATTGTACAGATCGTGTAACTCTTGCTGCCTATCGTTGCATCGAATAAGATGATTTTGACTGTACACTTCAAGCATTGCCTGATATCCTGAAGCGTCGGCAGTCGGTGTTCCCTCTCTTCATCGGCTTCGTCTGCAGTGTAATTGTAGTATTTTGTCGCTGCCTCTTTACATGTTTGTGGTCGCTGTGTTGACCAGGTTGCCTTCGCTGTGCTAAGCGGTGTTCTCTTTGCTCCACGGTTTCTTGTTGTCGCCTTTTTCTCCTCTGCAGCTCGCGCTAGATTTCAAGCCGCTGTTCTCGCTCTTGCGGAGTTTCGTTGGTAAATCATCCCCGGCGAGGATTATCAGCCATTTATTGGATCCACCGTTGTTGAGTTTGTTGTTCTCTTCCTTTTGCCTGAGACATTGGTGGCGATTCACCGGCCGTAAACATGGTTATATTAAATTCACAGATCAAAACACCGTCAACTCTCATGAATATAACATTTTGTCATCGAATGCCATCGGTTGCCTGGAAACTCATAATGCACTTTGACGTCACTACCCTGGATAACATCAAGGCGGACACCAATCAAACTCGATAGATTTATACCCGAGAGAAAATCACGCTGGCCTTGCGATCCCCATGGGAAGCACGCACGCGAAGCGGGCGACGAGATTATAAACCTCGCTTCGCTCGGAATAAAACATTTGTTCATTCGGTACCCTTAACACACATGGTTTACTCTGTAGTGCCAGAAAGCCTAGAGTGCCTTAGCACCCGACTTCTATATAGGCCTCCTTGTCATTATCACTTGAAACATGTAATTTTGTAAATAATTTCGTTAGAATGGTGTCTATTATCTTTAATGTACGCTAAATTTCTTGTGTTTTGTTGTTGTATTTTTGTGTGGTTAATACCAAAACTAAATGAATGAAGATATAAATGAATGATACTTTTATCATGAATAGTAGTTTCGATAGGAAAATCCATGAACCAGCTGGACTTTTAAACCGCAGAATTTGAATAATTTTGGTGATACGCAGCGCAGAGTGTATATTTTAAAAAATTATAGAAAATTCGGGTTTCAACTTCGTTTAGATCTGACAGCACTAAATGACTATTAAAAGGTGATATTTTGTCACCTGACATAATTTTAAGCAGCTACGGATTTACATTTGTCGAGGTAGCACTCAATTTAGGTAAGAGTTTAAGGTCGATTTTGGGCCCCTCTAGGAGGTAAACACGAAAAGCCATGTGTCTAGAGAAAAACATAAAAAGCCAAGCATCTTGAAAGCTACAGTTTTGAAACAAGTTAACTTTTTGAGCCCTTCATGTTTGGGAGAATCAACTTTTTCTATCCTGATTACGTATAGTTGATCTTCTCAGCAAGCTGCTCTTAAGCATTAAGTTTTATAACTCTTTGCTTCAATTGAAATAATGGTGTAAATATGATCCCAGGTTCTAACCTAACTGACGAAATATATTCTGTAGTTCTTACCAACTCCAGTCCAACAACCAGTTTATCCTTCAGCGTTGGAAGAGTTCCAATCCATTTAATCACTCCATATCGTGGACGTCCTTGGGCCATTGGTATCTCAACCGTCGAGCCAACTTTAAATTCTAGCGGATCATCAGCTGTCGCTTGGGCCTGAAGATCTGAAAAGTTCACAGTGAAAAATGGGCAGTCTATAATTAACTGCATGTGACAACTTCCTTGTAGAATATTGGACGAGTTGACTTCTTTATTACCTCCTTCATAATATTGATTTATGCCAACAAACCTTCATATCAATTACTGGCATATTTGACTGAGCGAGAACTGAGAATAAGTCGATCGTAACCCGATAAAAATCGTAATGTATTCAACAACATTCATGTTCATGCTCAGCTGTATTAAGTTATCGGGAAAGTGATTGATCAGTGGGCTTAACCAAACTGGGGCAATTTTTTTTTTCCGACTGGTTGGAAAGGCGCAGCGATCTACATCCTGTCAAGGTTCCAGGACAATTGCTGCAGGTGTGGCACCGTCAGGGTTGAACACCTTAGCCAGTTAATCATGAAAACAGATACAAGGACTAGGCAGTATGACTGTCCAGCTCACATGCTCCACAACATCAGAAAGGTCTGCCGCCCCTGTAAGGGCTAATGCTAATGCACATTCAACCAGAACGAAAGCCATGTAAACGTCTCACCATCATCACCTTTCATTTATCCGAGATGAAGTCAGCAGTTGATCATGAGAGGCTGAACGAACGGAGAGTTCTGGCCGCCGTCATTAGCGGTTACTGGACGAAACAGAAATCGCTTTCGTTCGAACAATGCCTAAATCCCTTGCCGTTTCAACCATTCTTTGATTGGACAAAAGTTCGTTTGAGGATTATTAGCACAACTTTCAAACAAAAAATGATCCGATCAGTTCTCGTGAAATAAGCGAAAATCTGTTTTGCCATGAACCAGGCGTATTGTGAAACAACCGTTTTTTTCTTACATCACAATTACATTAGCTCCTGTCCCGACAAGGACGGCTATTGACATTGCTTATTTTTTCCACGGCAGTTCTATCTGTTGGAAAACGTTGTAAGTTTGTCTACCAAGCCTACTGGATTTTTTGACATTCGTGCTCATATTGAATACTGGCGACTGTAATGCTGACATCTCTGAGTAACTGTTATACCAGGTAAAGGACCTCGTGTTTTGTCGTATATCCACGACTCTATAGCTCTTTGCCTTGCCGAAATTCTTACTGTGTAAGTAATTCCTTCCTTTCCTTAAATGTTTGCGGACGTGAATCTTGTTTAAAGTTATGTTATCCTTTGGATTAAAGCATGCGCTATGAGATACAACAATTTTTAGTGTATATAATTCGGTATGAGTGAATACTTCAAGCACGTTCATAAAACTCCGAAAAGCTGGGAAAAAGTTTCTTGTTTTATTACGATCTTTCATCAAAAGCCCGAAAAAACACTTTTACAGGCTTGAAAACCCTGAAAATTGACTATTTTCTTCCCACCACTTTTTCAGACAATCATGGACAAACGTCCTGGGATACTTTTACATTTCTGCGGCGTTTTCGTTCAAATTCACACAAGTCCAACCCCTCCCCTCACCCCATAAACAATGTTGAATGCGTGTTTCCGGAATTTTTTCCGAGTTTCAACTTGGTATAGGGTGGGGGGAAGGAGAACTGCAAGAAAATTTCGAAAAAGATGCACTGTTTTATCAGGGAACCGAGAAATGACAGAAAAATATAAATTTTGCAGTAATGTCCCAAGGAATGTCCCATAATTGTAGTTATACTTATACAAATTAAGCTAAAAAAATCTAAAATCAAAATCAATACAGCTAAGATATACTTAAAAAATAATCTGTTTAAATATTAGTATTTACACTGGGTTTTATAATAAATCAATTTGTAAGTCGCGCTGATGAGTCCTTACCATGCGAGCAGAGGCCCTTCGATCATCCTAGATAAGTCCCGACTTATCTAAGAAGATCGAAGGGCCTACTGCTCGCAGGGTAATGAGTCCTTATACCTAGTGAGGAGATTATAAATGGATGGTCACGATGTTTCAGTTTAGAAAGAAGACGGCGGTCACTTTTTTGCAATTGCTCATCGATGTTATAACAGATGTATAGCGCCTCTTGTTAAAAATGCTTTAAAAAAAACCTCTCGGGTTAATGACCCTTCTTCAGTGTGAGAAAAAACCGTTGTACAGTACTACGCAATATAATCCGTAACAAAGAGTTTTGCATTTTTTCAAGTACCCCACTAAGGAATGAAATCTAGAATCCAAGTTCCACAGGAAAAGACTGGAATCCAGCACCCGGAATCCAGAATCCATGGAATGAGATCCAGAATCCAAGACTGTCTTGTATTCGCTAACATGGGGCGATAGTACTGGAATGTGAACGGCGAATTACTATTTTTCCTTTATTTACCTTCCACTGATCAGTAGCCCACATTTGAAGACCTTTTTTAATGAAATTCCAGTTAGAAGGTTTCTCCCTATCAGGAGTGGTCAGCTTAGTTCTCACGCTCCAAGAGACAGTCCGGAGTCTAAGGCTACTTTTGTATCGCAGCCAGTTAATAAAGAAGTTGGCACACGCAAATAATAAAGTTTCAACATCAATTTCGAATCGTGCAACATTAGTGAAAGTAAGAAAATAAAGTGTGGAAGTTCACACGGTTTCTCCCAACTGATAAAAGTACACGTATGTCAGGACACCATAAATGATTACTTCTCACCATGAAAACTGTCATCGATCGAAGTCTGAACTACGTGAAGCAGAGCCAATACTCTCAAAAGATGGTACGAAAAATCAAGTGGAACAGATGGTGATCTGCTTCCCCAGAGGGACTCCCATACAAAAGTGACGTGGGTGCTCGTCGTTTGCAGATTTTGGTCTCACTTCGGTTGTTTGTAAAAAAGTAACTAAATATGCTCAGTCAGGTATCGCTTAGGGCTGTGCATAAAGAAATATGCAAAAAAAGGCGTGACGCTGACCTCACAGAAATCTCCTTTAGGGGTCAGTTTAAGCTTCGGCCACACCTGCATTGGCATCCCTCGGGGGTTTAATTTTAATTTTCCGACGAGCACCTGTTCACTTTTATATGGGAGTCCTCCCAGGGAATACCCACAAATATCGGCATATAAACTCGGACGATTTTGGCGGCCACCTCGTTCTTCGCATAGAGGACCAAGAAAGGAATATTAGGACCAAGGATAGGCATGTAATTGGTTTGGAGATTGCGAAGATCGTATACCATCTATTTTAAAGGATGGGATCAAGTACGTATAAAATCGTAAAATCATTTCTAATATCCTTATCACTAGTTCCTTTATCTGTGATAAGATAACGACAAAAGGGCCAAGGGTATTGTCGTAATCGTAATTTCAAGTTCAGACAATGATAAACTCAGTAGTCCACTCAATTTTTTTTATTTAGAAATATGCGGGAAGTTAAGATCCAAACATAATGAAGTGATGGAGAAAAGTAGGAAGTGGCTTTAAGTAATATCCTGATATTAATCACTGTTGCCCTACGGCATAAAGTTACACAGTCAGCTAATGCACTTGCACATTTGATATCATTTATGAGCTGACGGATTTGAATATCACAAGATACACGCGTGAAACAGAAACTGATCAGCGCATCCTTTTTATATCTAAACCTTGTGGAGTCGAAGTTAAATTGCATATTACTGAGAGTACTCAATTGTTTGGTACCATGGAGGATTCACCGACAGAATTTTCTACTGAAGCCCAACGTGGACAAAAACCTCTGAATTCCGGCGAACAATCAGTAGAGGTGAGAACTGACTGCCAGCATGAACATTTCTCCAGATCGAGACCCCTACACTGTTTTTACGTCTTTTCTCGTCTCACGTCTTGTTAGCGGTTATTACCCTGTTCTTACAGACGCTTGCATTCTACCACGTTAATGGTGTAACAATACATACATCTGAACAACAGCTGAACGATTTAGCATCACATTTTTAAAAATCGGCCTTTGGACCCTCCGTGTGGATCCAAATTCATATTGATATCGATTTTACTAAATTAGGCGCCACCTCGTTTATCATTTCATTTTTGCGACTCCGGTGCGTCGCTCATTTGATACACCAGCCTACCTGTTGCTTTTATGTCTGCTTACCGAGATGCTATGGCAAAGAATATAAAGACTCAAATACTTTTTTAAAAAATACAAAAACAAAAACCAACAACAAAACAAAAAACGAGCGAGATTGCATGTGAGGAAACGAAGGTTTGGTACAAATTTCCCTAAAAAAGTCAAATATAAATCCCCTAGTCGTTCAAAGCTTAACAACTTGACGGCTAAAGGTTTTATTTAGTGGTGGTATAAACAGGTTACAGCCGAACACTGTCAGGCTACTCAGTCCCTTCACTCACTGTCCATCACGGAATTGATAGCGTACAGCATTACCAGCATAGCACTAGCACTGTACATAGACAATCAGACTTGTGATCGAAGGCTGGTAGATTTATACATCCAAAAAGTTTGCACTAATATCAAATTCCTAAAGTTATAAGGACACTAACTTAATTCAATGTGCATTTCACAGCTGATTTCATTGTTTTACGGGCAAATAACAGTTTACTTGATAAGAATTTATAAGTACGAGACTTATTGTGGCGTAGACGTGATCAGCGGGTTGCTTTTGAACTCCAGTCCATATTTTCTTAATTTTTCTTCAAGGACTACCGTGTACCATCGTCCAATATACAGTAAATCCTCTGTTAAGCCCCCCCCCCCCCCCCCCGAGGATTATTTTTTTCGAGCACTTTTGAGGGGGTGGGCTTAATAGAGAGGGGGGCTCAAAAGAGGGGGGGGGCTTATTTAATTCAGCGAAACGCATCGACGGGAGCAAGGTTTCTCGAGGACGGACTTGTGGTTCCCGGGCGTTATACTGCTTTTTCTAACAATAAGAAAGTGGTAACAATTCTGCACAGAGAACTAGAGCGTAAAGTTGAAAAGTCAAGCACATGAGGTTGGAGGTCATGCGGCCGAAGACCAAAAACAATATGAATTTCCAGCCTGAATAAACCATAACTGGTCAATCCACGTTAATTGTTTGTGAAGAATGGAGGGGAAGGGGAGGGCGGGGGGGACTTAATAGAGAGGGGGGCTTATTAACTTTCCTACTCTGAAAAGAGGGGCGGGGGTTATTAGAGAGGGGAAACTTATTTGAGAGGGGGTGCTTAAAAGAGGAAAACGGTGTGTAGTGTAAAGGTGAATGTCTGAAGGACCTTCTCGCTGCAGGAGAAAAACATGGTTCTCGTTAATGTTATCTGTAAAACAAAAATGTTCGTTTAGAACGCGAATGAAGTATGTTGAATAGCCTCTTCCAGGCGTTCAGACTGTGGGGGCGATCCTCTGAGACATGCGAGTAGAAAAAGGGCGAGGGGGTGGGGTAGGGTAGGAAGTAATGCGTATTTTTCCCGACCCACTATACTACCAAAAAGGCCAACTACTGGGAGTCGAACAAAGGCCGGCCGGCTGAGACTATTAAAACGAAGGTCAGTGGAAAAGTAAACTTAATCTTCTATAAGCTTAACCTATTTCCGATTTTTCTTGTTGATATAGTAAAAAGAGAAACAGGAAAATTGTCATTAGGGACTGGTCAAAAAGTATGGGGAGTGGGCCGGAGCAGAGAGGGGGTGGGTCATGAGGTTTTGAGCTATGTGAAAGGGGTGGGTCGTGCAATTTTCAGCTACCCTTAGGGGGTGGGTCACCCTATTTTATTACATAGATAGGCACTAACTACTAACGAGACAGTTGACCACATTGTTATATAAAACACAGCCAGCTGGAATTACTGCTAGAATACTCACAAACCTGTTGTGCGAGAAAATGCAAAGGGTGACAGGCCTCACATCTATACGGGCATGAAGCTCTTTGTTAACCTTTTTTTTTTGGCTCTAACGAGCATGTCCTTTAATGATTTTCCTTTTTTGTAAGGAAATGATTGGTGGTTCTTTAAAAAATTATTGAAGTTATGGTAATTGGTTGGTTTTGTATAAGATTCCATTTTTTCATTCAAGCTTCCTTTATAGTAGGCACTGAGGGTTGGTATTGCGTCACGAACGGCAATATTTCTTTTTCCTCCTTGTTGTTTTGTTTTAGGAGTTCAGACTCTCTTTTTTGAATTTTAATCCTGATAGTAGGTTTTCTATCAAAGTTTGTGGGTAGCCTCCGTCCATCAAGCGTTTTTTTTTTAATTTGAATTATTTTCCTCAAAGGTTGTTTCTGAGGAGTTTTTTCGTAGGATTCTGAAGGCTTCTCCTTTGACAAATCCTTTTTGAACAGTAGGAGAGTGACACGAGGTGAAATGTGTGTGCAAGAAGGTTTCCATTTGTTTAAAATGTGTCTTTGCATCAAGGATAGATTTTCGTTGAATCTTGTGCCTTTGTATTCAGCCGTGTCTAAAAACGCAGTCTCAGTGTCAAATGTTTCGGCCGTGAATTTAATAGTTGGGTGATGTAAGTTTGCTTGTTCAATGAAGGCTTCGATGTTTGGTTTACTCATGTCCCATAGGGAAAAGATATTGTGTATGTAGGATTTCCAAACTTTTGTTCTAAAGACGGTTTTGCTTAGAGTTGTTGTTTCAATATATGCCATGAAAATGTTGGGCCAACATTTTCATGTTTTTGCCAATTATTGGCAAAGGAATCAAAACTGCTGTCTTTGTGTCCACTGCAGTTCCATGGTTTTGTAGGTAGTGCTTTTCATTGAAGTGGAAGAAATTTTCTTTGAAGACTATTCTAAGCATTTCCGGCAAGTAATGTGTAGGAATGGGTTGTCTTTGTAGAAATTTTCATATGCTTTGTGACAGACAATTTCAATATACCCTCGTTTTGCGGTATATTTGTGTCAAGACTTATAACGTCCATCGAAAGAAGAAATGTTCGGTTTTTCACATTTGTCTTTTCAGTGAAAGGTATGATTTCTGTGATTTTGATATTGGTTGTAGCAGGGTATCAACAAATTTTGTCAAACACAGAACAAGGTTTCATTGAATTATTAAAAGCAAACCAAACATTCATGTTTTAACAAGGGGGTGGGTCATGAAATTTCCAACCTTGCTTTAGGGGTTGGTCAGTCATTTTTGTGCCGAAGGGAGGGGGTGGGCCTTGCGTTTTATATCAACCACATTTCCAAATGCTCCGGCCCACCCCCCTATACTTTTTTACCAGTCCCTTAGTAGGATCATGAAGAATTTTTTTACTATCGCAGCGGCCGGTGTCACGCAATGCGAATTCAGCATCAATATGGAAATTTAAGTCGAATCCTTCAATTCTGTATCGCGTTGTGCCACAAGTTTTTTTGCGTTCGAGGAAGGAGAACGCAACCCCTAATCTGTGTTGGGTGTTCTGTGCAATCAATACACTCGACCAAATTACTGGAAAAGTTATTGACGTGAGCCGCACACACATTCCACTGAAGGTTTTGAAACGTGTGAAATTGAGAGGTGTAGTGTAAGTGAACCAGTGTTCAAACACAATCATTGTGCCCCGGCATTCACCACAAAAATGTGGTCTTGGGTCGTTCTTTAATATCATCGCAAGTTAAGAAGACTTGCCAGTAACGGTTTCCGGCATTTTATAGTAAATTTCAGTAATTGTCTACATGTGGAATGTGTATTAATTAACAATTAATGAATGAGGCTGAGTATCTTATGAAGAATTATGGAGATCGAGGAGGGTGTTATCCGTCGAGGCCGTGGGCCGAGGCGGATAACACCCTCCGAGATCTCCATAGTTCTTCATATGATACAAAAGCCGAATTCAATAATTGTTTTATTATTCATTCAAAATAATTCCTAGTTTAAAAACATGGCTAAAACATGCTCACGTCCATCGATCCATCGATGTTAAGTTCATCTTCGACAGTGCACGTTTTGGTTTGTCCAGCTCCGCAAATATTCTCCAAATAGCATATGTCGCCCTTCAAGTTGTCTTCTTGCTGTTCTTGCCATGTTTTTAGCTATTGTTTCGCCTAGTTCTTACTCTTGAAACGAGTGAAATGTCCGCCATTTTTCAACTTCACAACCAAAACAACTCAACCTCGTCCCCAGGTCTTCTCGGTTAACGGTGCCTTAACCTGCGAAAACGCTGCATTTTTGACGTCATTTCCTCGTTAAACACAAAATTCTTCCTAATTTGGTCATCTGTAACTGGTTATGGTGAATTAAACGTGTGCTTTTAGCCAATCAGAACCGGGAAAATATTTTGAATGAATAATAAATAAAATTAATGATTACATCTAAAACTTTGTCAACTGTTTGCTTTTTAACAGTACCTGGGCGGGGTTGTTCAAAGCTGGGTTAAGATAACCCAGGCGAGGAGAGTTAGTGCAAAATTTGAACTGATGTGAAAGCTTCATTTTGTCAACAAGTTGATGATTGGACGCTCTTAAAAATAACTGAGAAAATTATCCAAAGAAATGTTTTCCAACAAAAGAAAAAGAAACCCGGGTTAAGCGCTGATCGGCCTTCGAACAACTGCGCCCTGTAGAACATCTATTGCGCCAGTAAAACAAAAAGTTCCTTTTACACGCCCGAAGCACTCTGGCCAGTGTCTGTCAAATAACAAGCACTTGAGACGAACCATACGATATCACGCTGATCACTAGCCCTCAAAACCTTTTCATTATCATACACAGTTTAAATCGAGGTTCTCTGTACGCAACCCTTACGTTCAAAATATGCCGCCCATAATCATAGTTATTTATCGCAAGAACCATCCACCCGTTCCCCTCAACTGCTACCTGTACGCCTAGAAAACATATCGAACGCACTCTCCTAAGCTCCGATTACTCCTAGTTACATAACTTGACAAAATAGCTCTTAATCTTTAACTAAAACATGCTTTTAGGTCTAGTTTAGGTGCAACACTGGAAAATTTTGTGATGTTTTTGAGGCATTTATTCGTGCATTTTGCTTTCTTAATTTGGTTGGTGAAATAAAGACGACCAGTTTTTGCACAGGCAGTCCAAACTCTGTGGGAGTTCGTTGGACTTTGAATTTATAAGAGAATGTGTGAAAATAAACAAAATACGTCTTAAATTCCAATTTTGGACAAAAATGGAGATAAAAATGACTTACATTGTGTTTGTGTTTTGCTATTTACTGTCTCTTCGCCTCTAGAGCTCTGAAGCCGACCGTTCCAGCTCGAAGCTCCATAAATCCCATAAAAATGGTGACACTCGCGATGCACGGTGCCCGCCCTCGGACGGAGGCAAATTGTCGCTGTGACGTAAGCTTTGAGCGACCGTTAATTACGTCACGTCTAAGAGCCCGGTCATACGCATTCCGAGAAAGAAAACTCTGATGGAAAAAGTTTAAAATCAAGCGTTCCGCTAGCGGTTGTGATGAAATCTGAGACTCCAGAAGTATAGAAGGGAAAGACAAATTATCGACAGATTCTTTGACGGCAATTTTGGCGAGTTTAAACCATTTTTATGGGATTTATGGAGCTTCGAGCTGGAACGGTCGGCAGAGTCCCAACCTTCCCATTTTTCTTACCGGTCAGTATAAAACACTGACTGCGGACTGCGGAAATTTTGAAATTTATTTCTATATATTTCTTTCTGTATTACAGAGGGCCATGTGTTAGAAAACTCTTTACTGGGTTAATCATGTATCTACCCTCTCAAAATAAAGAACATTGTATTGTATTGTATTGTATTGTATTGTATTGTATTGTATTGTATTGGACTGCGGACTGCGGACTGCGGACCACGGACTGCGGACTGGGTATAAATCACGGACTAGGTATAAAATGCAGACTCCGGACTGAGTATAAAACACAGACTAGGTATAAAACGCGGACTACGGACTATGTTTATAAAAACAGCTTTAGAAAGGTAAAACTGAGAGAAGTGGAAAGTGGACTAGCATAAAACAGTAGTCCCAACTCCTTGCCTCACAAACAAGCATGCCTTTAGCTGGACAACCAGTCTATTCTCCCCAAAGTCAGCGTCATATGGAGAAGGAAAGCATACTGCACGAACAAGGAAGGTTATGCCGCTACTCAAGGCAACTGAAATTAAACTCTCAGTTTTACAAAAAGAAGGAGTTAGAAGAGAATTCAATTTATAGTTTTAAACCAATAAGAAGCACAGAAAAAAATAGTATTGGTGTTAGTCGAAGTTCGACTCTCAGTTTACTGTCTTCATGAATTGCTAACGTGTAAAAATATCTTATTAAGATTATTTTTCAGTCATGTAATTCTCTTCCATTAACCATGCTTGTTCAGGATCGTGCTTGGAAAATATAGGCCCTTTGTCATTCTTGTACGAACTACGCTGCGCTCGGTTTGTACTTTCAAGCCTTAGGCCGATTTTCTCCAAGGATGGACCTGGCGTTTTTTGATAAGCTGTCAGTCTTGTTCAAATAACATGATATTCAACTTAGATCGTTTGGGGCAAATCAAGCAGGCAATAATTGATGGCCTCCTGAATTGCATTTTGGGCATGACCATTGTTTGTTTCTAAAAAACAGACGCAAAATAATTTAAAGGGAAATAGTAGGATCTCCTAAAGGAGGAATTTGCAGCGTGATGAGGATTCAAACCAACAAACTATTCACAAACAGAGTATGGATCTTTTTAACTCTAATCCTACCTGAAAGTTTTCGAGGATCATAACCCATTGACCTTGGCATCATTTCACCTTTATCTGGTGATGTTGTATCTTTCTCCGCATCTTTATCAAAGTCTTTCTCTGGTATAACAGTTTCAATATCAACAAAAATTGCATAATCTCTTTTACTCACAAAGAGGTGCTCTCCTTTCAATTTGCCAGTTCCACTTCCACGCCTCTCATCCTAATAAAATTAAAACAGAGAAAAAAGCACAATAACTACACATCTCAGTTCCACCTAACACAAAATCAGTGGTACCTTCACACGTATAAAACTGTGATTTTATTAAAAACTAGGAGTTTCAATTTGAAAGTAAGTGCTGGCGTCAAAGCTGGAAGAAAATACGGAGAATACAGTTTGAAAATAAATAAAGTGAAGAAAATGAAAATGACCCGTGAGAATTAGGGTGGTTAATAGCCTTTTAAAAGAAAAATATGCTATTTCCGTGTATTTGAGATCAATAAAAGAGGAGAGCCCTTCGAGTAAATTTCCAGATTGCAAGCAGATGATTTTTTGACGCCCGAATTTTTAGTAATTGCTTTTTTATATTTTTTAGATATCTTTATTTGACCATGGAAATAATTTCTTCGATTTCATGAACGATCAAGTAACGAATCCCGAGGAAGACACGATATTTTTGTGTTTGGCTGCTATACTACGTCAATATTTTTGCCGATTCGCAAATGGAGGTGCGAAGGTATCGACGCATGGATATAAACGGGTTTGATGTGGTGCTCTAGAAGTTTTCTTTTCACTTAAAGTTTAAAAACAATTCAACTCGACGGTAGCCTACGCTTGGCAACGCGATAGTCTAATAATTTTACAGTCGATAAACATTTTGAATCCATATAGTTTCAAGCTTTTCTTTCGCCTCAACGGACAAATGTAACTCATGGTCAAATTATCAGCTGCAGAATTAGATATTTACCTCAACAGCAACGGACAGAGACTTTGACACAACGATCAAATTTAAAGCCTCAGCAGGCAAAGAATACTTTTAATTAACTGAATGTGGTACCGAAGTCGCTTATGCAAAGCTGGTTTGCTTTCTCCCAGACCAGCAAGTTAGAGTCGGCAGTTGACTCCGAACAGAAGAATTTTTGCCTGGCACATCACTTCTCTTAAATGCACAGAAGGAGGATTTGATCGACATCTTCGCGCCTAAAAGGAGCAGCCAAACACACATAGATCTCTCGTCGTCCTCAAGATTCAGCACTAAAACTACTTCCACAAGCAAATACAGACATCGAGAAAATAAATATATCGATTTACTAAACACTCACCTCCTTTATGATTACCCTGGTTTCAGAGTTCCGTTCTCAAAATACCTAATATGAAATAAACCGTGCTTGCGGTTTGATAAGACTCCTGAGACGGTTTTTTTTCTCGCGGCGCTTCGCACCTCGTTGACGCGGCTTCACCGCGAACGATCAGTATCGATAAGAAAAAATATCCTCTGGAACCCAGGGTAGTTTATAATCTGCCTACACTCTGGAATCTCAATCTTGTCCACGTGCGTTTTCGTGATATCATCGCACAGGAGTGAAGACCCCGGATAATACGAAAACAATAGACTGCGCATGCTTCGGTTCTTACATCCGAATACATTTTGGCTTTTTCCCTCCAACACACAGAATAGTGTGCTGCCTCGCCAAAGGCTCGCCAGCAATTGACTAAAAGTAGACCTGTTGCAACAAAACTAGCAACAAACAAGGACGGCATAGGTTACTAAAAGGGCCCGGGTTACAGGGACTGAATTTACGATAGATATAATATTCTGCTGAACCTGGAGTCAAGCGTTCGGCGGGCGTTCGGTCTCTCAAAAAGTCCTCAAAACCAGTTCCTATGGTCGTATGGAGTCATAATCGAGTGGGTTTGCGTATAAGTGTAACTTTACCTGCAGTTTATTTGGGGAGGGAGGTGGACTGATAGAAGAGGGTGAGGGAGGAAGCATAATGCATCGGAATCAAATAGACACTTACTGTTAATGAAGTGCATGAAGCTAAGCAAAAATTTTACCACTTTTAGAATTACTCAGAGCACCGAGAATCTCAACTATAATATTTCAATTACCTAAATGTCTTTATCATGTAAGTCCTTCTGTAACGTACAAGCACTAGGTTACATTTATAGGCTTCCATGTATCCATTACAAAGCAGAAACAGTGCAATAAAAAAGGCTACCCTACCCAGTCACTCGCCACCAATTTTTAACTCGTAAATCTATTCACAAGGTTATGGGGAGCACTCCAGGTTGGTCGGTTGGTTGGTCGGTCGAGTGGTGTAAACTTTCATTCCTCGCGAAGCGCCGAGCCGCGAGGTTTATAATCTCGTCACGCGCGAAGCGCGCGTGTATCTCACAAACATCGCAAGACCAGCTTGATTTTCTCTTTCGAGTTTGTTTGGTGTCCGTCTTGACGTCATCCAGAGTAGTGACGCCAAAGTGCGTTATGGGTTTCCAGGCAACCGATTGCCATCGATGACAAAGCTCCGGATTATATTCATGAAGAGTTGACGGTTTTTTTCATCTATGATTATAACAATGTTTACGGTCGGTGAATCACCACTCACTGTCTCGGGCAAATGAAAGACAACAGCAAACTCAACAGCGGTTGATTCAACAAGTGGCTGGAAATCCTTGTCGGGGAAGATTTACAAACAAAACTCCGCAAAAGCGACAACGTCGACTTTAAATTCAGCGCGAGAAACGGCAGATATTTTTCTTTGGAATTTTTATTTTCTTCTGCTTGTCATAAAGTTATTGCCTTTTACAAAATAGCCGCCCTTACAACTCAACTGTAGCCTACACAACAGGCGTCACTGAGGTGCTTAGGGTTGTTTGGAGGCGCGAGTGCGAAGCGCGAAACACGCAATAGGACACAGTTACGTCACTTTTGCCATCTTCAACTCGATTTTTGAGCGTACTGAAGAAGGTTTCACCTAGGCTTATCTTATTGCAAAAAACTACATGGATTTTTCGGTAGCTGTATTATTTTCTGAAGTACTGTTGCCGTTCGCAAATTTAATATGACGGTCGCTTCAAGCAAACTGATCGGGTTTCTCTGTACCCAGAGAAAAAAAAGGCTTGCCTTCCTAAGTGTGATCTTACATACTTTTTTGTTCAACTACGAGTCGATTCTATAACTTATAGACTTCACAAGATCACCGTACAACTTAAGGTGACTCGACCCAGTTTTTTTGGGGGGGTACCATCCTACTTTGAAGCTCTCTGGTATCCCCACCTTTACTTTTATCGTAAGTCTAACACATAGAATGGATAACATATAGATCAATCTACAATATAACATAAAAATTTTGGCGATCGGAGTAAATGTCACGTGGTTATAATGCCACGCCTCTTTGAGGTCTGAGTCGAAAATCTGCTGTTGCCGGCATTTTTTCGTGAAAATCTCTCGGCTACACATAGTGCGCATTAGTGCCTTGCGCTGAACAGAGTTTCACCAAAATCGCAAAGACCCAATTCGAGAAATTCAACGGTTTCCAAATTTAGGTCATAATTTATGCGAAAATGATAAGCAAACTTTACACGGATTATATCTAACAAACTATGAGATTCATCTCTTTATTTTGGGCATCGTTATAACAGATGGTTCCTTGCAAGTCAGAAAAACGCTTTAGGGCCTTGTAAATGCGCGCGATTTCGAGCAAAGCAAACATATAGAAATTATAGTTTTCGCTATTTGTTGACGTTTGTCAGCGTTTAAGAGTCCTTCTCACGAAAAAAGCATTTTCTTAAAAATTCGTAGTTTTTTTTCCTTCAAATTTTTTCAGGGCCACAATTGATTAACTAACTACCCGGACTCTGAATTTCATGGTCATTGAAAAACTGTGACATTATCTTCTATAAGCCCAAACTTGAGTAAACATTGAAGATTTTTAGCGTTTTGGCTGAGTTTGTGCTTTGGGAGTTGTCTATTGTTTCTAGTCTGTCATTATAC
>OZ037993.1:28981014-29050269 GCA_964035705.1 Porites rus
AAAATTCGAGACCGTGATTTAAAAACTCCGAAACGCACGGAGTCACCCGAAAACGAGACTTCGAGACCGGCATCACAAACGCTTCTGAAATCTTCGAAATCGGGCCAAACTTTTCCCGAGACCCACGTTTCCTGTGTCCCTGATGATGTTTTCCTCGCGTTAACCGTTAACAACACCGCATTCGCCTACTAAGGAAAACGAAGAGCAAACGTAGCGTTATCACTGGAAGGATAATGGCAAATGAACGTCATGTTTTCCTTATGTTTTACTGTCAAATGAAAACCCGCGAAAAATTCTACGTTTGGCCACCGCGGAAAACAACAGAAAACGCTTAGAAAACAACATGTTCGTCGATGTTTTTCTAGAGGTGGAAAACTGTAGGTTAATGAAATGTTTTCCTTGCGTTAACTGTTAACAAATACAGTAGGAAAATGCCGCACAAACTGCGCGTTCACCTGGTCTGGAAAATACATGTAAACGCCTTGTAAAATACGGTGTTTGCCTGAGATTTTCAAGTGCAGGAAAACGCCAAGTTAACTCCCAATTTTCCTTGGATTCACACAAGGAAAATTAGTAATTTTCGGGATGTTTTCAGGAGTGGGAAAACAGATGGTGAATGCCGAATTTTCTAGGATTTACCGTTTTGTAAAATTATTTTTGTAAATGAGGGTTTTCTTGCCGTGAAACTCAACCTTATGTATGATTTTCATACATTCATAACTTCATCATTAAACTGAACCTTTGTAATGTAATCTTTCAATCGAGGAAAAAATACCACCTACGTGTTGTTGCTTGATCTGAACGCAGCTTTTTACTGCCATTTCGAGGTTTGCAACGATAGAAATAACCCCTATTAAATTAGGCATTCGGGTCGAGACAATTTGTGTAATAGTTAGAATTGCAACTTCGCCTTTTTCCCTGTTTTCAAGTTAACCCAGGAGGAGGACTAACCAGTATTTGGGCCGCGGGGACTGGGCCAAGATTGTTCTACATGCATGTATGTTACATGTACAGTATGCATTTAACTAAAAGTAATTTAACTCAAAGAATAATCTATTTAAGGTTATAGCTTACCCGGTATACTTATGTTAATCAAATCTATCTAACTTCCTTTTTTGCTTAGGAAACATTATTTCGCACAAAGAAAGTTGCCAGACGCGAAGCTGAATCACAGTGGATTACTACAAAGCCGTGGAACAAGGGCGTGGCAACCATGCGCTTGATCAGATCAAATGAAACTCAGAAAAAGGCTCGCAGTCTCACAAATTGTAAGTACTTTGATGCACACTCTCTTCATAGATTACGACCACTTTTCAACTCCTAATTTTAAAAGAAAAAAATCAATCAATCCCAGCATATCTCGTCTTGGAAAATATGCATCAATCGATCATTTTGTGACGGACGAAACTGATTTGAAAGTGACTGGTCAATCTTTGTTTTGTTTGTTTGTTGCTTAATTACGAAGCTATTTTCGTTCATAGTTTAAAATAAGATACTTCCGAAAGTTGTTATATATTAGTGGAAACATTTCTGTGTTAACGATGCTTGTACGAAAATACGCGCATTAGATAAACCGGTCCGTGATTCTCGCAATCTGTTTCTTGACTTTTCTCGGTAAAATTAACTTTTGCAATTCACGGAGTTATTGTAAGAAAAAAAGGAAGTTAGTAGACCGCTCAGTTTGTGTTTGTAATTTTTTAAACCTGTTGTTCATTTGCACTGTGTCTGTGTTTTATGGGTTGCTCATGTTTATTAAAAATTTCTTACTATCGCTCAATCTTTTCTAGTCTATTTGACAAGAATTATAACCAGAATGATTAACTGGACCTGGCAGGACACGTTTGATGTGACGACCACTATCTTGGTGACTGATTATTGCTGCACCGCTTTGTACCTCGCCATTCCTCAGGCTCACGCTATAAATATCATCACCTGGTTAATTCGAATGTTAATTCGAAAATGAAGGTAAGATAACACATGATGAGTTTTTAATGTTTGCCGCAAAGGTGCCAAATTTCTACGTTCCCGTTTAGTAAAGGTCGCACTACACTTTAGCCAATTACCTGGAGACTTTATAAAGCTAAAGGATACGAGCCATGGTTGTTTGAGAGTTTTGTATATGAATATGTTTGTAAATGTGAAGCTTTTGTTCTAAAATGGCAATGAAAATTCAGTGCCAAATAGCAAATAAGGTAGATTTCTTACATAAGTCCATGTAGACTGTGACAATTGTCCAACACTGCCTTTTTATGGCCGATATAACGCTAGGTTCTTGTGCAAGAAGAGGTTGTTAGGACAGTGAGTGAAGACCGCAATTGTTTTCTAAACATTTATGTCTGCACTCTTTTTAGCCAGTTGCATATGTGATATGTAATCTCCAAACTAAAAACTAAACAAGGGGTCGAATACAATCAACAATATCCACACTTCTTAACACACACCACAACTGAAACTACTAACTAACAAAAACTTCCGCGACATCGAGAAACACCCATTCAATTCCAGCCCTGATCGACACTCCTTTGAGAGCACTACTTTAGTACTTTAGAGCACATTCGTGTGACTTTTCATGGAAAGGCTAAGTGATTTTACAAAAAATAATTTACAAGCAGCCCAAGAGTGAACCAAATCTCACATCGAGTTGATAGCCTCATAAGTACACCCAAAAACTGGCAATCATCTTCGATCACATTTATTAAGAGCCATAATGGCTCATGATCGCCTTAGATTAATTAGGCCTGGAAAAAAAATTCCGGCCGAATTTTTTGCGTTCGACAAGTTTACTTTACAAAATCTTGCCAACAAATCTGGGTGCGACTGTAAACCAACCTTTTATATCATTTATACATCACATCTGAGGTGAAACAGTACTATGAGGCACTGTTTTTATCATACAGACCTCGCACAACAGAATGCAGTATTTCACAATATTGCGATACAAATTGCTATCATTCAATAGTCAGGACGATCGCAGCACGCGTGGGCTTTAGCTAAACCGTTAAAAAAATTTTTCAAAATCATCTATACGGCCAGCCGGTTCTGACTTTTGCAGTGCTAGCAGTGGCGAGTGTTTGAATGAACATTAACAGAGTTACGCTCCAACATAATAAAGAATTTATTATGTTTATTTTTTATTTTAAAACGGTTTAACGCGCGGCATTTTGAGTACTCCGGGAAGCGTTGTTCACTGAACGACTGAAAACAATCGACACAGCGATTAAAATTACAAGAGACAGTACTAACAATTAATAAAAGAAATATAATTCGGAGAAACATATACAGAGACGACAATTTTCATTCAGGAAGACAAGTATTAAAGTGTCTCTAAAAATCCTGAGTCTTCGAGCTTAAAGCTGAATTTTGTGTTTTAAGCCGGCTTCCCGGTGTTTGCTTTTTTTCAAAGACGAACTCGAGGCAAGGAAATCGCTCAAACCTTTCTTTTACAGTCAGAATTATAACTAAATATTCCTTGAAACGTTTTCTTTCTATTTGCGGTGAGAAAATGTCTAAAGGCTTTTTAAAGATCTGTAAGCTTATAACCATCCTCGGAGACCCAGGGGAAGTCAGTCGGGCCGGGAGAAAAGGCGCGACGAAAGTTTTCAAGCACAGGCGGAAGAGCCCCTGGGTACCGACTCTCACAGGACCATTTCCAAACGGTCAAGTGAATGCTGGCTCCTGATTGGGCACAAAAAATGCTTTGTATTATTGTGCCCAATCGGGGAACAGCATCTCCTGGGTTCTTTTCGTGAGTTCGTACACGACGGCTATTGACTCGATCACGGCCTGTCTGGCTCATGCACCAAACAAATGCACGCAGTCAGGAAACTTTCAGTTTGATATAAACACTTTATTTCAAAATACTGCGGGTTGTCTTTACACTAGGCTGTTAAGTAAGACTTAAGAGCTTCTAAGTTTTACTTAACCAAAAATTCGTGTGTGAAGGCCTAAGTAAAATCTCAAGTAACTTTACTTTGCAACTCATTAAAGTCGGAAAGTTGAAACGATTCAAGAAAGTTTCAAGCGACTTAAAAACCATCCTTAAAGCTTGCGGTTACTTGCGGTTTCTTGAGCTATGAGAAAGGCGAAACATGTCAATCAATCTTAATTATGTTGCGTGGGAAAATAGACTTATTAAAGTTAACCTGAAGTAAAAAAGTATCGGTTGTGAGTGAAGCTTTATTTTACTTGAAGTAATTAAAATTTAATTGTCTTGAAATATTTCTTAGCTTATTTAGGCTCTAGTGTACCCGAAAACTAAAGACGCTTTTCCAAAAATACAAGCTTGAGCTTACAACAGGTATTCACGCTTGCATCGATCACGCCTTCGTAAATATTAAGGAGTTTAAGATTCCCCGACAGCTGACAGTCACGAAAACGTCGCATGAAAAGTGAATTCACATTTTTCCAGTCTCTATCGTGATTATCCCAACTCGCTTACTTTGTCAAATGCTAGCGAACTCTTCTGGAGCTGATTCTCTGTCAACCATATCCAAGTTCAGAAAAAGAGAAGAGAAAGAAAATTTTGTCATTGTTTGTTTACGTCCTTCACAAAACCTGAAATTAGGCATTTTCACGTGGTAGTCGTGCAGTGACGGCAAAGAAATGTACAAAATGCGTGATGCACGTGCAAAGTTGTTGTTTTGCCTCGTCAAGCTATTGCTTTTTTACTTTCTCGTCGCCGCCGCATCTTAAACTTCCTATTATTTACGATAGATTGTGATCCGTCAGAAACAGAATTTTCTCAGTTCATTGCAAAATGAATTGTTCCTGCTGATAGCATCCGAAACGTTTTTCGACTCATCGTTAGTTCCTTCGTTTCTGGTTACGAAAGTAGAAAATGATGGTTTCCCTTGTACGCACAAGCTTGGTGAACGAACCGGGCAACTGTGGCGACATAATACCCATCGTGTACGAACTCACGAAAAGAATTCAGGAGAAACTGTTCGCCGATTGGGCACAATAATACAAAGCATTTTTTGTGCCCAATCAGGAGCCAGCATTCACTTGACCGTTTGGAAATGGTCCTGTGAGAGTCGGTACCCAGGGGCTCTTCCGCCTGTGCTTGAAAACTTTCGTCGCGCCTTTTCTCCCGGCCCGACTGACTGCCCCTGGGTCTCCGAGGATGGCTTATAACAAACCTGATACGCGGTCAGATCATTGTCTCAAATCTTACAAACGTGCGTAAACAAAATAGCCGCATAAACTACGCTCAACTACGCTCGACTTCATTAAATTAGGAATAAAAAACAGACATCAAATACAATAATTACTTAGGCTTACCACTCGAGATGCAGCTCCTGAAAGGTATCAAGGAAGGCCAGTATCGCTTCAGACTTTGCAACCCTCTTACGCATTAAGCAAGGTGAAAACGAAAACGATGCCATCCGAAATCGGATTTCCGACTTTGACTCGACCAAAAACCCAATAAACAAACTAGCCATGAATAACAGAAGACTCCTGATAGAATCTGAATTTCATTTTGTACGTCCAGTGGAAAAAGAAAGTTAAAAACATCACAAGTTGACACAAAACTCTGTCAGCTTCAGCTGTCAAAGTAAAC
Organism: Porites rus; assembly: GCA_964035705.1. Classification (NCBI taxonomy): domain Eukaryota; kingdom Metazoa; phylum Cnidaria; class Anthozoa; order Scleractinia; family Poritidae; genus Porites; species Porites rus. The sequence continues at coordinate 28,986,575 of OZ037993.1, forward strand.
AAGATTCAAGATGCTGCATAAATTTTGCGCATGAACTCACCTGTCAAATTTTGACCAATCAGAGCATAAAAATTGGACGTAGAGCGTGACCAACGCGTGAACATGGCGAGAAAAGTCAAAAGCAACTGTCTTCCCTGCCTGTAGCAGCTGGCTGAATTTTCGCGTCCGAGGTCAGTTTGAAATCAAATGGCGAAATGTTTAAGGCTATCCGAAGACGAAATAGCCTAATTACTGAACATGCAAAACACATTGCCGGATGGCTGACCTCTACATTTTGAGAAGTATCTGTAAGGAAAAAGACACTGGCTATATGACACTGTGCCCATACAGAGAACAATGTTTTGTATCATGAACAACCTCGATCAATAATATTTCACTATTCCCGCCGTACATCGGCGTACATAAGGGTCTATATAACCAGGGTCTGCAACTCTTAATTCAAAACCCAGAACCAGACAGAAAGGTCTTTAAAACTATATTCCGGGCTCTTACCTTTGATGAAGTGGGGCAGCTTGTCAATAAAAAGCTGAAGCTCATCTGGTTTAGCATCTTGTAGGTGAACAGTTTGACCTTTTAAGCCAAGAATGCTTTCTAGATCACTTAGTTTAATTGTATCTTTGGTCACCTTTATGGAAGTTTCACAACCAATGACAAATTGGTCACACTGAAATGGTAAGAAGAGATAAATAATTTATAATTAAAACAATAAACTGATCCTTACGGTAAAGAAGAAAGAAAACAAACATAAAATGGTGAATTACATTTGCCCGATATTTCGGTTTGTAACACAAACCTTCAACGGGAGCTAAAAAATAAAGAATACAGATACAAGATGAACGTTACATGTACGAGATTTGAAAACACAGCAAACAGAAAATGATAGGCTACTAAAAAGATGTCACTAATTAAGTTCATCAGTAATAATAATTATAATAATAATAATATTATTTGATAATCAATAATTTTACTTATACTGACTATAAAGACAGTTACTATAAAATAGCAACAGAAAAAAGAATCTATTCACACCCCATATTACTTCATGTAAGAGCTCAGGTCCGATTTAAACAGGTATGCCTTCAACAAAATTTGTCGACATAGCAACACAATGACGTCACTATCTACTTTACGTGCAGCCGTATTTCTCAGCACTAGGATTTTTTTCCACAATTACTCACAGGAGCTTGTTCTCCCCAATGTTTGTGAGGTTTGAGCAAAATCTGTGAGAGCACTTTCGAGATATTTTTGGATAAGTCTTTATGGTTAGAAGTACAGTAAAAACTGGATAATCTTGATGGTTGGCCGTTACTGTTAGAAAACGAAGCACTTTTGAAATGCAATTTCACCTCCGGATAGTAGTTTCAATCATGGGGATAGTTTTAGCCGACTGCCAGAAAGAAGGATTCAGTTAGCACGCATAGAGGTGCTGTTGTTTGCATTCTTGTGATTATTTTGGTCTACTTTAACAAAGGGGGAGCGAATATTTTGGAAACTAGTAGAATAAAACAGCTAGGGATTTCTTTTAGCGCCGTGTTTCTTCTATTTTGCAAAGAAAGTAGCTGGGGGCCAGCTTCATAGTAGCTGGGGGAAATCACCAGCCCCTGACTCTTGATGACAGCCCAGTGTTCCACCTTCTAGTTTCCACTGAAGAGCTACTCCTGGCTAACCTTCAGTTAGCACTCATCACGATATGGTACTTGATAAGATGCCGGATTAGGGATTCTTGACCCAGTCCACCTCGGCAGAAAATACCCCGATCCACTCACCCACTGGTGTGTAAAGGTCGTCAAAGCCCGGGGTGGACTCATATGACAGGGGTGGGTATGCTCGTCGGAAATTTTGAATTAAACCCCTAAAGGAGACCGATCTTTGAATTAAACCCCTAAAGGAGACCGATCTGGGTGTGGCCCAAGCGGTTTTTGACCCCTAAAAGAGACGAAAACAAATATACATATCAAATGTATATTTTTATATTTTTTCGCGTGCAACCCTAAGTGGGACCTTCACGGCTAAATATGATGGCGTTTTGCCCAGAACACCCTAAGTGAGACCAATCCGAAATTTACACCCCTAAGCGAGACGACGAGCATCCCCACCCATTTCATATGCGGAGTCCCCCCCCCCCCCCCCCCCGCGCATCAAAGATCCCGATACCTGTGGCTCTTTTGCTTGGAATTTTCCATTATTTGAATTGTCTTGGCAGGGCTTGTGCGGGGGGTTACATTGAGTCACCAACCCTGTGGCCAGTTATGAACTTAAAATCAGGGCAACTCATAAAATTATAAGGCAAATAAAGCTCAACAATAGTAACATACAACTGTTCTAGTGAGGCCTTAAACTGCTGTTTTTTAAAAAATAAAATCCAAAATCCAAGCTTTCTGCGATCAACGGCATCATTAATAATGAGAAAATGTTCCGCGCGTGCTATGCAAAGAAGATGTAGGGTGAAATGTGTAAAAGATGTGACATATGTATGAAAGCTATAGAAATAAACCGTGAAGGGAATACAACACTCTAATGATGGAATGTTTCTAGACAAAGGACCTCTAAAAGCACTTAAGAATGGTCTCTAAAAATACTAAAATAGAGGGTCAGCGAATTAACTACATTCCTCCTGGGAATTGAGTGTAGGCTTGCACTTTCTAATGTAAAATACTTCATAAAGCCATAGATTAGCGGGGTCATTTTTTGATCATAATAATCTTGACCTCAATACGTTTATAGTCTTTGTTCTGGCAGGAATAGATATGTTTTTACACAGAGGAGTTTTCATTATTGAGATGTTCTTTTACATGGTCGTGGATGAAGCATGTCGTGCTTCCAATGTATTGCTGATCGCAGCTGTTACACATGAGCTGGTACACTGCATTTCTTCGTAAACACATTATGGTGTTAGAGATAGGGCATTTGTCTTTTAATAACAATAGGGCAACCATTACACGTCACAACTATTCAAGATGGCGACGCCCGCAAAAATTTGAAAACAAAAATAGGCGAATCTAAAAGTTATTTCTTTCGGATACAAACGCTTTCTTTAAAAATATTTTAGATTGACTCGACTGTAACAGTTATTTCCTGTGATTTAAAGTTATCTTTTTGTTGAAGTGGAGGTTCCCTTTAAAAATGTTAGTGATCCTGTGATTGAGTTGTTCAGAAATGTACAAGATCTTAAAATATGACCATTCTGTGTTGGCAGGTTTAGGCGCTTTGTTGGGGGGGCTTTGTGGGCATTTTGTCTGCTCTATACTGTTCTCTGGATAACCGTTAAGCGTAAGGCGAAGGATACCATCAAATGTGTTTAGGTGTTGTGTTACAGACATATGTGAGGAGCATCTGTCCTCAATGCATTTTGATTTGTTGCGAATGAAGTTGAGCTTGGATTTGGTGGGAATAGCTGATTAATGGTGGACAAATAGTGGTTTCTTGGCTGGCTTTTTGTAGTATAAGTGCCTATCAAAGTTAATCCGCAAGGTGGGGAGTGAGTGGGGTGGGCTACCCATAGGAGTTTGATTTTCATAGCTGTCCACAGGGTAGGGGTGTTAGTAATATGTGCAAAAACCTCGAGTGTGGGTTTTTTTTACATAGTCCCCAACTTGTAATGAAAAGGTCATGAATCAGAGACCAAAATTTGACATTTGTCAGGTATCTAAGGGTTAGGGAATTTGGCAATGGCTTCACTTTTAAAAGGTGTGAAAAAAAAATGCCCTGGGTTTGCCTGTCCCTCTTCCATATAGATGGTTTTCACAGTGATGTCATCAAATTGTAAAGTCAAAATAGCAAGGTTTTATGAATTCTTATTTACACTAAAAACAGTTGAAGATAAACAAAAATTAAACTTTGTACAAGTTTCCATTCCCGTAGCATGTTTCATTTCGAGAATACAGCAATTTGAACTTCCGAGTTTTCACAGTGCGTGACACCAAAATAGGAATGCTGTCTCGTTGAAAAAAAAGTCTCTCCTATTGATTTTCAGCAGTATAACCGTTTCAAGTGTTAGAAGATATGTTTATGCGTACGTATGCAAGTTCTCGAGTGAATAGACCATATTAGTGCCATATTGGTGCACCAAAACGGTACACCAACATGGCGTCTCCATACAAAGCTCTACAAAGGTGCGTGAAACGTTTCGGCAAACAACTCAGAAACTGTGGGCCACAAAGACCTGAGACTTGGACAAATTGTTTATATATTAGTCTTTTATAACATTTCAGTTTTTTGGCTTCTTCCACTGGACGGTTTCCAATTTATTTTTTTGTTGCGTGACAGTGAAAACGATCTTTAGTACTATAGTCGGCTTAACATTGATAGCTGCATTACATACAGTGTACACTTGCGAATAAATATACACATATATCAGTTGAAATAATTAGGCAAGTTTCAGCATATGCTTGAAAAATTGTTTTCTTTTATAATGCTTTCAGTCCCTAAACAGTCAATATTAAATGAGCGAAAAATTAAGTTTTAACTCCTGAGCCTCTGCACTGCACAAGACCTCTCTATCAGTACTTTCACATTGTAACATTTGTTTCTAACTGTTATACAAAAGGAAAGTTCGTATTTCTGCGAATAATTATGATTTGGTTCGTGCACTCATAGAAGCAATAAAAATGTTAAAACATGACAAAACATACTGCAACATACCGGCTGGCCACCTTCTGCTGGTTTGCAGGCTTTAATACCGTACTCTTCCTGCTTTGTATGTCTCCAAAGTTGTAGATTTCCTGCTCCACTGGTCTCAGCTGAAAATGAAATGGTACCATGTAGCTTACAAATCTTACTATAGCCCAGCACAAGTAAGGACTGGGACATTTTGTTAGCCATTGTAAACGGGCCTCAAGCACTAGCACTGGCGTAGTCAGTATCGGTATGTGCTGTGAGTAGGGTTATTAAAGTGTACCATCAATTTGAAGATACTTATGATACACTTTATTGACCCTACTTAACGTCCCTACTGCTTCAGCACTCAGCAGTGCAGACCGTGTAGACTGTGCAGACAATAGGCCACATGCACTAAGAGGTCACGTGACCAATGCTTCCTTTAAACAATGAGTTGGAATCTTGCTAATGCCAAAAATTGACAGAGCACATAAAAATTCTCTCACACCCGAAATTTGAGAGGAAACGCATTTAAGGGAGATATTTTATGGCACTTTGATTTTTCAACAAAGCAGTGGGATTTGTATTGGCCGCCACGGAGGGCATACTCTTGCCTTCCAACATGGCGGCCAAAACTACTTTTTGCTTCTATCTTGTTAATAGTTACGCTCAGATGTCCTGTAAAAGTTACCACATCATCTTTTCAACATTTTCCTTGAAGTTTAAGTGCAAAACTTGCGTTCAGAAAGATGTAATTCATAATTTTAAAAATTACGTTTTGGTCACGTGACCAGCTACAAACGTACTCATTTTAAAAAAGTGCTGCGGGTTTGAAAAACCAAATCACTATTATTTTGTTTAAAATGTGACCCACTAATCGTTTTTCGAAGGTAAAATCATAGAACTTTAATTTTCAGAAAAACGATGTCATATGACCTCTTATTGCAAATGGCCTATTCTATTACTTATTGTACCTGTTTTATCATGACAAAGAAAACTTAGTCTGCGAGGTAAGTTGCTGCTTTGTTTCCCTCGAAAGACCACATCCACAGAAGACAAACTAATTTGTCAGGTTGAGATAAACTCGATTTGACTGTCTATGTGTAATGTAATTAGCTGTAGAGAGCTACCACCAAAACGCTGCTAACCTTGGAGTGCGCAGGGGTGGTTTTCCCTCGTGTGCGGAAAAATCCCCAGACCACCACTGCATAATTGGAAATTAGTGTGAAATGTCATCTGTCTCTTAGATCTTCGTCCCGCCCCCGATCCTGAACGGGCAGCAAGGAGAGAGAGACGGGACGCTGGGAATTCAAACGTCTCTCTCGCATTGCCGCCTGTTCAGGTTGGGGGTGGGGCGAAGACAGAGGGATAACATTTCAGACTTCCTGGAAATGCGTAGTGCGAGGACGCAATCGCACCAAGAAAGGCGCAAAGGGACTCTTGAAGAGCTGCCTGTTCCCCTGTGTATATATCTGGCCGAAGTTTTGAAAATTTAGAAAATTCGCGCGGGAACCAAACGATAACAAGATTTCTGGTGACAGCGGGAAGAATTTTCAGTGGGGGCTTGCTGTCCTGATTGGTCTCATCGTCAAGCTCAGTCCCTGGGCTAAAATGCCATAGGGGTGTGGGGAAGGGGCCTCCATGTCAATTCCTAGTGGGGGAGGGTGCTGCAAAAGCATGGTATGGTCCGTTAATCTCCCTAGAGAATCAGGTCACTGATCATGTGTCTGCTTGAAGTTTTTCACGCCAAATTTTGTAAATGTCTCACGTCGACTGGCCAATAAAAGGATTCCCCTCACCCTTTTGCTCGGCTGGGAGGCCGCGTCAGGTCACGAGGTTGGGGTGATGTGGCCTTGAATTCTCTGCTTAGGGCTTGCTTAAGTCTCAAACTGACGCTGTCATGTAGAGTCTTAAAGCAGCTAGAGTGTATGGACACGTTGAGTGTGTCTCTTTGATGGAATTGAATGTTTTTTCTGCCAATCAGGAACCAAGAAGAGAGTCACCTTAGAGAGCTTATAGATAAGAGCTGATCGAGTTTCTTTACAGTGTTTGTACTTTATTTAACTCAAATTAAGCCGTGTTGTCTCGAGTTGCCAGCTGGTCCGGTTTTCATAATTCGGAAAAATATAAAAGGGCAAAAAAGAGAGGCCAATATCTAGCTATCTTTACATACCAAGCTTGGTCAATCAAGGATTTATTAGATGGCCAAAAAGAGAACTTTTCTTGCGGGACCAACGCGGCAAATCCCAAGTGCCGGCGGTGCAAGATTGGCCCCTTTTGCCCACTGAGGTTCCCAATCAGAACGCAACATTCGCTTCATCTTGCCCACTCGCGGATTAAGCCATATAATAAAACACCAGACTGGATGCGCTGAGGGGCTGGTGCAAGGCGCTTAGAAAAACAAAAACGCATCACGAAATGTGGGATAAAAGTAACTTGGAGATAAAGTACGGAATGTATTACTGCAGTATAATTCCCATCCTATAACCCGGTTACTTTTCTCTGATACACAAAGCGGACGTTGTTTCTATTCTAAATTGTTTTTTCTACATTGTTTGTATTCTACACTCTAAGCACTTTTTTATTCAGTAGGAGCCCTTATAATCTCCTGCATTGGACCTCTTTTTTATAACATAAAGATATTTTTCAAATCATTTTCATGAATTTTTAGTACCTTATATATTATTTTTGAAAAGAAAAAGGAAAGAGCGGGATTTTTTTTATAGTTGTATACGTTCTTGCAATTCAACCTTTTTAGGGAGGCCATAGGCTGATGCCCTATGTGACGTTGGTATTCGTATTTAGACGTTTTAAAATTAAATGTAATAAAAATGATGATGATGATTAATTTCATGACGACAATGGCGATGACGGATGATGATGGTGATGATAGTGATAAACTGATGACAAATGGTATGAACAGCAACCAGAAGTTGAGAATTCCAATGTTTCTGGAACTAGTTTGGTAGGAGCAACTACCCAAAGGCTCAGTCTTCCTTTGTGAATAAATCGTTTTCACTCACGCGGTCAGCAGCAACGCAAATTTCTTGGAACAAAATACATTTTTACATAAGGAAAGAGTCAAATTTCTCCGCGATTATTTCTGTACACCAAAATGGCCGCCGTTTCATTGTTTACACCAATACGACCCTGAGATCATGTGAAAACGATCTATATACATTGTACCATCTCTAATATTGGCTACTACTGGGTCTCTTTGGATGACGGTCTAAATGCCCGATTAGGCTACTAGAGCATAGGATTTCAAGGGATTATATGCGCTGAATAAGCTTCTTCAATGATATCTTCCATATTTGGTCTTTGCTCAGGGTCTGACTGCACACAGCCCCGTATGAGGCCTCGAAACACGTGATTTGTTACCAGGGCAACTTGTTCCTTGCGCTGGTTTGGATCTGGCATTTCCCGGGTACACATTTCGCACAGGAGAACTCCAAAACTATACACGTCAATCTATCAACAAAAACAACATTATAAATATCTAGGACACCTTCTACAACAACACTACTCACTTCAAACTTTTCTAACCAGCGTAGCTAGCGGTTTCTTTTTATTGTCATGTTTCCTAAAGCAAGGGATCTGGCTCCGCGAAAGCTGAACCCAGTTCAAATGAGAAAGAATGGGGGAGCAGGGAAGGGGACAGTTCTCTATGAATTCTTTCTTTTACCCCATCCTCTACCTTTTTCTCTTTTGACCTCTTACTTTAAGAAGCATGAACGAGATATGCCCAAAGCAACCACCTGCTAAGTCTAAACTTTGAGGAGCTAAGTAACAACATAAAAAGATTTCACTTAAGAGTAGTCTGAAATGTTACATGTCTCCACCCCCTAACCCATGGGGGGTGCGGGGGAGAGAGCCCCCCATTGGTTAGGGCTGAAGATGTATGACATTTCAGACTAAGTTAAGAAAGGTTTTTGACAATTGTGACTGCACAGTTTTAATAGTTCTTCAAAAGTTATTTTTGCTGTTTATTACCTTAAAAGTCATATAACACTTTTTGTAAGGAAAAAAAGCAAGAATATATTATTTTAAAATGCGGCATGCCACTGAAATCTTTTGCAGTTCATATGGAAAGGGTGAGGTATAATCGTATAATATGAGTAACAGAGCCTACATTTCAGAGTTTATGTAACAATTCAGTACTGAATTCAAGGAATAAGGTTTCACAAAGTTTTAACTCATTAGGTTTTAGTGCAGCAATATCTAAACTTAACCTCTGACATGACACCTTTTTACAGGAAAATTTACCTACTATTCATGCTTATGTTGTAAATAAAATCAAAGCAAAGTTAGTAGTTACTAACTATGACTACAGCAAGGGCATCACTTAAGGTTTACCACTGCATCTAAAGTTGGTTGACTAACCTTGACTGTTTGGTTTGATGTAAGTGCTTCAGGTGCACTGTAAATCATAGCTCCAGGAGCCACTGTCATGGTCTGCTGCATGAAATTAGCAGTGCCATAATCTGACACTTTGCCTCTCCACAGATCACCTTGTTGCCATAGCAACACATTAGCACTGCTGACATCCCGATGAATGATTGGTGGTTTACTTTTGTGCAAATAGTTCAATGCTAAGGCTACATCTAAAGAAATGGCTGTTATTTCTGCCTCAGAGAGTTGTCGCCGCTCCAGTAATCCCCGTAAACTTATTTCCATGAGCTCCGTCACAAATAGAGGACTCCCTTCATCATTAGTTACACCAATGAACTGCAGTAAACAGGGATGCCGGCACCGTGCAGCAATGTTCATTTCTCTCTCAAACAAACGTCTGTTATGAGGAGACAAAATCAACTCATGGATCTGTTTCACAGCAACTTGACAACCTCTAAATCTTCCAAGGAAAACTTTTCCCCACCCTCCCACCCCTAAGCATTTATCAGTCAAGTGTATCTCATCTCTGGATATCATCCAGTCACAAGGTTCTTTTTGTCTGTATTCCTCTAGTGCTTGTTGAGCAGTGGACAGTGTTGTTTCCAGTTCATGTATATGTGCATCCTTGGCTTTCAACTGTCTTTGCAAGTTACAAATCTCCTGTTCAGCTTCCTCCTTAGCAAGATGAACTTGTCTAAGTTCATCGTTAAGGCATTCCTGTTGAGAAAACCAATCACTTTGTTCTTTCTGCCAGTTACTCTGCTCAAGCTTCAGTCTTTTAAATTCATCCTTCAACTGCTGCATACTTGAACCATCTGCAATGAAATTTTACAAGGTAGATCAGTGCAAAGAGTTGAAGTTCACTTACATTTGACTTGAGTTGACTTAATCTCCACTTTTTCTTGTTTATTACATAGATCTACTAGGCTTTCGGTCACTTGAGTTCTTTTGCTTTTGTTACATCGTGACACTGTAACTGAAGAACTGACACCCCTTGTTTGTGTTTCTGTAATAACATAATCTTCCACTTGAGTTAGTGTCCTCATTACTTGTTACTTGAGTTAGTGTCCTCATTAGCGAGAGCCTGTAATAGCGGGACTATACTTCAGTCAAACATCTGTAATTCAATTTTGCCTGGGATTAAGCTGCTATCTGTATTATCAGGGTCGTCCGTTATAGCGGGTTTCCACAAGGCAAAAGTTGATTGTACAAGCCTAAACAAGCTACACAGTGTCAGTGCTAATCAAGATACTTTTTGAATTTACCTGTAGTTGCCTTTTTAAGCTTCAAAAAGTTGTTTAATGTGTTGTTCAATATGGAGGAGGGCTTGTAACAGGATGTTTTTTTTGTTTACAGGTAAATGGGTCTATACAAGGTAACTAAGGGGGGGGGGGTGGGTAGAAGCAGCAGGTATTTTACTTTAAACAACTTGATTAAAAGATGTATGTACTTAGGGTGGCTCGACTGGATTTTTTAGGGGGGATACCTCCCAAGTTTGAGCATTAACTACGTCAGCATGAGTTAAGTTATGGGGAAAATGTTACCATAACTGTATTATATAAAGATGAAAATTTCTTTAAAAAAAATTCTTATGATCTGGGTTTTATTGCAATCGGAGTCGCCGTGGCAACATAATGATGCCATTACATTTTTTATTCATCTTTGCATTTCTCTGTACCAGAAGCTCTTTTAAGAAATCACTTAAGGGAGTGCCCATGCACATGAAACTTGAAAACAATGCCAGTGAATAATGAGGACACTCACTTGTGAACACAAAATCTGGGGGAAACATTGGTTATATGTGAAGCCCTATTTAAAAGCCTTTTCTGTTTTTAATGTTCTTGAAACTTGCAGGGTATATTTATTGATGATTGATCTCGGTATTGTCAAGTTTATTAAAAAATTCATGTAACAGTTTTTTGAATAATGCAAAATTTGTAGGCATGGACCAAATTACATGCAAAAACTGTAACAAAAGCAGCTGAATGCAGGTTAATAAAATTCTTCTAACTTGCGATTGCCCAGGGCAATTCCCCGCTTTTTTTGACTAAGAGATGAAGCCATGTTTCCAAAGCTTATCATTTTTGTAAAATATTAGCCAATTGTGCAGATAGCATGCTATTTCACCATTTTTATGATTCTTAAAACTTTGTTTCAAAGTATTTCCAAACACTCTCATAGAATATTATTGTTCAAACTTTGCCATAATTGCCTGTACATACTCCCTTAAGCAATTTCTTAAAAAAAACTCCCAGTACAGAGAAACACAAAGATAAATAAAAAAGTAATGGCGTCATTACATTGCCACAGCAACTTCGATTACAAGAAAGAAATTTTCATCTTTATATAATACAGTTGTGGTTACCTTTTTTTCATATCTTGACTCATGTTGACATAGTTAATGCTCAAACTTGGGAGGTATTCCCCCTAAAACATCCAGTTGGGCCACCTTTAGAAGAATACAAAGGTTACCACAAGGTGCTTATGACCAGTCAACAAAAATGCAGCCCACCTGAACTAATGTCTTGCATTATTCGTTCAGCATCCTGATTTGTTACTAACTGCATCCACTGTGGTACTGATGGTGATGTAGGTGATGTGATGGAAGCTATTGAACCTACGGTACTTGGCATTCCAAGGAATGGAAACAGAGACAAAGGCTTGCTAGCATTAGTGAGGCTTGTTCCTTGATTTCTTGCACATGAAAAGCCATTTGCCTTAAGTGAGGATGGATTTGAGCCACTATCCATGATTTCCTGTGCCCCTTTGGTTTCAAGTTGTGGATTATCAGCAGTTGAGTAATGTGTATCATAGTTATTGCTAGTTAAAGATTCAGTTTGGTTTGAAGAAAAAGCCTCCACAGCCTCATTCAATACTACTGGAGTAACTCCCATGGGAAATTCTCCCGTTTTCATGGTTTCATTTACTTTCGCACTTTCAGATGGAAGGCTGGAGTTGTCCCTCCTCCAAGGAAGTCTTCTCCGTCCTCTATAAGAGTCTGCTGTTTCAGGCTTGTGTGTCTCTCGCCACCCTCGCGGCATTTCTAGTGTGATGCTCCCCCCTCTACATAGCAGTCAAGCCTATTTGACAATCAACAGCAACACAGATTAAACAAGGCTGTGCTCTAAAAAAATCATGCTCAAGATGTTCAAAGCTCTGATCATGACAAAATTTCCTGGTGTCCAGCAGACAAGAAATTTTCTTGGTGCTCAAAGACAAAGTAATAATAATAATAATAATGGCTGATCCAGGAGGGACGAGGTTCAGTGAATCAAGTTACAATTTTTACCAATATTGGATAGCATCTAATTGCTATAATAATAAAACCAGGTATATTTAAAATGAAGAGTTACAAGGAATGGGTGCCATTTCTTGTATTCCAGAGGACTAAGTATGATTATTGATCAAAATTAATAGCAAAAGAAGACTGGCAACACAGAGAAACCGGGTAGTATTTGCATAGACTGTGGGCAGTTTCTCTTTTGCTTGAAAATCTATGAGAGACCACAATATGATGTTGATGTGCACGCACCAGTGCCTGCACATCTCCTGTATGATCTCTATCACCTTAAATGACCTTTCTTCTATATCTTCTTGAAAGTATTCTTTTCAGAACAATTTATTTACACTGATACAACAATATTATAGCTTTTGAAGGGGGATGGAGTGCCCCAGATTTTGTGCAAATGCCTCATGGAATAGACCTCGTTTGCTTGTATGTTTTGTTTTTGCAATACAAGTCATTTCATAATACTCTAAACATTTGTTTCTTTCAAATTTCAACTTAGTCAAGTGCATTATATCTACACCTATATTAATTCATGAAAAGACAAAGGGTCAAGTTCCCCTGGGACCTCAAATGGAAACCATGGAAAAGCTTCCTCGGGCTTATCCACGGCCCCTAGTGTACGCAGAAGTAACCTAATAGTGCTACAGATTTCGTTACAATTGTTGAGACACATTCAGATTTCTTTTCATCCAAAAGTTAGCTTGTAAATTTGGTGAAACTGATCGAACGACACGGAAAGAGAACTCTATGGAAAGGTGAAGTAGGGAAAAAAATTTTTTACCAGTGTTCTTATTTGATCTAACAACGTAAGTGTTAAAGAAGCGTTATACAAACCGTTTAAAAGCGCTCCTAGAATGGGGACCGACGGTAGAAGTCGAATTTTTTGCATCGATCATCTTCACATCAAGGGACACATCAAGAGCTTTGACCAGAGCTTACCAGTATTGTAACCCAAGCCCCTCTCCGTTTTTAAAATGGCGGCTAAACCTACCCCAGTCTTCTCACGGTTACATGTAATTTATTCACGCTATCCATGACGATATGGAAGGAGTGTTCGAAGGTGGGTCGCGCTCAAATGGAAAAGTCTTTGTACCTTGCCCATGTACTTTATTGTATCATGAAAAATACAGAGCGGCTGACGTTGGGCTTTAATTTTCAAGCAGGAAAGGGTAACTGACAAAGTGAATAACTCGAGAAGATCGTCGCATATTTGCAAGTGCTGCCACGACATCTTTGAATCGAGTAGGTGGAAACATTTTCGCTTTGTCATCAAGGAAATCGAGCTGAATTGACTTCGATCCTGTTTATATCCAGGGCGTGGTAGTTTATTTTTAGCATTGAAGCCTTGAAATCATCTTCGAAGCTATGGAGAAGAAAACTTACTACATCCTTCTTCGAGATTTGGAAGACCCTTCGAGTCAATCGTCTGCGGGAATGTTATGGGGAATGTTGTCAAATTACGTCTACGGGACGCAACCACCTTTGGCTCTTAAGGGAGAGCTCTTTGAATCTCTTCCTGCCGCAGATATCACAACAGCTGGAGTCGAAGTCGAAGACAAGGTCGCAGTATGTGGACTGAAGCAGAAATGTCTCCAAGTGGAGTGTCCTAAGGAAGACTTACAAATTATCAGTGACAAAGATACTCAGCTCTTGTTGGCCGTCCAGTCCTATCATCAGAGGTGTAGATTGTTGAAAGATAGGCAGGATCTTCTTAAATGGGCTGTGGCTGATCATGAGGGATGTCGTGTATCTGTATGGATGGATGAGTTAAAGAGAGACGTCCCTGCTTTTGTGCATTACAAAGGAGCCCTGCCTCCTTATGATGGAATCATGTTTGGAGTTGAGATTGTGGTATGTTTTTTCCTTTTTTTGAGGATGGGGGGGAGGGGGGGTAGGGATACATGGGTGACATCTAATGAGAAAATGGAAGTGAGGTACTGTCATAGTGCATAATTGTAGACAGGAGTCAAATGTAACCTTAACCACACACAGATTGCTCTCCTTGACTCTACAAAAATCATCCGAAAAAAATCGTAAAATATCAGCGTTAATTGTGATTGCCACCAAATTTAGCACAAAGGAAGTAGATAGTTTTAGCAAATTAATAACATGGCTACTTTCAGCCTCTGACCATGAAAACCTTTGGCACTCGAATTTTTGAAGTTTTTGTAAAAAATGGATGGTGATGTGGGAAGAATTTGAGGTGGCTTTAGTGGTCAAGAAATACTTTTGGCAACAAAATTTCCTCAGAAGGAGTGTCTCTTTCCTAAGAGGTATAGCTTTCTATGCTGCTCTTTATGACCTCTGAGAAATTTATTTTCAAAGTAAACTATATTGATTTTGCTCATTTTTGAGCTGTCCAGGAAAGAATTATAACATAAGCATTTTAATTTTAATTTTAATTTTCTGACAAACTTTCCATCCCCATCTCTTTCTGGGAGTGCCTCCTGGAAATTATTGATATACTGCTTGAAACTGGCTTGAGATAGTAGAGGAGAGAGAACTTTTCCACTTTTGAATAATGCCTGGCCAGTTACCTGATCAGGGAATGACAGTATACCCCTTTGAAGATGTGAGGGCCCCGGGGGGGGGCTACTCCCATATATGGGCTATATAGGTACGTGCCACGGAATAGGGTATGGTTTTTGAGGTTCTCAGTCCTTAAATAGGGTATCTTTTTTGACCCTTTTGTTTCTGTGTCCCTGGTGTGGTCCTTAGATAGGGTAGCTTAATTGTATTATTTAATATTGGAGTGTGAAGACGCCCGCCGAAACAAACAGTTTTTTTTTAAACTTGATGTATCTATTTAAGTATTAACAAAATGATTTTGCAACAGAGGCTTAATAGCCGTTATTAAACTAGGCTTATTCTAGTATTTTATGCTTGATGCTATACATCCAATGTTACAGAGAAGAAACAAAGTTTTCCTTTTCATGCTATCAATAACTTTGTTCTTTCCTTGAATAGGGTGTCATTTTTCGGCTTTGGGCCTTAATTAGGGTGTCAGTTTTCGCTTTCTTAGTCCTTAAATAGGGTTAGGGTTCACGAACCTCCGTGGCACACCCCTATCCAAAATTGGTGGGAGTAGCCCCCCCAGGGTGAGGGCATGCTGTGTAATCAGGACAAGATGTTGGGGAAGTCAAAAGTTTGTATGTTGTAATTCTTCCTAATTGAATGTATTTGTTATTTTCTCTTTGCAAACTTTAGCTAATAAACTCAAAAAAACAATACTCTAAATGTGGAGAGCACAGCAGTCCTTTGTTGCTTTTTAGAAAATTTTGACTTCTTCTGTACATTACGTGTTATTTTTTTGTTGTCGGATTACAGAAAATGAATAGAAGAACTCAGGTTTTCTGAAAAGCAAAAAGGACTGCTGTGCACTCCAGATTTAGTGTGTAGTTTCTTTAAGTTCCCTAGTTATATTTTTCAAAGGGAAAGTGACAAATATATTCAATTAGCAAGAATTAGTTGACTTTGTATTCCTGTACAAACTTTTGACTTTTTCACCCTCTTGTCCTGATTATCCATCATGCCATTACAACCGTGAAGGGGTCCATTATAAGGTAACAATCTACAATCTCAAAAGTAAGTATACTGTAATACAAACTGCCCTTCACTGAACTACAGAGTCACTATGATTGCAATACATGCACTTGATGGTAATGGTAATAATAGCAATAATAATTTGTTATAAAAAAAATTCAACTGTCTTACATATATAATTTGTTATGTTATTTGTTATCAATAAATGACCAAGTGCTAAAATTTTAATAACTTCTAAGGAGAAATATCATAGTATTTTAAGTTAGTATCATCATTCCTTAAAGAATGCCTCATGATATCAGTTATATATCAATATTATTATGAGTAAGCCTTGAAGAGACCCAAAAATTAATGTCCAATTGATAATGTTCCTGAATTGTTTGTCTGTCAGGATCCTCGCTTTCGTAATCGGGGCACTACAGATGGAGTCTTCAGGTGTCAAAGGTATTTCAGATGTAGTCCTGGAGCAGGGATGTTTGTGTCATTGGATAAAATTACCATTCCAGTTGCTGAAGAGTTCAACGTCAGAACTGGTAAGGCACAGGAAATCACATCACAGGGTCCTCTGTCAGGAATATGTCTGACAAATGATCACCTTTGGGGCCATCCTAACCTGAGATCAGGCATTATTTATTTTTTTGTTGTTGTTGTTGCTTCTTTGGCTTGAGAGGGAAAAAAGTAATGCCTGATACATTCATTTGACAAGCCGTCAACCGCTCCCTAATTTACATAATATAATATCTACTCAACCTGTCATGTTATTAGCCGATCAGCGTTTACCAGACGGGAATCAAATTTTGGTGCGTATAATGTCTCTTTTAAATTTAAGGAAAAGGAATTTAATTTTTAAATACCTCCATGTGCAGATGGCGCTAATTTCCAACAAAATGTTTTAAAGGTTTTTTTTTTCCTTTTTTGTGATGAAATACTGCTACAATGTAGCTGGAGCTGCCTTACCTTTATTTATCAGCTACAAATTAATGAATAAAGAATTTACTGGTAAAAGTTCATTGACTTTCTTCTTTCTGAGCCGAAAGCAGTGAAAAAAATGTTTAGGTTGGTGCACCATATTTCAAGAACTAAAAAGTGTTGCGAAAGCGAAGGTCGCTCAGAATAATTCACAGGTTGCTGAGGGAGAAATTACAGCCAAACCAGGTCAAGATTCCATTCATGTTGATTATATGAAAAGTGAATCTGTCTGTCGCTTCTGTAACTTGTACCCGGAATTAAATAATTTATTGCATTCAAGTCATCGGTGAATTTTTGACTGCAACTTTTTAGTATACGATGAGATGGAAAATATTTCAATGACTAAAATTTCCATTTAGACATTCTTCAAATTCAAGAAAACTGAGCCGACGGAAATTTCATAATGAAGTCGTGTGTGTATTCACTGCATGCTTATTGTGCAAGCAAAAATGCAGACTGAAATCAACAACAACTAACGGAATATGGCGTCATTTTGGCCAATCGGAACAATGCAAATCATCCGTATTGTTTTCTATCCAATCAGAAAAAAGTCCAGATTCTGGCTTTTTTGCCTGTGATCTGTAAAAGGGTAGTATCATGCCCTCCTCCTGAAAACAGATTACAGAGATAAAGGGAGAAGGCATGATCGCAGGCTAGGGCCAC
The DNA here is from genome assembly GCA_964035705.1 of Porites rus. Lineage (NCBI taxonomy): Eukaryota > Metazoa > Cnidaria > Anthozoa > Scleractinia > Poritidae > Porites > Porites rus. Next base: position 29,004,027 of record OZ037993.1, read on the forward strand.
ATCCATACATGTATTTTCAATTTTATCTATACTATCATCAGTAGTGGGGGACTAGTAGTTTTGAGGGGGGAGGGGCAGAAGAAAAAGGCATATAGGGAAGAGTTTGTCAGGGGGCACACCAAAAAACATCAACAACTTAATTTAAAGAAGACAGGAAGTCAAAGTAACTTTCATTAAGTGTTTTCTTGAATGGACACTGGAAAACTAATTAATACCTAAATTTAAGACCCTTAAAATCTAATCTATTGAATCAAGAAGTCAATTAAATCACAAAGTGTAGTCCATCAAATTATTGCAAGTCTGTTATCCATTTCTTTGAATTTAAGGTAAATTAGGCTGAGGAACAGTATAAATTTATGGCACTTCCAATTATGAAGGCCCAATTATGAAGGTGAAGGAGTGCTTTTAAAGAGAATGGCAAGGCGAACCAGTGTCAGGGAAAGAAACGAAAAAGGTTTTCATCTTTCTTGCAAAATCTGTCAGGAGCTTGTAGTCTGTCGTTAGTGATGAGGTTTTCTATTGGGCAGACATGTCATGTTCAATAAGGGTTAGGGGTTAGAATTGTGTACGAGTCGTGAAGTCGCTTTGTAGTCTCCTCTATTAAATCTTCGGTCCAGAAAACCTGATCATGAATGCACAGACTACTGGCTCCTGACAGATTTTGTAAGAAAGATGAAAACCCCTTTTGTTTCTTTCCCTGACAATTTTTTGCCTTGGCATTCTCTTTGAATGCACTCCTCCACTTGCAAAGTTTTCAAAATGGTCACCCAAGGAAGTCAAAGACTCAAACCAATCCACTTTAACTGCAAGGCCCGCAAAGAATTGTAGGCCCAAAAATAAATTCGCGATACAGCGAAAAATAATTATCAGCACCATGAGAAAATAATTCTCAATACTTGTATTAAAAATAATTCACAGTACCACTAAAAACTTATTTGTGGTACGTATGAAAAATTTATTCATACAACAACATAAAAAAAGTAAATAGCCTTAATAAAAAATAATTCATGCAGCTAAAAAAATTTAACAAGACATTTTTGTCATCACTACACAGGATTTCTTTAGTACACAACGGGTCCATAATAAATGCTGCACTGGCCAAAAAAGTCACTTGTGATGCCATTTTATTATATTAATTTTGACCAGAACGGGCCTCCATACCCAATAATTGATTTTGGGGGTGCGTGGACAGAGGTCCTTGTAGTAATTTATTTCTCAACATGCCAATTTCTCTCTTTGATTTGCAAGGAATTGTGGGATCATGCAAATGGAGAATTAGTAGCAGTTCCTCAATAATCACAGATTGAATTTTATCTTTGTAAGGCTTTAGTTAACATTACTGGGTCTTCCACCAGTGATTCTAGGATTAAAAGAAAAAAATAGGGCTTTTCACATTAAAAACACTTGACAGGGGGGAGTGGGGTGGTGGGTGGGATATTTATTTCTGTATTTAGAGTTAAATAGTCACATTATTTTGAATCTGTACACTGTTTGTACTAATACATAAACATGGGCCATTATTTAGCTCTTATTAACCCAGCGGGAGGTCTGTATGGGAGAATCTTGACTGAGGTCGCCAGTACAGACCGAATGCAGTGAGGTCTGTACCAGCGACCTAGGTCAAGATTCTCTTATACATACTGACCTAGCTCGGTTAATAAGATGTTTATTATATGGCCAAACAAGAAAGCAAAGAAACAAAAACATAGATAATTTTATTTTCTTCCCTGTGCAGGCTCAAGCATTTAGCTGGCTTTCTTCTGTTACTGGTCTTCAGTCCAAACGGAACAAAAAGGACTGTTCAAAGTCCAGCTTTGTACAAACTTGGTACAAACAAGCCAATTTTTTCATATTCTTTGTTTGTAACTTTTTGAGGACAACTGTTACAACAAGATCGGTCTAGATGCCAGTCTAGATGGGAAAATCTAGACCGCAGTCAAGATTGATTTTAGCCAATCAAATACTTGAATTTGTTTGTTTCCAGTCCTTTTGAGACATGGCTATATAATAATTATTACTCATATAGATGTTGTAGTTCAATTTTTTCCTTGGTTTAAATTTTGTTTTCCTTTGTTTTGGGGTATGGTAATGTATGATAATGAGTTTTGAACAAGGGAAAACAAAATTTAAACCAAGGAAAAAGTTGAACCACAACATAGACATCAAATCATTCATATTCATCTGATATTCAGAATTTCCCCTTTAAAAATATCATGCAAACCTGCCTTTTTATTTTTGTTTTAGAGGAAAGCAGTCAGGATGATTACACTCATATTGAGAAAGAGGAAAAGCCAAGTGGAGAAGATTCTGGAATGGAAAGCTCTGGCCATTCTCTTGTTGAAGCAGAACTGTTAGCGGAAAAAAGTAGGGCTTTAATCTTGGAGGCCAAAAGTACAACAGAGGACGTAGAAGAACAAGAAAAGGAAAAGCAGCTTGAAAGTAACAGTTTGACCCGTGAGCCTGAGATTTCAGATGAAGGAGAAGTGATGGACTTTCAACAGTTGTATCTCAATGAGAAGAAGCTTCAGCATGAAGCACAGTACCAACTGAAAGAGTGTAAGTTAAAGATTTCAAGTCTTGAAAAGCATCTGGACAAAGAGCAGATCGCAAACAAGAAGCTGGTTGAGAAATGCGATGCTCTTCAGAAGGAATTAAGTCAGCAAGCACTTCTCAGAACTGATGCTGAGTTAACGATTGAGGAAGAGCATAATAAGATTCGGAAAATACAGAAATGTTTTGAGCGTGAGTGGGAGGAATTTGAGAGGCGTTTGATAGAGGAGCGTGCTGCAAAATCAGAGGCTGAGCAACAGTTGAGTGTTTTAATGAGACAACTAGAAGAAGAGAGGAATTTAAAGACAGTATTGCAAAGAGATTTGGATGCTTTACAGGAAAAGTTTAGTCGACAGCAGGAAGAGTTTGAAAAGCAAAGAAGGATTGGAGAGATGGCGTGGTCTGAGAATGCAATGCATGAAAATAAAATTCAGCCAGATGTTGAATCATCTGATTGGATTATAAGTCGCAGTGAAGTTGAAATTATAGAGGAGAGGGGTCTAAGAACTGGTGGATGGGGCGTAGTCAAGGAAGGAATGTTCCGTGGATGCAAAGTAGCTGTGAAGCAGATTCATGAGCTAATTCTCTCACCACACAACAGGCGCTTGTTTGTGAGAGAGATGAATATTGCTTCTCGATGTCGCCATCCATGTTTACTGCAGTTCATTGGTGCTACAAACGATGATGGTATACCTCTTTTTGTCACTGAACTGATGGACACCAGTTTACGAGACTTACTTGACAAAAAGCCACTTCCCAAAGCAGATGTTGTCAACATTGCACTTGACGCTGCCAGAGCCTTGAATTATTTACACTTAAATAGACCTCCCATTATCCATCGGGACATTAGCAGTGCAAATGTGTTGCTATGGAGACGAGATAACCAATGGCGGGCCAAGGTGTCGGACTATGGTACTGCCAATTTTATGAGACAATGCAAGACCATAAACCCAGGATCTGTTATATATTCAGCTCCAGAGGCTCTTTCAACTGAGCAGTCCCCAAAGGTTTGTTGTTGTTTCCTTAAATGTAGTCTTTCCAGGGCTGCCAAAATGTTTTTAAGTAGCATGCTAGTAATGAATAGAAGGCGGCTTTGGAACTCGCACCAAAGGCACAAATTCTTGAGGGCCAAGACATCTAGGGACATTTTTTGAAATTTAGAGTCTGGGAAATGGCATTTTCAGTGGTTTTCAAGAGGTATTATCCACCGGGGACACAATGCTTTTTCATCAGATTACACGCAAGACTGGGAACCATGCCGTCGAAATGTCCCCGGCGTTCCACGACATCGCACGGTTCACACGTTTCACGGGGCTAAACCTTTATAAATATGCGTTTAATTTCATTCGATGGTGCTTGATTTTTGTCCGCAGTTATAGTAGAAGAAGATGAAAGTAGCCGACTAAGGATGGCTAACTAGCCTGGGGTTTTGGCCGGCTACCGGCCCTTATTGACAGCCCTGTCTTTCCTAGCTGAAAAACCATTGATTCTCAGAACAGGGCTGCACTTAGTCTGGGAATACAGCCGTCTCTCCTTGCTTCTAATCACTAGGGGCATTTTGCAGGGCTGACATCTGCAATCCAGCCCCAGAAATTCCATACTGGACTGACATTTTTTTTATTTTGTTTAGAATCTAGTCAACAAATGCTGATTGGTTGACGTAGTATCAGTTATATGTTAAAAAATGACAGACAAAAGACAATAGGTCACAAAAATCAAAGTAACGATGATTAATTCTACCATAATTCTTCACTTCCTATATACTCAGCTTCATTCAGTTAGTCTCGCTTGCGTGAGCAGCGAGACTCATAATCTGCAACGCGTTTTTCGTCCCTTATATAGGCTATATGGGTACGTGCGGCGCCAAAGGGTATGGTTTTTCAGCCGTTTTGGTCTGAAAATAGGGTATCAGTTTCGACCATTTTGGACTGAAATAGGGTATGGTTTGTGCACTCTAGTCTTGAATTGGGTATGTTTTTTAGAAGAATTAGCTACTTCATTATCGTTTGGCGATAAGACCGTTTCCCTTTTACGTGCCGTAACAGCTTGTCACGCGCTCCGGTCACGCGCCGGGCTCCAGGGCTTCGGGTCTGAAATAGGGTATCAAATTTTTGATCAGGTCTGAAATATGGTAGGGAAAATCACAGATTTTGGTCTGAAATAGGGTAAGGGTTTCAGGATGGGTCTGCGCACCCCCACCCAATTTTTCTGGAAGTACCCCCCGGCTTTTTGGTCATATTTGGGACACAAAAGGCAGGTCATTGTGACAGGCGTTCCTTGCGGACACCGTGGAAACTGGAACTAAGAATCGAAGCCACGCACGTTTTGCGAAGAAAGCTTAGGAAAGGTTAAATTTAGAGTCTTTCCGAAACGTGTCGGTCCACGAATTCTGTCGCTTGAAAGCGTCCATTAGTTTGGAACAAGTGAACACTACTGAGTGGTCAAAAAAAGAAAGAATCTTAATTAGCAAAACTGCGATGGTCGGGTGTTGTAAACTTTCATTGTGTGCAAATGGCTCCTGTGGTGAGCATGCGATTTATTTTCGGCGATGATTGAAATGACGTGCCATGTAAATAACTTTTTGGATCTTTGAATGATGTAATTTCGCTGGAATCGAGATCCTTGAATTTTCGTGTATTTATACACGCCTATAGCCTACGACCGCAGACGTGTTTCCGGTCGTCGCTAACACGCGTACTAAATCAATTCAGAAACAAGTAAAAAGAATGGACGTCGATAAAGTAGGAAGAAAAAAAAAATTAGCGAGTAAATCCTGTTTCGCGCAGAATTAATCGCCTCCTCATTTCTCGACCTAATCTCCAGGCAGAGCGAGCCTGAATGCCGCTGTTCGCGTTCTTGTTGATAAATAGTTTTTCGTTTGTCTAAGAGATTTTTTTTTCACACATTTACAAAATATCTTTTGCTTTTCTAGATTGATGTGTTCAGCTTTGGTTTGTTGCTGTGTGAGATGTGCATTCGTGAGCTTCCGGTCCCTAACGAGACTCAAGAACAGGTTTCTGTGATTGCAGATCAAGTCCTTAGAGACCTGGTGACCAGTTGTGTTAGACAAGAGCCTGGAGAGAGGCCAACAATGGCTGAAGTAATTACCGTATTGGAGAAAGTGGAACCAGAGATTAAAAATGATCTCAAGACAGTAGGAAAAATCTAATCATCTAGAATTGAGCACAATGATATTATATTGAAAGAGGCTAAAGAGAGGAGTGTCTGTAAGCTATGTAGTATACAGCTATTTCGAGAAAGGTTATCGGAAAAAATGTGTATGCGACAATCCCGAAAGGTAATATGGGATATGATGAATACACTGTTCCTGACACTGTAGTTGTCGAACTTACTTTTGATGCTTTCCTTTTGCAATCGCGAAATAAGTCCATGGCCTCTCGTGCCATTCTTGTAAATTTCTTTGAGGAACAGTGAACTCAAAAGCACCCACAATACCTTTCGGGATTGTCGCGTGCACTTTTCTCCGAAAGCCTTTCTCGAAATAGCTGTAATCCCAATCTATATGTAGCCATTCTTACAGGTGAACAAGGATATATTTGAGTATTAACTGTATGAGATACATTATTTCATAATTTTATCACAATGTAGTATTGCCGTCATGATCATCATCGTCATCATCATCGTTTTTAGCATCATCAGTAGAAATGGTTGCAATAGCAGTAGCTGTATCTAAATTTGTAGCCCGTTCCAAGCTCCGAGATAGTCGGGTCCGCTGAATTGAGAAAGCCTGAACACGGAAATAAAACGGGAGAAAACTTTTCGCTTACCTTTAACTTTCGCGTCTTCCCCACTGTCTGAGAGCGTGGAACAGGCTACTAAATTTGCAGCAGCAGCTGCAGCATTGAGCTTGATATGAAGGATTATGCAAAGCGTAGAAAATAACACCTGACCTCAATCTGCTTAATTGTTCATGTTATACTAATGCTGAATCCAATTATTGTTTCATTATTCACTCAAAATGTTAAACACAGAGAAGCCAAATAAATACGTACCTTTCATAGGGAAAACTTTACTCTAAAGCGAAGAATCGTAGCTCTAACCATAGTCTCTCACGTAGCTGTTTTTGTCTAGTTACGCAACGCTCGGGGCGTTGCGTGACGATACAAAAGCGGTTGCATTGGAGACCACCTACCATGCGAGCCCAGTGGTTTCTTTCCGGCCTGGCCTTTAGCATTCAGGAAGTCTTTCACGTCGCTTGTCAGTCGCGTGGTTGGTTCATTTACGCTCCAATCGTAGTAGGGACTATCTTAACCGAAGATGTAGCGGAGATCTCGACTTGACTCATTCCAATTTTCTCGCGGCTTTACAACCTAAAAAAAGACGACAAACTAAAATATTATCCTGGGAGCTAAGCAGTTGCGCGTGATAGATACTGCCAGCGTTTTGTAGGTAACGCTCGTCTGAAGGTGCTTTCCTTTTGGGATGATCAGGATCAGGATTCGTCGGTTTCTTTGATGCTCTATGACCGCGGGGATCTCGGATCATTGATCCTAATTAACTGATCATCCCAAAGGAACGCACTCTACACAGGATAAGCTGCAATCAGCTTTTGTGGGGGATGGGTATTGAAAGTTGGGTCGGTTGTATTTATAGAGCACTTGAAATTAGTTGTAGTCATGAAGGTGAAGGTGATAAATATGGTAGGTTTTCGAATGTTTCTCGAATAGTTTTTTTATGAAGCTTTCAATTTGCCCTTGTAGACAAAGCACCCTGGGCCCAGTTGTTCGAATGCCGATTAGATTAAATTTTAACCCGGGTGTCTTTTTCCTTTCATCAAACGCATTTTCTCGGACAATTTTCTTTGTTTTTTTAGAGTAGCCAATTATCAAATTGTTGACAAATAGAATTAAACTGAATTTGCCTTTTAAGCTTTCATATCTGAATTCAAATTTCGAACTGGGTTATCATAACCCAGCTTTGAACAACCCGGCCCTGAAGATCAAAAAGGAATACCGTGGGCTGGGAAGTTCAAAAATGATGTTTTTGTGACGTTGTTCATATTTTTCAAAGTTCTTTATAGCATGTTAAGTTAAATGTCAGGTAGTTTCTAGTTAGTCTTAAATTAGAATTAGGTAAGAAATATTTGGAATAAAGCCGTTAAAAGACAAAAGGATGTGGTAGGTTGAAATGATAGTGGCAAATGAAGCTAAATGAAAATCGACTAAGGTTGGTTATAATCGAACATCATTCTCTGTCAAGTTAAGTACGTAAAAAAATGCATTTATTTTGCGCTATTCTTTGAATTTATTAAATTAGTTGGGTCGTATAAAGTTAAATAATGCTCGGTAGGTTCCTTGTAAGACTTAATTTAAGAAAGGTAAGAACACATACGTAAGATAAAAATTATATTCATAGGGATTAGAAAGTCAATTTGTAACAACGGATAGGAGCAAGCACATGGGGCTTATTAAATTGTTTCTGAAAGATGAACAAGTTTGTAAATCCTGATTTATCACTGATATACTCGTGCGAATCATTTAGATCGCGTCAGTCGTCTCGGAATGTGCTCAGGCAAGAGCCATCATGGCTCTTGGTTCAGCAATTTAATTTAAACCCCTCTCACGCGACGCATGACGAGCCAGACGACTTAAGCGATCGCCATATTGACCGAGCTGATATTAAAAATTATGTAGGGCAGGAGCATTTTGAAATTGCATTATGCCCGGATACTGAAAGCTTAGTAGCGGGTTTTGAGAACAATCCGATAAGCAATTGAGTCACTCTCTCACTCAGGTGTAGACAGTGCGCCTACAGTCAGACCTGTATTGTCCATGTATTGAGCGTTCGCCCTCGGGGATCGGAATAGCTTACTGACGAAGTTGACCGTTTAGTACAGGTTTGACAAACGCAAGAGTTATTCAAAACAAATGAGGACAAATTGGCCTCAAAGTGTCTCTACCTCTTCATGTAATATGAGCCAAAAGGAAGGAAGCAAAAGACTACTTAACTCCACACACAATGTAGTGTTGCACTAGTGTAGTACCTCTTATCAAAGTGACCGTTGGCTTCGGGGGTAGGGGAGTATTCCAGATTTCAAGTGACGGGGATGATGGAAGGATTTTTTTGGGTTTGAAATTTTCGATTTGGGGATTTTTTTGGGTACGAAAATTTTGGCAAGGATGTCTTTGGTAACTTGATTTAAGTAGGGAATTTTGCAGTATTCATGACTAATGTTTCTATTTTTACGTTATATCATTTAACGCTTTCTGGAAACTTTTATGGCTAGGAAATTCGGCATTCGGGATTTTTGGGGGGTTAAATTTTGGTCCAGGGATTTTTAAGGGGTTTTGGTTTTTGCCCCCATTCGATCATCCCTGTCACTTAAAAATCCGGATTACCCCCCGCCCCCAACCCACCCCCTTGTTTTCTGCTACCAATCAGAAGAGATCTTACGAGCGGCTCCTACACAACTGCTCGGAAGAGGTGACCGCAACCGCTTAATAGAGATGATCGCTTTAATACATGCAGATCCGGTTTTCAGTAATCAAGGAAAATGATTTCTGGGACTTTGGTAAGTGAACGCCGTTAATGGAGGTTCGCTTAATACAGCTTTGCTTGCAGCTTATACACCCCAAACTCGAGAGGCCGATATACAAACGACGATTTGGTTGTCACCGAAACTCGCTGTGATCAAAGTGCACTCCGCTCTGTATCGTTCCCAGACTTCGCATTCTAGTGATTTTGTAGCTTTTACTAGATGATCAGGGGTTTTATTAAGCTCAAGAGGAGTAACATTGGTGCAATGGACAACTTGGAAACTAAACTTCATGATCCTTGTACTGGTACTTAAGGTGACGAGTAGATGCACCTTATTTTACTCTTCGATCTCTTGACACTAGTTGACTTCACGAACGTTGCTAACTGTTGCTTTAGCAATAAGCGAATGTTTTGTGTACATGTACGAGACCTGTAAACGAAATACGGTATTTTTTTCCTTCTTGTTATAACGAATTGAAAAGTGCGTTTACTGTACATTGAAATGGAAAACATCAGGTGCAAGGCTGATTCTGCGTAGAAATTGCTGACCTTCATCAATATATGACGCCGATTAAACCCCGGGGGTAGTTCCTTATTTAAGCCATATATATAGGCATGTGTTGCCCCAAGGGGTATGGTTTTTGCGCCGTTTTGGTCTGAAAAAGAGTATAAAATTTCCCCTTTTGGTCTTTTGTGCGAATTCGAAAAGGATTTTAATAAATCGTCTTTGTTAAGGTTGTAATCGCAAGGTCTGAAAACGGGTGTGAAATTGGGTCAGGATTTGGAGAACTGACCGGGCGGCACAATCTTACTAAGAATTCCCAGAAGTACCCCCCGGGATTAAACATATCAAGGTGGCAGCTATGCACTGGACAGCTGTTTTGCTATGTTTCTCTCCTTGATTAAAACTGTCTTCAAAGTTCATTTATGTACAGTATTATGAAAACGCATTTCGTTGATTTATAGAATGATATTTGTTTTAAGGTGATTCCTTAGTAAAAGAACCTAACACAGATTGTAGATGAAACTTGGTACACTGATGTAACAAGTCAAAAAGATGATTAAAAAAGTAATAAAAGTGGGGGTCACCGTGCTTGTTTTGACGTCACAATGCTGACAAATACGGCTATTTAGGACCCTTTGACAAAAACCGTGATCAGCCCAAAACTGGACAAAAAGGAGAGATTTTTCGATGATGCATAGGTTATCGCACAGAATTTGACTTAAACGCATTGTTTATCCACTTAAATACCAGAAAAATGCATTTTAATGCCCTTAAAAGTTAACTTTACGCTCCAAAGTAGACTTAATTTGGACAAGCGCTATTCTACCCTTTTTCAATCTGTACCAGGAGTAATCGGCTCCTGTCTGTACTATTTAGTAAAATTGCCAAAAAAACTGAACTTGGATTTATGCCAATTTTTCTCATTGAAAGGAAGCACTGTTCTAATTAAAATTAAGGAATAAAAAATGAGGGTCACGGTATTCGTTTTTGCGGTAGCGCTGCAGAAAGTGGGCACCAAATGCACTTCCACTGATTTTTGAGAGAGAACTGGGGCGAGTTTTAAAATGGCATGTATGTGGAAGGGGGAAGACAGCATCGAAAAAATCCGTTTTTGGAGAATTCACATCGAGATATTACAGTTAGGGCTCAATATGATAAAGATGGCGCTTCAGTGAAAATCAAAGTGAGTTACCCCTTCACGATAACTCAGCAACAAGCGAACTGCTTACGTTATGCACATTCCCAACACATTGAGTCTCATCTTGGCAAGAAACAACCGCACGCGAAAATTCCAATAGCGTTTCTCTTCGGTAAACATCATTTTAATAATGTTACTTCAGATGCTCCAATTTTTCACGGCGGCCATTATCTTGTTATGCGCAGTAACTGACAGGTGCGCAGTGCAAAACCAGCGAATCACCTTAACAGCGGAGTCCTTATTTTCTAACCAATGTATCCACGAGTTCACCAGTCTTAATTTGATTACCGTCCACACCAAAAATGATAAGAATGCTCTATATATCCGGCACAATGTAAAAGCGTTCTCAGGGTGGATAGATGGCATACTGCATAGCATACTTATACACGGTATGGGGCTGTTAAAACTTGTCTAGCCCCATACCGTGTAAGTATGCTATGCAGATGTTTGCAGCAATTTCATACTATATTTCCCATACACATATCCTTACATTTTGAATAGAGTCGCATCGAAACATGTATGCATAATAAACGATGAGGTTGTATGGAAAACTTACCTTATCTTATGTTGCCAACTTGCAATAAGCCAACCGTCTCTTCACAGAAGATTCATAAAGGATGGTGGTCAACCTGATTCTAAACCGATGACGTTTTGGCTCAAGTCACGCGACGTGTGCTTACGAACACGGAGTTCACGACAACTACGACAACGGCGGCGGTAGAAAAACGTCACTTAAAAATCCTTTTGCGTTCTTTGAAACTTTATCGCGTCGATTTTTCCTCGCTCATTTCTTCCCTGGAGTTAAATATAATGCCCACATCCAAGTTATAAATTGGTATTTAAAGAAAATTCGTCTTTGTGTGTTCAGGTTCTCCATAAAACAAACCATTTGTAAAAAAAGTTTTACGTAATGGTCGTGGTCGTGTAGCGAACGTCAAAGAAATGTACCAAAAAGCGTGATGCACGTGCAAAATTGTTATTTTGCGCATGCTTCTTTAGGGGCTGTTTACATGGGGAGGAGGATCCCAGTTGTACCATTCCCAAAACTCTAGTGATATGGACATCCCCTTCTCATATTACCTTAGCGCCTTTTGGGTTAGGGCAGGAGCCTGGGTAGGGTTACAGGGGCAGAAGTTATTAAATGGTGTAGTAATCGGGGGGTGGTTATTAACCATCTCTCTGCTAAAGATATATTGTTTGGGATAAAGGTACATAAGGACAATTTATTTATTAATGATATTTTGCTAGTTGGTAAGCAGTATATATATAATTGCAGATGCACGAAAACAAACCCTTGTTTACGAGTTTTCTTGGCAAGACTCAATAACGTTTATCTATTAGAAACTATCATTGCCAAATCAAAGAATAAAATGTCTTTTCATTTATCGAAATGGCAAGCACTCTTGACAGGTGGTACACTGACAAATGCTTGTTAAGGTTTAGTAGTATTGATACTGTCGTTGTGTGTCGTGTGTGCTGTGCGTGCGTGTGTGAGTTATTTGTGTATCATTTTTTTAAAAAATTGTAATGTCGGTAATGTATGCAAAAATTAATGTTATTATAATTGTACGGCAAGAAACTGAAATAAACAGTGATTAAATTACAAAAAAAAAAAAAAAAAAACAAGAGATCGTTAGTGCCCAGTCCAACTCCCTCGCGCAGCACAAACAATCGCTTATTAGCTTTTTTATGGATACTGTCACCATGTTCGTTCCAAGAGAGATCATGAGAGAATGGAGGAATGGGGATGCCCATATCACTGTGACACCACCATCTTTTCCTGGTTTGTTCCTAGTATTAGGATCTTCCTAGCGGAAGCAGTTTACATGGTGCTAGGATCTTCCTAGTACTCTCTCTCTCTTTTCTTAATACCTCTCAACTAGGAAGCGCTAACGCTAAGGACAGGTAAAACTCTTTCCTTTAAAACCAGAAACTCGTGAAAAACTTATGTGATAAAATTGAAAAACTTATGCGTTTCTGATGTAGACTGAATAGAGAAAATGGCGCTAGGATGCTCCGCCTTCTAGAATCTTGCTGGTTCTAGGATCTTTCTCCCTCCATGTAAACATCCCCATAGACTACGTTCACACTATACTCGATGGCGTTTGTGCCGGCATGAAAACCTCACCGGGTAAGAGCTGGGCTTACCGCCGTCTCCGTGGTTGCTAAAGCCTCTTAATACGACATTTTTTCACTTCCTTACATTCTCTTAATTTCTGTTCCCTACCGAGCTAATCAGTTGAGCTAACAGCAATTTACTTTATTAAAGGTGGCGATCAGTTAGTGGTAGTTTTCTGTTGACAGACAAATTAGCCTGCGAGTAAGTGTTCAGTCGCGAGAAGTCACGCGATAGCAGCACTCGAAAAGAGACCCCGTGGCTCGCTTCGCTTTCCATAAATGGAGAGCTTGCTAGTAAGCGAGAGACAAATAAATAGATAATTCCTTTGTTTTGCACTACGCATTGCCTAGTTCGCATAACTTTGCGATTTCAAAGGGGGCTGCAATTCTCGCCGGTCGCCTGAAAAGAGGTAATTAAGGCCCCTTCTGTAGACCAAATGCTTTAAATAGCGATGTTGAAAATTCTACCATGCTAAAACGGTGTTTGTCATGAAACTCGCCCCAGTCCCCTTGTGCAAAATCATCATTTTAGCCCCTGTTCGTAGCCGAAATTATCCCTTTGTTGTCGTTTTGCGATGAAACGGGAAAGGAGACCCACCTTTTTTACTTGTATTTCTACTCGTTATAGCTACTCAAAAAAATGTATATTAAGAAAAAAATAGTAAAATTTGCATTTTTTTCTAGATATGAATGACGTGAAACTCCGCATTTAGAGCCACAGAGAAGTATGAGATAATCTTGAAACTTTCCATTTCTCTACAGTTTTTTTAAGAATAGGTAATTTGAAGTCACGTTACTAAAAAAATATAACACAGACAAACAAACGGGCTTTTAAGATTCACAGTTGCTGCTATATGATGAATTTTTCACGGTTGTTCAAGTTTCGAACATATCGCGCAGGAAAAAAAACTCAGAATGCTTTTTTCAGTGCTTTGGGAGTATGTAGTCCTCCCCGGAGCATTTACAAACAGAAGTTTCCCGGTGCAGAAAGGGGGAGTGGGGAAACAGTGTATTTAAAAGAGAATGATGCGTTAAATAAACCAAAAACGAGATTCGTGTCCTCTTCAGTTTTTCAGATCGACTTTTCCATTGGGTACTCGGCAACAGCATTACCATGGAGACCCTTTTCAATTTTAGAGAAATCTTGACATTCTCTTCCAAGATGTTTTCATAAAGTAACGGTTTGGAGAAAGATTTGGTGTAATTTTAGATATTTCAATGAAATGTTATTGTAAACCATTTTGTTTGAGTTTCTCAAACTTTCATTTATTCTGCTTTGAAAAAAAAAATGCCTCAAATCCATGTTTCTTGATTGTTTCGATACAGTTTTTAAACTGACATGGTCAAGGTGGGAAATGCTTTATTTGACTTCGAAAGACATAGTACGAACGTTACTAACAAGATACTTTTTATACAAATATAAGCCCTCTGGAGGCTTGTACTTGGAAATTGCCCTCAAATACGTATACAAAGTCAGAAAAAGCAAAACGGTAAACTTCCTTCCAACTATAAGACCAGCCCAATCGTTTTGAAACGCAAACTTCCCTCCGTAGATAAGCCCCCCTGAATATAAGCCCCTCCAAAAATAAGCCCCTCTAAAAAGGGCCTTTGAAAAATATAAGCCCCGGGGCTTATTTTCGGAATTTTACGGTAACTTATCGCGGGCTTCGCCGATTGTTCCACGTGCTCTCGATCAATTGTGTCTCAAAAGAAACGGGAGGCACTTGCACTTCTTACAGTCTAAATACTTGCAAATAAAAAAGGGCAAAAACTGTTAAAGTTAGATAATGATTTCCTCCATGAATTCAGGATATTTTCATTCTTTTTATTCTCTCTATCATGCGTAGCAAGCGGTTGCTACGCTTTCGTGTCTCCCTCGCACGCCCCGTTCTTTCTTGCGACCATTTCTTCCAAGTACCTGCTTCGCTGGCTTTATACCCTCCGGCATTTTCATTATATCACAAAAACAAAATACTCTTTTGAACTTAAAAAATTAATGCGAAGGTTTTTTTCATTAGTCGATAAGGTCAAAATAATCGGAAACAAAAAACTCTGATGCCAGACGGGCCTCATAGCCATTCCAATTCACTATGGTCTATCTGACAGCAGGCATTACTTTCTCGACCAATTTTCATCAAAAATAACAATGCAAACCATTCAATACAGAAAGTCTACAATCTCGGAAATGAAAGAAGATTAATATACAAAAAGCCTTGCCAAGAATCAGGTCTGTGCAAGTCATATGCGAGATATTCGGAAATTTTACCCCAAATTTTTAAAGCTTTGTATGGTCGCCGTAAACCAACAGAAACATGTTTTTGAGTTTTCTAATGCTTGAATTCTTCGCTTGAGGAACTCATTATTCTGAGACAAGGAGTGATAAGATGGCATAATCTCCTCAAATAGGTTTTTTTTAATCCACGTAAGAGCTTTCCTGGCCGTCAGCTCAATGCCGCGTCACGCAAAAACCTGTAAATTCAAGCGTCCTCTATCGCAAAACGAAGAACCCTTTCGAACCAAAACTTTGTTTGTATACAGTGTCTTACAGTGCTGTAATACCTCATGAAAGTAGAAACTCAGAAAAATCGACAGTTTCTCAGTACAGATGCCTTGTGACAAATACCTTCTTATGCAAAATTGGTATTATACCATCTCCAGCGTGCCCCTTGTGTGGTGAATCGGACGAATACCTCGAACATCTTTTCCTGTCTTGTCATTATACTAAGAATTTCTGGTCTGAGGTTATAAAATGGCTTGTTGATCATAAGGTCAAGATTGAAAATCTTTCAGACAAAGATATACTGTTTGGTATTATTGGATGTGAGGATGAGATATTTGTGAATCATATTTTATTACTGGCAAAACAAGATCTATACTCTTGTAGACAGAACAAATATCCTCCCTCCATCAGAGTTCTTCATTCCAAAATTAATACTGTCTTCTTAATAGAGACAATGATCGCTAAGTCAAAAAATAAGTTGGAGACCCACAATATGAAATGGGGCAAATATAAAACTGATTAGCATACGATCTCTTCTCCGCTTACTTCATTTATTATTAATCTTTATTTTTTATTTATTTTATTTTACTTTTTTTCATGTAAATAGAAAAGAAGGTACCTGGTTTTTGTTTCGTTTGTTTTCTTTTTCGTAAGTATGTAATTGTGTGTTAGTCTGCGTTGTATAATGTTTAGTTTTCCTTTCCGTTTTTTGTATTTTTCCTTACGTGTTCCGTGTTCATAAGTTAGAAGGTAAAAAAATGTAAAACGTAACAAAACAAAAATTCATTAAAATACAAAAAAAAAAAAAAAAAAAAACAGTTTCTTAGTTTGAAATTTGGTGACATGTGAAAACCGAAAAAAAGTGGAATAGGTTTATGAATAGCTTGAGGGAAATGAATTTATGATGAATTTACTGCTGAATTCTTCAGAAAGACCAAATAACCGAAGAAAGCGTTCCTCCTTTTGTCACGTGAAAAATCACGTGAACTTCCCTTACGGCAAACTTCGCATTTATAATTAGTTTGTTGCTATGGACACGAACTCGCACCGCCGCGAATTTCCCTTCACTGAACACTCCAATCTCGTATTCGTCTTTGTTTACTGAAAGAATCAATCCACAGATTTGTTTATGTTCTAAATTTCGACGACCAATTTCTTCATGGTGTTCGGAAAAAGTAAGACGGGATTCAATTTTGTCCATCAGGACCAGATCTGGTAAGAAAGAACATAATTATCGCAGTCGATTTTCTAATTAGTTCGTCGTCACGTTTGACTCCATCCCAGATTCCATTTGTAAACTGTAGACTTCAAGTGATGATTTTTGAAGCTTTAACTTTGTTTAGTAGTACACAGTACATAGGAGACTGATACTAGAACTTAAGCAACTTTGAGTAGTTAAAAATTGTTGTTTTCCTCCTACAGGAAAGACCACGTTGGTCATGAACACAGCGCGGCGAAACGATGGCCTGAGAACTGGGGGTTTCTCATCGGGCAGTACAAAATCGTGAGTATTTCTCGTAAAATTATTGACGGAAAGTTCATCCTTCTGGACTATCGAGGCAGTATACATGCTTAAACCGTTCTGATGTTTTACAGTGCGTTTTATATAAATTTCGAATCATCGATCATTCCAAAGTTGTCATGGCGTTCGAACTATTGTCATGCAAGGTTGGAAATTTACATTGTTCACAGCTGGTTTGAATTGTTCAGCACTTTTGTAGACGTTTTTCGTAAGGACTTCTTGAATTGATTTAAGAAACAGTAGCTAGTTTAAATATAATAGAAAATCTTAACGTCCTTTAAACTTAAATATGACATCAAACTTTAAAGTCACATAAAAAGGAGGTCTATAAATGATGTCGAATGGGGCCGGTCTCACGCAACTTGAATTCTACAGTTTATGCAAACTTTGTAATAGTTTTTCACAATATATCAGTTTAACTGACTTATTATAAAGGCTGTAAACTACTTTTCCTTTCTAAGCTTATTTCTTCAGACAGAAATCGAATTTCCTTTTATTTAATTATGGCATATTTTGGCACGGGGGAAGGGAGAGAAAACGCAAAGAACTTGGTAGGGTGGGGGAGGGAGTTACTTACCCACCTAGTGGATGATGCTTGATCCTTGTAATACTGGCACGCTCAGGAGTGAACCTTAGGAGGGCAGTTGCAAACAAAAAATACTTTCATGGAAGGGGTGTGGATATTTTTTGAAACAACCAACTGTCTCTTGCTTTCAAAACACTGTTTGACTTCCTTTGTTAAATTTGTTTCCCTGTTTTCCTAGCTGGCAAATGAAGATGAAAGTGTTGAAAATGGTACTGCAGCAGTAAGAGTCAAACAAAGACGTGAAGCTCTGAAATTACCACCAATTGATTCCAGCGTTGCATCACAACTGTCAGTGGGCAGATCAACAGCAAAGTTTCCGACCAAGACTTCTGAAGAAGTGGGCTGGCGATCCAGTCAACTACACTGTAATTTAGAAAGATATGGAAGGTACACAAAGCTGAAGACATCATTCCTTGGACAAATGAAGTGGCCTCCTGAAGCAATTGATTAGTTTCTCAATATTCTTTATCTTTGGACAATGATTTTATTGTAGATAGTCTGTTTTTGAACTCAGTTTAATCCTTAATTCGCCTTGTTTTTTACTATTTTTATTTATGATGAGTTAAAATAGAAAAGAAAATTTCAACCAACAAACTGGCTTGAGAAAGAGATATCTTTAAGTGTATGTTGTTGTTCAATTTTTTCCTTGGTTTATAATCTTATTTTCCTTTATTTCAAACTTGTCATGTCATACATTAACATACTGCAAAACAAAGGAAAATAAAATTTAAACCAAGGATAAAATTGAACCACAACATTTACATGTGTCCTTATGAGGGTAGCACTACCCCTATCATCACTGCCATCGATATCAATCTGAGCCTGATTGATATCCATGGCGATGATTGGTCATACATTTTTAAATTAATCTCTTGCAGGTATTCAGGCAGATTTGGTTCAAATTCATTTTCCTTATCATATTTTTTTTTTCTCTCTCTCTCTCTCTCTCTTCCCTGACAGCAGAGGAAGAGTAGACCTGAGGATTTACTCCTCTCATTCTTAAAAGGAACCAGACCCCCCCACCAAAACATGCAAATTTCAGATTTTTAGACTCTACAATGTAAATACACGTATGGACCTAGGACTGTAAAGGGGGAAAGTTGAGAAAGGAAATTTTTTTAATCAGTGAAAATTGAATGAATTTTTGAGTTCTGTTAATATGGCATTTTTTACAAAGCATTAAGCACAACTTTAAGAATTAAAGTAAAATTCGGTTTGGTTTTAACAAGGAAAATTTATTTTTTGGTGCTTCTGTTGAAAAAAATATAAATAAATATTAAGAAAGGACGAGTTTTAATTTTTTAAAGACGTAACCAAAGGCACTAGTTTCAGATTCATTACAGTGAGGTGTAGGTAAAGAATTTTTTTTATGAAAATTTATTTTGAAAATTATTTTACAGTAAATAACTGATCCTAAAGGAAAACAGTTTTAAATTTTGTTTCCCTCAGATGTGAGAGTCTTTCTCAGCTCCACATAAGGAAACATTGACATTCTCAGTCAGGAATCAAAATTTAAAACTCACTTCTGGGGGGACAAGTAATAATGTTGGGTGATCTGTACCATGGATGCCAGAGGTCTTCTCACTCACCCGCAGTAGGAAATGCAAAAAGTGAAGTGTTTGAATGCATCAATACTAGGAGCACTATTTTTTGATCAACACGCTCTGTTTTTATTTCCAAGCAGTAATGCATTATTTTTTACAAATTAATTTAAACTATTTCTTAGCTATTGATCTTGTTTATATGGGAGAGGGGTGTTCTGGGCTTCAATTTGCTTTAAGTTGAATGTGTGTTGACTTAAACTTTTTGCATGCCTTTGTTACCAAATAAAAAGTTTGTTAAGTTTTGTCCCAAACTGTAGACTGTATATCTGTCTGTTCCTCCTTTTTTTGTTAACCGTTACTTAGCAGGGTTGATACCTCGGGCTTGTTGCTTGTGACCCCTTCCCTCCTTGAACAATATTTAAACTATCAGTATCTGTACTTATGAAACGGGGAATGTACTCAGTCTCTACATGATTTTTCTAGCCGGTTCTCCTGATTGAATATGATAGCTATTTTATGAACCTTTTCAAGCCATGTGTAGTATCTCTCTGCAGAAAAATCATCTTGTGCATCCTGCCACCCTTTTTTCTTTTCTTTTCACTTTGCTTTTTACATATTTTCAGATGATATCCGGTTGTAATAGAATTTAATAATTTGGCACGCTGTGACTAGCGTTTTGGCTAACTACGTGCCAAGAAATTGTAAGCAATATTAAGATAACAAATGTCTTGCCTTAATCTCCTGAAGAACTCACAAGACCAACATGCCCTCATCCTCTAACAATTTTAATGCTTCACAATCACAGGCTTGCAATGCCAAAGTTTAGTTTTCAGTGAAAACCTCTCCCAAATAACCCTCCCTACTTCCATCTGAAAGCACATGTAATTTGCACTGAAGGCATCACTTAGAATACAGTGGAACCCCATTAATACGGTTACCAAAGAGCCAAAAATATTTGGCCATATTAACAAGGGTTTTTTTATGAGAAAATGTATGACTGTTTTGCCAGGCAGCTAAAAAAGTGGCCGTAATAACGAGGTGACCATAATACCAAAGGGGCCATAAGGCGGGGTTTCACTGTCAATCTGTGCAAATTGCACAGGTACATTGGTCTCTTCTAGCTCACATTTTCACAGATACCATAAAAATGTGTCCCTCCATATGAAAACAAGACCAAAAACGCTTTTCTATTCTATCCATGTTTAAATGTTTGCACATCACATGTAACATAATGTTCATAAACAGATCCTCAGGTCAATTATTTGGGCTAAGAAGTCAATTCTGGATACCAACCTGTGTTTCTAATGGTGGTTTATTGTTATTTGTTGCATAATGATAAAGTTAAGTTAGCATGCTGTACATATGTGAAAAATAAATAATTTTATTATAATAATATAAATTTAATACAACTATAGTTCTATTTGAGCTGTGTTCTCCGCTCATTTCAAAGTACAAGCCCTGTCAGTCTCCTGAAGTAAAGAGGGGCTCTGTCTTTCTGTGTGACAATTCAACGACTGGTGATCTTGTTTGATACAAACACTGCATAAATATCTTATATCAAAAAACTTTTTTCGCAGGCAAAATGATTTATTTGAATCAAACTTGCCAGTGATTTGCAAATATATTTTACTTTGACCTTCTGTAAACAAGCTAGTTATTAATAAATTAATTTTAGATTTTTCATAGCAACTCTTTCACTCTAACAGTTATAAAGCCTTACACTGCCAAAACTATAAAACCAATTAGATTAAGAGAGGAAAACAACGAATTCAAACGACTATGCATAGTTTTAAAAGGGCTCAAATAACTTTGGTTTCAAAAAGCTTGTTTGCTTACTGTAATCTGATTGGCTTTGCTGAAGTGATCCTCAGGTTCTACAGTTGTTAGTCATCTGATGCCTCTCTTTGTTATTCGTGGATAGATGCGAAATTCCCACAAACATTGAAATGAACGATTTTCATTGCATTTCTATGATACTGAATGATATACTTTGGAATTTCCAACACAGACTGGAGAATTCTTGGACGTTTCATGATATAACTTAAATATAAAAAATATTTCATTTTCAAAGACAGTAGAGGTCACATCATTCTGCACTTGAACCTTGAAGCTTTACTGAGAGGAAGGCTTCAGGATCAGCCGTAATCACTAGTGATGTCTCAAATGTTTTGCCAGGTTCATTAGGTGAAAACACCACAGGTAATCCAACAAATCGACCAGGTCTGCGGACGAAGAGACATTAGGCAGATTTAGCAAAGAATATAAAACATGAGGGCAGTGATGACTAATGGCACAGTGGCAAATTGCGCACCGTAAGTCACGTTTAGTCCTTTCCACACACCCTCCCGTTGTCAACTGATGTTGTCATTCTCTTCCTAAATCAGCCAATTCATACAATATTACAATTAAGTGACAGTGACATATTGCTGTTAATGCTAAAAGTTTAAAAAGGTAAAGAAGAGCTGAAAGTAGCCTCTAATGTACCCAAAGAAATCTATACAAAGAATGCTAATATGACTCAAACTATAGAAAGGTCATGCCAGTGGTCAAGTACCACTCAACCGAGAATTAATCAGGTAAAACTTCTAGTGTGTGAATGCTATTGGATTGTAGTGGGCCATTTACTTTATGCTGTTGTTGTGTTAAACATTGTAATGAGTACATACTGTACAAATTGACTCTAAGTTTGAACTTGTCATACTCAGCTCATCAATTGTTGGCTACTTCCACTTTAGTACAAAACAACCATGCAGTTTCTCTTACCTAATCGTGAATTTCTTGTTTTTTACAGAGAAGGGTTTTGAAGGCGATGCAATGTGCGCCTATTCAGAGAACAAACATTACTAACCTAATTAGAACGTAGCCTACATGTTGTACAGTGTTCTTCCATGCCTGAGTTATAGTGTGATTAACCAAACTAGGGAAACCTGACCATTATTTAATTACAGAAAATGAATAATACATTCTGAGAAAGTTGCTTGAGAAGAAATTTGCTTTGATCTGAGCCAATCATCTATATTATATCAATAGACCGAAAAATAAGGTTCATCCCATTATTTGGCACAGCATTTTTCTGATTATTTCCTTATTACTGGGGTTGGGTATGGATAGCAACAGGAACTAAATCTTGCAAAATCTCATTTTGTTTTCCCACTAGACTTACAGCTGCGAGTGCTTCACACAATAGTTTTATCTGATTCACAGGGAAGTAAGGGAGACCTGGCTGATTGTTGATGACATAAGTGCTGCAATAACGAGTAAGTCTTGCTGGCAAGGTAGTGTCACTACTCTTGATGACGACAATGGGGCAACAAACTCATTTCAAAACTGTGGTAATACATGTAACTAGAACAACCTCATTTTATCCAGAAAACTTGTTTCCTTGCCCTGGCAGCTGTGTAACGTGAAAAAGGTCTTGCCTGAATAAGGATAAGGAATTGGACCTTTTGGCAGTTTATAATCCTCTTCGAGATTATATGACAACGAGGTCATGCCATCTTAACTCTCAGTTGACTGTAATTGCTGATAAAGTTCAAGAAATTCAAACAAAACATTTTACTCTGTAATTAAAATTACTGAGAGTTGTATGAAATTCTTTCCTAACTGAAGCACTTTGATTGTTACCAAACTGACAATGAATGAGCACACTATGCATAAATACTGAATTGTATTTTATAGGTGCTCATAATTTAAAAATGAGAAAATCACGTTGGACTCACCAAGTACTGAATTTCTCCTGATCCATTACATATCTTAATTTTGGCTTCACTGATGCTTCCTATTTTAGTGACAGGAAACTTGAGAACAGCATCAGTAATGTAGAGTCCTTTCTTGTCACCAACTGTAGACCTAAAATAATATCAGACAACCTATAAGCCTAGGTTAGCAGTGATTAAAAGCATCAGATAAAAACTAAGAATAATTTTTATCCCCAAGGAGGCAGTACCATGAGTGGTAGGTGCCACTGACTGTCATATTAACAGTATTAAAATTTTCAGCCTAATTGAAGAAAATAGATACTGTTAAAAAGGGTTGTAGTCTTCACCAGAGGACCACTGAAGAGAAATTTACGATTAAGTGGTATAAAGAATTTAAATATGTTGCACCTTGTATTAAAGGCAGAAACCTTGGACAAAGGGTAACAAAGGGTAAAAAAAATTCACTTTGTAGATACAATCAGGGTTTATTTTTATTTTGTGGTTGTAATCTAAATAGCATGCATTGAAATTAGTTTTTTAAGTAATTTGTTAACTTTTTGCAGTGTTTTTGTTTTGTATTCTCTAAGTGTGAAAAAAAAAAATTAACAAAAGCTATTATCAGTAAATTACAAAAAAAAACAACAAACACTGACCTCTCCCACCACATTCAAAATAAAGCTGAACATAACCTAACATAATGGCTTTTGAGGCCCCAGCAGCACATACCCGTGCCACTATCTCCCAACCTTCCCTACCAAACCCCAAAATTGATCTTACCTGTGTGGCTCTTTGATGGTAACTTTCTTTGTTTTTGCTGGAAGGTCATCATCGAAATGTCCCTCTGAACTAATTTTATCAACAGCCTTAAACCAAACAAGAAGATATCAAATACTAGATATTCACCACACACTCAAGAGGGAGACAAGTAACAAGTTTCGTGGTGTCTATTACAATTTCGTTAATAACAAAACAATCCCAGTTAACACTTTTTTTTCTACAGTTATTTCCTATGGGATGGTTTAACATTTATGGGGATGACCAGGTCAGATAAAGAGTGTGTGGATATTGAATCTCCAGTGGGCCTGGCTTTTTGTGATTTTAGCGGTCAATTAAAACAGCGTTCTGAAAAACACCCCTCCAGATGAACTGATTTATAGCTGTTTTGAGTTTCACATTACTCAAGAAACAAAAAAGGGGTGTGGTGTCTTACATGTACATCTCACTATTATTGACAAATTCTGTTTAGTTTATTTTCTAGATAACATTTCTTGCAGCCTTGTTATCTTTAAAAGGGCTCTTTTTTTATGCATTAGCGCTTTTATGTAGTAATTACTAGGATACTAGGATGTTTAGAATGTCCTGTTCGTGTCAGGTGCTCTCTCAGGTGATCGGGGCCTGGGAGCCAGGTTTACCAATATTATAGGATGTCGTTTCAAGAAGTGACCGATCAGCACAAAAAGCACATGGCGAGAGTTTGTAATCTTTACCGAGAGAGGGTTAGGAGCATTAAAACAGTGCTGTTCTTGATCGTAGCGAGCATGAGTTTATTGTCTGGAGAAACAGTTCTGACAAAGTGGCAATCCTGCCAGAACGAAATGACAACAACAGCGGCAACCATCAAAAATCAGGAGAAAACAATCAAAACAAATTGAAAGTACTGCAGCTGATGAATGAAAACACCAAAACCAAGATTGCTGGAAGCAATTTGTTGAAACCGATTCAAAGACATCGCAAGCTTACGGAGAGCAAAGTTGAGGAATGCCATGAAATATAAGCGATCGAACAAGAACTTAAAATTAGACAAGGTGACGAAGATGTCTTTTAAGATTTGAGTTCAGGTATTGAAGCAGGGTTGGGCAAGTTCGAGAAAGTGGTTGAAGAATTAGAAGAGCTGGAACAAAAGCCATGGGAACAAGAAGCAAGAGAAACCCAGGAAAAGGAAGAGAAAGCGAGACTTCAGATCAAGAAGAAATTCAAAGTGAAAACAGTCGAGAAGGAGACTGATGCAGGTAAACCAAAAGTTACAATACCCAAACTTCTGACAACAAAATTCCACGGGATGCATCTAGATTGGCAAAGGTTTTGAGGGCAATTTGAAGTGGAAACAGACAATTTAGACATTGGTCAAGTTGCCAAATTCTCATACTTGAAAAAACTACTTGTACAAAGAGTTACAGCTGTCACAGTTGGGTTGCCCTTTAACACTGAGGGATACACACAAGCTAAGAACATTCTCACAACCAAAATAATATGGAAAGCCAAGGGAAGTAACTAATGCTCACATCCAGTGCATAATGGGATTGCCAGGTATCACAGGGACTAACCCAACAAGAATTAATGAGTTCTATGAGAAACTAGTTACCAATATCCAAACCTAAGAGTCCATGGGTAAGGACAGAGATATTAGAGGGTATGTTAGACTCACCCCATACTAGATAAACTGCCATACATAAGTGCTGATCTATTGATGAGACTGGATAATAACTGGAAGGAGTGGGGGTTCCCGTAATTAGTAGAAGCTTTAAGAAAATGGTCTGAGAGGAACCCAGCCCCACTGGATGGCAACCATGGGAGACGTGACAAGGGGAAAGACCCATTACTTCAAGCTAAACAAGAGGGTGGAAAGCATAGGGGTTGTGTTTACTGTATGTCTGAAGAACATAAATCAGTTGACTGTGACAAAATTAAAGTGGTAGCCAACAGGAGGAGGTACTTGTCACACAATAAGCTGTTTTTTAAATGAACTGGCACTAGGTGTAGAGTGGTGCCAGAATGGAGATGCACTACTGCAGCTGTACTTGCCAGAGGTGTAAAGCACCATAGTTCGATTTGTGATAAGCTTTCAAACCAGCTGATGCTAGCAACAGGTGAAGGTCAAGAGGTGTATCCAGTAGTTGTGGTAGAAGTGGATAAAATTAGGTGTAGAGCTTTATTGGTCATGGGAGCTTGAAGCTCCTATGCATCAGCAGCACTCATTAGCCAACTGAACAGAAAGCCAGATCAAAGAGAGTATAAGAGAATTGAAAGGATGATGACATAGACAAGTCAGAAGATAGAAATGTACAAGGTCCAAGTCTCTAACATTAAAGGAGTTTTCAGCTTTTCTACCCTGACCAAAGTGGACAAGGGAACTTTGCTAACTATTCCAAACCTGAGATATGAGGATATAACCTCCAAGTACCAACACCTCAAGGGTGCGGCAATTGAGGATACCAATATCAAGCCCGAGCTGCCTGCAATATGGGTTTTTAAAGGGGCAGGTTTCGAGTTGCATAAGTGGAACTCTAAAGTACCAGAACTGGAAGCAGATAATCAGTTGACAGAAGATAGCCAAACATATGCCAAGGAACAGTTGGAGGTGAAAACCAATGAAGCAGAACTACACACAGGCTCCCTTGGGATAAGGTGGAGGACACTGTGCCTGTGACCTTTTCCAGTGATTCACAAGAAGTAACAAAGAGAGAAGTGCCTTTGAAGAAGTTTAGCTTCAATAGATGACCCTCTTGGGGTAGCTAGTCCTGTAACCTTGGTAGGGAAAATGGTTGTCAGAGAAGTGTGTGACCAACACCTCCCTTGGTATGCTGTTTCACCCCAGGAACTGAAAGCACAATGGGAAAAATTTTGAGGGAAACTGGCCCGTGAGCTAAAATTACCACACAGTCTAACTAGTCCAAGCTAATTAGAACTGTATGCATTCTGTTATTCTAGTGGGAGAGGGACAGCAGCAGCCGTGTACGCAGTTGTGTACCAAGAATCTGGTATGCACCAGGGTCTGTTAGCAGCAAAGGCACAGTTAGCAAAGAAAGGATTTACCAAGCCAAGGTTGGAGCTTATTTCTGCTCACATGGCAACCAAGCTTGTAGACAATGCAAGAAGCACTTTGGAAGGTTAGATAGTGAGGTACGTCTGTATATGGATGGACAGACAGTACAGTAACCTTGTATTAGATCGCAGGTTTTAATGCAAGAAGATCTAATGCAAGAGAGCTACACATAATTTGCGTCCTATAGAGTTGCTCAAATGAATGCCAAGGCCTATGTGAAGTGGAGGTATGTGGAAACAGAGCAAAATTCAGCTGATGAAGGGAGCAGAAGCACCCTGTCTAGAAAGCATTTTGAAATCTGGCTGAAGGGACCAAACTAGCTGTCTTGACCACAAATTTGGCCAGCAGTGGTAGAGACTAAGCCAAGTAAAGAGACAGAAACAGAGGGGCCAAGTTAGTAAGTGATCGATCAGCACAAAAAGCACATGATGAGAGAGGGTTAGAAGCATTAAAACAGTTCTGTTCTTGATTGTAGTGTGCGTGAGTTTATTGTCTGGAGAAAGAGTTCTGATAGCATGATACAAAAGACAGATGGTGTTAGCCCTTTTCTTTGCCCTTCTTTTCTGTATGCTCAGAATGCGTCATTATTCCAGCACTGTTTCTTCAGTGTTCTTCTGTACCTAATCTGGTATCAGGTTAGTTCGCCTGAAAGCAGTTCGCCCAGACTAAGTTGATTTGCCCGAAGCATATTTGTCATTCTTTAAACATGGAAAAAGGGAATAAGCATGGAAAGATAGTGACTGCACATGTGGAACACAAGGGTTAATTAAAATAACATCTCGAAAGGTATGTTCACCAGTTGGAGAGTATTGAATGTCATCAGGCGAATCGACTAATGCCCTGGCACACGGCGTCAGGTGAATACACTTCCGGGCGAAATGGCCGCAATTCCGTAAACCTGTTTTCGCTAGTCTAAATTAGCTAATGTTACCCACTTTAACGTTACCCGCTTTGACAGCTTGGTTTATCTTCTTGGTCGCGTTTGCGCACTTCAGCTAGTTTGAACAGTGTTTACTATCAGTCTAATGACAGATGAACAGTTGCCACATGCAGATACTTCCAGTAACAACAATTCTTATTTTTGGCCTATTTCCATCAAATTCTCTTCTTAACGTTCTTCTCGGTTCTTTTTACGTTAGTCCATCCTTTCAGTGCAATCCTTGTCCTCTCCGCTTTTCCGTGCTGTAGTTTCTTCATACGATGTTAGTCTTCTCTTTGCTCTACTTTCTCCTAGCCTAAATTTCAGCCTAAATTCAGCCGGGGAGAGGTCTCTCTTCGGAGTTTTCAACTGAGGTGACGGCCTAAATTTAGGTTACAATTTCTCCATCCCTTAGTCCGCCTTTAACATGTCAGTCTTGTCGTTTTTCCACTTGTCCGTGCGTTAGTTCCTTGAAACAATTACCGACTTTCCATACGTATATTTGTTCTTTCGACGTTAGTTTTCTCTTGTTTCCACTTTTCCGTGTGACTTTTTTTTCTGTTTTTCCTTATGTTACTAGTTCCTTCATATCAGGTGAAGCCACATGATCTCTTCTGCGCATGTTAGTTCGTTTGTACGGTGTTAATAGAGAGGTTAAACATCACGTTTACGTCAAACAGCGAACGCAAATTTGTACCACGTGGTCAAGTTCCCCCTTTACTTGTCGTTTACTGTTCATTATTTCTACATATAAATTAGTAGTTTCACGGAATTTTTTAACCAAAAGAATTGTTTTGAGCTGTTTTTATCTGCTCATTTTCTATTTTGCGAAATTCTCAACTTGAATCCAACGTTTGCCGTATACGTGAAGCTTAAACTGTCTTATCATAGTCTTCTGAACATTGGGTACCTTACGATCCGAAAACGGTGACGCCAACAAAACCGTCGCTAAAAGTACTCTTTGTTTCCTTTCCTTTGGGACAACGCCGTAGTAATTATTCCAAACAATGTCGCAACACTGTTGCAACGCCGTTGCCGTCATAGTTTCGTGCGTTCCCTGTTAGGAAGCTCATGTATAACCACGACGGCGACGAAAACGAAAAAGTCACTGAAAAAGTGGGTTCGCCCTGTCTCAAACGTCATCACAGTCTAATTCCACTTTGTTCAGTTTTGCCTTGAATGTAAGCGAACTTTTCCGGAGTCGAATTCTTAAGGGCCGTACCCTACTTTAGAGAAAAGAAAAGAAAATCGTCCCGTTTTTCCGAAGGCTATAAACCTGAAATTAAGACGTCGTAGTCGTGCAGTAACGGCAAAGAAGTATACCAAAGAGTGTGATGCACGTGCAAAGTTCTTGTTTTGTTCAACAAACATCTTCCTTTATAGATGTTCTCGTTGCTGCAGCCTTCTTCTTTGCGTGCGGTTCCTATTTTTCCTAGTGCGAGTGATGAAAAATTTTGAACTAATCTAGATGGGTTTGGGAATTTTCTCATGATTCCAAGTCACGTGTGTGGCAAAAATCGAAACGTTATCTCTGATTTTCCGACCCGCTCATCCCAATAAATATAGAACCGTCTCTTACAATTAATGTGGTATTTTTCATGTTTTTGAGTTTGAGTAACTATAGTTGAATACATTCTTGAGAGTACAATTATGTCTATCCTGCGAGCGGAGGTTTTTCTCCCGCATGACTTTAATCGTTTACGAAGTCGTTCGCGTCGCTTCCCTGTTAGTCGCATAGTTGGAAGCGACTAAAAAGCGACGCGAACGACTTCGTAAACGTTTGAAGCCATGCAGGAGAGAACCCTCTGCTCGCAGAGTCAATTATGTCATACCTGACCATGCAGAAATATTTTTTGTTTTGATTTACTACCGCCGGATGATGTCTGAAAGAAAAAGATGGAAAAAGTATTTCTTTCGGTTACGACTATTACTCATTGTTAGTATAATTTATTTGAATACGGAAATGCAATTACCATTTCATGTCCATGTATAAGCTGGTTGCAGTTATAACAAATAACTATTTGTTGAGAAAAGATGTTTTCCCATGTAACGGCACCCGTATGCCTTAGTTTTGTTTTGTTGTATTTTTAGCTATTTCCTTATCGTAACCGCATTTTACATCACAGTGATTTTCCGCTAGCCGTCACGTGACCTTAGCTTAAATACCGCTACACGTACGTAGTTTTTTCTAAGGCTCACAGAAATTCGACGCGTAACCATCACGAGAAATGCCTTTCTTGCTGTTGAACTCAGAACCTACTAGAGCGTTCGTCCCAACACGTCTTACAACGGGATCACAATAAACCCCAGCACAATAAACCCCAGCCTTGTGGAACCTATGAGTCGCTTAGTTTTCTTAGTTTCACGATCTCTCTGACACCGGAGTAGGGGCCCGTTTCTCGAAAGTCCCGGTAACTTTACGGGCCCGAAATCAAATATTCAAATCGAAATATAAAGAA
The DNA here is from genome assembly GCA_964035705.1 of Porites rus. Taxonomy (NCBI): domain Eukaryota; kingdom Metazoa; phylum Cnidaria; class Anthozoa; order Scleractinia; family Poritidae; genus Porites; species Porites rus. Next base: position 29,033,947 of record OZ037993.1, read on the forward strand.
TAAGAGCGCGGGTCCTGGCTAGCAAACTACTCCATTTTGTTTCATTAACTGACAGTTTTATCGTGTTAGATGCAAAACTATTGAAACCTCGATCTTTAATGTAAACAGAGACAGCTTACCGGGCCCGTTAATTATCGGGACTTTCGAGAAACGGGCCCCTGGCCCGGAAACTGGGTTATGCTGTTTTTAGGGGAAAAGAAAAATGATCTCTCTGACACCGGAGCTGATGCCGCTACAGTCTTATTTCTATTCAGGTAAGTCGAATCTCTGAACCCTAAGTCAAGCAAGTTCCTGGAGCCCAGAGCAATCAAGAAATCTCATTCAAGCGACAAGTCTGTCTCTGGAAACAGATGAGCAGTCAAGCGGGAACTCAACAAGTCCTTTCTGAACCAAACCAAAAACAAAAAGAAGAAAGAGAAGAAACTACTTAGAAGAGGTGAAGAGCACGTGCTCGGCGAGACGTTGTTTATCTGTTGAAGAAAACTGATTAGCACGTTAGTAGAGGTCGCGAAGAACCACGTTGCCTAATTACTTTCAGTTAAAGGTACAGCTTCTTGTGAACAATACAAGCGCAATGCCATGGACAACTTCCAAAACGCCTAGCAAAAAACAAATCCAGGCGATACCCAAGCTACCCGAGACGAAACTAGCGATACTGGATTTAATGAAACGCTAGTGCATAACACACATTTGACTGATCATCACGAAAATACACCTCTAGCAACCACTGAGAATGACGGAACATCCGAAACACGTTCTAGAGCTATGACAGGGAAGGGTTTTCAAGCGTTGCGCGCTTAAAGAAAAATCAGCGAAAGCCGCACAAAAGTTTTCACGCAAACGTCACAGTGTTCCAAGCATTCCTGGCCGGCACTAAAGACCGCGATCAATTTGACAGGAAGCTCAAAGATATAATCGCTCTCGCAAAGAAAACGCAACTCGAATTAAACAGCTAGCTAGAATTCGTAAACCACATGCCGCGATCAGAACTTATCTTCGAACTACTATTCAAACAGCACAAATCGCCGCGTTTAATAGAGTGTAAGCGTAGACAAAGTGAATTCTTAGCAGCGGAAGCCGTCTATGATGAGGCGTTGAAAGACGAAAAGCCCCCCGGTAATGACCACATGGATGTAGAATTGCCGGAAGAAACAGAGAATATGATTGCTAGATTTTTGATCTACGCATCGCATCCCACTCTTCCGACCACAACCGCCGCAAGTTTGTTACCACCATTAATGACTGAGAACAATGGTCACCAATTTGTCACGTCTTGTAGCGATACAGGAAACCCTCCCCACATGGGACTCTCAGATAACATCACCCTCCCGGACGGGGGACTCGCAACTAATTGCCATTTAGACACAGGGCATCAAGTAGCCTCCCTTACCTCAAATGTCCCGGAACACGAGCTCCTTATCATGCAGAGATAGCAGAACAACTAAAATCTGATCCTAAAAGGAACAGTCCATGCGAACTGCATCATGGACCTTCTGACTTCTCATTCCCACACAGGCCCTTTAAGCAATCGAGTAACAGTGGAAAAAGAAAGCCTCCTAGATCGCAGCAAGAAAACATCCAGACTACCACACTTTGAGAAAGAAACAAATACTAAGGACCTAACCAGCCCAAAACAAGTACGTAAAATGATGGAGCTTGATTACGGTGAGATTCACCACAGTCGCAAGATTCGTGGAACCGAACAAGCGGAGTCTACAGGAGATAAACGCTTCCGAGAGATCCTCACTATGGGTCTCAAGAGATGTACCGTTCAAGCACAGAGAGCGATTAAAAGGCTTAGACAAAACAAAGAGTACAATTGGCGCCCCAGAGAAGGACCCCCTTAGTTAAAGAGCTCTCTCAAGCTGAGAGTATAAGTCTGAGATCTATTCAGCACCACCACTTCAAAGACGAAATTGAGACCCTCAGTAAACTCGACGGAAACGACAAGCAATTTCAAGATCGCAAGAATGCGCGGGAAAGAAATGGCCTTGTTGAGCTCAGCAGCAACCTTCACAAGCTAGATCCATTCGTCGATACACAAGGCCTGCCAAGAGTTGTAGGACGGCTTATTCAATTAAGCACCCCATTATCATACCTTAGAAGAGTCAAGTGGCTCATACACCAGTTCCATCATGAGAAGCAGCATCACCAGGGTTACGGCATGACTCACAACGGAATCCGCCAAGCTGGATACTACATCATCAATGGCCGTTTATTAGTCTCTCACATCGTGGCCAAGTGTGTTGTATGTCGAAAGTTATGCGGCCACACCCAAAACCAAAAGATGGCAGATCTACCACCTCCTCAGTTCACCTACACAGGGATGGATGTGTTTGGCCCATTCTAAATTAAAGAAGGACGGATAGAGCTCAAGCGATGGGGCCTGATATTCACCTGCCTTTCCTCACGTGAAATACATTTAGAAACCCTTAACAGCATGACAGTGGACTCTTTCCTGGGTGTTCTCAGACGTTTCATCAGCCGCAGAGGAAAAGTCCGCGAGCTTAGATGCAAAACCAGTGAACGAACTTCGTCAGTGCCAAGAACGAGAACGCTTCTACATTTAAAAAGCTACAAACCACACCTCTCAAAGAGAATTTCTTCTCAAGATTGCGATTGGATAGACTTCAGTCGTAATACTCCTGCTTTACACGTGGGAGGTAATTGGGAATGGCAAATACGTACCACAGGATCAGTGCTGTCATCACTGTTATTAGATCATGGCACCCAGCTCGATGGCAAATCCTTTCGCACACTTTCGACAGAAGCCGAGAGTATTAAGAAGGAGACGTCCAACTTGTCTGCGACAATGAATCCCAAAGAAACCAATAGCCCTTAGCAGCTGTCACGAAAGTATTCCCAGCAGCGATCAACTTGTCAAAAAAGTGAAGATTGTGCGACCAGAGATGGAGAGAAGAAGTTCTATTAGCGACCAGTAAATAAGCTCGTGCGACTCTTACCAAAAGAGGACATTGCGAAACGAACTGATTCACAGTGATTTGGTTTTATCAATTCAATAAGTTTTATATCAAATCAACGGCTTTTATATTTTTATATCACTTCTTGTAACTCAGTATTTAGGCTTTTTGGTAAATGAAGAAACATTTAGGGAAGCAGTGTAACGGCACCCGAATGCCTTAGTTTTGTTTCGCTGTACTTTTAGCTATTTTCTTTATTATAACCGCATTTTACGTCACAATGATTTCCCGCTACATTTCATGTGAGCTTAGCTTAAATACCGCTACACGTGCGTAGTTCTTTCTAAGGAACACAGAAATTCGACTTCTAAACATCACGAGAAACGTCGTTGCTGTTGAACTCAGAACCTACTAAAGCGTTCGCCCCAACAAGTCCTACAACAGGATAGCTGTAAAAGTTGGCACAATAAACCCCAGCCTTGTGGAACCTGTGAGTCGCTTGGTCTTCTTAGTTTGACGGATCTCTCCGACACTGGAGCTGATGCCGCTACTTTCCATTTGAGGCACAGTCGCCACAGAAGAAAACAAATCCCCATCTTCCCGCGTGAATTCGCATTGCTTAAAAGTTTATCGCATTTATTCCATCTCGTTCAATGCGACAAAGAAAGGTGATTTTTGCTGGAGTTGAATTTTAAAGGACTGTACTTAAGTTCAGGAACAGAAAAAGAAAATTGTTGTGTAGTGTTCACTTCCTCGATAAAACGTGAAATTGGGAGGTTTCAAGTTGTAGGCGTGCAACGACGGCAAAGAAATGTACAAAAATACGTGATGCACGTTTGCCAATCTAAACCCATTGCTTTTTGCCTTTCTCGTAGCTTAAGCTGCTCATTGGCAGGGGAAGATATTTCGCAAAAGAAAAAACTCTCTTTTTGGAGGATTAAAATGAACTACTGTTAAGTTGTACAATCTTCCCAACTTATTTTTGTCCGTGACTGTAGAACACCACCATCACAACCTTTAAAAAAAATGACGGACTAACCAAAAGATCCCAAGACTGTTCATATTCACCAACATCCCTCGGCTGAAACTTTACAACAATCTGAAAATAGATAAATAAATAATTAAAATAAATAATAAAGTGATAATATTGTTAGTTCTAAGCCATGGTTTGGGTAAGTTTGTCCGATAACAGAAAGTTAAAAAAAATCAGTTATCCCGACATTTAGTGTGTTTGCCCGTGGGAGCCGTTTGTTTTAAAGAGTGTTTCGTGCATAAATGAATTACAAGCACAATCACATTTTGGTTTATATTTCTTGTAAGGTGGCATCCATCCTTTTTGTTTTAGCTCCCGAGCAAAGAGACATACGTTAGAAAAAATCGGGGGATACATGTGGCAAGTGAAGGAGTCAGGTCATATAAGTTGCTATGGTACATTGTTTTTTCAATCAACTCGACCAAGGAGGTTAAAAAATAAGTGAATCAAAATTCCACTTTCTGCAATTTACAGTTAACTTTGATTGACGCATGTATTGGTATACCTGTGCTGTTCCGTGACCTTGTAATGAGCCAGAAAGCTTGGGAATACTGAATGCATTGTATGTTGTCCTGTGAATGCTTCCTGTATCATCAACCTGTAATTTAGTGGGTTAGAACTTACAAAATGCAACTCATGTATGACAATTTAATTGACATAAGCTTTTGGACAGCTTTACTAAAAGCTTGCAAGCTTATTTATTTCACGCAACGACGATGGCGACGGCTACGAAGACGTCACTTAAAAACTGAATTTGCGCTGCCTCAAACTTTATCGCGCTTATTCCATCTCGTTTAATTCGTCAAATGTTGCCAAAATTTTTTTGGAGTTGAAATCTAAAGGACTGCATCAAAGTTCAGGAAAAGAAAAAGAAAGTTGTTGTCTTCTGTTCCCCGTCCTCGACAAAACGTGAAATTAGGCAGTTTCACGTTGTAGTTGTGCAACGACAGCAGAAAAATGTACAAAAAAGCGTGATGCACGTGCAAAGTTGTTGTTTTGCTTGTCTAAACCTATTGCTTTTTTTGCCGTTCTCGTTGCCGTCGTCGTCGTCGTTGCGTAAACTCCCTATTGTTCCACAGTCGTTTGTGAGGTGGTGGGAGGGCACGAACTTGCTCCCATCTCCACAACACATTACAGTAAGGTGCCGAAAAGTGTGACCGCTTTTGTTTTATTCACATTCTTTCTTACAGATTTAATCCAATCAGAAGCCAGCTTGATACTGTCCTCGACTTCTGATTGGTTAATGTCTGCATGAAAGAATGTGTGTTAATTAAAGGTCACACTTTTGAGCTCCTTTGCTGTAAAAGGTCTGATGAATTTCGCGACTTTGCGGTGCTATATCTTCGTTAGTTTCTGACAAATCACCATTAAAATTGACAACTATTTAAAAAAGACTACCATAAAATTCCGAAAATAAGCCCCTCCATGTATAAGCCCAGTAAACCTGTAACGCAAAAAAACCCTACGTTAAATCGCCCCTCCGAATATAAGCCCCCGCGGAGGCATGTACTTGGAAATTGCCCTCGCATACAAGGTAAAACAAAGCAAAAACGGTAAATTTTTTTCCAACTATAAGCTTGCCTAATCGATTTTGAAACGTAAATTTTCCTCCGTTCATAAGCCCCTCAAAAAGGGACTTTGAAAAAATAAAAGCCCTGGGGCTTATTTTCGGAATTTTACGGTAATTCCTTATTACAAACCTTGACATAAGCTGGTGCTACAGAGCACAGATTCCAACTCACATCAGATGGAGCTGTGTTAGTTAAAGATATCTCTGATGCTGATACACAAAAGATAAGACAAATCACATGATGAACAAAAAGATCTCTCATTTCTAACAAAAGCATTTCATTCCCGAGTACACGTTAAACATAAATATAATTAAAAATGTCTTTTTTAACAAAACATAAGTGCCTACCGGAACCTCAAAAAAATAGCAGCTGTACAACACTAGGAAGGAGAAGTCGTTAAGTCTTGTTGCCATGGTGGCAAAATTTCAAATCTAAAAATAGTCCTGCAAATATGCCCCGTGCATGACTGCGCTCAAGAACAAAACATTAGCCTATATTTTTCTTCCGTCGTTTGACAATGCAAATGGCCGTCTCTGTTAAGAAAGGTTTTTTGTGACGTCACACTTTGTTGAAAAGTGTTTGAATGATAACATAGTCAAAATTTAGAACCCAGTTAACTTTTTAAATGAACGAGTAAAAATTATTACTGATGGCATACTTTTTACTGTTCCAATGAGTGTTGCTCCAAACATAACATCTTTATTTGTTATTCTCAGTGGAGAAAGGTGATGTGAGGGAAGTGGCGTCCCTCCTGAAGCGGTGATTGGGATGGACTGGAAACTCAATGCACCAGATTGAAGGGGAGAACTCTCCAGTATCTGCTCTTCTTTAATTTGTACCCTGATCGACTGAATAAGGACAAAAAAGGTTATTTGAATGCCTATTGACCTGAACTTGGTAGAATAGAATAGAATAAAATAGAATAGAATAGAAAACTTTATTAATGTGTCGGAGCCGTATAGCTTGGGCAAAACGCCATACTAATTTTGGTAATATATTCTGGGGAAATGTGTCGCAAATCCTCAGAATCTCTCGTCACTGGTTCTTGAATCTTTACTTGAGCGTTCGCGCGTTTTATCCGACAAAACGCACGCATTTTCTGTCACGTTTATATGTTTAAATAATTTTCCCTCGTCACATGACGAAGCTATCTGGGATTAACGTACATTAGCCTGGCGATTTTATCAAAAATTTATTTTAAGTACTTGCAATGGCTGGTAAAATGATCAACTAATCTAAGAGAAGTACAACCTAAAGTTCGCAAAATGCTATGGTAACTAGTAGCCATGAATTATTGACGGGTTTAATTAGGTAATGTATGGTTCAATTTTACCTGTTACCATGCCCCTTCCCCTGGGCATACCCCCGGGGATTTAAAGTTTTTTTTGTTCTAGGTGGTCTATTCCCCACCCCCGGGCTCGTAGAAAGAGGCCATTCCCCACCCCCGAGCTCCCGATTGACCTCATATACGCCTTTCGGGGGTACATCCTTTGAAGAGCAAAATTGATTTCCCCACAACAGCAAAACGAGACCTGTTCAGAACTTTTATAAACTTTAAGGTTTTCTAGGGCTTATTTAGAGAAGGATAATACATGTATAATGTAGTTAAAACATGAAGAAGAAATGTAAAAACAAAACCGAATAAAAAAATCTTATTTAGCTCCTCTTGGATAGAACACTTCATGAGAACGCTGGACTGAATTTATGTTTATCTATTACCCATTTTCATATGTAGCGTCTATTTAAGTTCTCTTATGATTAAACTAGGCTGAAGAAATATTTGTTTGTTTCTTTTGCGAACAAAGATCCATTCGAGTACGCATTATACGCACATTCGTGTGAAAAATTAAATTTTGATTTGTTATTCCACTCCAACCACTCTCGGACAAATTCCTGCGCTTTCCATTGAAAATACGTAGTCCTGAGGTCCGCAGCCAGCCATTGTGCAAAACGCGCAAGAAATGGCACGTGATTTGCAAAATCAGAGATGAGGAGAGAAGTTATTTTTAATTTGCCCCACCCTCTACAGGACATTTTCCCACACCCGGCCCCAAGGGGCTGGACTTGTCCCAGGAAGTTGCCCGGAGGGATGGTAAAAGGTAAAATTGAAACATGCATAACACTGATATATGCAGCACCTCTATGAGGTTCACATTTTCACAATGGCTAAAAAGTTTTGATGATGTACACGAAGTATTGTACGATGTTTAAAGTTTCTATACCTGTTGCAGTCCATCACAGTTCAAGTAAATTGTGCCTCCCCAGGGGAGGTGGGTAATAGAGTTGGAGGGATTTGGCTTGGCACTGACAAATACTTTAGTCTGACTCCTAAAAAAATAGAAAACACGGTAAAAAGATTAGAAGACAGGCAATATCCCATAGGGAAATTTAAAACGTTTACATCGGTTAGAATTCCGAAAATGTACCTGTACTAATTCTCATACCAATAATCAAATCTTAAGATTACTAATACACTGTGGGAATAACAATGTTTGGTTTATCCGGACTTCGGCCTCCTTGTTACTGAATTGGCTACATTGAGTGGTTACCTGGGTGGAAGTTCTCCTCTTTCAGGGGTGATAACAATTGCATGTCCAGGCCATGTAAACTCAAACCTACCAGAAAACAGAGTAAAAAAAATCAGTTTAGTTTGGTCAATCGCCAGCTTGGACGATATAAATTCTTTCTCGCCAATAATTCTTGTTCAGCAATGCCGTTCTGAGTTCTCTGATTGTTGATATTCCACTATCCCCAAATAATAATAATGATATATGAAGACATGAAACAACAGTACTTTCGTCCTCATGGTCATTTCAGGTGGATGAGGAACGGTCTACCAATACTGGACGTTCGCGGGTCTAAACCCTGGCCAAACAACCAATCAGGGTCTTAAAAATATGTCTCAGTGCAGATAATCGCACCACTGAGTGGTGACATTAAAGGGGTTATGTCGCGATGACATTGCTCTTATAAGCCAATTTTGTGCTGAAGTCATTAGCTATTGCCTTTACTCATACACAAAATGCTCCTGTACAGCTATGAAGTAGATATCAAACTTATTTCATCAGGAAGCACTATCCGTAATAGTTTTTGGTTGATTTCTGAAGGCGTAGCGTTTATAAAGTTTCAATGCATGTCTATCCTTCCCAACAGACGACAGGTAACAACTTCAATGCCTTAGCTACAGTCTTCAATAACAAAACTGGACTATTAATTTTGGAATTTAGTTGATGCAAAAAAAAAAAAGGTTTTTCTTTTCAAATATATAGCAAATAGAGTGACGGCCATTTAAAGCCACTGGCCTTCAATTGTCTCCTTTATCCTTCCTCATCAATTCAAGAGGACTTCAAAAACTCATTAATAATTCATGAAGACGACACAAAAGAAATTAATGTTTAACGAGTGTCTTTATATCTGATAAAGACATGGCTAAGCTTTACGTCCAATTTTTTAGACCAAAATAACCCCAAATGTGCAAGAATGAGTTGATCTATATTAGAGATTTTGAAGCCATTCAAGAAAATCGCAGTCGCGTATTATCAGGTTTAAAAGCTCTTGGCTTCGCCTCGAGTTTTTAAACCCCCTGCTCGTTTTCTAAACATTACATAAAAGAGCCTACGCTACTGTTTGAAAAGAGTTGGGGATCCTAGATGGTGTCACTTGACAGGAGATAGAAGTTCTATCTCCAATCAAATGGAAGCCCTGTTGTGTTGTATTATCCTTACCATTCCAAACTAGTATAAAACCCCCATATCTAAAATTGGTGTCACTATTTATACAATTCTTACATGTCTACCTCCCCTGATACTTTTCATTTCTAATAAATGTGCACAAGATATGGCAAATCAGATCAAATAACAAATGCTTACCTTAATGAACGCTCTGACAAGTTGATAATTCTAAGCTGATCAGAACTTTTGCCACTTTTATCATCTTCTGAAATAGAAGCAATATGAAGGAGAGAAAGAGTGAAATGAATGTGTCCTTTAATCTTCAAATACTGAATGTGTCCTTTCACAATATTAGGTAAACAACGCAAAACCCAACCCTGATGTGAAGTACTACCCAGAAGAGGCCCAGTTGCAAAGCTAGATTCAGTATTATTAATTATGAAAAGGTTACTATATTCTAAAGATGTGAGCGAGTGAAATGTCCTTTACCCAATAAGAAACATTTGGTTGTGAACGTGTAAAAGGAGCAGAGTATATAGAGGATATTACACTGAGGCGAGAAGGTATGAGACACCTGGTTACTGAGTGCAGAGACATCTTTCTCAGGTATTCACCGGGGTTAAAATTCACATCATTTTCTATTATTGCGCGTAAGCACATATCGACATTCCCGTCCTACAAGTGTACAGGACAGTTTTCACATGAACCTAGTTTAAAGGCCTTAGCTTGCACCAGTCTCCTGTCACTTAGTGGTAGAGCCTCTGGACTAGTAAACCAGAAGGTCATAGTTTCAACTCCTTTTGGGAGTACCTGGGTTTTTTTCTTCCGAGCCGTCTTTGTCACTGACTGAAGAAACATTTTTGTCATACATCTCACAAGAGAGCAAGAAGCACGCTTTAACAAGCTTAGAAAGAGAACAGGCAGAGTGGGCTTTAAGAGCCTTGGTCAAGTAAATATCATTTTCTGGTGGCCTGGACCTAAATTTTTGTGATAACCATATCCATTCAATCAACTCTTCCTTGCGAAAGAAATGGTTTTGCTCAGAGATGCTGGTAATACGAATGTCACTCTGTATCTGTTACTACATAAATGAAATCTCATGCATAATAATTCGACTCCCTCTTAATGGATACCTCTCCCTATTACTGTAAGACGCACACCTGGGCCCAGTTGTTCGAACCCCGGTTAGCGCTAACTCGGGGTTAAATTCTAACCTAAGATTCTTTTTCTTTTTATGAAAAGCATTCTTTAGGATAGTTTTCTCTTTTCATTTTAGAGTGTCCAATCATCAAATTGTAGGCAAAGAGAATTAAACTGAATTTGTTTTTTAAGCTCTCATATCTGTGTTCAAATTTCCCACTAACCCTGGGTTATTTTAACCCAGCTTCGAACAACCCAGCCCTGGGTAAAACAGATATCTAGAGTTGCTCCCTGCCTTTCTTTACTACCTCTATTTGAATCTCTTTAAGGCGGACACATCTCTAAGACATACGATTAGTGACCGTCCGGTTCAAAGGTGTCTGTCTTAAATAGTAACTGTACCATATACTTTTGGTCAACTTACGTGATTTGCAAGCCGTCATAGTCAGAAAATCAGGAATGACAGCCCAGCTTTTCTCCTCGAGATTTCCTGTTGGAAAAAATCAATTTAACACGATACGGGAATACTGTTGATTCGTACTAAAGCAATTATAATTAAAATGATTTGAAAGCCTACAAGAAAAAACCGTAAAGCAATATAGATAATTTCCTTAAAAATGTACGGAGCTCGGCCACAAGCAACTTCTCTGCAAAATATCCAAAAGGAAAACGTTTTTAGGTTTTATACCTGGATGTGATATTGACATCCGTGAAATGTTAAATTCAGTTACACAGTATTTACAGCTTCCCACTTGAACATTATATAAAAGTCTGTCACGTAGGCTGCAGGCCTTAAAATCCAACGTTTATTGAAATAGCTGTATATCACATTTTAAAATAAAATGTATTTACTAACAAGTATGAAACTAATAAATACAACAATTTGTATCAAGTGTATCATTTTCAACAAGTTTTAAAATCGGATGTAATTTTTTTGACGAGTAGCTGGAATTATAACAGGGGGGTAGCCAGCGTAGTAAGCGTTTCCAATCGAGTAATGTGTGAAAGTTGGAACGAGAAAAAAATGGAAGAGGGAGGAGGAAGAGAGAAGAAAAACCTTTCACCTCCCCCTCCATTCCTCCTTTTTGCTCTCGTCCCAATTTCCTTGATGAACTCGTGCGGAAACGCTTGCTACGCAGGCTGCTGGGGGAGTGGGGGGGGGGGGGGGGTGCTTAAGAGTGGGAGCTTTTAAGGGGCAGATTAAGGTATACACGCTTACCATTCATTACCGGACTGTTCATTTGAGGTTTGGGAACTGGTTTATCTGAAACAGGCACAGTATCGACTGATCTGTTAGGGTCATTTGTGTTGCCGGGGTGTGAACTTGGTGGTGATCCTACTAAAGTCAAAAGCACCCTGGATACAGAGCTTTGAAAAAATGTAGTCCAGTTTGGTACCTTGGGGTATTTTACATCTGAAACAAAAAAATGTTTGTTTTTAGTACAATCTGATTTAAGGTAAGGTAAAACGGGCCACCTGTTTTGCAACATTGCTAATACACGAGTTGAAAAAACGTTCAACTTGTTTGCAACTGAGCCAGAACGTGTTGAAACCGATGTTGCTCATTGCTCGTTTTACCATCCACATTAAAAGCCTGTCTTGCAACAAACAATGTTGTTGTAAGTTATGATAACACTGACTTCTGATTGGATAAAATTACGCGGGGGCCACGCCATACACGGGGTTACCTCACTTGCTCCAAAATAAGTTTGCCTTGGGCAGGTAAAACGCGCACATGTCCAGATTTTGTTGCAAAAAGTAGAACTACTCTCTGCTTTCTTTTTTTTTTTTTTCGCAACCTGCAACAACCTGATTTGTTGCAAGACAAGTTTGATGGTGAGTGGTAAACACCCAACATCGTCATTCAACTCGTTTGGCAAAATAAGTTGCACGTTTTTGTTTCCCGTTTTATTGTACCTTAAGACAAACTTGCTTGCGACAAGTGACGTAACTCCTGTGTGTGGGGAAACTCCCGCGTAAAATTAACCAATCATATACGAGTCGAGTCTTCACGAAACTTGTAGCCAAGTTGTTGTAAGAGAGGTTTGAACATGGATGATTTAACGCTTAAACATCACTTTTCAATTCAATTTGCGCCTTTTCTGATGCCCATTCTATACCGTAGCTTTAATTGACTAAACGTTTAAGGCTGCTGAACCAGAAAGAGTACACTAAAGTCTTCAAAACTACCACATTCTACCATCATTCTTGTACCCAAGCAGTTCTATATTTGATCTTCGAAGTAAAGTGAGTCACATTTGGTTTTATGGTGTCTTGTATTCAGTCTTGACTTTTCTCACTTTAAAATTAAAGCAGAGTGACTGGCTATTTTACTGCCCTTTGAAGAAAAAAAGACCATATTAAGGCGCTGATTCTTCTACGCATACCTTTCATAGGCAAGGTCAAGTATTAAACAAACAAATATGATTTACGTCTTCCAAAAGAATACCATGCCATTCCAAGAGAGCCTTAAAGCGTTTAACTTCTTCTCCAAAGTAAAGTAAAACTCTTTTAGTGCTTTTCAAAACTTTGCACACACACAAAAATACTATTTAAAGTGCCACTCCAACGATATAGCAATATACCTTCGATCAGTTTATCTTCATCTTGAAAAGCTGAGGTAAAATTAAGGCCAACAAGCGGACCACTGGACTTTGATTCAGGAGAAAACTGCTGTTGAGGGTTTCTTTGAAGATTTCTGACAAAACAAAATGTTTAAGATGATAAATACCTCAAAACAAAATTCTGCTGATGTAAACCATGAAGGGTTGTAAGGAATAATGCCTTACGAGAATCATGATCTAAAGCTAAATCCTCCCTCTAATCCAAAAGCCAATAAAAGATACACTGCAATGACATTCTCTTTTTTCCCCCAGACATCCCTTAAAAAGATGTTCGTGATGTGTTCACCTTACTTCACATCTGCATACCATATCCAAATAGTTAAAACTTCAGCCCAGCAAAAAGTACACCGAGAAAGAGAATTTTTTCAGTCTGTCACACAGGCGGTAAGGAGGAGGTCCAGATGCTGCAAAAGCAGAACATTTCTAGCTAAACGTGTCTTACTTCTTGTATTGTCTCCTCAGGAATTCATCTCCAGTATAAAAAGCAACAGCTGCTACAGAGTTGACGGATGTACGGCATTTGATAGCGTCTCTCTCAAGGGGCTGATAATCGATCAGTACAGTCTAAGAAAGGTGAAGAGGATACCATTAGTAAAAATGTGTATCACAAGTAAAAAGGATAAAACAATTCCTGCAAAATGTTCTTTGCCACTAATTTAAACTTTTCTGTATTTGTATTTTCCCTAAAACAGAGCAAAAAAAGGAAAACCCTCTAGGCAATGTTTTTTTTTAACATTACGATCTCATCCAACAATTTAAGGCCAGAGAAATTAGGTGTAAAATTCCAAGAAGGTGGACCATAGCGTAAATGAATAAGTAGCAATGACGACAGGAACCCACTGAGACGGAAGTAAATATTCAAGTGTGAGGATTGGGATTAAGTGTACGAAACCCTAACTCGACCAACCACTCCAGCACAAAAGAGGACCTTAAGATCCGACGACAGCGACAGCAGCAACAAGATCGCTTAACAATTGAATTCGCGGTTTTTAAATCGTCATCGCGATTATTCCAACTCGCTTACTTTTTCAAATGTAAGCCAACTCTCCGGGAGTTGAATTCCTAAGAACCATATGTAAGTTCAGAGAGAGAGAGAGAGAGAAAATTTCCTCCTAGCTGGTTTACATCCTCAATAAAACGTAACATTGGGCAAATTTCAAGTCGAAGTCGTGCATTGACAGAAAAGGAGTGTACAAAAAAGCGTTACGCACGTGCAAGGTTGTTGTTTTGCTTGCCGTCGCCGTTGTCAGATCTTAAGGTCGTCCCTAATGTTCGATGCGTGTGAACGATGTGTTTTTGTCCTGTGGCATTGCTGTTCTTCGCTCAACACGAAAAGTTATAGGCAAATGCTGACCCATATTTTAGCAATCAACCAATGTTTTCCTCACACTGTAGTGGAAAGCTTAATAGCGAGCTTAAGCAACAACGACAGCGACGGTTTCAAAAACGTACAGGTACAGTTGCGTAGCTTCAGACTTTATCGCGCTTATTCCATCTCGTTCAGTTCATCAAATGTTGGCAATTTTTTCGGGAATTCTTAACGACTGTGTCGAGGATCAGGAAAAGAAAAAGAAAGTCGTTGCCTTATGTTCACGTTGTAGTCGTACTGTAACGGCAAAGAAATGTACAAAAAAGCGTGATGCAGTGCAAAGTTGTTGTTTGGCCAATCTAAGGACCTGTTTACATGGGAGTGGGGACCCCAGGTAGGTGAGGTAACCTGCATAGGCGGGGTAACCCGCCTGTCCTTATAATCTCTCTTTTTAATTTGATTACGTTTACATGATAGGTGGGGTGACCATATGAGAGATTATATGGAGAGGCGGGTTACCCCACCGAAGAGGGTTACCTCACCTACCTGGGGTCCCCCACCTCCACGTAAACAGGCTCTACATCTATTGCTTTTTGCCATTCTTGTTGACGTCGCCGTTGTCGTTGCTTAAGCTCCCTAATAATAATTATGAAACCAACCTTTGATGTTCTCTCAGAAAGGATAAAGTTGTTTGGATGCACAGTCAAATGTGTGGATGGATACTGTTGAAGTGAATGGACATCTAAGAGGAAGAGTTAAAAACTATTATAATAAGTAAGACAATCATGAATCTATAGGATACATTTGTTTCACACATAACTTCAGTGTGAGCAGGCAAATTTTTGCCCCCCAGGGATTAAAATGTGATTCGCTCTGTGCAAACGGGCTCACCAAAGGTATAGAAAATTATTGTTCAGTTAAAATCCTTGTTAGGCATATTTTTTGTCACTGTCAGTTCAAGAGAGGAGCTGCCTCTCAAATGGTTACAGTCACTAAACTGAACACAAAGCTACAGATGCTAAAACAACAGATTTCTTCCCATAATGACCTAAGATAGATTAAGATCATCTGACTCGGTAAACTAAAAATAAATGAAAAGAAACAAAATTCAAAAAAAAAAAAATCATCGGTACCTGAGTAGCACACAGTCTTCACAAAAGCAGCCCTGGTACCAGAATTTCGCAATCTAACTTTCACAGAATTCTTTCCTCCAAGTGAAACCTGGAGTCGGAAAAATATCTCAGTTACTTACACATTTTATAGCAGGAAAATTATGTCTTGTTCTTACAAAAGGACAAGTTACTCTGACTGCATTACAAATGAAAAGCGTTAAAATAGTCTTTGTTGCACTAATGCAACATGAAGGACATCGTGTTAAGTAGATTATATTTCATTCAATGATGGAAATAGTACTTCACAACAATATCAAAGAAAAACAGTTCTTGAAATGCACAGGCACAATTGTAGCCCGCAGAACAGGCGCTATTTTTTCACGTTTTTCAGGCGAAGTGGGTGAGGAGCGTGTGCACGGGTCACGTCGTGCTTTCCTCTGCTCACCTGAAAAAACGCGAAAAGATAACGCCTGTTCTACAGGCTAATATGATGACAAATTTGAGAGTGAGAAAAATGCCCTACCACTGGCAAAAAAGGTACTTGTCTGATATGACATTTGGAGTATCCCAAAATCCTCTTGAGAATCCTAACCATTCTCCTTAATACTGTCAACACCATCACCACCAATAACACCAACACCACTATAGTCATATTGTCATCGCAATCATCATCATAACAGTTCACCCCACCCCAGAAACTAAGTTGTTTTTTTTAGCTTTACCTCTCCAATATTGATGATATATCCCTCACTGAGTTGCCTTACATCAACCACCACCAACTGACTTGTACCCCCACAGCCATAGAGTGGAATCTAACAGTAAAAAAAAAAAGACATTACAGACAACACCTCACGCTCATATTAGTATCAGTCATGGTTAAACGGTTTGACCAAAAAAATTATCTTTCTGTATTAGAAATAGTGCTCCTATTTCTCAACAACA
>OZ037993.1:29050469-29162969 GCA_964035705.1 Porites rus
GTGAGTACTCTACATACATTTTAAGACATTAGAAGGAAAATATAAGAGATTTACAACATCAAAGAAAAAGCTAAAATGTTACACTAAATTACCTTAGAGCTTGCCCTTCCTGTTAGTGACTTGATGACAAGAGAGCTAGAAATGAGTCCCATTGATGAAGGAGAAAAACTAACATGCACCGGAAGTTCTTTCTGTCGATATAAAACAACCAATTGAAGCATTTGTTCACTTCTAACAGAAAAAAAAAATCGACCCTTTGTAACATAAACAGTCCATTAACAGACCTTAGGTTCAAGAGTAGATTGATGGCGTTCTGGACTTCCACTATGAGAGCTAAATGTTGGTTGAATCTGCCAAAATTAAACAATAATCACTATTAACCAAAGAGTAAGTGATGTTGTTTAAGTTGAGAGGGAATCAGTTATAACAGCTTTGAGCCAACGATTACGGAAGTTACATTTTGGTGTATAAGATGACCTTCAGGTTTACCTGGTCCCAGTTGTTCAAACGTTGAATAGCCAGTGAGTACTAGGTATTAGGGAAACCAATTGCTTAACCTAGTGGATAGAGTTTTATCCAGTGGATAACTTTATCCACCTTTTAAACAACTAAGGCCTGGTCTTAACAACGTAATGTTAAACAGCGTATTAGAATAACAATGCAAACCTGAAAGTCTGAGTGATTTCCCTCAATAGTTAGCTGGAGTTTCACTGGAGAAGAAGAACTTGTTTTCAACACAACTTTCTGAGTCCTAGTAAAAGTACCGGCAATTAGTTAGTTATACACAGGACACAAACCTTTGCTTTCTAAACCAACTCACTCATGTTCTTATAGACACCTCTCCTAAAACATCATTTTTCATTAAGTGAGGTAGAACAATAGATCTTCTACGGGTTTTCAATTTTTTAAGTGGACCAATTAGAAAAATATAGTAATGCTGCTGGATAAGGTGCCGTAAAATTAGTCGCCTTGTAAAGTTTGAGGGTCATGGTACTGGTCCTCAAAGTTGCGAAATTTTTAAGTCAAACAGATCCTGGTATGGAGGGGTACACAAACTTCTCCCCAAAGAGTGGAGGACGTGAAATTTGAAAGCCAGCCAGAATAAACATGCTTAAAGAGAAGGGTGCATCTTGGTCCTTTTTGAAGACTGGGCATCGTCGGGAAGCCAGTGTTTCTGTAACAGCAAGTTCTTGCAGCGTTCCTTTGAGCAACACATGTCCTCTTCTACATCAAAGAAATAGAACAAGAAGAGGCTGGCCCAACGTTATGTGGGACACTGCAGCATCATCAAGTTTTATCACCAACAGCAAGGCTAAAGTAGAGATGTTAGATGGCACGAGAGTAGAAATATCTATAGTCAAAGTTGGAGGCGTGAGTGAAACAATTAACTGGTACCTTTTCCCGCTGATTGACTCTCAGGGGCAAGTCGTACAGTTCGAGGTTTATGGTATCAAAGTAAAAACGGCGGACATTCAAAGTGTGAGCGTCAATAACGTTGGTCATCTTTTTAAGGATGTTACACTCGAAGAGATCAGAAGACCAACACAGGTAGTGTGGACGTACTAATAGGAAAGAAATGGTAAACGTGCAGCGTGCAACCATGGAGTTATGGATGCACGCGGGAGGTTGCTAAGCAAGAAAGAAGCGTAAGAGTCGCACGAGGCGATAGCCGAGTGCGACTCTAGCTTCTTGAGTGCTTAGCAAACCTCCCAAGTGCATCCATAACTCCATGGTTGCACAGCTGCAACGTTTACCATTTCTTTTATAACATAGAGAATTAACAGCTTCCATTTCGGATAGAAATATTTATTTAATACTTGACTTTAGAGCCACTTACATGAAGTTAGAAACATACCCGCAATCGCGCGAAAATATTCATTCAAAAAATGACAAAGCTACACCTTGGCCGTGTTTGTCGATCTCGGACAAAAAATACAATCATACAAACTGCTCAGCAAACAAAGAAAGCTATCGGTAAGGACCTTATGGGCTCAAACAATTAGTTAAGTTATGAGTGGTTTTCCGACGAATTAAAGACGAACTGCACGTTTTGAATGCTGCAATCTTTAAAAAATGGAGCCACTTCTCTTGCAATATTGGAAGGAGCAGAATTTCCTTCTTGTTGTGAAGGACAGCTAACACGGACTGTGGATTGCACTGAGGAAGAAGATCTTGCGTATGAAGCTTCAGTGACTGCTAGCGCCCTTGACAGCACATCACTGCAATTTTGAAGCTGAGAAATCGACGGCCGCGAGTTGTAATGTGCCAAGGATTGCTCATTTCGATGGCCTGAAATTGACATGATGTGTCGATTAGGGACTCCAGCATTGGACCACAGGGTTATGGCTGTTGCTCGTATGCTGTGGTTTGTGTATATCGTTGAGAGCCCTGCCACTTCGCTGATTTTCTTCATCATGTTGGCGAGGGTGTTAACGCCCAAAGGCCTTTGCTCGAACCACACGATGTCTTCAGGTCTAACATTTGACTTCGGATACTGGAAAAGCGCACTGCACTTCGGGTTGATCTTTTCAAGATAGAGCTTAAGCGCCTTGTAGCCATCGTTGCTTTCGGCTGATTCGTACATTCTAGCTTCTTTCTCGTTACTGGAAGAGTCATGGACACCACCTGGATGGTTCTTCGAAGCTTCATCATGGGCCATGGTTACAAATTTACGCCCGGCTGCATCGGTTGCAAACTTGAAGCTGTTAGTGGTGAGAGCTCTTTGCCCTTCACGGCCTCTTCGGCAGAAGAAAAGGACAATATGGAACCATACATTTCTAAGAAGAGAAAGCGGGGAAGAAAGAGAAAAAACGCCACTGGTTTTTAGCTGTTTGAGATGCCCTTCTTCAATTGCAGGTTTGTGGGTCACATTTTCCTTTCCATTTCTTCTCAAATTGATTAGTTGGGCGTCTAACATCTGGTTTGACCGCATAAATCTGGGATCACTTGCTAACTGGAGCCCTTTGTTGTATGGAGGAGCGTTTAGATATCTTTCAATGGCATGTCTGAATCCAAGCAAGGTGGATTTACTGTATGGCTCCCCTTTTTGTGTTCGTGCTTCGGCATAAAATCGTCTCAGATTCTGGTCCAGCTGGCCAGTCGTCATGTTTTCAATCGGTGTTTGTATTGCTTTCTCTGAACACCAAGCTGAAATTCAACATGTAAGCGACTTTAAAAAACAGTATTCTTTTTTAAACGAATCTAAAAGAACAAAAGACTGAGAATGTGGAATAAATATAAGCCGTATGTCATTGTTTGTGCATCGAGTAGTCACTCGGTGAAGCAATTTTTACAGTTTAGTTTAATGAGCGAGCAATTTTTTGCTGTTATAACCTGTCAGTTTTATGATAAAAACATTAAATTCAATCTTAAAAAGACAATCGTCGTTTTCCTTTTTTTGCAACAAGAATTTAAATAAAAAAGTGTTACTTTTCTTAGCCTCAATTCATGCAGCCGATAAAAGTTAATGCACGAGTTTTGCTCGCTGACATTTAAATGGCTTTCGACGGGAGAAAATTAGTTTTCACTTCTAGCTTTACCATTTACCAATTAAGTTGTATGTCACAAAATTGCTGGAAAACATTGTGGAATTGTTACTATAGATGGCTTACCTCGAAAAGTTGAAACAGACCAGTTTGTTGTTTTTTTGGTCTTCTCTGAATGTCTTTGTTCAACAATATGGTTCAACTCCCGCTCGCTCAAATTTGCAAATCTCTTAGCGGACTTAGACGGAGGTTCACCGAACAAGTTAAGGTCGAAATTTGGTAGTTCAACGTCGTCATGTCGAGAAGAGGCGCTAGATGTTTCCATGATTTTAGCGACAGAATAAGCTTTAAGATAAAAACTGGCGATATCGAGAAGAAAAAAAAAGGTTTCCGCAAAAAAAGTAAACAAACTGACGTCAGCGTGCAACCCACTGGCAAATGGATCCGGCGTATTAGCCAATCAGAGAGCGCGATTTCTTTCAGCTATGTTATAAATGGATACGCCGGATACCGCCACATGCAGGAACAGAGGTCAGGTCATTTACTGTTGAGAAACCGATTCGGACGATGTCTCGGCGGCGCTCACGCGGACTTAAAGGATGCAAATCACGCGATGAGAATGCACACGCATCGGTTTCTATGGAGAGACATGGACGCCAGGAAAGAACTAGACACTTGCGTCATACAGTGGTTCTCAATTGGTGATAGACCGTCGGGAACCAACGCCACAGTAGCATTGAGAAAAACGGCCGAAATGGCACAAGAGAGGTACCCTCAAGAAGCCCAAACCATTATTGATTAAAGAAAACACCTACATGGACGACATGATCAGGGTGTTGGTGCTAGGAAGAGGGCCGAAAGCGTAACACAGAACATAGAGAAGCTGGTCGACATAGGAGGATTCAAGATTAAAGGCTGCACCGTCTCTGGCAGCCAAAATGAGGGGATACCCAGTGAGATGTATGCACCCACAGAGAAAGTCTTAGCAGTCTGTTGGAGACCCGTTGAGGATCACTTTTTCTTCAAGGTGGCGTTGAATTTCTCTGGACGAAAGGGGAAGCTGCATACTGAACCAGACATAGAACGCAATCAACTAATGGAGAGGTTTCTGCGAAGTTGACAAAGTGAATGATTCTCTCCCAGATCAATAGCATCTATGATCCACTTGGATTGGCAGGTCCATTCATCGTTAGAGCAAAAATCATGAAGAGAAAGCAATGGGTGTGTGGACCGGAGCGTCTGGATTGGGACAATCCAGTGTGTCAGACGAATGCAGAGCAGAGTGGAATACATTCTTTTCAGATTTATTTGGCATTAATAACATCAAGTTGGCGACCCAATGGTGGTGATCTTCAGTGACAGTGCGTGTGCGTACGTCCGATGGGCACTGATCGGTGGGGGGTTTGAAAGCAGATAAGTCATCTCTAGGAACCGACTTGCGCCAGTTAAGAAAAGACCCATTAAACGGATTGAGTTGTGCGGAACAGTGCTGAGCAAGCGACTTAAAGAACTTCTAGAGAGAGAGAGAGAGAGAGAGTCGAGATATCAATTTACCAGGTGCTTGCACGTTGTTGACTCACAGATAGTACACGCTATGGTCCAAGAGGAATCTTATGGCTTTAACACGTTTGCTGTTACACGTATTGGAGAGATTCAAAGCGGTACTGATCCCAAAGACTGGTGCTGCGTAGCAAGCGAGCAGAACATAGCCGACTGGCTCACTCAAGGTAGGAAACCAAACGAAATCGAGTTAAACATCGTGTGGCAGAAGGGTCCAGTTTTCTTGAAGTTGCCAGAGTCTAAGTGGCCAATTGATAGGGTGTGTACCTTACAGGGCTTCCACAGGAGCCTAAGGTCGTAATGATACCTAACACCAAACCCAAAGATTCCCCAGCAGTCAAGATTGACATAAGTAGATATTTGGATTATACAAGGCTGGTAAGAGTAACGGCTAGAGTAGTTGTTCCGAACCGATTATAAACCGAGCTTCAGAAATACGGCCAGAGTCCTTGAGCCGGCGGAAGTAGCCAAAGCGGAGCGATTTTGGATTCTGCAACCCCACGAACCTATGACAAGTGACATGAAACGTGGACGGTTCAGACGCTTGTGTCTAAGAGTTCGAGAGGATGGGATAATTGTAGTAGGCGGACGCACAGTAACCTATGTCAATTAGATACAGCTGTGTAACTTGCAAGAAGCTGAACAAGATAACTACCACGCAACTGATGGGACGGCTTCCCAAGAAGGGCTTAAGCCAGCACCCGCATGGTTTTGTGCGGCAGTTGACTTACTTGGCCCGTTCAGGATCAGAGGTGAAGTCCAGAAGCGAACCACAGGCAAAGCGTATGGCAAATTTCATTCATACCTTGTTTTATTCACCTATTTTCAAATACATGTATTCACTGTCTTGTTAATTTTCATGCATCTCTTTTTCTTTATTGTTATGTTTCAACCCTATTATCTTAATTTTTTTTTGTACTTTTCCTTCCCGCCTCGATCAGCTGAGCTATTTTGCGGGCAAGGATCAATTATGATATGTATCCAAAGTGTTTTAATAAACTTGAACTTGAACTTCATTGCATTACCGTGCTTTAATGGCTGTAAGTGTAAGTGTGATGCTGGTCAAGTTTGCACTCAGTCAAGCAAATGAACTTCTATCCATAAATGATTTGTCAATCAAAAAACCTAAAGAGCTAAATATAAAACATAACAGACCGTTGCATTGCTCAGTTGGATAAGCGCCGGTCTGCGGGAAAGGCAAGGACTCAAACACTGGCTGGACCAACAACTAGGGTCTGAGACAAAATGGCAAGATCACCCCTGCTGTATAAGATCTTGGCTCAGTTTAGATGATTGCGTCATTTGGTGGTGACGTTAAGCCGTTGACCTTGTCTTCATTTGGCGGTGACTTAATGCCGTTGACCTTGTCTTCATTTGGCGGTGACTTAATGCCGTTGGCCTTGTCTTCATTTGGCGGTGACATAATGCCTTTGGCCTTGTCTTCTTGACCCTTAAGGGGACGAAAACGAACCCACACCTCGGTGGTGTGATCTAACTTAACTTAACTTTATTACATATCACACACTCGAGAAAAATACATGAGAACAACCAAAGCCAGGGGCTTAAATGTTCTAAGGTCAGAAGAAAAAAACGTGAAGCACTTACATGAATAAAAGAAGGCTTTAACTAAAGTAATTACAATACTAATCAAAAGAAAGAAAAGGCGGTCAGAGAACTTACAACTGAAATAACATAGGCACGTTAAACGTGCATGAGCTATTTTGAATGCTTCAGTGTAACCTTACCAAGAGTGATGAATCTACCTTTTTCGTCCTAAATGTAAACTGGGCTTTTGTGCGAAATTGGGTATTGCCGCATATAAATGAAAACGCGAAACGCTCAGATGCGTCGATCCTCATGCTATATATTCACTTTCCCCTGCCTTTCGCTATTACATTTGGTGCAAGTTAAACAGATTATTAAAGTAAAATAAATATCTACTCACCAAACGTTGATTAGAAGGAAAACTCTAAGGTTTCCTCGGAGTTTCTTAAGCCAAAATGTGACTCCTCGAATTCGAGTAGTTAAGAAATACCAGGGCTGAGTTGCTCAAAGCATGGTTAGCTTTAACTATTGGTTAAGCAGTATCAAAACCAATACGTTGTCAAGGTATTAAATGCTGGTTAACGCTAACCATGCTTCGAGCAACTGAGCCCAGGATTCTTATCATTGTGGTAGATGGTTGCATCATCACAATTCACGAGGTTTTCACGTGCGATTCTACTCAGTGAAACAGTCCCTAACTCCAACAACTTATTTCTTCATGTTTTAAAAGCTATTGCTTCTTAAAAGACAAGAGCCTTTTTTAAGGCATTGGTTACAAAACGAAACAGGTCTTCATATGTTCAAGTTACTATTATTATTGTGAAAAGCCAATCTGCATGAGATGTACAGTCACACAACTGGCACGTGAAAGTGTTGGACTTTGCCCCCTTTCGTTGTTCGTACGTGAGGAAATTCGAGTTATCACACGGTAATCTAGTAAACAGAATTATAAAAATAACTCATGCACACAATTTGGACGTGAAGAAGTTGGTCTTTGGCCCTTTTACAATTCGTACGTAAAAAAACGCAAATTGTTTACTACAAAATTTTCTCAACGATTTTAAGAAATCACCTCGGCTTCATTACAACATCTGCAATTAAATTATGTTTCATGCCATGTCAAGGTTGATAGCCTAACATTTATTAACTTCCAAGAAAATTATCAAACTGCCGAAATATATTTTTGCTCATATCATGTTACTCCACTCAATAAAACAGTATCTAATTATTGTGTCAACTAGCTTCTTCTAATTGTATTCCCTAACGCTATTGTTTCTACTTAAGTTACTCATCTTTACTAAATAAAATACGTTTCAATAACTATAATGCTTAGTATGCAGGAGGGATGTATCATGTTGTTCACTTATCATTATTTTTTTTGTTTTGCCGGCACGAAAAAAAAGGTCTGTTGAACTTTGTAAGCGGGAGAATAATATTTTCAAAGCTTGTTTACAGAATTAACAATACTCGGTATAGATTTAAAAAAATAAGCTGCCTTTCAAACTTGTAAAACCACATTTTATAGGCCGCATACTTTCAAATTAAAGTCCATATCTAAATATCAATTATTGCTTCACTGGAAGAGCATTGAAAATATATGATCTTTTATACTCTACCTTGAAGCGGGTAATGCACAACTCATAAATACGTGCGTTGTACCGTTCGCGATAGCCGAATCGGTCACAAATATCTTGAAGCAGCATCCACACTAAAATATGAACCCTTAAACAGCTGCATCACTGTTCACAGCGTTTGAATCATGAAGATATTTTATGTAATGCTTCCAAACACCTGTACCATAATAAAAGGCGAAAAAATTGTGAAGGATCAAGAAGGCGGTCTCAAAGTGCCCTTGTTCGACCTTTACCAATGCCATGTTTAAATAAATGCCAAGATCTAATTGGTTCCTAAGCATCAACTCATAGTACCTTCAACCTTATTGGCTCTTGCAACAAACATCCCAACATACAAAGCCACAAAGACACATACGCTCACACCACTGACATATGAGCTATTTTTTCAAAATAGCTTAAAAATAGCTCAACAATGCTTAACAACTATGACTACTAAATTTAGAAACACTTGATAATATACATTCCTATAAACCATACAAATACAAATACAACTAGTACAGTAATACAATACTAGTATATACTTAACAACTATGGCTACTAAATTTACAAACACTCGATAATATATTCCTATGAACCATACAAATACTAATACACCTAGTATAGTCCCACAAGGTATACAAATTGGTGACAAGAGACTTGATTAAACTATAAAACCAAGAAGAAACATGAGAGGGCTCTACATTAAGAGCAATTTAGCAAAGAGAATGGTTGACAAGAGGTTTGAGAAATAAAAAAATATCATTGATGTACAAAAGAAACAGTAGAGGTGAACTGAACCTTGAGGAAACCCACATACAACCGTATTATTTGCAGAGGTATGGTCATGAACTATGACACAATGCTGTCTGTGAGACAAATAGCTGGTAAGCCAGGTTAACGGGATACCTTTAATGCCATAAAAGTTTATTTTATCCAGAAGTATTTCATGGTTGACTGTATCAACTGCTTTCTTAAGGTCTATGAAGACTCCGACAGTGCAATGGTTGTTTTCAAAACCTTCATATATATTGTTGACAGGTGCTAAGATAGCCATAGCAGTAGAGTGATGTGGTCTAAGGCCATACTGATGATGACTGAAGATATTAAACTTTGTGAGAAATCCCGATAGCCTGAGGTAAAAAAGTTTCTCTAAGACCTTAGAAAGACAGGGAAGACTACAAATAGGCCGATAATTTGAGAACAAAGAAGGGTCATCATTTTAAAAAATGTAAGAATCTTTGCAAATTTGAGTTTATCAGTAAAGACGCCATGCTCAAATGACATATTACAGATACGACAGAAAGCAGCAGCTAGTAAATCAATTGTTTCTTTGATGGCAGACAGAAAGACCATCAACACCCTCACATTTGCTACTTTTTAGATAGGATTTAGAAAGAGTGAATTGATAAGAGGGAACTTTACTGGCCAAAGAACGTCCTATGTTAGCAAAGTGTTGAATTCAGTAGGGGTTTGCATGGAATTGTTTATAAAGATAATTCTTCCTGTTACAGGATATAAAAAGACCTTTTGAAAACTAGGGTTTTCAAGAACACCAGGATTCCTTGGTATACAGGTTTAAGTGGAAATGACTTACGATGTGCTGAAATAAGAAGACTATAGAATGTATTGTAGGAATCATTAGTACAGTCAGCGTTATAGATTAGGGATCAATCAGTGGTTTCCAATCTAGACCTGAATGCCGCAATTGTTGTGGAGTCAATGAGGCGTGTCCTTCTCTTTTGGCATAGTGATTCAGCATCTGATTTTAGATGAGTAACTTGGAAAATTGGGAGATGATCAGATAAATCAGTTTAGAGAATGCCACTGTACATACTATGTTCAAGATTGATTGCGAAAATGTTATCAATCAGAGTTGCAGTTGAGGAAGTTATGCGAGTTGGCTTAGAAATCAAAGAATATAGACTATAAGACAACATAAGATTGATGAACTCATTAGAAGGTTGGTGGGATTGAGAGCTACGGATATGTATTGATATTAAAATCACCCATGAGATAAGATAGCTTATTCTCAAAGCTGATGGATGATAAGATGCCCTTGAAAGAATTGTTAAAATCAACAACCGAGGCATCAGAGGGTCTATAGAAACAGCCAACAAAGAGCACAAGGACTGATTCACACGGTGCATTATCAGAAGACTGGAGATCAGTTCTTAGCTTAAATTTTTAGGCGAGGCTGAATACAAAGACCAACACCTCCATCGGCTTTATGTTCTCTGTGACTAGAATTAGAATGGTAGCCAGAAAAATGGAATAGATCAGAATTAGACCTACGTAACCAGGTTTCAGAAACAGAAATAACTGAGAAAGACCTGTTTAATAAAGGAAGAAATTCTGATAAGGCATCAAAGTGGTAGGCTACGGATATTAATGTGAAAGGAGAAGAATATATCAGAAGGAAGTGAGAGCATTTTATTTAATTCCGCACAGGTTAAATAAAGGCAGAGTGAAAGTAATTGTGAATTTGGTGCGAAAAAGTTAGTGTCTGAATCGGACTTGAAATTCATTAACAAATGAGACGTTTTAGGGTCATCAAAAAAGGGATTAAACCTCTTCTGTTTAAAAAATTCAGCATCAAAATTGCCTTGCAAATTGAAATCATACAATGTAACGAAGAAATCAATATCATCGTCAAAATGATTAAATGGAAAAATACTGGCAAGACATATTCAACTGTACTAGTCGTCATTGGATTTAGACATAGCAATGTATTCTAGACCAGTAAAAGGAGTTCATTTAAAGATTTGCCAATTATGACAGCTGTCAGAGAAAATTGCTCGGTGATTATTGTGGACATCAAATTTGCAGACTGTGGATAGAACTTTACTAGGCATAGGACTAAAATAATAACTATAACAACACTAACTATAACAATATAACAATAACTATAACAACACTATTACAGAAAAGTGAAGATGTGGAACACATTGGACAATGAATTAAAACTAAGCAAAGATGTTTTAAGCTTCAAGCGAAAGTTCAAAAGTAAGCTACTTTGCTCGGCATGGAACTTTATAAAAGATGTTTCTTGCATTTTATGTATGATCGTATATAGTGATTAATTTTTAGCTCTTAGATAATTTTACCAATCCACTTTTTACATATTTACTGTAATCCTTTTTGTTTATAATCATATTTTTTGTAATTATCTTTGAAAAGCCTTATTTAAGGAAAGATAAAGTGGAGAAAAAGATTTGGAGAACAGGATTTGACATTTGGAAAAGAAGATCAGTACGCAGATTAACAAAAGAGAAAGTTCACAGTCAATACTTCTCCAAAGTTCCGTAAGCCAGATTAGGTCAAGATGGAGAATATTTCCGAACGATTTCACGACATTCAGCCATTGTAGTACAGCCCTCGATAGTCAAAGTGTGTTGTGTAGGGCACATGCAAATAAGTCCATCAACAGTCCATACTTTATCAATGATGTTCGTAGGGATATCTTTACCTAAATACATGAGAATATCCTGCAGGGTTGCGTTAAATCTTTTTGCACATTATATAATCTCTCGCTCTGTCTAAGCACCTTTCTCTTCTGGAGGATTTCAACTTTCGTGTTGTGCCTTGAAAGTCAAACAGTGATAGGCCTAGGCTTCAATGATCTCTTGCCGACTCGGTGTGAGTGGCTGATATCTTCGGGTTTTAGATCAACTCCTGATTCTTCTGTAACAGAATTCTTAGCCAGGATATCCGTATCCTCCCGAGGATCGGCATTCTCCACATAGCTCTCCGGTATGCCATATATCTGAATTATAGTTTGGCAGGTATCTTGCTCAAGGTCGTCTAACTGGTTTATTCGACTCTTTCAACTTACCTAGCTTTGTCTCTATATTCCTGTATTGCTCAAGATCAAATTTCAGGCTCTCAGAAAGAGATTCGCAGAATTAAGAAAAAGTAATGAACTTATTAACTGCAGGGTTGATAAGTTCTTCTAACTTTAGTTGTATGATGGCGGGGAGACGTTCGTCGATCCACTTGTTGAGCTTCGCTTCGATCTTCTCCCAGTTTTCCAAAAATTCTTTGTCTGGAGTTGCACAAGGCGATTTCGATAAAGAGCTAGTCTTCTGTTGGGCCTTTGTCTTAAGAGAGAGATTTTCGAGGAGAATTCAATCATGTTCTCCAAAAAAAAAATACTAAGTATGGTTAGAGTAAAAAGCAAACCGCCATCTTTGTCCATTGACACTAGAGGTTTCTAATAAAAGGGTTTACGATCATTTTGTAACCAAACTTGTAGACTGTTACACTGCTATTTAAAGAACTTACTGTGACCATCCAAGTGCCACTCCACTCCAACAGAGAACAGGCTTACTACTCAACAGAGTAAACCTAACAAGAAGGAATCAAATCAATCAATCAATTTCACTGGACAGACCCGCTGGTAACATAAGCTCCCTCCTGTGGATGGATAAAAGATTTAAAGTCACTGACTCACTCCTCTAAACACGGGTATCCCAGCCGTCATGCTGATACACATGCTCAATACACTGTACATAAATATCTGTCACGTTTACAATGACATATTATCTATAACCCTTGAAGTGACAATTGGAAAAAGACAGCATTACATTAAAAAAATATCAAAGAAGAGTTTTGTCGTCTTTCTGTTAGTGAGAAATCGCACGCAGGGAATGGTATCATGTCAAAACCTGGGCCTAGTGCTCCATCCTTGGTAGTACAATAATGCGTGGTATTTTTTTATATAACGGCCACTTTTGTCGTCCCGGTGGACAAAAAATCCATACATTGACTCTTGTTTAAAACCTCTCTACAACGGCTACCTCTCTGCAATGGCCCCTTTCTTCTGTCCCCAAGGTGGCCGTTGTAGAGAGGTTTTAAACAAGAGTCAATGTATGGATTTTTTGTCCGCCGAGACGACAAAAGTATATTCCTGTATATTCCTCTTGTGTACATATGTACATTGTCCCCCGTGAAAAAGAACCAAAGACAGCGAGCGTATCTTACTTGTCTTCTTCTTTAGGTGTAGCTGATCCTTTAACTACTAGTTCATATACAGGACCATTTCGCACTGCAAGAACCACCAGGCTGCATATACAAAAAGATACAAGATTTTTTATCAGATATTCATCACTTTGCCAGGCAGAGTTTTTGTGTTATTGTTCGTGTGTGTAGGGGTTACATTAAAACAAAGCTTCTGTAGGGAGTTGAACGTTTTAATGGGTGCACTAACACGAAGGGTGACACTAGGGGTAGGGTAGGAAATTTACCCTCCATGAAGAGATTTTGAAATATCAAACACCAAGATAACTTTACCTGAAGACCAATACCACCAGGGCCAGGTTGTTCAAAGCTGGGTTAAGATAACCCAGGGTTAGTGTGAAATTTTAACTCAGACATGAGAGCTTAAAAAACAAATTCAGTTTAATTCTCTTTGCCTACAATTTGATGATTGGATACTCTAAAGTGGCCGGGGTTAAGATTTAACCCTGGGTTAGCGCTAACTGCCGTTTGAACAACTGGGCCCAGATGGTTAGGTTAGGTGTTAAGAATCAATCTGCAATGATCAATATCAGCATTTTTAACGTGTGAGTTCACATAATTATTACAAACAATAACTAACCTCTGCACTTGTTTATTTGCTTCAGCTGGCTGGTATGTGACTTGCACCTCTGATTCCTACAATAATAGCAACACATCCATTCAAGGATGAACATCAAAACTTGGAGCAATTTAAAATACCAGGGCAATTTTAAAATACTGTCATCTTCTGTAGACCCCTACAGGACAGACACCTCCCTAAGGCAAACATAAGACATGACCTAATCCTGATTAAACCGAAAAGTTTTGTTTTATAAGCATGTGACACTTCTCCCTTGTCGCTACTCCCCTTTCAGGGGAATATTTCAGCTTGTGTCTTGTAAGATGTCTTGCCATTCCTAAAAACACTGTCATCTTCTGCAATGAAACCCTACAGGACAGACACCACCCTACGGCATATATAAAACATGACCTAGCCCTAGCTGTACTGTAGTGTTTCGTTTTACAAGCTGAAGACATATCTCCCAGTCTGTCTCCAATCTCTTTGCTCGGAATATTCGTGCTAGTAAGTTGCAAGATGCCTCGACATTCCTCCATTGTACTCCACTTTGTATTTAGTTAAGTTTTCTAAAGGCCTTAGAGAAGCCTGTGGAAGCAGCAGACACTAATCTACACTAGCATGGACAAGAAGAACTGATTAAATTTCAGGGAGATTTAGATGGATGACATAAATCGTGCAAAGCGCTTTGCAATCAAGATCAAGAAGGTAACGAAAAAGCATATCGGAGCAATATCCTGGCAGTATTATCTTGTACGGACACAAGGTCATCTTTTCTGAGGCCAAATAAACTACTGGATTTCACAATTACATCAACACGTCATTGATGACAAAAAAAGAAAGATCATGTCATTATGTTTACTTACCTCGGGGAGATAGCAACTGACAACAGTAAAGAAACATTGGAAAGATACCAAAACCTATAGTAATTAAGAATATTCACTACTTCCCCTTACCTCTTCTGGTTTAAGATGCAGATGATCCGGTTTAACAGAGAATTGCTGAGTATCTCCTTCGATCTTTAGTTTCACTCTTGCTGTGATGTTCCCCGCGTTCTTGACTGGTATTGTACAACTTGAAGGTTTACCAACCGAACTTTTCAAAGTCAGTACCTACAATGACAAACCCAGTGGTAAAAGGCTATAATTAAATTTTGCGTTGGCTTAGTTATACTGCTTGAATTAAGCAACAGGCAAGAGGTGACACAAAAGCAATGAAAGGAGCATTCCTTTTGCAAGAGGAGGGGGAAATTGTTTCAAAGTTCTTGAACTCATATAACACTATTCCGCTTATGTACATGGAAAAACGAATGTACAATTGTCCATTGACACAACGTGATACCAGAGATCTGTTGATTGGATTGTCTATCATAGTAATATTTTAGACTTTCGAAAACGTTTTTTACCTTAAAAATAATATGGCTAGTGGGGCAAAATAGCCTTCTACGCCTCGTAATCTGATCAAGCGTGTTTTGACCAGCTGTCAAAAAATTATGTAACTCACAGCGTTGGAGCAAAAGCGTTTTGACTGCCGATTGTTGTTGCCTGCACTCTGTAACTTTTGGCTATTGCTAGCCTACTTAATCAGAGCAAAAAGTACGTTACCAAAAGGGTGCTACTGTTTTACACGTACCTGTAGCTTATGAGGTGTGTGCAGTCTTACCACTCCTTCAATGGCCTTCAGAGCTACACTGCTGATGGTAGGACCTATGATTTAATAATTGTTAGTAATACAGAGTCAGTAAGAGTGATTTTTAAAATTAAAGCACCATTAAATCTTCAGCAACAAGTTACCTAACTGAACTATCTTAGGGTTTGCACCCTTTTAAACAACAACAGTCTTCCAGGACTTTTGCAGAAATCACGTTGTTGGAGTTTTCGATATATTACTCTATTAGTAAAATTCAACTAGTGGTCTATTATCAATGCTGCGTTCTGATTGGTTAAGCTACTACTAGGCTATATGTCATAGCCCACTAGTAGCGAAAAGCGCGCGCTTTTTGGCGGCAAAAAAGGATTAAAGTCTAGCTTTAACCAGCTAAATTTTTTTCATTCTCGATATTTTTTACCAACTAGTTGGATTTTACTAAAACAATTATTCCTCTTGCCCTCATGGCCTCTGAGTCAATAGCCCATTCGGGCTCGAGGAATAATTGTTAAGTACTCGATAAAAAATTTTTCAGAATTGCAAGTTCAAGCATTGCAATCATTCTGATGGAGTGTCAAAATTTCAGACATATCTTCGAACTCCTCAAGCAATAATATATAGATTTAGCCAGGGCTAAAAGCGAAGCTCCTATTAATAAATTTATAATTTAAATCAAACAATAAACTTGTAACCCACAAATCGGTTAACTTAAGGGCACATTCATGTGACTTTTGAGGGAAAGGCGAAGTTATTTTAGAGTGAAACATCTTACATCGAGTTGATAGCCTTATATGTACACCCAAAAAAAAAAACATGTTCGATCACATTCAAGAGCCATAATGGTTCTTGATCACAGTAGATTAGGCCTCAAAAACAAATTCTTGGAAAACAAATCAGGCCGAATTTTTTTTGCGTTCGACAGGTTTACTTTACAAATTCTTGCCAACAAATCTCTTTTACTATACATCACATCTGAGGTGAAACAATTCTATTTATCATACGAACCTCGGACAGAATGCGGCATTTCACAATTTTTCAAGACAAATTACACTTAGTCAATATTCAGGACGATCAATCGTGGGCTTTTAGCGAAACCGTTCAAAAAAATTCCAAAATCACCCATACGGCCAGCCGCTTCTCATTTCTAGTGCGAGCTGTCAGTGTGGTTGAGAGTTTGAATGAACTTTAATAGAGTTACCCTTCAACATAATAACGAATTTATTATTTTTTTTTGGTTATTTAATGGTTTCAGTTATAACCATGTGTAATCTTATAAAGCGTTTGATACGCGCGACAGTTTTTAGTACTCCTGCAAGCGATGTTCATGAACGATGAAAACAACCGGCACGTACAAGCGATTAAAATTGCAAGAGAGACTACTAACAATCAATAAAAGAAATATAATTCGGTGAAACATTTACAGAGGCAACAATTTCATTCACGAAGACAAGTACTAAAGTGTCTCTAAAAATCCTGAGTCTTTAAGTGTAAAGCTTAAGCCGGCTTCCCGGTGCGGTGTTTACTGTTTTCGAAGGTGAACTCCTCGAAGCAAGAAAATCGCTCAAAGTTTTCTTTCTACAGCCAAATTTAAAACTAAATATTCTTCAGATCGTTTTCTTTCTATTTGCGGTGAGAAAAGATATTGTGAAGGCTTTTTAAAGTCCTGTAAGCTTATATCAAACCTGACGCTATGTCAGATCATTACTAACAATCAATAAAAGAAATATAATTCGGTGAAATATTTACAGAGGCAACAATTTCATTCACGAAGACAAGTACTAAAGTGTCTCTAAAAATCCTGAGTCTTTAAGTGTAAAGCTTAAGCCGGCTTCCCGGTGCGGTGTTTACTGTTTTCGAAGGTGAACTCCTCGAAGCAAGAAAATCGCTCAAAGTTTTCTTTCTACAGCCAAATTTAAAACTAAATATTCTTCGGATCGTTTTCTTTCTATTTGCGGTGAGAAAAGATATTGTGAAGGCTTTTTAAAGTCCTGTAAGCTTATATCAAACCTGACGCTATGTCAGATCATTGACTCAAATCTTACAAAGGTGCATAAACTTGCCGCATAAACTGTGCTCGACTTCATGAAATTAGATATAACAAAAACAAACATAAAATACAATAATTACTCAGGCTTACCATTCGAGATTCAGTTCCTGAAAGCTATCAAGGAAGGCCACAGTTGGTTGAGACTTTTAAACCCTCTTACGCATTACGCAAGGTAAAAAACAAAAACGATGCCATCCGAAATCGGATTACCGAATTTTGACAAGCGACGCATTTCTCAACCAAAAACCCAATAAACAAACCAGCCATGAATAACAGAAGACTCTTGATAGAAGCTGTATTTCATTTTGTACATCCGGTCTAAAAAGGCAGTTAAAAACATCACAAGTTGACACAAAACTCTGTCAGCTTCAGCTGTTAAAGTAGACAACTTTCAAGATGCTGCATAAATTTTCCGCATGAACTCATCTGTCAAATTTTGACCAATCAGAGCATAAAAATTGGACGTAGAGCGTGATCAACACGTGACCATGGTAAGAAAAGGTCTTCTCCGCCTGTATTTTTAAAAAACCTGGCTGAATTTTCGCGTCCGAGGTCAGTTTGAAATCAAAATCTTAATAGTGCAGGGCCATAATGACATAAACACTACAAATTTCATATGAATCACTGGAAAAAATAAACTTAAGCCAGCGATCATTTGAAGCTGGTAATTTGTCAACGGATAACTGCAAAAAAAGACTCGACCTCAATGGGTCGACACTTGAGCCTGCGAAACGGTCAGGTGATACTGGTCAGCGGATACCCTGTTTTGACAGCTGTCAATTGATCTCAACATTGATGTGAAATTAGTTTTTTCCTGGGCTCCCAAACTCGCTAGAAAGTGTGAGAGTAAACATTGGTTGCCCTGTGGTGCGGACGGACGGTCGTTCGTTCGTTCGTTCGGTGTACGGTCACGTGATTACCAAATTTTCTTGGATGGGTAGATTCCCTTAGCTATGGGGCTCCGCCTACGCGCGCGCGTGGAGCTCCGCCAAAAAGAACATATTTTCTGTAAAATATAAGCTAATTTAAGACAAAGCTGTAATGATCACATGGACATACATCTAACCATCTCAAAAAGCTCTCTAAAATCGTCACGAAAGATATTTCTAGAAAAAACATTGGTCTATAATGTATCTCCCATTTAATTAAACACTTAATTTTTTTCAGTGATTTTAGAATACACCTTAAATAAACTGAATTACTTCTATAAGGATGCTCTCAGAAAAAAGACAAATTTTAAAGACCATGAGTGTCGTCTTGACATGATTTTGATTGATTTCAAACCAACCTTGACGAGCACTGTCAATTTCCACATCAAGTCGTGCAATGTATTCTTCTGGTGGTCCAGCTGAGGAGGAACCTGTATTCCAACAAAACTAGTATGTGTAATCAAATGGTGACGAGTGAAAGTATTCCCTAATTTAACGAGTATACCATTTGATTACCTATTAATATCATGGGTGACGAATTACGTTAGCAATCTTGGATTTTTGAAATGTTTATCCTGGATCGTATTGATCGAGAACTCCACTCTCTCAAATGTTTAGACCTTAAATTTGGCTTATAAACTTCATAATTTTTCAGACTATTTCGGCAAAATACCTGGTAGAATCCTTCTTGCTGTTCTCTTGTGTGTTCAGGTTTTCTAAAGCGTCTTTTTGTGCCCTGACATCTTCATTCACGGCATTTTAAAACTTCGTCGCCATCTTGATACTGAGACGTACGGAAGTTTGCCATGGCAATTTTGTAATTTCACATGTGAAATTAGAAATTAACGCTGAAATTTCGCGCCAAAATTAAGGAGTAATTCGTCACCTATGATATTACAACAATAAAACCAGTTGCATTGATGAAAGTCCCATAATCTTAAGAGTGACTTCTTTTAATGCAGTACGTAGCAGGACGTAAAATCTACATTGACAGACAGTACACTCTAATGCCTCGTGAGAAAGATAATCACATTCCATCCAGGAAGTTCCATGCTATGCATGGTACTGCCATTTGGACCCCGTAATGTACCAACTACATACCACCAGTGTTCTCCCCAGGTATTTAAGGCTAGGCGGGCCGCCTGGCTTAATTCACTGGAGAATCGTTGCCGCCTGGCTTAAAACCAAAGATCCATATCCGAATGGATGCTTATGTCGACATCTAGAACTAGGTACTTCAGGGACAATAACAGTTATGAAACATTGTCCATGGTGTTTTTACTTGTGTGTTTTCTCGTAATTAATTGATTGTATCAGTAAAGGTGATTTACCATTGGATGAATATGTTTTACTTTAAACCTGTGATGCACTCGTTTCACCGAACGGCAGCCATCTTGAAATTGACGGACAAAGTAAGAGCCCTTCAAGGAGCTTACACGGAGTGAGAACTGGAATTCCAGCGCTCACATTTTAAGCAGTATCACAACTCACAATGGAAAACTCAGTCAACCCAAGATGCGTGGAACAAAAAAGAAAAGCTTGTCAAAGCAAATTGATTTTTTTTACTGTAGAAAAGGAAAGTGATGGAAATCTGGTAGAAGAAGTTCAGTCAACTAAAACAATACCAAATCTTCCGAAATCGATAAATTCCAAAAACCGAAAATCAGAAGAGGACTTTGATTATGAGAATGAAGCTGCCATTTGGGGGCTCACAAAAACAGGAGAATAGCAGTTACTTGCTATAAACCAAGTGAAGAACTGAAATTAAAATTTCCAAGTCTTCATGAAATATTATTCGGGCTACAGCAGGCTTCGTACAAGCACTGTTTAAAATCTAAGCCAGAAGACCCCCTGGCCTTCCCAAAATCCCAGGGAGAACACTGACCACTGCTGTTGCCACCTGTTACAATAGACACAAATGACCTCAAAACGAAGCGAAAAGCTTGAAATAGTATTCTGCTCAAAATAAAACAAGAGTCAAAACTGGTATATTCGTCAACTTACTATTTAGTCCTACTTTGGGGGACTGAAAAAGAAGCAGCACAACTGTTGGCTCTGGCTTGGATGTCTGTAAAAGAAAGCAATATTATTAGTAAGTTTAAGCAACCAGAACTCTGTTCCTCCTTTTATCAGAAATAACAACCAGGTCTGTCTCAATGATGTCATGCTACAGGAGTAAAAAATGTTTTCAAACTTGTTCTGTCAGAGAAATGCACTTCATCAAGCGGATAACTAAACTTCTAGTTGACATTATGACGTCTGGGATGCCAGTATTTTTGTTGTGATAATTATAGCAACACAATCACCACGTGAATGTTGACACACATAAAAAGAATATAAACAAAACAACCCAACACTGTTTCATATGCTGTTACGTCAACCTGCAAATTTTTAAACTGACAAGTTGCTTTCAGCACACTAGACTAACCATTGGATACAAGTATAAAGGCACCATGCATGATGGTTTTTTTTAGTGGAAAGGAAATCTCTTTTGTCTTTGATAATTACAAGCAAACTGAGTTAAAGCTCTCACCACTTCTTGTCGTCCTTTCAGAGTCAGAGTATGAATTGTCAGTGCTGATCCCTTGACAGAAGCAAGATTTCTAACACCATCCTTTGGCGAAAAATCGGCATCCGCAAAACCAA
Source organism: Porites rus (assembly GCA_964035705.1). Lineage (NCBI taxonomy): Eukaryota > Metazoa > Cnidaria > Anthozoa > Scleractinia > Poritidae > Porites > Porites rus. The sequence continues at coordinate 29,071,514 of OZ037993.1, forward strand.
AACAATGGAGTGAACTGCTATTCTGGTAACACAAATATAAATCATACAATTTTAATTACAGGACTTGTATGATGCCTCTAAGGTAAAGGAGAGGAGAGTGTTAGAAAACTATCAACTGAGTCACAGCAACCAAATTGTTACTCCTTTTGGGTTATACAACACACCCCCTTTATTTCACTGCCTCATACAATGGAAAGCTGGTTCGAATTAAGCCAAGAGTTGGCACACTTAAAAAGGGTAGTTATAAATACGAGGAAGAATGACGTTTTAAGACGTAAAAAAAACCCTCTAACTTTGTATGTGACTAACTGATTTGAAAGTCGCCTGTCCAGTAGTCTGGGAAAATGATGTTGTTTTTTTGCTGGACACGTAATTTTTTACGCTCACTTGCCCAGTAAGCGGGGTCAAGAAAACTCATCTTGTAAATAAGTCATTAACAAAAACAAGCAAGCAATGGCCCCAGGCAAGCAAAAAATGCAAGACCTGCTCTTCCAAAGGACAAGCTGGATTTCAAGTTGTTTTAACGAGCTCTTAGTAGTAAAATGCATTTTAACACAACTTCACTAACTTACCGCTGATATGATAAGCCTGATGGGTACTTGCGCTCTCCCTCTATTGACTAAATGAATTGGTCGACACTGCTTTGCTCCCAATGAAACCTCACCAAAGTTTATAGAGTTTTCTTCTTCTAACAGTATCTATTTGCAGAACACAAGACCAATTAATAGAGATTTTATTTCTTCAAACATCATCGACTGCTTTTCGTATATTCACTGATCTTTCTTATAGCTCATTGACGGTTTACACTAGCAATAAAACTACTGCTTAAAGTCAGTTTTGTAAGTCCAGGTAGAGGTCATCACCTAAAAAGAGAGAAAGCAAATTAAGGTAACATGGCAGGGCTACTGGCAAAGAACCCATAATTTACAATTTACATTTAGCTATGACTACTGACCACACTCTTATTTATACCTCTACTCTAGGCTCTTCAGCTACAACTTCCAACGCCAAAACTGGTCCAAGACTATGTGTCACTGGCTGCATGTCACACACCACTGGGAAAGAGTAAATCTGCAGCTGCGCAGTGTATGTACCAGCTTCAGCTGGTTCAATGCTTATCTGAGAACAACGGAGGTAAAAAGCATGTACAGATAAGCATATCAGAGATCTAGTTAATACAAAATAGGACAGTACAATTTTCACTCAAACTTCTAAGGGAAAACTAGTTTTCCTTAACAGGGGGCTCAAGTTAGCAAGGTAAAATTTACTGAAAATTGAGCCGAAAAAACATTATAATTTTAGTTACTACAGAGTTAGAATTAGCTGAGTTCAAACAAAGGGAATTGTACTGTATTACCCATGGAAAGTGCCAATTCAAAGTGAAGACCTACAAGGATAAAACTGCTACATCTGCACACAATAGTTTATGGGTTGCTGCTAAAGATACCAAAACGAAATCTGATATTTATGAACATTCCAATTTTCGTTGTCACATGACCATAGATAATTACCCAGATAGCACACTACGTTAAAATAATGGACATAATATGTCCATCATTTTAACGTAGTTATTCATTCTTCTATGGTGACATGCGTTCTCTATATAAAGATCAATTCACTGCTCCTAGGATAATGCATTTGGTAACCAGTATCATACTATGAGTCCTGATGTACATCCCATCAACATTGTTTATTGTTTTCTTAACCAATCTGTGAGGCCTGGTAGCAGCTATGTACTACTCCAATAAACCTTCCATTTCCAAACAGGGGTTTCAATAAAAATTGAGGTAGCCAGCAGGTTTGAATCGAGTAAGCGGCTGTATGAACAAGGGGCCGTTATTTCTCTTCCTTGAGGGGGAAAGCAGGAGACTGGGCGAGTTCTGCTGCAGAAAATTTTGACATTTCAAAGCCCTAAAATGCGATTTTCGGCTTTCTGGGTACTAAATTTGAGGACAAAAGAGTGTGTTTTTTGTTCAAGAAAATGCAGCTTTCAATTTATCAGTAACACAATCAATTCCTACAAGCAATGAACAAATGATGAAAACTAAGTATTGTACTTTTGCAGGTAAACAAATTGTGCGTAAACCTCTAAATAAACTTGTGAAAAAATGACTGACATACAGCGTGCACATGACTAAAGCATAACGTAAACCCAGTGGGCCTTTATGAAAACACATCGTAATTAAATTTTAATTCAGATTTTATGATATATTTTTCGTTTAAAACGTTATTCAGACCAGTTGCTTCTTCTCTCTAGAAAAACGTTGCTGACCTCTATGAGCAAAGTAGCCGACGCGTTTCGTCGGCCACCGGTGCTTATTGAAACTCCTGCTAAGTGTAAAAGAAATCAAAGTAAAATACTAACATCGATGAAATATTTGAAGAAATAGACATCGCAACTAACCCTGACATTTTCTGTGGTATGTGGAGCTATGATTGCTTTTGACTGGACAGAGAATGCACTTGTACTACTGGGTAACTAGTGGAAAAGAAAACAAGAGAATAGCACACGACAATGACAGTTTGCAAAAATAAGACACTTGTAATTAGCCGAAGGGTTAACAAAGGCGGATCTTATAGAGCACTTTCTCGAGTTGATAATCAGGCAGTTGTAAATGTTTCATAGGATTCATAACTGTACATCAACGCTTTATGATACAGTTTTTCAATATCTTTGACAAACACGCTTCTCAATTACCTACCTGCACACCATTCGCCGTAGACAAGATGAAGTGTATTTCACAATGCATCCACCGACTGCTACTGTTATGCAATGGAATAACTGACTCAGTCAAAACACCAACACAGCAAAATGGTGGGAATTGTATCTCTCCTGGAATAATTTCTTGAGTTGCTGCTGTCACTGCTCCTTGAGAAAAATTTGGTCTTACTTGCAGAAGACCATTAGGGACCTGTTGTGGTGGTGTATGTTGGTGCAGCATAGATGTTGAGACTCTTTTATGTGTAAATGAAGTTGGCAACTCTGAAATGTTGGCCATATTGGTTTGCAGATGCAAGGGAATTTGCTGACTGGAGAAGTTTTGTGGAATTTCAACATTAAGGGACCGAACATAAGTTGGTGTTAGACTTGAAGGTTTTGGTCCCATTGATGCTGAAACAGTTTGCACAAATGGGACATGACCATGAAGAGTATTCATGGTACCAAGTCCTTGAGGTGGATACATGACTGAGGCCAGAGGAACCATCCCTGGGCCATATGTTGTTGGTGCTGTTCTTGACAATGGGCCATGCACCTGCATTCCAAAAGTTTTTGTACCAAGCATCGGCCCCATCATGCCTGGTATTCCAACAGGACCATTTATATTATGTGATGGATAGATATGCGTTGCAGAACTGGGGTTGTCAAATGGTGCAATACCTTGAGCAAAACTAAGTGGAACACCTGTTTGAGCTAGTTGATGGTTTCCTAAATTTCCTGTGTGATGTCCAAGCATCAATGCATTGGATGGCAGTCCTCCACCTATATTGCCTAGTTGAACAGGTGCTCCAAAGTTATCTGGAGGAACTGCAAAGTTCATAGATACATCCGTTTTAGTTTTACCTTCAGGTAAGTTGGTCTTTTCACTAACATGATCCACTTTTGAAAAATCCTTTTGCAATTGGTGATGGCGTGGAGAAGCTTCTGGCCAGGAATGTCTAGTGTTTGTAACATCCTGTGTCAGAACTGTGGTCATACTTCCAACAGCACTATCGGATGTCCCAAGAGGTGAAAAATGAGTATGAGATGTTGACAATTCATGGTTGGAAAGATGGCGTTCTGATGGTAAAGGATGTTGAACATTATCCTCAGCAACAGAAGATTCCATGTTTTGAGGCAGAGAACGATTTAGTCGCTCCTCAATTTCATGCGTCCTGTGCTTTCTGGGATCAATCATATGGCTATTCTGTTGTTGATCAGCTTGCTTCTTGGCTCTTCGCACAGTGTATGTCTCACCAAATTGAGGAATAATGTGATGAAAGGTTCGAGTTTCAGGGGAAGGCATAGATTCCCGCTGGGAGGAAGCATCCTTGGAACCAAGCTCTTTAAGACTTAAAGGCACCATTGAAGTAGCAGCCTCGGATGGAAAAACACTATCATCAACTCCGTAGCTTGAAAGTCTATTTGGTGAGTCAGATAGCGTCTGTTCTTGACTTCCCTTCAAATTTACCTGACTGTATGTCATTCTCTCTGGCGATATTTGACGTTGTGGACTACTTGATGCCAAAGGGTTAAAGTCGGACCTTTCAGAATGAGTTGATTCTGTCGTATCCTCAGAAGGCGGGCCTTCTCTCTTCTTTGACTTCACCTTTGTCTTATTCTTTTGAACTGCGGCCAATTTCTTCCTTATTTCCTCAGGATCTTCATTTATTGCTTGTGCAATAAACTGTGTCATTTGTTCTAGTGAAGAAGTGTAGCTAGCATCTCCACAAGACGATCTTCTTAAGGTGGACATCTTACCTAGCGACATGCTCAACGCTTCAAATGTCTGCTCTGAGTTTGTTTTCGATCTTGAAGAAGCATCAAGCTTTGCGTTATTTTGATGTTCAGGTTTTTCTTTTCTGTGAGACCGTTTTCTGTCTTTAGTTCTAGAATCACTACCGCCAATGCTTCTTCCAGACTGAGTACCTTTTCCATCACTCTTCTTTATAACACTCTGAATACTACCTGTACTGCTACTGCTAGTTTGGCTTGCACTCCTACTTCTTTTTTTGACTGAACCATCAACTTTGAACTGCTCGTCCAATTTCATCTTTTGCATTTCAAATGACAGCATGTCTGTCGAGGGGGGAGGAGGCTTGGTTGCCTCTTTCCCTAGCACGTCCTTCCTTTTCCACTGTTCTTTGGATGGTGGTCTTTGGAAAGTTTCATCTGGACTAAAAATGGCCTTATGTGAGGATTCTTGTGTATTTCCATCCACAGAAGGTTTGTTCATAAGGTCATCAGGTGAGTGGTTGTCTGGTAAGAATGGATCAGATGGAGTTGTGGGTTCGCTAATCAGCTTAAATGCACCTTTAGGAGAAGGCGTCAGAATGGGTTTCTCATCTCCAAAATGTGGCTAAGAAATAAAGAAAGCATTAAATTAATAAACAAAAATGTTACTTCTCATGATGCAAGAAGGTTGCAGACTAGTTAAGAGTTCTTTCACTACTTGCTAATGTGTTAGTGAGCAGGTGGGCAAGGACGAAAAAGAAAATCAGAAGGACGATCATCTGGAACAACAAACTTCACAAGACAGGATAAAAAGACACCACATCAACTGCCTGTGGCTGCATTGCAGACTTGTGGTGGTATTCTAAGAAGGACTTGCACAATAATTATGGATATGACTGAACATCGCTAATGCACAGGTCCATTCTAGGGCTTCAAGTCAAAGTTCAAGAAAAATCTCTACAACTAGAAAGACTTCTTATCTATATTACTGAGAAATTGTCATCACAGGGCAATATGTCCTTAATTTCAACATGGAATATAGGATAATCAATTTTTATTTCTATCTTGTCATCCATAATAGCAAAGCGTCTCCGTGTTGCCCAACAGCAAATAAAGCTTCAACCGAAGGTATAAACACTACATTTGAAAAAAACTGCATACAGTAAGAAACTCGACAGTGCTGATTCAACAGTATTTTGAGCGATACTCAAGTCTTACAGACAAATAATTGCTACGAATGTAGTTAATGGTTTCTAATTGGGTGTCTTTACACTGATTGTTTTGGTGCCATTTGCTCTTACCCTAGGTCTGCCAGGGCTTGTCCTTGACAGAGAACCAAGCTCTTCTGATCCTGCTGCCAAAAATGCACCAAAGGAAATTCGCACCTCACCCTTATTCTCAGGATCATTGACTCCAACAACTTTCAACAGAGATGGCCTGGTGATATACTGACTGTCTGGAATTGTCCAGTCATGGATCTTACTGATATCACTTATTTGAGCCTGGGACTGAAAAGTGGAAATGATGTTGAGATAAAAGTACATTGAAAATGTCACCTCTATAAATACTTGTGCTACATCCTGCTGTATAAGCACCTTCTATCAGCATGAGTGAAATATTTCGATACTGTGAGAAAAGGTGGAATCTGCCTTTTCTTAACGCCAGACATCGCATGATCACATTTCACCCAAATTTAAACATATCTTACTCGAGAAACATATCTCACATTTCTTGAAGGCGTTTCAGCTGACTACCATAACACACTGGAGAGCACAGAAATGACCACTATACTAAGCAGAAAACGTACTCTAATAATCCTAGAAATGCCAATTTAACAGATTTATGTGGAATCAGAAGGAACAACCAAGCAGTAATCAAGAGTAACAATAATAAGTACAAGCAACGTTTTCTCCTGTTAATAATAATGTTATGGGACCAACCCTTTATTTACTGGTTATGCCTTTAAGAAGGCATTTTTTCCATGCACAGTGAAGTTACCTCGAGGGGTCTTAACTATGAAAGGAGCATTCAAGAATAAAAAGCCATCTCGTTTAAAAATACAACTCAGAACACAATAAATTATTGTGACTGTCAAATACAGGAAAGAATAAAGTGAACTTACTGGGATCTCTAACTCGTGCTCCTTGTTGAAAACCTGCTCATCAGCTTCAATTATGGCAAGAGGATCTCCTGAACAATGGGATAATTATGGTAAGTCAAATAAATAAGTTACTGCAATGCATGACAGAACTAACACAGGCGAGAGAGTTGCTCAAGTTGCAGCCAAGAGCAACTTTAGCCTCTTGGGTGCTCTCCAAACTTCCCAAGTGCTCAACATCTCGACATACTTATTGTAGCGCGTACTCAAAGCAGTACACGTCATTGTCTACGTGACTATATTTTTTTTACCTCACAGTCGTTTTTATCCTGAAACAGGGAAAAAGTTTACTCGAGTTGAAACTCTCAAAAAGATTGTAAAATTCATGTTAAGGTGTCGGAAATTAATTCACCAAAAAATATTTTTGAAAGAAACAAGTTTGCATAGAATGCTCTGCACACAACATAGCCCGCACAGCTCACACAGTTGACAACAGCAACAACAACAACAACCACAACACTGACTTCTTTTTCCTACTATCGGTTAACAAATTCAAATGTTTTCTCTTAAATTTACATAGAGACATGGTAAACGCTTCATTGTGTACTGTTGAGCCATGGATGCTCTTGGGAGACGTCTTGGGAGGATTGCTAAGCTTACAACAACTCCAGGTATAGTTTATTGACGTCATCAGCGTGCTCAATGGGAATACAATGTATGTAGCATGCTTGCGCTATTGGATTTGATTAGGTGAAAATTCTAGCTACCGGTATGTTATAATACTTAATGACCATTTTGTGTACCTTGAGGCTGAAAGTCGCTGTCAGGCATCATCCAGGAAACTCTGCTTGCACTTTCCCCATCAAATGGATTCACACCAGGAACAATATCACCACCAAATGGCCACGACGGTTGACCAAAAGACAGGGCTTGAAATGATGTTGTGGAAGCATTTTGTCTTGGTCCTTTTGAACAATGATACAAAAATATGATGTTTGTGTACTACTTACAAGAAGATCAGAAAAAAACATTTGGATCTGCGGGCAATCCCATATTAATCTCTGGCATCAACTGAATAATAAATACATGTAGCTGTAGCTTTTTCACCAGTGCAACTAGAGCGGTGTAGTTAAAAAACTTTATGTTATCTCAGTGAAAGAATGTGGTAAGGTGTGAGCATTTTCAGTTCAGAAAAATTAAAAAATATGTTGGAAAACACATACCTTCAGCGTTGAATGGTTCTTGTTCATTGTCTTCCACAGGCCAAGGAAATGCTGATGACTTCCCTTCATCAAAAACTTGGGGCACTTGACCTGCGCTGTTACCATAGACTCCTTGAGGGGTTAAGGTTCTGTCATGTGACCTTTCAGAAAAATGTTGGCCACTTGACTGATTCCCCAGCATTTGGGAGTTCCCTATAAGGTATTGAAAACCATATTGGCTGCTTATGTTTGGCTCTGGAAAGCATTCCAATTTCCCATGAAAATTAAGTTCAAATAAGAATTGATTGCGTACCTCCTAATACTGTGGACTGTTCTCCATCGCTTGACCTTTCCAATGTGGTGGACGTGATCTGAAATAGACGGTGATACATTGTACAGGTAAAAAAAAATAGTTCCCATTGTTCGTAAGACATGAATATTGATAAAGAGAAAAGCTATTGAAAATTCCCAATAGCGCTTAACCCACACTTAGCCCAACCAAGTATCTAACCCCTCAATCTCAACAAAGATAACACAAGCACTGATAATGAAGATGATGTTTGTTGCAAAAACTTGCCTATCTTTTGAATTCAATGCCATTTTTATAATTTCTTGCTTACAAATGACTGAAAAGGCCACTGCTTTAATGAGCTCTCACAAGAATATCAGACCTTTACAATTTACATGTATTTGACATTATATTTGTATTTGACATTATATTTTATGCTCGTTTTTTTATTGGTAGAGCGAGGAAAAGAATGTCTGCCGTCATGACTCATGATGACTTTGTTTACTTGTTTGGATACACTAAAGCAATTCATACACGTGTACTTTTTCAATTAACACTTTTCTTCTTAACACATCATACATGTAAGTTAGAAAACTGTTTTGAAACAAATCCAAGTGAAAGACTAGTTCTGATTGATCAAGACAAACAGAATGAATCCTACTTTATGGTAATCAATGAAGCAATGAAACAGTCATCTTGGGAAAACATCACATTTTAAGCTACAAGAAATACACTTTGATCACATTATGTAAGTGACAGTTCTTGTCCCAAATATACCAACATTTGTGCAGTAATCCTTATCTTAAAGATAAGCTAGTCTATTTTGTTTAGTGCATGTACCTGTTTCTGGTCAGCCGCTTGTCCAGTAACTGTGGATGGTCGCTGATGTCCTTGGAACAAAACTCCTGGTGTTGCCCTCATTGCTGCCTCACCATCATCACGAGGAGTGGACTGGAAATGTTAATAAAAATAGAATGAATGAGTGATGCAATTGTTTGCTTGTCAATAATCAAACACAAATCTTTGACAGAGGTTTAAAAAAATGGAATTTTACACTACAGACAAACAAAATGGAAGGAAAATGTAATGGTTCAATTGGGTTTTACGACAATGACGATGATGATGATGAAGATCAATGTGCTGTAGTTTGGCAAAGACGTGATATTGTTAATTGTAGTCCGAAAGGCCCTGGTTCACCAAGCAAAACTACAGTACAGGTAGTCTTATTGCGTTTATGACTATACAGGATAATCCAGCAAGGAATCCAAAGAGCAGACTGTTTTCAGGGATAATGTATATTGTCTTCAACCTCCTACAATCTATTACCCACCATCTTCAGTAACATATTTTTTATCACAACATGGTTCCTTCCAAGATGCCCCTTTGTACATAGTTATAAGCTGTACAACAAAACACTTGTATTAAGTATAACACGCAGATGTTTTTGGAATTGTCACATATTTGTATCTCTTCCCCAAGAGGAATGCATGACACAGGCCTAAGAATGTCTGAATGCATTGTAGCAGGGGCACCCAATGACGATTTCCTCCTAAATACACTAAAAACTGTTTTTAGGCTATCCAGAGTACTTTTAGATCTCTAGAAATGTATTCCAAGATCCTAAGGGAACATGACTCTTTTCAAATTACAAGGACGTCAGAATTATTTTCCTGAAAATTTCACATGCAATTTAAGACAAAATCCATCAGGTAATTGAGTAATTTTAATTTTAAGCGGACAAAAACCTTGTACCAGAATATTTTCAAGCATATTGCATTCATTTTCACATTTTCAAGGGCTATAAATGTAATAAGTTGTTTGAGATACCTCCGAAGAAAAGGTTCTTATTGGAGCCTGAGAAAACAAAGTTCAAAAGCCTCAAATTTCACAAATTGGAATCTCATGTATGACGATTTACCTCTTTTTTCTCAATTCCTGTGAAATTTGAAATTTATTCTCTCGGACTCCTGTAAGAAATTGTCTTTGGTGTTATTATAGCCCTTGAAAAGTGTAAAAAAGAATGCAGTATGGCTTAAAATACTCTGGTACAAGGTTTTTGTCCAATGAAAATTACTCAATTTCCAAATGGATTCCATCTTAAGGTTTTACGAAAGTGAGAATTTTTCTCATTCCTCACTCCATCTCATTTTTGAATCCAAAAATTTTGGTTTTCCTTTTTCTTGGAAAATTAGCCTAACATGGGCAATAAAATGTGAGAAATTAGACTTCAGAAAAACATAGTGAATTTATTGGATAGGCTTCCAAAATTGTACCTGAATGAATCATCTAGAAATTTTTAGCCGTCCCGAAGCTATAGAAAATTCTAGGCAATATTTGCTTTCCAAAACAGATAATTTATAGAAGCCAGCCGCTGGGTGTCCTGTTGTAGGATGACTTGTACTAGTAGGTAATATATGTAGGGTTACCTTCCATAACTGTGATTCATCAATTGCTGTACTTCCATTCATAAATGTACTACTGCTGAACTTGATTGAAAACTCAGAACTGTGGTTTGACAAAGCTGTAGATGAGCCTGATCCTCGATTTGAAAACTGATTATTGTGGGCTTCAAGAGATGTGTCACGTGGAATCATTGTCTACAAAAAAAAACACAATCACAGTTTTACAGTGAAAGTCTGTTTATAACAAGACGTGGAATAAAACTCAAAATTCTTAGCAATTATCGCAAAGCAACATAGGAAACTGCATATTTTATTGCCAAAGTTTTCGAGAAAGCCTTACCATATCTCCACCTTGTGATGCCAAAGCAAGGTCAGTACTGGAGGGGTCAAAGGTCAAAGACTCGGCTTCATTGAGAGGGTTACCAGATCTGCTACCTTGCAACTTGTAACAAACAATAATAAAATTGACAGTAAACATTTTGAAAGATTAACACTAGCAAGAAGCTCTGTAAATAGCAAGAAGGCTCCTATGAATGCAACAGTATTTGAAAGAGGAACAACCTCAAATCAGACCTTTCATGCCATGCCTTACGCTGCCAAACCTCCCATAGGCCAAATAACCAGAACTAAATAACAAGAGAGCTGCCACTTAAGAGAGGAGTCGGCCTGAGTTTCCAGTTATAGGTGTTCATTAGAGAAGCCTAGAGTGTCACGGTCTAAACTAAAAACTTCCCTTGCGTGTTCTTCACTTAGCATCAAACTTGGGAGTGTACAAACCTGTGATATATGAAATGAGCCATCATCTCTCCATAGCGGGTGGGGTGTGTTTGCAAGCATGTGACTATTGCGTGGAGTTGCATTGTATCCAGTGAGATAATATGATTCAAGTGCAGAAGTTTCATCATGGATGGCCCTGCTGTTATTTTCCTATGTATAAACCACAAGGTTAGTCCTTCATGAACATTATCAATGAAGGATTCTTTTAACAGATCAAAGGGACGAAATCATCTGGCAACTCTTTGATTCAAAGGAATAAGGTTTCTTATACTGAGAGTATAGAGTTCTAAAGTGATGATGTCATAAAAATTGAAATTATGGGAATTGTTGGGATATTTTGAAAGTACAACATCTGAAAGGCCTACTTGCCAAAAACTAGCATTGTGGGACAAATAGTCCTGTTTTGCTCTGAGGACTCCATATAATCCTAATAAATTAGACTAAGTTCTCAATGTTATGAAAAGAGTCAAATTTAGAAGGATCATCAGATCATAACTCGGCTATTATCTCAAATGACAATTTTGCGCTGGATTGCAAACTTTTGGCAAGTAGGCCTGTTGAATGTTGATCTTTCATAATTGGTCTGCAAATATTAAAGCTGTATTTAGATCCACAGGAGTGAGTCGCAGATCAAAAGTGTGAAGCTGGCAGGTACAGGCATACCAAGTTTCTACAGCTATGGCACAGAGGTGTCCATATAACAAATAAGGGGACTGTATACTTTTGAAGTTTTCAGTTGTTGTCTAGGACCCAGAGAACTCACTGTTTTACGTTGGATGCCTCTCTACTGGAGAACAAGTCCGTAAAGAGGAGGTTTGACTGTAATAACACACCATTACGTAAGTTAGACTGGGAACCAGGTTACTGATGAATCGCATACTTTCTCATCTTTTTGAAGCAATCTAAAATTAATTTCCATACCAAAAACCCACATAACTGTAGCAAGATTGTTACACTGACCTGTCTCACCATAGGAGTAGATGAAACTTGGAAGTGTGAAGGATGAGGGGTACTCATTGTTTCTTGGAGCTCATCTTGTTGCTCCGGGGAGGTTGGTAATAAGGTAGGTGACCTATCTGCAGCAACATCACCTACAGGACAGCCACGCCCAGCTGTGAGTCCATCACTAGTTGTCAAAGTTGTGCTGTCATGGCTGCCCACTGTATTTGGTTGATGGATGAATCCAAATGACGCAATAGTTGCAGGGAATGTCGACAATGGCGGTGCATTGGCGCTGGAAGATGCATATGCAGCTCCTGTCAAAGGATTTAGTTTTTTATTAAAAGGTAACTTTCAACAAAGTTTGAAATGAAATAGAACTGCAGTTTTCAGGTTTCACAACGTTTCTAAAAGAAAAAAACTCCCTGGCAAGGAAGACCCACATTTTCTAAACCTTTTGCCCTGTTCCATTAACCTTTGTGGAATGGTTTGCTGTCTTAAATTTCCCGGTTTTAAGAATTGTATAAAAATTGAATCTGGAAATTTCCAGACTTCCATCAGACACAATCTCCTGACAATAAACATTGATTCTTCTGCTTAAAACTACATACCTTGATCTCAAAATTTAGATTAAACAACTGCAAGCATAACATCAATCAATTGTTTTCCCATGTTTTATTGGCTTCTTTGTAAACATCCAAACCTACACTATCCGCTATGATAGTATTTAAAGGGTGCACAGAATAAGGCCGAGGCAGTCTTAAATTCTCCCTTTGTTTCACAAGGAAATAAGACTTGTTTTGTAAGAAGAATCCAGCAGTTTATTTGGGTTAAAAGAACTTCAATTCAAGCTTGTCTATTGGGTAAGAAGCTCTTGCATTTTGCTTGCCCAGGGCCACTTCCTGCTTCTCATAGTTAATGATTAAGTTAGTGGATGATTTGCCTGGACCTTTGTCCATTGGACAAGTAAGATTTAAAAGTTACTCGTCCAGCAAGAATATCTAATTTTCTCAACCCTAGGGTCTCTGTTTTCCTCTCACCCCTTTATTACTGTATTTCTAAAATCATATTTGTTACTCTAGAGAGACTTTACTGTAAAAAGAAAAAATTAATAACCATAACGAGTTTTATTATTAGCGCTCACATTCAACAAATCCTTGAAACACAAAAGCCATCTGACCTTGGCTAAAATCAAGATAGATTGCTTCAGTGAAAAGGATAAGTTGCTCCTTCCATGCTTCACAGAGAAAATAATTTAAGACTTCCAATTGGTAACAAACATTATAATTTTTATATAATAAACAAAATTATCATAAATAATAAAATAAAACCAATTAATATTTATATGGCACAAATTAATCTTTTAACACTAGGTGCTTTACAATGTAAAAATCCCTTAATTTTATAAAAATAAAAATTCCTAGACTAAAAATGATTATTAACAACTGCGTCGCTGAGTGGAGGTGGGTGCCCGAGATGTCCAGGGGCTTCCACCTTTGGTACAGCCAGCCCTTAGACAGAGTTATGCCCCCATGGCTGGCAAACCCGTGCCCTCCAGCCATGAGCCTCCACGTCAATGGAACCAGGAACCCGTCACACTGATTTAACAGTGGAAGAATTAAGGAGGGGGGAGGGATGGGGGTAAAAGAATGATACAAAGGCTAAACGAAGAGAATGGCCGCCACGAAAACACTGTACTGAGCACATGGAGGTGATGCAAGCAAGGCTGACCGCGCTTGAGCCAAACGGCTGACCGCTGACCACCCTCGCGCTCCTTGTTGTTAACTGTGTTAAATAAATATTTATTTAACCTCATTTAAATTAAGGTACTAAACACTTCATATAAACACAGTATAATTTATATACAGTATATGACTTAATAATTAAATCCTATGCAGTTCATAATCTTGCTTAAAAGGAATGTCTTTACCTAGAGGGACCATGTAAAAGAGATACAGCAGTGGGCCTAACACAGACCCCTCAGGTACACCAAATCTTAGCAGATAAACTGAAGAGATGGTCCATCAATTTGAACTAACAGATCAAGAACCATCTGTAGGATACATGTATCTACCCTTCCTCATCATGGTAATTATTAAATATCATAGCGTTATTGATACAAGTCTTGTCTTGTAGCAGGTACTGTATAAGACTAAATTTTCAGGACTGTTGGGGGATGCAAACCCTGGTGGTTACCACAACATTGCATGGAAAACTGAGTCACAGTTTGTCCCTCAAATGGCCAATAGGCCATACCATAACCCAAGGTGCAAATAAGTATTTTCGATTTCAATGCCCAGATTATTGCTTGTGAAAACAGTTGACTCTCTCTTAACTGACACCTCTGTAAATTGGACACCTATACTAGAATGGATCCCTGCCTTTTTTTACTCCATTTATTTGACTCTCTATAAGACAGACACTTAGTGCCCATCCCAGCGACAATGACAACTCCAAATCAGGCAGCTTACTTTCCTTACACAGTGCATAATACTAAACAGTGTACATACCAGCAGGTCCCCCATCATCAGCATCACTATTGTTTCCACTGCTGCCATCACCACCTCCTCCCCCATCTCCCAGTACATCAGGGAGAACATCCACACCTTCTGCTGACTGACGCAATTCTGATGAACAAGCAGAGTTGTTCTTTTTAGGACCAGGCAAGGATAGAGGGAGGCTGGTTGTATTTTCAAGTTAATATTAACAATAATATTTTCTCAAGTAGGTGGCAATTTTGACAAACCAATATCCTACACTTAAAGGTAACAATAACAAAATATACATGGTCTGTAAAGAAGCAGAATTCAAAAAATATATATATATATATAAAAGATACTTCATTCTTCTTATGGCTGTGATTATTGAACTCTTTTTTTTACAGTCCAAATTACTTTACAGAGTATAACAAAATTGAAAGGCATGAATTCTTTTTTAACACATTAAAGAGTAGTGCCTTTGAAAATAATATCACAGATATTCCTAATGATGATAATTTTATTAGGTCAACAAATGCAATACACATTCTCTTTATTTTTCATGGAAGGAAAGTTCCCACATTTTCATCATGTAAAAGCTACACAAAGTGCTTATGATTGTTACAATCATGGGTTGTCTCTACAGTACCTGTTTTAAAATTTTCAACTCAACACACAAAAAAATTAATATAATCACGCACCAAGCCCTTGAGCTTCCAATCTCGCACTCGCGTCCAAAGGAACTCTGCCCATGGTTGGCAAATCCTCTGCATCAGAGTTAGCTCCCTCAAGTCCTGGACGCCCAGTCATGCTGCCATGGCTGCCGTCACCCGCACCATGCAACAGAGGTACTGTGTGGTCATCATTGTCTTCCTGGCCATCACTTTCTGAGCGGGAGTCCATTCCACTTCCAAGGCCACGGCTGCAAGACATTGCAAAAACAAACTATAAATTCTTGAAACCATATCAGCTCTATAGCTAGAAGAGTCATTATTTGGAGACATAGTTCTAACTCTTGAGCCTGGTGAGAATCTTAAAACATGACCATGGATTCATATAAAACCACTTACAGTGCTGCGGAAGTATTTTGAAAAGGTATCATAATAGATTCCAATCTAAAATGAAATTCTACAGCATGACCAAGTTCAAATAAAACATCCTCTTCAGCATTAAAATCAAAAGGTACATGAACATTGTACTGCAGGTACAGTGTATACAGCTGAGTACTAGAATTAACTATTGTGTTAAGAATTTTTTAAGTTTCAAATTGAGACTCCCGGGACTGTGAATGGATTAAAAAATCAGCATTACAGTGATACCTGCACGACACCTCAAAAACAATGAAAGTGAATTCCTTGGTTTAGAAAATGACCTGGGACCAGAAGACACCCTTTCCCATTGATCCTTATCACCAAAGTAACAAGCCCTTTGTCAGCCCTACAGTTTACATGTACCCAGGTTTATTCAATGAAGAGTCAGCCTTTGCTGTACAAACATGAAGACATACAGTGGTACCTGCTAAAGCTTTGACTAAAGATGCTTTCAGGGAAAGTTTGTGATTGGATAAAGCTGATGCTTGAGGTTAAAGACACTCTGTCAATCAACTCCCCACCATCACCACTGCCTGATCTTCCCTGTAACATCATATCCAGCTCTTCTGCAAATCACACAATAAAGTCATGGCAGCTAAAGTACAGAAGATGGGGACCTACACCAAGAGTGGGGGGGGGGGGGGGAGGGAAACTTATCAAAGGGCTGGAGGTCCTGGAAAAATTACTTTTGACAGTGCCCCTGGGGTTGTCACAAAGAGCTGGGGGCCAGGGGTTTTCCCTTGGCTACTGCATGTATAAGCATGCATTTGAGGGTTAAAGTGAGCAGGTTCTGCACTAACTCGCTAATTAAACTCTTATTACTCTCCCTGACCACTACATGTATGTAGACTTGTTTCCTGTGAGTCTTGAGTTCAGCTGACCAACCCTGGGTATAATTTAGTCTACGTCAAGTTGCTTGAAGCACATCAAGCTTTAAGGATGGGTTGACAATGATTGTGTTTCTCACACACCACTGGTAGCCATTCCAAGCTGAATCTTTATTCCAAATTCAGAAAAATGATTGCTTGATATTTTATCAACTTCTCCCCACTACTTTAGAAAATGAATAGGGGCAACAAATGAGAATTCAAATTTTGATCTTAAGGTTTAAAGGGTTAAGATATTACCTTGTCCATAGCTATGACGTAAAGGCTCCTCCTCATTGTTGGGTTCATTAGCAGTAACAGCATCATTTGTATTTTGCACTTGTTTGTTGTGGGAACTGAAAAAAGTGTCAGGATCTTGGCCTGAAAGTGAAAAATAGAATTTAAACTCTGTGAAGAGGACCTTTACTGTTACAAGTTGCCTATAAAGCAGTGAAAATGCAAAACATTAGATCACCATGGAAGGTGTAGTGGCCAAATACTACATGTTAGTGCTTTGGACTCCAGGTGAAGAAGCCTTCATTTAGCCTTGGCTGGGGTTCACTGTGTTGTGTTCTTGGGCAAGATATGAAGGAGCTTCAGCAAATGTGTTTTTGAGAGACCGGCTGCAACTAGAACTTAGAAATAGACGTTTCGCATTCTTTGGCAGCAGTTTTGCCCAAATTTACATGAAAATTGTTTCTGTAACAGTAAAGACACTAAACAATAGAGAGAAGTATGATGTCACGTCACCATGGTAGCACTAATGCTGGATGACCACACAACCAATGACAACGGCGACAAAAGGAGAACGGCAAAAAAGTAAAAGGTTTTTATTGACAAAACAATAAATTTGCCAGTGCATCACGTTCTTTTGTACATTTCTTTGCCTTTGTTGCACCCCTGCAACATGAAACTTCCTAATTTCACACACTTGCTTTATGGAGTAGGTGAATGCAAAACAAAAGCTGTCTTTTTCCTCTTCTAAACTCAGATATGGTCCTTTTGGATTCAACCTGAGAAAATTTCGCCAACATTTCCCAAATTAAATAAAATTGAGTAAGATCAATAAGGTTTGAATCTGTGCGAAATTACTTTTTAAGTGACGTTTTCGGTTTGTTGTTATCAAAAATTTTGCTACCGTGGCAACGTGACGTCACGACTTCTCTCTACACAAATGCAAGAATTGCAAGCAATATTCAAGTTCTTTGTATAGGCTTTGAGTGGCGTAGCAAACAGTACTCACATACAGTGAACAAAGAAGCCACACTGCTTTCAAGAGGTTAAAAGTAATAGAAAACTATGAAACTGTCAGGCCAAAAACTGGTCACTTGCGGTCGCTCAGAAGTGCTCATTTACAAGAGGTTCTATGGGCTTTGCATGGGAAAATTTTGGTACTTTGGATCGGTGGTTTGTCATGGGAGGTGAACCAGGCAGTTGCACATGACTGTAATTATGAGGTCAGTTGAAAATCTCATCTAAATAATAGAGTTCTAAAGTGATGACATCATAAAAATTAAATTTGTGAAATTATGGGATTTGTCAAGATATTCTGAAAGAACAACGCCCAAAGAGCCTTCTTGCCAAAAATTAGCATTTCAGGGCAAATTGCCCTTGAGATATTTTTAAGCCCAGTTATGGTCAGATGACTCCATACAAATCCTTTTAAATTTGACTTGGGTCTAAACGTTTAGACCCACAATGCTAGTTTTTGGCAAGTTGGTATCTGGGATGTTGTTCTTTCAGAATACATGTATCTTGACAAATCCCATAATTTCACAAATTTAATTTTTTGTGATGTCACACTTTAGAACTCTATCAGTTTACATAGTAAAAAATGTTCATAAATACCTGTATCTGGTCTCTCTTCTTCAAACTGCACCAGGGTATCCCTGTTGACAGGAGGGGACAAATTTCCAGCATCACCGCCATCACTGGTAAAAGGAATGTCATCCCCTTGAGGGTTGCTGGTGATTTCACTGTGATTTATCACAACTTCATCCTCTTCATCATCATCACCAACTAAAGTTCGGTCCTGAGGTAGGGAAACTTGTTGTAAAGCATCAGAACTAAGATTGTCACCAAATTCTAATGTGAGGAGGAAAATATCTATTAGGTTAGAGAAAATATAACAGCGGCAATTCCGCAATGAGCTAAATATAGATTTCTATAAGAGAATGGACCCTCATTATGTCACTGATCACAAACGTACAAAACAGTTGCAGCGCTCCAAGCTGTGACCACTTAGTTGACATGCCAAGTAAAACTGCAATCAATTTGTAGCATCACTACCTCTTTACGGGGAGTCTTGCCCCATAACAAAACAAAATACTGTGTCATATTTTTGAGCACTCAGGACCAACTACAAAGAAAACACCTTTTTTTTCAGATGATCATTTAATTGTTATCATACAAAACTCATTTTATACCCAAATTAAATACTGGGTAAAATTTTAGAGCACTCAGGACCAACCACACACCAATTTTTTTTTTTCAGATGATCATTTTGTTCTTGTGCAAACCTCATTTTACCTGGAAGACCATCCAACTGTAAAATACCAAGTGAACTCTCATCTGCAGTTAAACTCTTGCCGCTATTAGTAGATGATATAATTCCTAAGAAACAAGAACAATTAATCATCATTACATTCATATTTTACAAGAATTAATCAATTTCAACTTGTACAACAAATGCTGTTCAATAGTTGATACATGTACATTGTACATGTACAGTTGGTTACCTTAATTCAAATTTCATTGAAACTCTTCACATAATGTTGTTGTTCATGGTGTTATGGAAGCTATTGTTGGTTAGCTACGTGTATAAATGTTTTGTGGTGAGTATAATTATTATTCATTGTCTTTTCAGTCTTTCATATTATGACATCATTTGGTGACCACACCCATCCACAATAACAAGAAACTACCCTAACTGGGATTCTTAACCATGTTATGTTCCATTTGAATTATTACCTGCTCCATTATCCCTGTCAGTCCCATAAGGGGAGACAATAACGAAGTTTTTATTAATCTACTTGACGTTTTTAGTTTCTACTAATATGTGTATGTAAATTTCACAGTTACTTTACGTTTTACTTTTCAGAGTTTGTTTTCCTTACCTAGTGACTCGGCATTTTGTATGGCTTCAAAGAACTCATTGATATTGTTAGCATTCAGACCCTCTAGTCCCAGAGAAAACCTTCTGTAAACAACCAAGAATGATATTTAAAGTAATATGTACAGTGAGAATACATGTTTCAAGGACTGCACAGGCTTGATGATAGTATGGAAAAAGTTTGATAAAAGCATACAATGTCAACTTAGCAGGAACAGGGTGTAAATGCAGGCGTTTAACAGCGTAGGAATGTCGCAAGTCAAAGTTCTCACGAGGACAACGATGTACTGAATTTCAACACCAGACACGAACAACTGTGATTCCAATACGATTTAATCTGATGTCAAACACGTCAAACTAAAATACAAACAAGAAAACCTAGTCTAAGCGACATGAAACGGAGCTAAGCTAAAGCAATAATTATTACATAACAAAACAAGAAAAGACGAGCGCACAAAAAACCTAACAATAATCGATCAAATATTGAAACGAAAACAACAAGGGGAGAGAAAAATACGCTTACCGATTGTCCTCTCTGTACGCCTGAATAGATTCGCAAACTTCGCAGATAGATCTTTCGCATTAACTCTATCAAGCAACAACGCACGAGGTACAATATAGCAATCCGATCTTACGCGTCACTAATGTCTAACCGAACTTAATCTTTAACTCAACAACAGTTACACAGGGATGTGCTCTAGCAGTTCCCAGAGGTCCCTGGCACTTAACGTAGCTTTTGCATAAATGTAGCACTCAAATGCTGGGTAACCTGGACTTCACCCGTTCAGAGCATTAGGCTCCCTACAATTTTTCTTGGAGCACAGCCTTCAGGGCCGTTAGTAAGGGCCAGTAGCTGGCCAAAACTGCCGGCTAGTCAGCCAACCTTAGCTGGCTACCTTCATCTCCTTCTACCATTAATTGCTTACAAAAAATAAGCACCATCAAATAAAATTGTAAAGCATCCGTTTTCCGGTTTTGAATGACATTGAACACATATTTAAACAGGTTTAGATTGATCTGAAACATTGAAACCGTGCAATGTTGTGGAATGCCTGGGACATTTCAACGGCATTTTTCAGTCTTGCATGTATTCTGATGAAACAGCATGGCATCCGCAGTGGAAAATACCTCCTGAAAAACCCTGAAAACACCATTTTCAAGACTCTAAATTTCAAAATGTCCCTAGATGCCATCGCTATCAAGAACTTGTGCCTTTGTGCGACTTTCAAAGCCACCTACTACTCATTATTATCAGCCTGCTACTTAAAAACTTTTTGACAGCCCTGAGCCTCACAGGGGTGTCTTTTTTCCACACTGTTAGCAAAACTTTTGCCAGTGCAATACCTCTACATTAAACGCAGTCCTTATAGAAAATTAATGTATCATATATACCTTTCCCTCCCCCCACCCCCCTGGGTATTGGTCGTGTCATATACATGTGTATTCCCACAGTGGGGCATTTGTCATTAAACACTGTCTAGGGTGGAAAATTTTCCATTGACAAATTTTGATACTACCACTCAAAATACTATTCACAACCACAATAACAATAAAAAAATACAGTGGAAACCCTCCGGACAGACACTCTCGTAAACAGACAGCTGTACTTATGACCACCTTTAAGGCTGATTTAGATGGTGCGAGTTTTGCTTATGACTATTGTGCCCGACTTGCATACATCATGACTTTCAACCATCCACATGCACACAATTTTCACTTACAATATCCACGATGTGTCATACGAATGTCGTGGGTCTAATTTACGTGACACTATCTGTCATGAAGTCAGGACTGTGGTATCCTGTGTAACTTTGCGCGCATTCTGTACCTATATCATGTGATGTTTTTACCATTAAAAAAAGTTCCAACTATCATGGTGGTGTGTACGTAGAGGATATTACATTGGTGGCGAGGAAGACGAATACACTGTACATGCTGCAAGAAGAGAAAGATCAAAAGAAGATCAAAGAAAATCAAAAGCAGAAGAGAAGAGGAAGCCACTGGAGAGAATACTAGCAAGATTAGAAGCGAACAAGAAAGAAGAAGATATCAAAAGCACCAGACATTGAACAGACTTTGTGTTAGAAAAAAATTATGCCAAACAAAGGAACCAGCAACACAAGCAGAAATTCAAGTCTCAAATTTAACAAAATCACTTAGCATAAACTCATTCAAGATTCCAGAGAAGCCCTTAGAGACTGGCTGAGCGTGGCTAGAATAGCTCGAAGACTGGGAAGAAGAAACAAAATTATATTTTGAAATCAAGGTCATTAATGACAAAGTAAGTGTGCTCAAAATCTACTGCAGACAAGAAATCAAGAAGCTGGCCCAAAATCTTCCAGATACCGCTCCTGTTGAGGACGAAGACGACTTTAAGAAACTGATCAGGAAACTCAACAACCACTTCTTACCGAATAAAAACAAACAGCATGCAAGATACATGTTTAGTAAACAATGACAAGAACTGGGAGAAAGTATTGTAAACTACAGCTGTACACAGCGCGATCAGACAAGAGATAAGAGAAAAGCAAAGAGTCATCAAAAGAGAAAGTCAAGAAAACACAAGCAGCGAATCAGATTGCGAATACCGTCAGCACACAGCACGACACGTCTTACATCGAGCAAAGAAACTGAGATCTGGTACAACTCAGGACACAGTTCTTATCAGAATAGAAGATCTTGACGTGCACATAGAACCCAACAGCAGGGCAAGTGTGAATGTGATGGACGAGTACCAACTCAGAGCCCTAAAAATAATACAGATCAAAGGAAATCAGAGAACTAATGTAGATCCAGGCAAAGACACATTGAAGACTCTCCAATTTGATCTGGGAGTTAAAGGTGAATTTCAAACAACAATTCAAAACAAGAATTGAGAAGCAAAAAGCACGTTCTTAGTTATTGAGGGGAAAATGGACTCTCCTCCACTCCTAAGTAAGAACACACTTATTGAAATGGCAATGATCAAGATTGATCCCAACGGAACACTTAAAGATACATGTACCAATGAGCTTAGAATCAAGTCAGTGAAGCCACCAGATGACATTGACGCATATCATCTGCAAAAACCTCTCAAAGAATAGCTTGAGCAGGGAGTAAAAGAAAACATATTTGAGAAAGTCCCAGGTGGAGAAACTATCACATGGTGCTCACCCCTAGTTGAGCAGCCTGAACCCAAGTGTGCTGATATTCAGAATGAAGAATTAGAATCTCAGATGATCAGAGCAAGCACGGACATGTCAATACCCAATGAAGCCATGAAACGAAGTAGATGTGTCCAGTCACCAAGATTTGAAGATTTTATCTACTGCTTGCATGACTGCAATGATCTTCATGAAATTGGACTTAAGACAAGGCTATCACCAACTGACACTAGATCCTGCCACAAAATAGGTAGCAACATTCAGCACACCGTGGGGAAATTACAGACCAAAGAGACTAGTATTTGGAGCTAAATCTTCTAAAGATGTTTTAAATGAAGCAATGTTCAGAGCCTTCAGAGACATACCCCACTGCCTGAACTAAAGAGATGAAATACTCCTTGGAGGAAGACATGAAGCCGAACACAAAGAGGTACTGAAGACTGTCCTCCAGCAGGCAAGAGATCATGGAGTAACATTTTAACAAAGAAAAATGTCAGTTCTGGAAAGAGCAGTTTGAGTTCTTTGGACATGTCTTCATCAAGGAGGAACTGAAACCGTCACCAGACAAAGTAAAAGCAATCAAGGAATGCAGCCCTGGGACCATACCTTCACGTGAAGCAAGAGTTGTCAATCACAGAAGGACTAATTTTCACAGAACAGCATATAGGACTAGGAAGCTAGGACACAACCTTCAACACTTGGGCAAGACCAAGACCAAACAACTATTGAGAGAGAAACACTGGTTCCCTTCAATGAACAGTATGATTGATACAGGCATCAACCAGTGTTAGGAATGTCAAGTAGCTAAAAAGGAGAAGAGAGAGGAACCCATTAAGGTGGCAAACATCCCCAGCCACCCATGGGAAGCAGTACATTGCATCCATTGACCATGGTGGACCAGATGGCCACTACAACCTTGTCCTTATTGACAAAAGAACCAGATACCCAGTAGTAGAGGCAGTATCCTCAACCAATTTCAAAGTCAACAAGTAGAGATTGAAGCATATATTTACAACCTATGGTACTCCAAAGATTATAAATTCTAGAGCAACAATGGACCACCATTAATTTTTAGTTCAAAATATCTCCAAGAATTCACTCTTGACAAAGGATTTGAACACCACAAGATTACACCACTCCACCCTAGAGCAAATGGAAAAGTTGAGCAATTCATGCAAATGCTAAACAAGACAGAACAGATTGCACACCTGCAAGGAAAAGACCGCCAAGAGAGATAAAATGCAATACAGGAAATGATGACGGCATACCAGTCAACCACACATCCAGCAATGGGAATCACCCCTTACATGTATAAAGCAATGAGAGGAGTAACCGTAAGGACCAAGTTGGATCATATTCAGCCAAAAGTGCAGAGATTTGAGAAGGACGACATCATGGACGAGATACTGTATATGTAGTGTACAAACAGAAAATGAAACAGAACAGAGAAGGCAGAAATACAGGACACGGAAGACTTCTGCTAGGTGACTAAGTGTTGGTCAAGCAAGAGAAAAGAAACAAATGAAGTACGCCATACAAATTGAACCCAGTATAATTTCTACATTGTACATAAGATAAGTGGATCCTGAATCACAACCAGACGAGGTACTGATGAAAGAACAATCTCAACAGATATCAACCACTTCAAACTTGTAAATGCAGTTATCAACACCGCAGATGACTGAGGGATCACTGAAGCAGGAGAATCAAACACAACAGCTGACCCAGGCCAGGAGAAGTTTACTTCATTTCCAAGTTATGTTGAGAAACCATCAATTCCAGCAATGGGAGAGGGAAACAAGAGAAAAGAACAGTCAGAGGAGCGGAACCAAGAGCAAAATTAAACAGAGACAGGAAATGTCCCACATACGATCAAGCAAAAGACAGACCAAACCTGACCCAGAATCATGCAGACCCCAGAGAACCAGAAGGAAACCCTCTTATTAAGAAGACTATGTGCTAAGAGACATCGCCTTAAAGCAGTGAAACCTTATTTTGTTTGTTGTTATTTCACACATTGCTTGAGTAACACACTATGTTATGTTGTGAGGGATGTGGTAGCCTGTGTAAATTCGCACGCATTCAGTACCTATATTACTTGCATAGTGGATATTACAAAGACACATGCTAGTCACCCACAATAGTCGTACGCAAAAATCGTACCATCTAAATCTGCCTTTACAAAACCCTGTTTTTCTCAAGTCCTCTACAAACTTTGTATTTTTTTGTTCCTATAAGCGGCCAGCTCCAGTTACAGACACCTTTTTTCACATCCTAAGAGTGTTAACTTACCCATTTATTTGGCAAAGCATGAAGTTTGGGAAGATGAGAATTCAGTATGAAAAAAAGCAGGACAAGTGACTGGGGGATGCTGGGAATTGACTGAGCCTTAACTGTAAAGTTAGATTGTATTATCATAGATTCCAACAATAACAACAGTTCCTCTGCTTAAACAAAATGAAACATGAAAAAATTGTGTGAAGATCACTGTGAATATTGGCTGCTAGTTACAGCTCTAACACATTACATGTATAAACATTGTATTATCCGCAAACACCTCACTGGAAATCACCTGTATGGACAAGACAATTGATGAGTGCGAACTCTTGTTGCTAATTAACATGAACAAGAGTTTTTCTAGGGAGCATCCCACGTATCGTGTCTAGTGCGCTTTTGGATGCTTCCCTCTCCTCTATCTGTTTATGCTTTTTCTTACTGTATTGGAGAAAACCGTAATTAATAAAATAAATTATAAAATCCAAAAAGTGTAATGACTATAAACTTTACCAACTGATAACTTAAGAGTTAATTCGGAGCAATAAACAGTTCAATAAGTTCGATCTGTTGACCCTAATTTCAACACTAAAATTAAGTGTATGTTCTAATTGCAGGAGTTATCAATTATAGATCAAAGAGAATCAGGATAGTTAAAATTAACTCAAACATTGTTTAAAGAAAATTAAATTACTTCGGTGGACAATTAAATCTTTTTACGTTTCCATGTTGTTGCTTATTTCTGGTATAAGTAAACCAACAAAAAGCTTTTAAAGCGTAGTTGAAAACAATGGAAATCGACCATAGCTATTACAACAGCTCACCCGTCGTCAGCCTTTTCCAATGAACTAACGGGTTGAGATATTCCCGTCTCAGTAGAAGCAGTTCCATCTTTAGCTTCACCATCTTTTTTAACGGCTATTTCAGCGAAAGAAGTCTCGCTGCACTCGCTGGCATCAAAATCCGAGAACGACTCGAGACCACTGACATGAGATGGAGGAGCGATGTCACTGAATGCGAACGACTCTTGAGAAAAGTTCAAATCCATAGCCATCACTTTGAGCTCTCTTTGACCTCAGAATTCATATTTGAAAAATCCACTTAATGATGTTGGCTATAAGCGTTGATGTTTACCACAAAGCGATCTAAAATAGCGATGAGGTGTTTTGCAAAAACGAAGATATGAATTCATCTTCGCGCCAAACCGCCATGTTTTTGTTCAAGCAAGTTTGAAACCGAGGCTGATCAGCCGCTGATCAGTTTTTTATCTTGATTGACATTGTAATTCTTATTACTTTACTTGGTCTCCTCACTCATGAAATTTAGGGAGAAAATACGTATTGATCAATGTCTTCAGAAAAAAACCATCAAAGGCTTTCCACAAGCTGGTGAAAAGTGCGTCCGAGGAAGGATTAGCATTTTTCTGCACCTCTGGTCGAAAATATGCAAATAATTTTACAGCTGAGATCAAATTGATTGACGCCAGAAACGTCTTTAGTGATCAATTTGCATGTATAAAAAGTTTGCATTCCATGGGATCCGAGAACGCCAGTCGATGGAACGGTTGATCAACAGAAACTCCAGTATTATGTCCACATTGCACGCCTAATAATTGTCTTATGACAGTCGTCTATTCTCAGAAGAGCAGAGATACTTGTTGTTGTGTGACATGTCTAGTTTTCAAGAAAGGTGTCTTTAGAAAATCAATCACATGGGAAATCTGGCTTGTTGCGAAAAGAAACCAGCATCTTCGGACGTTGATCTTGAAGCAGGACAACAAAATCCGACCTTGAGGTAAGCAGATGGCAACAAAATCTGAGATAAGTTTCCCTGTTCTCGCGCAAATTAGGTTTTGTGTGGTGGTCTAGCAATTACTTTTAATGGGATTATTTTCTTAAGGTGAAACGTTGCGTCGAACATTTGGATCCCTCAAAATGCGGAGATTTCTTTGGAGGGTAAAACTGTTGCGGTGTTTGTAATAAACCACAACATTGTGAAAAGATTGTTGTTGTTGTTGGTTAATTTTAATGAGAGCAAATCTAATGTTCCTGTAAAATTAAAAATGCGCCATTGTATTTGTTCCAGCTGACTGATGTTTCATCGGTGCATCGGTAAATACACTTCAATCAGCTTCAATGGATTGCGGACGTGTGTTATCTACGTTTTAGATAAGCTAAAAACATTTAGACATAAAAAGAGCACGATTTGAAAATCTAAAGCGTATCTGAGTGGTGATCATATCATGGATAATATCCACATAATGGAAATCGCTACTGGAAAATGATAGTTAGATCCAATATACCCTGAATCATGTTGTTTGTACGGGCTTGATTGGAAAGCATACTATATCGAGATCGCCTTTACAATGTTTAATTAAGTAATGGCCATCGCATATTATTCTGTAAATATATGAATTACCGTACTAAAATAACTCTTCAAATGATGATTTCCATATTATTAACTCCTTGAACAGTCAATTTTGTTTCATAATTCAATGACCAATAATTGTATTTAAAAATTCCCCCAAAAATGTGTAAAGATATTGATTTGCAAATCCAGTTAGCAGTGCTCGTTGCCATCTGGTACCACCCTCCTATTGCTGAATTTTAAACACAGCATGAGGTTTTTTTTTATTATTTGAGATTTTTCATTAATTATGCAGCCCCCCCCCCCCCCCCCCCCAATGAATAGAATATGAAATATAGAAATCCTACTAGTTATTAACTTTTTTGTTTATCTGCTACTATTGTATTAGTAATCATGTCTGGTATTTGGTTGGTGTTCCATCCTTTCAGCAGTATTTATAAAATACTGAAAAATTTCAGTGGGTTTTTTGTAAGAGGATATGATAGTCCCCCAGTGGCAGGTCACTAAAAACTCCAAGGGAAAGAGGTGTAGAAACCTTAATGTTTGAGAGTGGTACACTCAGTAGGCAGTTGGAGGTGCACATGTATGCAATCTCAGCTGTATTTTTGTTATTCTCCTTAATTAGTGATGTCGGAGCCAGTGACACATCATTGCCCTTAGTAGCAGATTCTGATGAGCAGAAGGCACCTTTAACCAAGGGGATTAAGGCGTCCAATGAAGACTTTCACCTTTCCTTACCACAATATGAAACACCTGAAAGTGAGTTCCATCAGAAAGAGAAATCTCTCCCTGGATCTTATTCCTCATTAGATGAACTTTGCGGAAGAAAGAAAAACAAATCTAAGATAAGCAAGAAGCTCTTTGGCAAAAAGGATAATGATGAATCAGAGCGAGAACTGGATGACGCTTCAAAAGTATCCACTGTCAATATTCCTAACGGAAAAGAAACAACACTGAAAGAGCATGAGGTTGACATTGAAATTTGCCCCATAGAACATGCCCCTGATAAAAATGAGCCAGACATTGATATTTATCCACTTGACCAAGAGGTTTCAATACCTGTGTCATCAGTTAATGGCTCAGAGAACAAATCTTCTGGTAGTTCCAAAGGAGTCAGCGACAACATGGATGGTATCAGTGCTCCAGAAATTGTTATGTCAACAGAAAACCATGTTGACAGTAAAAAAACAGTAACATCCTGTGATAAGCAGTCTGCTTCAGATGAGCTGTATAAACTGGTGATGTCAGGAAGAATAGATGTTACTATTCCTAACATGGCCAAGATTGTCAGGATATTTACCAGCTCCACGTTCACAGGTAACAGCATATGTTGCTCGGGAAAAAGTGGGGGGGGGGGGGGGTAGTCACCCTTGCAGCCGTTTTTGGGTGAGTTATAAGTAGGTTAGTAAAACTCTTTTTTAAGGAGTCGAAGGTGAACTTGTAAACTTGTGGTTGTCACTAGTTGTATCCGGTTGAATCTTTGAATTTTTGTAGCTTCTTTTTGCAATTTCATCATGTTCACGAATTTTTCACCATTGCCACCATGTTTGCTTAAACCTTTATGGCCAAAAGGAGACAAAATTATTTACAAGGAGGCTCCACCTCGAGGTGCAACCCCTTACCCATTTATGTACCATTTTTGACAGAAAAGTTTATATCTCTCTACTAATTTGGAATGCTGCACCCTTGTACTAGTAAGTACTGTAAATGCACCATCTTTGAAATATGAATAAGTCAGTAAACCAGGAAGTATTCTTGTCTTTTTTCACAGCCCTAAAATGCCCCTGATAGCTTTTTTACTGTAGGTCCTTTCACAGACCACAATGACAGATTTCCCTACATGTTTTCATATACTTCTACCTGTACAAGTGAAACCCCTATCCTCTCATATACCTGAAGCCCTGAAAATGGTACCCCTTTTGGGTGGAGCCTTACCGTATAGGCCATTATAGGGAGTACTCCCCTGGCTTATGGCAAAGCTTATGCTATGACATTGTGTAACTAATATCCAGTACAAACCCTAGTAAGGTAACTTTATCTTACTTCTACCACAGATACAAGAGTTGAGCGCAATGCACTGATGAACAGAGTGTACCCCAAGCTGAGAGAATTCTGTCATGAACATGGCTATGAATTTCATGTAGTGGACATGCGCTGGGGTGTACATGATCCCTGCACAGATGATCATTCTATTAGTGAGATTTCTCTCAAGGAACTCAGAACTTGCCAAGAGCTCTCTACTGGCCCCAACTTTGTGGTAAGATCCGTAAGAAATACATTTTAATTCAAGCTACGTAGTTATATACATGAAGCTGGAATTTTTTCCCAACAGCTCGCACTCTCATTGGTTACTGCAAGGTCACATGACATCTACCAATGAAACTGTTTCCCGCCAAAATCTCCGAGCGCGCAACACTGCAAAATCTATGAAATCAGAGGGTAACAGTACGCTGTTACCCGCAAATGTTGACCAATGACCACTGTTTAGCAAGGTTTAATGAATTTTCAGCTTCATATCAGCTGTTTCCCAGGCCCGGTCATTTAATAAGTGTTAAGTGTATGACTCAGTATGAACAATGTTGCCCTTAGAGAGTAAAGGAAGTGTGATTTTGCAAAAATTTACTTTGGTAAAATTGTGGGATTGGTTGGCATATTCAGAAAGAAATAGATGGAATAAGCCCCCTGGTCAAAAATCAGCCTGTTAGTGTAAATTGGTGGAGAGATAATTATGCACATCATTAACCGTTATGCTCTGAAGACTTCATTCAAAGCGTAGGGAAAGATAAGCTACAGATACAAAAAGTAGAATACTCTTTTCACTTAACAAGATCAGCGTCATGTGATGTGGTCTTTTTTTCTGATCATACTCATTTGAGAACTTTGTCATGTCCGTCTCTCGCACTCCCCATACATGTAAGTACCAGAGGTAACTTATCAATGATGAATAATATCAACAAGCGAGTAGTCAATGAGTAATCATTGGGTAATCAACTGATTAGTCATTGATTATTGGCCAATATTTAAGCAATAGACCACACTTTCTATGGGTTTACCGGCGTGATAACCCACTTGGGATGTTGGGAGAACACGAGAAAAGCTTGTAAATCACGAGCCAAAGGCGAGTGATTTACTTTGGCTCGTGATTTACAACCTTTTGTCGTGTTCTCCTAACATCCCAAGTGGGTTATCATACCGTTAAACCCAAAGAAAGTGTGATCTAGTGCTTTCAGCTTTCTATGACTTTACTGGCACAATTAACTATAGGTTTTTAACCAATCAGAACGCGCGTAATAGATTTAGCCAGGGCTAAAAGCGAAGCTCTCGATAATATACATGTATATACTGTAGTTCGTTCAAACAAAATATAAAATCGTGTCTTCTCTGAATGCTAGGCGGCGAAGGCAACGCTGAAAAACGGTGAAAAACAACAATAGGTCTTATTAGCAGAAAAGCAACTTTGCACGTGCGGCACACTTTTTTGTACATTTCTTTGCCGTTGTTTTGCACGACTACAAGGGGAAACTTCTAGAAACTTAGTTGCACTTTTAATGGAGGAATGCCGTACGTGTTCTCGTTCACTTTTTTCACCGCCTCTCATTTTCACCTTGCATTTGATTTGTGGCCGCTAGCATTTCTCATTTTATCACCGCCGCTGTAAAATTTTCATCGTCTTCTTCCAACAAAAAAATGTCTCCTTTGTTTTTTATCTCTCGCTCTAGATCTCTGTCGCCCTTTTTCTCGTTAAGGTTCGCTGGCCTGTCGCCTACTTTCTCTTTTTCTCTGTCTTTCTCTTGCTCTGTATTCCAAATTTGTGGACATGACAATTATTCTTAGCTTAAGACGTAATCGACCAGGAAATTGGGTAATTTTAATTTTGAGTGGACAAAAATCTTGTACTAGAATAATTTAAAGCATATCGCATTCATACTAATCAACTGATTACCCATCGATTATTTATTGATTACTCATTGATGTCATTGATGTCATCGATTAGTAACGTCTGGTAATTAATCGTTTCTACCAACACTGACCGGAAAAAAACCAGCAGGACATAAGAGAAAGTTAGGGCCCGTTTACATAGAGGTGGAGCACTGCAGGTAGGTGAGGCCGGTAACCCGCTCACTTGGGGTAAAAAAAATATCCCGTGTTTGCATGCAATTATGCAACCCCGCCATCCCAGTGTGCAGTTTCTGGGGTCCCTCAACTCCATGCAAAAAAAACCCTTAGAATCACGATCACGTCATTTTCATCACATGACCAAGTTTTCTCTGAAGTTGTCGTTTACTGTTCATTAGGGACCTTATGATCCGGCGAGGTCCAAGAAAAAGTCGCTGAAAAAAAGAACTTCGCATCCTTTCCCTTTTTTTCGCGATTATTCCAAGGGGCCCGGTTACTTAAAGAAGGGAATTTAGTTTGGAGCGGGAGAGAAGGGACCGCGCCCAAGTTCTGACAGAGATGGTAGAATTTATCGCCTTGCCGTTCCCATTCTCAAGTAAACTTAAAATTTGGTCATTTCATGTCGTAGTTGTACAGGGACTGCAAAGAAATGTACAAAAAAGCGTGGTGCACGTGCGGAGTTGTTGTTTTGCTCATTAAACCTATTGATTTTTTGATGTTCCGGTTGTTGTCGCCGTCGCCGTCGCCGTCGCAGTTTCGTAAGGTCCCTATTATACAGTGGAACGTAAGCCGACACAAAGGGTCCCGGCAAGTGAGCGCTTAATGGAGATTGGCCGCTCAACAGAACTTCGTCATAAATCAGCAAAATCTTTAACAGAAACTCTACTTTATTTTGAAACAAACGCGTGAAAGAAATAAGCTTCACTGGTCCACAATTGGGTGCCACCCTTCTATCTAAGACAGCATTTTTCTTCATCATATTCCGGCTTAACATCAAGCCAAACTGAGTGTATAAAGCGCTTGATGGACACTTACAAGAGGTGACAACGATGGGAGAACTTTCGCTGGGACCGCCAAAAGGTGGCCGCAGCCGTTTAATAGAGGTGGCTGCTTCAAAGAGTTTTAATTTCCCATTCTTTTCTACAATTATTTCGGAACTTTGATTACTGGCCACTTAATGGAGGTTTGACTGGATCTACACAAAGCCTGCGGCGTGTGCCACTTCTTTGTCTTTTACGATGAACAGACTCACGGCGGCATGGAATCATCATTGCTCGTGTTATACAATGTACAGAAAAACGGAAAACTTGCTTCGTGCAGCTTGACTGTTGGAGGATTTGTGCTAAGCCTAGGTGGCAAACTATTTAAAAACTTCAAGTACTTTCAGTACTTTTTGTTTTTATCATCTATACAATTGACTATTATTTACCAAATTGTCAGAAATGGTTCTGTACCTCATTATAATAAGTAATTTTCCTCTTTTGATTTCAGCGGATATTTAAACACAGCGCAAATTACCGAATGTTGAATGTAATTGTCTTCTGTTAATCAAAATAAACAATGAAGGTGAATTTGGGTTAAAAATTTGAGGAAAAGAAGACTACCGAAAATAGATTGAGTGGAAAGGTCTTTTAAGTATTGGATGCTTTTACGAGCCCTTTCACGATGATTAATATGAAAATGACCAACAGATAATCTGGAGGATAGGTCTTCATATCCATAGATAATTATACAAAGTATAATTTTTTTCATTGAGCTCGGCTATGGATATTGATGTTTTTCCAGCCGCACCTGTGCCAGTAATATGACAGTCCGATGCCTGCTAATTCACTGTGGTACATTTACCATGTACTATAGAAATCAATAACCTTAATTATCAAATTTCGGCTTTTTCCGACAAAAATGGATCGGGACTGGAGACGACGATATTCGACCAACAGGATTTGTAAAATATGTAATATTTCAAATAAATATATCTTTACCATTACATCCTTGTCCGTTTATTTGTCCTAGTTCATTTTCGAGTAGAATTTCCTCTGTTTATCGTCGAGTCTGACGGTTGTTTTTCCACGGCATAGTGGCCTTTTTAGTCACGTGAGTATTTGAAACCACATGCTCGATGAACACTTCAGACGTTCGCTTAATTCAGTCATTCCACATCACCAAGATCTGTTTGTTTGTCTGAGTCTTTCAGGGGGTCTAACGTTTGATGAGGTCACCTCTGCGCTTTGCTAAATTGTCACTTGAAAATTGAATTCACGCTGTTTCTTATTCTAATTTATTCGATTTGTCGAGTATTGGGAAATCTTCCTTTAGGTGATTCTAAAGGACGGCTCTAAGCGCAAAAAAAGAAACAGGAATTTTGTGACTCAATCAAATTTCCCATGAAAGCTATTTTCTTCCGGATGCTCACTGAGGTATGATAAGTTGGGTACGGTTTAGTCTCTCTTGCATCACTCTCCTGGGGACTCTGCTGATGGTGAAATACAAAGTCCGCGGTATTAGGACGTCCCATCATGAATCAGTGTTATTTACATGAAGCTATGAAGCTCAATAATGTTCAATTAACTCTTAAAATAATGGACACTTGCGTACCTGAAGCACAATCTTCTTCTCTCGCCCGAATAGCATTCAACACCCCGGCCATTTTCTTTTTAGAGTTTTTAATTCTTGGCGTGATGTACACTCAGCTGGCTGGAGACGTTACGTGACGGGAATACCTTCCCTCCCCATCTATTTTCTCATACTAAATTATCATTTCTCGGTTAGCATTCGGAAGCCAGCCAAGCGCAGTCATTGCACGCGTGCTGAACAAGAATGGTGTATCATGACAGACTAGAAACAATAGAAAACTCCCAAAGCACAAACTCAGCCACAACGCTAAAAATCTTCAATGTTTACTCAAGTTTGGGCTTATAGAAGATAATGTCACAATTTTTCAATGACTATGAAATTCAAATTCTGGGTAGTTAGTTAATCCATTGTGGCCCTGAAAAAATTTGAAGGAAAGAAAAACTACGAACTTTAAAGAAAATGCTTTTTTTGTGAGAAGAACTATTAAACGCTTAGAGACGTCAACAAATAGCTAAAACTATAATTTCGATATAGGCCCTAAAGCTTTTTGCTGACTTGAAAGGACCCATCTGTTATAAAGATCCTAAAAATAAAGGGAAAAATCTCATAGTTTATTAGACATAATCGTGTAAAGTTTGCTTATCATTTTCACATAAATTATGACCTAAATTTGCAAACCACTAAATTGCTCGCATTGGGTCTTTGCGACTTTGGTGAAACTCTGTTCAACGCAAGGCACTAATGCGCACTATAGCCTAGACATTTTCACGAAAAAATGCGGGCAACAGCAGAATTTCGACTCACACCCCAAAGAGGCGTGGCACTATAACTACATGACATTTACTCCGACCGCCAAAAATTTTATGCTGTATTGTAGATTGATCTATATGTTATCTATGCTATACGTTAGACTTACGATCAAAGTAAAGGTGGGGATACGAGTGAGCTTCAAAGCAGGACGGTACCCCTACAAAATAACTAGGTCGAGTCATCTTAATAATATAATAAGTTACAACGGCAAAACTGCGCACTAAACAACTGCAACTGCAACTCCTTGCTCTATGGCATTCCAAAATACCAACATGGTCGGTTGCAGATTAAACGTGAATTCTAAATATCCCAAAGAAAAAGGCTATTGAGAAAGATCTGAAGAACGCTAAACAATCGACTTACGTCATCACGCAAAGGGGAAAAAATACTTCAAAACGAAAAAGTAATGATAAAAAGTGCAATCTAGAGAATTTGAAGAAAAGCATAAAGCAAGGGAACAAAAACTGCAAAAGAAAACTTAAGCTAAATGTACGAGTTGACGTCCAGTTACCTGGGAAGCTTTAGCAACGACGACGGCGACGACACTGACGAGAAGGGCAAAAAAGCAATGGGTTTAGATTGCCAAAACAACAACTCTGCACATGCATGACGCTTTTTTGTTCATTTCTTTACCGTCACTGCACGACTACGACGGCGCGTGAAAGTGCCAAGTTCCACGTTTTATGGAGGACGCGTAAACAAGTGAAAACGAATTCTTCTTTCTCTTTCTAAACTTGAGTGCGGTCCTCAAGTAATCAACACCAGGGAATTCGCGTATATTTGACTTTTTCGGCGAATTGGAAAAAACTCAAATTCATTTTAAAAGTGACGTTTTCGCTGCCGTCGCCGTCGTCGATGCTAAAGCTACACAAGTAGCTATGATGTAACACCCAAATACCCGAATGCAAAACAAAGCGAGGAAATATATAAGGAAGGGATAGTTTTACCTCATCACAGCTCTATTTAGAATTGTGACTAATTTGAGGGAGTTACTTTTTACTATTTTTGATGATGTATGTAATAATATCCTTTTCACAGACATTCCTGTGTCAGAAGTATGGTTATCGCCCTTTTCCACACATTATTCCTTGTGATGAATTTGAATCACTCCTTGCTGTCATTGAAGATGAGAATGACAAAGACTTCTTAGATGCTTGGTTCAAACGTGATGACAATGCAATTCCAGCGAAATATGTTCTTCAACCGATCAGTTCACAATTTCCAGATTTTGTTGCTCCAACAAGTAAAGAAGCTAAACAGCAAGCCTTGCGGGAATGGTGGAATGTGTTCCTTATACTGCAGAGTATTTTGAGAAAGGCAGCTGAAGAAGCACTGTCCAAAGATGCTGCTCACAGATATCAACAATCGGGTGGGTTTATTTGTCATTATTATTCATTCAAATTATTTCGCCGTTTCTGATTGGCTCCAATCCCCCTGCTAATTCTTTATAACCAGCCGTCGCTTACCATATTTGGAAGATGTAGGCAAGAACTTATCGATTTGATGGTATACTTCTAACAGCCTCATTTCCAGGAAATACCGCTTCACCTGTTTATGCCTTTGTGAACCAAAGAAAAATGTTGTTCATGACCATCTAAAGACGTAAAAGCCGAATTTTTGTCTAAAACTGAACGGAAGAAATGCAATAATTCGCAAAAAATATTGCTCGATGGATTTCATTTATTTTTAGTGAGTATTTGCAATGCGAAACATGTAAAAACCTTGCGCGAGATACAGGCAAATATTGGAGGAAAGTCTACAAGGAGCTGAGTTCGTTAAGAACTTACAAATTTTTTGAATGAGTTATCAAACAATTATCCAATTCGGCTTTCGTATGATATAAAGAACTATGCAGATCTTGGAGGATGTTATCCACCTCCTCGATTTACATAATTCTTCACATTATACTCAGCAGCACAAAGAAGCAAAACTAAACCTAATAATTTACCTCTATCAAGTACGCAGTCGAAAGATTTGGATGTGTATAGGCGAATCTTTGGTGACGTCATTGTTTACATTTTTGCTTATTAGCATACGCGTTAACTCAAAGACGGCGTCACCGTATGCACAAATTGAATTCAAAATTTGAAAGAGTTGGTTAATTTGAGCAATTTATGTAATTTTCACCTCTTTTCAAGCAGTAATAAAGGAAATAGCAGCCATACAAAACTGCGAAATTGGTGTGTGGCAAAAACGTCAATCAGCCCCTACATACCTTGTAAATTTTCGAGTTTTTCAAAGATAATTCGCCCGATATTACTCGTTATATCGGGCTCCAATTTTCACAGATATCTCAAGTTGTCATGCCCTTTCGATATTCAGAGAGTTTATTTTGTTTGTCCGGGTTTCGGACGTTTTCGTTCTGGCCAATAGCCCACGTTCGATATATTCAAATTCTTACATGACTGCGAGCCGTTCTGGTCACTTGTCTATATTTGGTTTGGGAACTGCGAGACAATGGAGTCGTGATTTGCGAGACAATGGAGTCGTGAAAAATGTGCAATTTTGACCTTAAAGCCTCAGAGTCATGTGAGAATTTGAATCTATCGAACGTGGGCTATTAGAAGGTGGTCGATGGAAACATTTTATTAGAAAACTATTTGTTTTTCTCTCACTAGACTCAGAGGAGGAGATAAAACAAGGAATTCTGCAAGCGAATTGCCCAAACTCTCATACATTTTGGTTTCATCGGATTATCACAGACATGAAAGATAACGCCCAAAACCACAACGCCGCTAAATACATTGACATAGAGGAGCTTCCACATAAAGAAAACAATAGGGTAGGATCAAGGGGATGGGATGATACGGCAAAGAATCTTCTAGAATCACTAAAGAAGAAGCAGATCCCTAGCGCACTTAGTAAGAACAATACAATTTCGTACAACCTTAAGTGGGTGGAAAATGGTATCGACACGCATTCAAGCGAAGAGCACCAGAGGTACATTGAAAAGCTGTGTCAAGATTTCCACAACAAGATGAAAGAATGTATCGAGAAGGCTATCAAGGAGGCGAAAATACCGAGGCCAGATAACATCCTATTTGAAGAAGTTTCTCAACATACAGTTCATTGTAAGCAGCTCTGTTCGTCCTTAAACGACCAAAATCGGACATTGAATAGAATTAAGAGTTATGTGACTGGGGAAAAAGGTTTCCCTCTGGTTGTTCATGGTCAGCAAGGCTCTGGGAAGACGTCATTAGTTGCCATGGCAGCTAGCAAGTGTTCTTCATGGGTGGGGTCGGAGGTAGCAGTGGTCTTGCGGTTTATTGGAACT
Organism: Porites rus; assembly: GCA_964035705.1. NCBI lineage: Eukaryota > Metazoa > Cnidaria > Anthozoa > Scleractinia > Poritidae > Porites > Porites rus. The sequence goes on from OZ037993.1 coordinate 29,109,538, forward strand.
ACCCTTCATTCGTCTAAAGTCCAGCAGCTCTTGCAAAGTATCTGCCATCAGCTGTGCGTGGTGTTTAATGTTGATTCCGAGAGTGTTCCGAAGGTAAGCGTGATTTTGTACATTATACTGGGTTCTACACGCATTTTGGTTGGTAATTAGTATGAGCTAAGGCTTTGTTCACACGATGCCGTATAGCTTTTCGTACTGAATCGAAATAAGTATAGTATGTTCACAGTAACAGCACAGAACTGGAACAAGTCGTTCACACACATCGAACATCGTACCTGGACCGTTGGCTGAGAGGGTTTGGTGAACAAAGTTCCAGTCGTCCACTCACTCTTGAATATTTACTTCCGTTTCAGTGGATTCCTGTCCTCGCTCGTACAAATAAACTTCCGCTACAGTCCGGGTACCTGTTCACACTGCACCAAAGCGTGGCCAGAACCTGTTCGATTTGCGCCGAAATCCCCGTTCTTATGTGTGAACGGAGGCCCTATCCAGTATGGTTTTTGTGCCGGCATAACAGCTATCCTGTATTGGGTGAACATAGCCTAAGGTTACTAGTGTAGATACACTAGCGATGAGCTACAGAAGACTCGAAGGAGCTAAGAAAACTTGACTTATAGGTTAATGTGACGAACAACCCGCATACTTTTAGGACTGGAATGTCGAAATGTGAATTTTCAGCCCAGAAAATATACGAGAAACGATGCGCAGGTGACTCGGACGAAAACAATGATCTCAGTTTTCTCTGGGGCTAGACAAAGTTTTCTCAACAGAAGTCGAATCAAAGGCCTGAGATCTGTTGTAACACATTTTTGAGTATGGTGGGCAGTTTGAAATGCGGATAGAATTTGCCCATATTAACAAAAGACCTTTTGTTAGTGACTTTGACAAGAAGGAAAATGCACAAATGAAAGAGAACAGTATTTTTGTCTTGAAAGTAGTACTTGAGTATCAATGCTCACAGTCGAGCGGTACCGTAAAGAAATTAATTCTCTCTGACCGTACGTTTGTTGTGCTATAGACTACTGAAGATGTCGAATTGCGTTCTAGGCGTTCATTGCAGCAAACCTTTATCTTGAAGCCATTTGTAACTGAACAGACGCATAGGTCAGGGATGAAATTTTGTCTTACCAGCAGGCTCCGATAGTTAAAACAGTAGATAGCCCTATCCACCGGATTAATTATTATCAAGAGGATAAGTACTAAGAAAACCAATTGCACCGCCCACTGGTTAGAGATTTATCCAGTAGATAGTGGTATCCACATTTTTTAATAGCCTTTACAGGCGTATTTCCGATCGTCGCCTCTCTTCACCCGAACCTTTTGAACAATTGCGCCAGTTTTTTAACGAACGGTTGCGCAGAAAAATACATCAAAAGTTAGGCAGTTGCCAACCTTTCGTATCCTTGTAAGCTCTCTTGTATGCTGGCGTTTGATTTTGAGCAACCTCGTTCACACAATTTCACAATTGCTAAAGCTACTGTACAATTTGTAACCGTGATGCGTGTGACTTTGGGTTGCGATATTTAACGTTGAGGTTTTTTAGTTAGCCGGCTTACACCGGGTAGCTGTGTGTACACCATCCACGTTGAATCAAGAAAGCAGTTTTAAAAAGGAACCCATCTCATGTTGAGCGAACGGTGTCTAATAAAAAAGTGAGACAACAATTTTTTTTCACTCTGATTCGAAGAGAAGTTTACTTTCATTGCAGGACTATCAAAATCTGGTAAAGGAATTTCATAGGCTTCTTCAAAATGCGACAGCCACTCAACCATTGGTGTTATTTCTTGATTCATTGGACCAACTTCACAGCTATAACATTACCAGGGAGATGTCATGGTTACCATGTAATCTGCCACCTCATGTAAAGATTGTTCTCAGTTGCTTGACGGGCGACCGGGCCTTTGCTGCTCTTAAGGTAGGCCATTTGATAATAAATATAACTTTAATTTACATTATCTGACAAATAGCTCCGAAAGAAGACACGCTGTGTGTGGCGTGTCATAAAGAACTGCACTAACAAACAAATGTCCCACGTGACCCAGTTCTAAAATATGCTATCGCCTATGTAGCGCGCATTCGCTCAAAAGAGAGAAGCTTATTGATTGAATGCTGATGCCCAAGGGTGTATTAGTTTTTAAAGGTCCATTTTGCTTTCTTATCGAGGACATCCATCCATCTCATTTCTAAAACCTCTTTTCTGACTGACTGCGGAAGGCATGACACTAACGTTGTTCCCGAACATGGTAAAATGTAGATGAAAGCATGAAGATGCTTCATGTGTTATGGCTTGAGTTAGCGATGGCCTACTTGGCTGGTGCTTCTAAAGTTCTTAAACGCCAAGAGCGCGGATTGAGAAAGCTTACTTATTCGTGTAATGGGTATTCGTGAGATGTTGTCAGCCTCTATATAGACGCCTATTTTTATTAGGGATATTATGGACCCTGTGCCTCATACATGTAGTTGTTTGCCTTGATCATCGTTCAATTTGTACCGTGGAAAACTGCCAAGCTTTCAAAGCCATATCATTGTTCCTCAAACTGCCATCTTAGCTGGCTAGCCGGCTATGACCTATTCTTGTTGACAGTTAAACTTACATTTACATCTGCGTAAGTCTGTTACTTTTCGTGAAGTTCTTTATTGAAAGCACTGTGGCTGTGCTTTTCTTTCCGTAAACGATCAGTTACTTCCCTAAGCATCGTGCAGCACCTAGATTCCTTTTCCAAGTCTTGGTATTTTTTTTAATCACTACAGGCCATCGCTACTGACGAAGATCATTTCGTAGAGGTCCCGGATTTTACTGATGATGCAGTAGTAGACTTTCTTAAAATGAAGCTGAATGAGAACCAAAGAAAACTGACTGAATCGCAAGAAAATTTCTTCCTAAAACAAGTATCACGATGTCCCTCTGCCCTTTGCTTGAAGCTTGCTGTGGAGCAGGCAGTTCTTTGGAGGTCGTACACGGCTGTTGAGAGCGCCAGCCTCGCTTCGTCAGTACGTGAAATGATCAACTCTGTGTTTGAAAATCTGGAGCGTAAACATGGCAGAACGTTATTGCATCACACACTGGCATATATCACCGCATCAAGAAAAGGCATCAGCGAAACTGAACTAGAAGATGTGTTATCTTGCGATGACAAGGTGTTGGATGACGTCTTCTCAACTTGGGCACCGCCCATTCGAAGGTTGCCTCCATCGCTCTTGGCCCGAATCAAGGCCGATATCGACTCCTTCCTTGCCATGCACGTTGAAAATGGGGTTCGTTTGATGACTTGGAAACATCAGCAAGTACACGATGTTGTTATAGAGAGATATCTCTTCTCGAACGAGATAGAACTCCGCCGCTTTCACTCGGAGTTGGCAGACTATTTCATTGGTCGCTGGACACAAGGTGCAAAGAAAGAGGATACCAAAGGAAATGCAAAAGACCGCCATGTTTCTCCTCAGCCGCTTAAATTCAGCGATGATGCGTTTAACTATAGAAAACTTAGTGAACTGCCTTATCATTTGCTTAAATCTGATGACTTTGAAAGGCTGAAGCAGAGTGCCTTATGTAACTATGAATTTCTTTTGAACAAATTAAAGGCCACGTCAGTATACGACGTATTAGACGATTTTGTTGAAGCGCTCGCTGTTGATCCGGATGAACTTGACGTGAAACTTGTTTTCGAGACGTTGCAACTGTCGATTGAAGCCTTAAACGTTTCTGCCGATCAGTTGGCGTCACAACTTATTGGACGTCTCTCTTCATCTCGATCGCCCTCTTCGTTCATTGCGCGTTTGCTTCGTCAAGCGCACCATCCTTCAAACCCGTCATTTGTCCCCAACATCCGTTGTTTGGCAAGACCAGGCGGCAGGCTGGTACACTCGCGTCCTGGACTGCATGGATCTCTGGTACTTAGCCAAGATGGTAAGAAAGCAATGAACGGAGGCGATGACCAGCTGATTAGCATATGGGAGGTAAAGAGTTCGAGGATCGTGAAAATACTGGACACTGCTAGAGCAGTTGGTCACGTGGACTTCTGTCTTGATGATCAGTTGGCTGTTGCTTCTTGTCAAGGCGCGCTTCAGTTTTGGAACCTTGACGAAGGGGAGATGGTTTGGGAGATTCCCAGTACAGAAAACCCTGCCCCTATCGCAATAGCAGGAATCAGAGACACTCTGGTAGCAGTTCTGGACAACGTCATAAAATTTATTAACCTCAACGATGGCACTCTAACAAGAGATTTCGTAGATCAGGAGTTCAATCATGACAAAATTGCAGGATTGGGTGATAACATTGCGCTTGCAAGCTCGCGAGCGAGCTACACCAGGCTGTATGATCTCCAAACAGAAGATATTCGTCTTGTTATTGAGATCTGTGGGGAAAACGCGGAAGATTTTGTCAGCGATGTCATTCTCACCCCATTCCATAGAGGTCAACTTTTAGTCTCTACAGAAAAGTCCTTTGGTGTGAGAGTGTTTGAGTTGATATCAGGCAAATGTCTTCACGTCCTAGGGCCAGATATACTCTACCCCACAGTGACCAAGAGTGGACGTTACTTACTTTGTACTGACAGCTTCAATGATATTGCCGTCTGGAACTTGGAAACTGCTGTAAAAGAGAAGCAAATGCTGAAACATCCCCCGACCACCGCCATTGTGAGAATAGCTTGTGTCGATTTGAAAATGGTAGTTACCGTTTCCGATGACCTCGTGGCTCGTGTGTGGGATCTTGAACCGCAAGGAAACGACGTTAACTTTGAGAACAACAAGGACAAGAACAGCATCCAACAGCTTGTGTTGATTAAAAGCAGCTTCCAGAAGCAGGTCATCACTAAGTCAAAGACCCCGGGGCCTATCTGTGTATGGAATCTAAGCTCGTGTCAAGTCATTCGAACCTTGAACAACACTAACGCAGACGAGGTTTTGGTGGTAGATGAGACACGTGCTGTCATTCGCTCCGGTACAAAACTTGCCATTATTGACCTCCAAGAAGGGAAACTCATTAAGCATATGCGATCCGATTTTCCTGCGAAGACGGATAAAGTTCATCGCCATGCAAGCTCCCTGTACAAGCGTAGAGATTTGGCACTACGTTTGGCTGAGAGCCCTAGAGCAGTGTCGACGAGTGTGAAGTTTAGTGATTGTGCTTTAGTTGGCACAACGCACGTTCTTATTCTTTCTAAAGACCGCTTGTATCTGAAACTTGCCTCCCTTGAGACTGGAGAACTCGTAACAAAGCTCAAAGCTGGTCAAGACGCTGTTATCGAAACAGTCATGGTCAGTGGTAATGGCTTGGTTGCTGTGTGCTCTTGCGAGAATGCTCCTCTCATCGTTTGGGATCTAAGGGAGAAATCCAAGCGATATACGCTGGAAATAAGTGGCCACTACCCACGCCTCACAACTGCAGACATCAGTTCTAATGGACATTACCTTGTTGACGTTGTAAAACTGGACAAGGCACACAAGTCAGTGGTAACCTGGGACCTAGAGACTGGAAAAGTCAAGCACATCATCGGTCAGGGGATGAAAGTGTGGAAAGTAGCGTCCTCTTGTCTGAGCATGCGCATGGTAGTAGCGGGAACTATTGGAACGAGTGAAACGATGAGAGTGTACGACTTGGTGTCTGGTGCGTTTTATCATCAGCTGAATGGTCACACGGAACCTGTCAAAGGTGTCTGCCTTTCCAAAGATGGAAAACGAGCTCTTTCCTTCGTTCCTGTTGGTGTTCGCGATCGTACCATTCGCTTATGGGACTTGCTCACAGGTACACTTCTGGCCTCATTCACTCCAGATCTTCCAGTCTCTAACTGTCTTTTGACAGATGACGGTGACCAGGTTGTCATGGTGATAAACAAGTCTCGGCCAATCGTATCTCTAACACTGTCGCATGAGGTTGGATCAAGGGAACTGTCTGTGGATGTTTCTAATCCGTATTTTAGCCACCCCACTCTACACGGGGCCGTGTTTGATATGAGCAAGGAACTTGAATGGGAGGACGAAGAGAGTGAATTTGAAATTGATGTTTGAAGTTCGTTACGTACATTACACGTCATGTTCTTTGCGAGGATGTTATCTTTCACGGCAATTTCGTATGTCTTAACAAGTGGATTTTTTTGTACAAATAGTTGCAGCCGTTGGGTTCGAACCGGGAATATTTTGGTGCTTGGGATAGGTGTTCGTTTATGGGAGGTGGTCGCTTACGGGAGGTGGCTGCACATGAAGGCTTGACCTTATGTCTCATGAGGAGCAACAAATCTACTATGATTAAGAAAATTTGGGGGGGGGGGAGATTTTCTTGTTTTTATTCTCTTGTAAGTGACCACTTGCCACATGGTGTGATCTCCAATTTACCTGTCTTCACTACAGTACTCAGAGAGTACGTGAAACATCTACACGTATAGAAACTTAGAAATTATACGTATTGAAATATTCGAGTCTATTAATTAGACGCGAACGCTAAATCTTGGCAGTTTGGGTGGTCGATTACGGAAATTTTTGACTGTATAATGAATACCTTAAATCCTCTTTTAAGCCTCCCCCGGGGCCTATTTTTTTTAAGGACGTCTCAGCGGGGAAGCGGGCTTATTTTATTTAGCGATGACGGTGGTATCGGTCCTTTACAAAGATGTAGAACGCAAAGTGGAAAAGGATATGAAGTTAGAGAACAAATACAGTGAAAGCTCTCGTGAGCGGACACCCTCGGGACGCGAAAAAGGTGTAAGTATTGGACCTGGCCTCATACGGGAATGTAAAACTACAGAGTTTGTATGGGAGTTGAGAAAAACGGGGTTTTGTGAAGGCGGCCGTAAGTAGAGCTGTTCGCTTACGAGGGTGCCCGTTAGGAGAGACTTCCGGCACGCAAATAAACCATACCGGAGTGCCTTACAGTCGCGATTTATTAATACAGTCTATCCGGCATTTATCAATTTCGTAACGAAAAATAATAAGGGGGTGGGAAGGGGGCTCAATAATTTTGTTTCCCTGAAAGGAAGGGGGGGGGAGGCTTATTTGAAAGTGGGGCTTGATGGCTTATAGAGGATTTACGGTATGTTATGAATTCAATTTTGTTATGTTGTTGGCTCGTTAAACTTTGCGGGGTTTATTGAGTAAGGCATCGCGGGATTCAAAAAATAATGCCGCTGAAATATTATGTAAGTGCGACAATTTAATTTATAAAATATCTAAGATAGTACGCGCGCTCTGATTGGCCGAGAGGCGTGTTTGCATGAGAGTATGGAAACATGGTTCTGACGTCAAGATGTTTTGCTTTTCGCGCGATAATCACGAAAGCACGAATTTGAACACGTTTTAAAGTTGAAAATTCGACAAGTTTACTTTACTTGCCCATTCCTTCGTCGCCTGAAACGTGTAAAGTCTTTACAAACATGCTGTGCCAATTTGTTTTCGCTTAAGCTGACATTTTAAGTGAGAAAAATCTCTATTTTAGAAGGCATCTTTTGTGAAAAACAAGAACTGATTACGCAAGCAAGACGTCGCGTACAAGACTTCGCGACTGCTAAGAATTTATCTTTTAATCAGTGCCATAACAAAGAGGTTTGTGTTTTATCTCGGGAAAGTTAATTTGTAAAAGCAGTAGAAAACTTTTTTTCCTTATTTGCTTAGCCTTATATAAACACTCGAGGGATTGGGAGAATTCTCGACAGTTATGCAAACCCTCGACTTAGTCTCGGGTTTGCATACCTGTCTCGAATGCTCCAAACCCTCTTGTGTTTATATCAGGCTATTGCTTAAGTATGTGATCTAATGATCTGAAACAAAGATCGCGGTAAATACCGTCCGTTACCTAGACTTATATGAGAAAACAGGCCTAGGAGTGTAGTGTGATTGCATCTTTTTAGTTATGACTTGAGGTCATTTGGTAAGACTAACTCAAGTTCGAGAACTAATCGACCGGATATAACTAGATGCATTTAACCAGAAATCACTCTTATTGCAGTTTTTTTGAAAATAACACGAGGATGATAAACGCTATTAAATCCCCCTAAATTCTTGGGGAACCCTGCAGTTAGTTTTGAGGTAATTTATAATAAACAACTTGTATATTTATAATATATTGTTGAGATAGAGGAGGACTTCTCCGTGAGAATTTTGTTAGCTTTTACAATATAAGCCGGTTTTATGATGACTTTACGACCAATTAATTGGAGCGTTTCAAATTTAATTTTATTAAAGAAATAGCTCATAATTTAAATCAGATACTGAAAAGGGTTTTTCAAGTAATTTTCATGGCCACTTTTATTACGTAATCGGTTTGTTCTGGTATACATTTTGGTACGGAGATGATTTTGTAAATATTTTGGTAAATGTATCGATGCTTTAAACTTATTTGTGGCTCAAATGTCGAATTTGTAACAGTACTTTTTAGGTACATGGTTCAATAAAATGTAACGAAGGCATTTTAAGAGTCATCTGCGTCATTTGTATTTTTAATGTACCAATGAGTGACTCGCGGCTGTCTCGTCCCCAGAGATGAGAGGTCAAGGCAAAGGGTAGGGGTAATGGGAAGGAGGAAAGAGGGAAGTCTGTTTCTTTCGTTGCCCTCCTTCCAATTTCCCCTCGCGCACCCCTTGACCGCGCTTCTCGCAAATGAGACTAATAGACGACTGGGAACGAGGCAAGACTCGCGGTTTCTCCCTTGTCTCGGCGGTCCAAGCTTTAACTTCACGTTTCGGAGTTTGTTTGATCGTAAAAAGAGCAAATGGTTATTTCGTGGGAGAATCATGACATACGGACAGACTCATGACATACACTGACAGGGGTTTCAAAAAGCACCGACGGCCGACGAAACGCGTCGGCTACTTGGCTCAGAGAGGTCGGTTACCTTTTTCTAGAAACAAGAAGCAGCTGGTTTGAATAACTAGTTGTGTTGTCATTAAGGCGCACTGGTTTTACGTTATGCTTTAGTCATTCAAATGCTATATCTCAGCAATTTTTTCACAAGTTTCTTCACAGGCTCACGCAGAATTTGTTTACGTGCAAAGGTACGTAATTTAGTTTTCATCATTTGTTGATTGCTTTCAGGAATTGATTGAATGTGTGACTGATAAATTGAATGCTACGTTTTCTTGAATGAAAAACACGCTCTTTTTTCATCAACTTTAGTCCCCGGAACGCTGAAAATCGCATTTTAGGGCCTTGAAGCTTCAAAATTTTATGGGGCAGAACACACTCAGACCCCCTACCCCCCTCCCCGCCCCCCCTTAGAAAAAGGTGTCTAACGGCCCCTTGTTGATACAGTCTGTTACTCTATTCAAACCTGCTGGCTACTTCAATTTTTAATGAAACTGAGAAACGCACGTTAAACTTGTAAACCTAATTTTGGCCGTTTCGTGAAATTTAAATACAATGAATCAATTACAATGAACGGTACCGAGCTTTAGTCGGTGAAAGTTCTGGCTTATTGAGCTTTCCAGGCAAAGCAATACAATTCGTCTGGACGGATCGCCGTAAAGATATGTATTGTATTATACGCCAGTTACTCTTACAGGCCATCATTTTTGTTTGAGACTTTGTGTCGATTTGTGAATGTACACGTACACAACATAGTATAAAAAAGAAGTCCTAGAAAGAACATTGCCGCTCAAGTTCTTGGATGGTTATCAGGTCTCGGAAACCCTACATTCAGTCGGTATGTTCACCAGCATTGCCACAATCATCATGCAGCGCGTCACTGAATCCTTCACTCTACCTGCTACTTTTCAAACTTTTTCTCCACATGTGCTCGACCATGGTGCTGTAGCTGTCAACTAGTTGATTGATTGATTGGTTTTCGCAGAATCAGGGAAAGGCAATTTATTATATGGCTGAATCCTCGGGCGCGCAATTGCAAGATGAAACGAATCATCCGTTATCACTTCTGATTGGCTACCCGAGCGGGCTCGGGAGCTCTCTTTTGTGTTTTTATCTAACCATCTTGACCTCACGCTCGGTCAATAACGCACATGTACAGCATTTACACAGTAATCAGTGCCAGCTTGCATCTTCCCGTTTAAAAATTAATGTCTATCAGAAGACATCGTAGCATCAATCCTTTGTTGCAATTTTGCAAGCATTTGAATGTCGTGTTCCACAGAACGAGACTGCCGAGGATTCTGCGCGATTTTGCGTTGCTCCTGTAAAGTCTTCATTTTTTCCTGTACTAGTTTTTCGAGAATGCTCAGCTTCTCTTGCTCTTTTTGTGTGATAGGTTGCATTTTGTAGGTGTCTGCACTGGTTTCTTCAGGTGGTGTTCTGTCGATTTCTTGAGATGGAAGATCGAATCCGACATGAGATATCCCCGTTATCTCATCATTCCTTGCGTTTTCTTGATCGATTTTGTCTTCTTTACGTTTTAGCTTCATTTCCTGTTTTTCAATCAAAGAATCATCCTCAGCTTCGATGTCAGCGTGGTCCAAAAGTGTCGACGAAGTTTGACTCTCTAAACTCATTACCTCGAAGATCCTCAAGTCGTCGACAACGTCTTCCACGTACACTTCATTAATAAGGTTTTGAAGCCTAACAAACTGACTTTTATCGATATAATTTCTTTGAGCCTTCAACATTACTTCCTTAGGGTCTTCTTCCTCTTCAAGTTCCTTATCTTTCTTCTCTATTCCTGTCATTTCCTTGAATTTGTCCACAAATATTTCTAAAATTGCAGATTCAAAAGATTTTTCTTTTGTTCTTCCTCGATCATCCACCAGCGTTTGCCTGTGGCCTACTATAAACACCGACCTTATAATGGTTAGGTAGAAGAAAATGAATGTTAGGCAGCAGGAGAATACGGCAAATGTCCTCAAGATTGTGTAGGTACTTGAAATATCGTCAGATGTTCTCACCATCCGAGCCATGTACGAAACGGAGGTTTGGAGTGAATTGGAGAAGTCCTTGAAATCTTCACTGTCTGTGTTAAATGCAAGTTTTAACATTGACGAAAATGCCATCATCAGGCAGAAGAAGACAAATAGGCAAGCAACCAGCTCATGAAAACATCTTGCGATGGTCCTCAGAATGTGAGTTAAACAACTTAGAAACTGGATGAAAACGGCAAACCGAACAATAGCGATAAAATTGAGGAAAGCGAAGGCATAGTCGGTCAGCTCATCGTAGAAGCCACATTGGTAGAAATCGAGGAACTGATGTGAGTTTTTCTTGAATTGATTTGTGGCTAGTTTCTTGAAACCCTCTGTTAGTACTTTCAGAAAAATAATGGCAACCCCAGTGAGAACTAAAACAAGGTCCAAAACCTTGGCGAGGTCTGTAAAATACCGCAACTTGTCGTGGAATAGAGTCAGAACAACACGATAGATCATGAAAACCAATGTAAGAGCACCGATCACCTCGCCAGTTATTCTAGCGGCTGGATGTTTTCGCAAGGAGCTGTACATGCTCACTGTGAAGACTTCATAACTTTTGAATATTCCGCTTATAGGCGGAATCTCAAACGTGATGGACATAGCTGCTAACATATTAATGGCGGGATTGTACACAACAAATTCGGCGTGCACCGCTCTGGTGTATTTATCTAACCAAGACGATCTCTCATGACGATCCACAATAAGCTTAGACTGTTGCGAACTTCTGTTCAAATTCAACACGTATCCACCTCCGCTGTAAGTTGAAAATGTCCCGATAACTGGTAGTATATGATGAGCTTCGAAGGCGTTAACGTGCTCCCAAGAAGTGTGAACGTGAGTTGACTTTGACGATAAAAAGGCGAGTAACTTTCCTCGTTCTGTCTCGGTTGGTTTCTCTCTTGCATTCTTCCATCCTTCGGTATAAAACTTTGTTTCCTCGTTCATAAGCGAATGGAAGTCGTTGCATTCCGAGATAGCGTTTTTAAAGAACTTGTTCACTTTACAAGTACCTTAAATGAACAACATAGCGTTAACAGAGTTTGTTCTAGTGTGTAAATACTACAATAAGTTTTCAATGAAAGGGTACCTGAGAAAAGCGGAGTGCAACACAATATAATTCCTTTAAATTAGTGACATTTGCATATTTCGTAAGAAGCAGCTTGTGGAACTCCTGGGAAATCTTTTACTTGCAAGTCAAGTTTTCGCTGTTCTGTGAAACTGTAAATTGACAATCAATAGTTACCTGTTTGTATGCGAACTTGCCGTATTCGCACCACGCCCAGAAGCAGTGACACTCTGTCGGCAATAAATGGCTCACTTTCACCACTCCCATCATGTAATACTGGGTGCAAACCGGGTAACAAGGTCTTTCTCGTCCAGGCCCAGATGGAATCTATCTTTGTCACCTTTGAATACATAGATGTAGAATAATATTTAATTTCAATTATCCTGGCAGGCCGCCAAGCGGCCTCTGGTATAATTGGGATTTCATTGCAACTTTCTTGCATCAACGAATGCTCACTCATGACCCGCTTAGTAAAGTTGGGAATCTATTGCGCGTTCTTATTTTGTGTGATACTGCATAATATGGTAATACGTTATTTAAATTTTGCGTTTCAAATAAGGTGTTGCTTTACTTTGGTGCAACACATAGCCCTACAAGCACGTATTACATAAAAAATGTGTCAGCTAAGTCGCTATTTTTTGGATGAATTTTAAAATTGAGATGCAAACTAGGAGAGTGGGGCGGTAGCACAAAAAGAACAAGTTTCTTGCATACAGGTATTTTTTGGCAACTTGCATTGTTGTTTTCTCATTTCTCGAGCCTTAGTTTTTCGATCTCTTTGTGTTGAATCACCGAAGAAACTACGAAGATTGTCTCGTACGTGAGGTAATAATGGGTTGAACGCCTTTTGTTGTTTCGCTAGAAGGGCAGGCAACTAACAGTTGTAATAAACATAAGTTTAAGAGGTGTTTTAGCTTACCTGACTTAGGCGAACATAGCTACTGTTGTGAACCGGATCTAGAAATATTCGCCTCAAACTATCGATCATTTTGTTCGAGTCTGGGTTTCTGTACTGGAAGCTTAAGATGATGACCATTGTGAGCAAAATAACGTAAACACACAAGTCTGTGAAGAGTTTGATCGTGTGACGTCTTCTAAGCTCTCGAGTTCGCAGCGATTTCAAGAGCTTTTTATCAGGCGCATTGTACTGCGTCCAATCTTCCTGTCTCAGCTGTTCGTCGAAAACTGCCTGGTCGGCCCCTATGAGCAGACGAGGTAAACAGTTAGTGAGTGAAACATTAATAAAATGGCCAGTTCAGTAATAATCGGGACCAAAGGGTCAGATCGCCGAGCCGTTTAGATTTTCTCGCGCTGAACCTGTTTTTCTTTTGTACATGAAGAAACTGTTGTGAGTCAGTCTGTTGTGAAATAAAAACGTTGAAACTAGAGGAAGAAAAGTGTCCTCTTGAGTATTCTATCATACGCCTTTCGTAGAGCTTAACTGCCACATTTTGTTGCAAAAACAAACCGTTGCTGCGAAAACTGGGGGAGAATGAAATATTTCAGAGTTCACTAAAAGTCACTGTGTTTCTTTTAAAACAAATTAGCTAGGATAAAACGAGTGTCGACTTGGAAAAATTTAATGCCGTTAAAGCCTTTAAATACCGCTCTAACATTGGGACGTTGAAACGTTGAAAGTCGATAAGATTAATGAAATAAAAATAGAAGTAGGAATTTAGTCCATGCAAAGAAGTGTGATGATGTTCCCAAGTATAAAAATTTCATTAATTAATGCTAACTTTGTCAATTTTAATGTATCTCGTACTTACCCATGGCGGCTGATATTTCTTCTAAATCGTCCTGACCACTGGGCGATGCGACAGCTATTGCAAAGACCAAGGAGATAATAAGAACCTTCAGTGGCTGACTGATTAGTGTGTCTTGGACAAACGAGATGGCCATAGTCGTTAGCCAAACGTTAGACTGCTCTTTCCCCCACATCATGCTGTAAAACAGTGTGAACGCGGCAGATGTAAGTGTCATCAATATGCACAAAGTCCAACCCACGTAAATGCACCAGTGTGGAAAACAGTGTGAACGGCTGCCTCCAGAGCCTTTGAGTTTTGCACGAATTCTTGTAAAGAAACCATTAGATTCATCTTGTAACTTTAAGTCAGTTTTATCGTGATTTTTACTGCTATTTTCGCCTGGTTCACTGTGAAGTTCAACTTCATCGTCGATCTGACACTGGATATCGTGGAGGTCCGTTTCTTGGTCCTTATTTTCAACAACTCCCACTAAACTATCCGTATCAGTACGTATGGAATCAGTATCATCAACCTGTTCAGGTGACCGGGAAACGTTTTGTCTACAGCAATTCTCCTTTGGCTGGGAAGAATGAAATTCCTTCCTTCTAGATTTTCTAAACAAAGCCACAATCAAGAGGTTGACAGGCAGTACAACTAATGCGCTCTCGATCGCTATGATCACAGTACGTAAATTAACTTTAATCGGTCCCAGCTCCAAGTTTTTAGACGTATCTCCCGGTTGAGGGTCGGAACCGTAAAACATAGCAGTAACGACCATGAAGGAAAACAGCAGAGACAAGCAACAAGAAATTCTTTGAAGCCGCGTGAATTGGCTTCTAGGAGGGCGATATGCTACTGAGAACCATAGATGATTGTCACATATCCCCTCATGAATTTTCCTGTTCAACCTTTTCTTGAAAGAAACCATATCTTCTTCCCTTGCGGGACGCAGAAATACATCTACTTTTCCGTCTTCGTCTGCTACATCAAGCCAACGAGCTAGAAAACAAAATATGATTAACAGAACTTAATATTCAAATGAAGATACGATTGTCGCAGTTGTAATAGCAATTTAAGCAATTGCAGATTAACCCGAAAAAAAAAAACCGGTTTGAAACCATGGCCTCTTCGTTAGCGCTGCAGTACGCTCCCAACTGAGCTATGAAGACCCACACATTATATACACGCAGTTCACATCATCTTCCTTTTCATCAAGAAGTTAATATACCGTACCAAAAACTGTGATATCTTAACCTCATTTGGTTTGACCGATCTAAATGGTTGATCCCTTGCACTCAAATTGCATTTAAAATCCGAATTTTTGGACAATCCCTTAATAGCTTTCTATTTAAGTTGTGGTTTACATTGGTTTTCGTATATAAAATCATAAAATTAAGCTTAAAACAGAATTGCGCATTCTTACCAGTAAGGAAGAACCATTTTTCTCCAGTCTGACAGTCTCGAAGCATAGCCCTGTTCAGGAACCAGGCCGGCTTTTTGCCACTGTTATCATGCCAAACTCTTAATCCACGGATGGCACCAAGAGAACTCGGCAAGTACAAGACGAAAACGTTCATATCTCCTCTGCGGAACAGCAGTCGCCTGGCATCAATCAAGTAACACGGCCCACTGCTGCCACTTTTCCCAAAGATCTCACAACCTACATTGGCGGTTGTACCGGAATTGTTACGACTTCCGGTGACAAAGTAGATTTCGTAGCGGTAATCGCCGTTATGGTGAGATGGAACGACAGTGGTGCCAATCTGTTAAAATGTAAATGGTAGCGAACAAGGATTTTAGGTGTTTGCAGCAAGACAGGTCCGTTGAAGCCTAAAAACCGAGGTAAGCGCCTGAACCCTAAAATGTCTTTAGAACTATCTCTGGGGAGGTAGCCTGTTCCAAGCGTTCAGATTGTGGGGACGGCGGAAAGAGAAATGATCGGGAAAAAAAGCTAGGGGTCTCAATTCCCACTTTTCGACCTACTGTCACACTCCAATACCTGAACTACTGGAACTAGGGAGGAAAATACATCGCCGAAACTACAATCTTTCCCACGCAAACACTGGGCATGATCACATTGAACAGATGTAAAAGGTATTTTTTTTTTACTTCTTTTATCCAAGGCCTAATCCACTCTTCACCAAAAAGGCCCTTTCAAATAGGGGAAATAGAAAGGAGTATTTCGAATTCGCCGGCTAGATAATTCCTTTTGGATGGCAACAAACATGACAAATGAGGTGGTAGCTCAAATAGCTGTCTTAAAACTTTCCAATTTTCCCTTTTCGTCCTTTTTGAAATTTTTTTTATGGATGGTAAAAGTATTGTGTCCACTAGCCCTAATCCTCCGAACTAGACTTCAGCAATTCTGTCTATACATGAAGCCATTAGGAAATTAGTTATATCTAATATGAATTACGTAAGTTCCGAGTTTTCTTGCATATCTGGAGATAAGTGCTGAGGTAAAAGATTTGAAAACGATACCGGGAAACGATAGTGTGATTTATCAGTGGTGGCGTTCCTACCTGCATATAATCCAGTCTGTCCCTTCTCCAAGCCCATACGGCTAACAAGGCATACACAACTAGCAAAGTCAGAATAGTGAATAGCACAACCACATTTCCAGTTTGAAAGGCTTCTTTGAAACCCGCAAATACTTTACTGAAGTCTAGAGGATTAGGCGCCACCAGCATTCCAGACCCAAATGTTGTCAAATGATTGGTAAGGCAATGAATTTGTTTGGAGCTCGTAAGGGGTCCAACCTTCAAACAATAAAGAAGCGACATGTTTTTGTCTTTTCATTAAAAAAGTTCCTTCAATGCATATGACATATCAGTAGTAGGAAAGTAGAGAAATGAGACTTTTCATAAGCACACTTGTTTGGCCATAACTTTGAATACCCTTTAGGCAAATTAAGGCTCCTTCAACTTTGAATACCCTTTAGGCAAATTAAGGCTCCTTCACAAAGTACTTTCAAACCTCAAATTACAAACTTTACTTAGTTATTGCGTCCCCTTCTCTCCCCTTTATATAAAGGACGGATTACGCAAAAACATTTACCGTGATCTCCATCAATGAGTTTTATATTTTCACTCAAGGAAAATTTCAATTTGTACTACGTGACGAAGTTTTCCCTAAACTGCCAGATTCATTTATCGTTAGGTTCAGCAACACCCTTTGGGCATTTTTTCCCCTTGTTAGTTGTAAATGTATTAAGGGGGAACTTTATCTGACCAAGCTTTGTTATTTTGGTTGCATTTTTGTCATTTCTCATGCATTATTTAGCAAACGTGTTGAAATGAAATACTCACAGCACGTTCTTATTGCTGGGTTAATGTTCTAGAGGATTGTGCTGGAGTTTTTAACCGGTGCTTTAAACATTACACAACAATAACACTATTAGAAAGAAAATAAGAAAAAACAAGTCGGCACTTACAATGCATCCGTCTCCCATCCATGCTTCCTGTTGTTGATTCCAGTAAAGACATTTTGCTTTATAGACTCTTATGGAATATTTCATCACGAGAGTCTCGTTGGAGTTCATCGAAATCTCTTCCTTTCCGCCTTCGTATAGTACACCTATGATATAAGTGGTTTCTCGTAACTCCGTATTTGACAAGAAGAGTGTGTATGTACCATACTCCTGAAAGCAACCTGTGTAGTTAGTGTCTGTGCGACCTGCACTCGAAGATTGCCAGATCTGTTTTTTCCAAGAATATTTCTCCTTAGTAGGTTTCGTATTCTCTCGCACGAAGATCTGAAGTTTGTGGCTACAATTAAAAGGGCTGACTTCGATGCTGACTGATTCGTCTTTCGAAGTAATTACAACCTTGTGATACACCCACGTAACTTCTTCCCTCACACTTACATTAAACACTTGTGATTCAGGCAGGTTTGCACGGACCGGTAAAAAGTATTCAATCAGCTCGTTGAGATTTGAAACTGTTATAGGTCTTTCGTTGCTCTTGTCCTGGTATGACAAACTCACGACAGGACTACCTATGTCTCGGGATGAGTTGTTGTAGGTATAGTAGTTTTGCGTCATTGAAAATACCTGGAAAGAGAAATGCACCCAGCGAAACTAATGATGCACGGCATACTATTTTACTTATCGCAAAAATGGTACTTAAATCTTTAATCTTTAAAAGGCAAGGAGATGTGAGTAATCTCTTTCCTCCTTTCTCTTTTTTGGCAGCAAAGTGCCTCGTAAGCCACGAGAATGGCGGATGAGAAAATTTCCATAATCCTAAATTAGGTCGCACGTTTCTATTAATCGCTTTATTAAAATTGTGGGAGTTGGTTTATCCTAGTGCATGAAGTATAAAATTTGACCTGCAGGAAAGGAACTTCTTTTCTTTAGTGACAATCCGGATCGAAATTGTACATTTGCTTTAGTGTGCTAGTAGATGATAACAGACAGACCAAAAGGCGACACAAATTCTTCCTTCCGTATTTTGCGCAAATCCTCAATTGTCCAACAACCTGGATTCGTTATCGTCGTTATCATCATCATTAATCATCGTCATCATCACGAACAACAGAATCAACGTCATAATCGTCGTCATCATCATCATCATTCGGTTGCCAAGTAGGTGACTAAAGCTACTTACCTTTTGATTGACAGATGTCAGTCCTGGCATTCCTTTAAGGAACATGTTGCGTCCTCCCGGCAATTTGAAATTTGCAAAACCTACGCGCACTCCACCGCCAGCATCAGAAACTGTGAAACTTTTCAAGTTGACTGTAAGTCTGGGGGTGGAAAACTCTGAAGCTTCTTCAAATGAAACCTTACTTCTAAGCAGTGATGTGGTCAAAGAGTCTAGAGCGTTGATTAAACGTTTCACCATTGCTTTACCCTAGAAAAGACAGTGATTCAAATGGTCTATTGTAATGGAATCAACTTAGTGAGAAGCCAAGCAGCCATTTAAGACCATTCCCAGGCTTTTGAGGGCAACAAAACAAAAGGAAGTGTCGAATAACTTTTCTAACCAGTTAATTTCATTTTGCATTGACTCGCGAAATAGAATTTGCCATTTTAGGTAGGTATAGTACGGACGAGCTACCACTGAAATTGTCATAGGTAAGTATTTCATTTCATCTTCAAAATGAAACGTTGTAATCGCCGCGTAAAGGATAACATTAAGGAAGCCAGTAAGCAATGCTCAGTGCCTTAAGAGGCTTATTTAAAGGATCAATGACCAGCACCAACGTAAAATCCTAACGTTGCTACCTTAACTAACAACATTCCTTTTACGTATCCTGGCGGCCTTTTTATATTCCATATTCCTCCGCTGTTTAACGTGGAGTACCTTTGAAAACAGCTCAAGAGCGTCTAAGTAAAATTCACAATAGTATGTTAAGAGTTATTGAAATAAACACAATATACTTTAGCTTGCTTGTTCTCACTCGCACTTTGCTTTTCCGCGCCCTGATTGGTGATGTTAGCTTGATTGACAGCTGCTTCCTCAGATGCGGCGCCCAGTAAGTTTCCAAGTGCACCACACGTAGTTGACGCAAGAGACTCCAAAGAGCCAGACGCAGTTTCTTTTGATTCACGGTCCACAAAAGCAGCAATGCTTGTTAAAGCAGATGTACTGGCCTCCTGGACAAGAAAGATAACCAGACAGATATGTAGAGGTATTATTTGTAAGTATTCTTTGAAGTATGTGTGTTGTTTTATATGTGGCTTGCTCATCCATTTATTTATTGATTGGTAGTTGCGGCAATCTGTCAACTTCGTTCAGTTTTGGGGGTTTTGCCTTGGCTGCACTGTAGATCTATACTACTTAGGTGAATTTGTAAATGCGTAAAAACATGTGCGTTTACTGACGATTTTCATATGGCCTCGTCACAATCTGTAGCGAAGTCCTACGCGGAAGACGACCTTTATCATCGCCTATTAGTAATCGGTATAAAAAAGGAATAAATCTCTTTCTCGTATAAACAGGCGTAATCACAAACATTTGTATGCGTTAATAAACAACATGTGAGTTCACCATTTTGCCCGTTGCCTATTTTGAACCTTGTTTACTCCCGTGCATGAGAATTGTCTTCAGTTTCCCTTGAGATTACTGTAATACCCAGGAACAATTGCAACATTGGGGAGGGGGGGGGGGGGACGGGCGGTAAACAAAGTGTATCATGAGCAAAGTGAAAATGGTCATTAGACTTGTATCCACCTTGCCTTAGAGGAAGATGTCAAGGTATTTCGATCTAACGTATTTCCAAAACATTCAACTTGAACGTCTGTGACAACCACAAGTTTCTTAAACGTAACCTGAACTTTAATTTCTACCAGAAACTTAAGAGAACTCCATTACAGATCGATCCACGACAAAAGAGCACAGACTGGTATGTTGAAACTGCTTATATAACGCGAAGACAAAAACCTGTTTATCCAGGTCTCATCTTGTCATAGAAAGTTCTAGAAAACATTAGGTCATATTCTAATTGGGTCCTTGAAATAAACAAGTAGTCATACCAAAGTACTCAGGGTAAACGCGTCTGTTCTATTCGCGAGTGTTTCTTCCTCAACATCTACTCCGTTCAGATCGAAGTGTGTGATAAATCAAGAAATTATGCATTTTGTAGAAAGCCTTCATGAGACATTCTAATTAGGAGCCAGAGTTCTTTACCTGTGCATCCAACGATATTTCCCTGGTAACCTGTGTGGCCTGATACAAGGACCCTGAAATAAGCTTGGCAGAATGCTGAGAGGTAGGTCTTTGGTAAGTGATTGCCAATGTCAGAGAGCTTCGCACCTTTACGTTAAAAAAAGCAGTAGAAAAGGAAAAAAAAGCGCTGTCAAATACTTGCTTTGAAGAGTGCGGACACATGTGTTTAGCTCTCGTCAATAAGTCGTTTGTAGGCGCTGGTAACTGTTGGCTACGATTCAAACGACTTATTGACGAGATCAAGCAAAACTAACTACGAGAGAACGACTGGAGAACTGACAATTTGACTAACAATAGACGACTGTTTAAGTGTGACAATAGACGGATCGAAACGCACCAATTACTGATTACGATTCTTCATAGTCAATAACATCACGGCTTAACTGACAGACGAGCAATAACATCGCGACGTAATTGACCAATCAGATCAATAGCCAGAGTATAATACCATCAACTGACGTGAGACAACTCACTTTGACTCCGAAGATGACTACCGCAAAGGTTGTCGAAACGTCAGTCACTGTCATCAACAACAGTCCTATTCAGGACTACGTTCACCCGGACGATCAAACTCAACCTACTTTTGAAAGTATGGTTCATATTATTTCACAGAGGACAGAGGCTGAAGACATACACTTAAGGTTCGCCTATAGTCCATGGCTGTTTCCTTTGTTTTATCAAAACAGCGTCTAGTTATCTACAATATTTTAACGGTAGTTCATATCTAATGGTAATGATCACGAATTTCTACTACCTTTCGTTTTTCTGCAAGGTCAACAGCTTCTCCTCCATTGCCGAGTTTTGTTTGATGATTTAAAACCGAACAAATGCTCACAATCATTAATGCGACCTCTTGGCTATTTCCAGATTTCACTGAAGCCGCTAAGGAACTGCCCTGTCCACTTGTAAGATTTGATATCTTACTCACCAGCTCAGTACCCTTGACTAGTGAAGGTAAGGACTGGGAAGAAAAGTTAAACAATCTCAGAATTAATCACAATGTCAAGACTGGCTTCCTTACGATCTCGTCAACTATCGAAGAGGTCCTAGCTTTTTGCTTGACAGAAAAAACTACACAGAAAAAATATAACTGGAACAGAATATTTATCCTTTATGCCCAATATCCACATGAAAATTCTCCATACTGATTTCTTACATTTCCTTAAAAAATTAGTTAAGAGAATTTGATAAAAGATCGTAGCATTTTCCCTTTCGTGATCATTTTATGAATTCTCATAACCAATGTATTGTTACGTTGTTGTTGCAAGAAAATCTATGTTGGTCTCTAGGACTTAACGGATTGAGGAAGTCTACCGTAGACCGCGCTTTAAGGCACTCAATGGAACTTCGGTATAATTTACTTTGGGCTATAAGCCTTCGTGACGCTGTTAAGATAATGTAATTTTAAGAAGTAAGGGTTGGGCAAATTTATAAATGGCTTACAACATGGTTTTGTGAAAAATACAGTCCCAAAACTTTGTTTTAGTAACCGGCTCAAACAATAAATCTGGTTAAACCGGCTTAAACCTCTTAGCAAGATTGCCAAAACTGTGTCAGTAAGAATAATAAACCTGTGATCGACGTCTTTGTTGATAACATTTTAATTTTCCCAGTGGTGCCAATTACGTGAATACAAAAAGGATTTTACAGATGATCTTACTCAAAGAAGCAAACATATAGCTCTAGGGGATCATGAACAAAACGTTTTGGGTACCTTTACTTGGAGGTTAACGGTCGTTGAAGCGCCTAATCTGTCGAAAACACGAACGGAAATCTCCAAGGTGTAATTACTGTCTTCATTTCCCAGAGGAAGTGAAAGGGAGGTATTTGCTTCTCTTCCGTAATATAAGAGAAGTTCCTCAGACTGTACGATGTTTACGATCTCGTAATAAAAGGGTCCATCGGGATCACTCCATCCCCAACACCAGAACCAGTAGCGCGTACTGAACACGTGACCAACACGTGGTTCGACTTCACAGGTACCACCCGTGGGTGCAGCATTTGTCAGGAAAGTGTGAGCAGCTCTACCGTAATTACCATCAGGCAGCGTTGCAGTGACAACCAACTTATAATCTCTACTTCCTTGAAAGCTATATTTCCTTATTACAATGTTTGGATAAGCACTTGATGAGGCGTTTTTCTGGCCTGGTAGCGTCATATTACGCTGCCATGTTGTTTCTCCATTTTTGCGACCTTCCAAGACGAACAAAGACCAGGAATACATAATTTGGGTTGTACAACCTATTCCTTTGCATTCAGTTGACAAGGACAGTTTATCTGAGGGGTTCATTTTGCTTCCACAGTTAACCTCGCACCTTGAAAAAGCAAAGAGGGAAAAGTTAAAGAAAATCAGGCATCTTTTTGTACGTGTCACATTTATACAAAGACTTCTAATAACGATGTTCGGCTACATATGTTTTAGGTCAATTTCATCCTTGGTTCAAAGTTTAGTTTCCCTGTTTGTTTTCAAACTCATTACCACCATTACCATACCCAAAAACAAAAAATAAAAGGAAATTTGAATCAAAGATAAGATTGACTTTACAAAATAGACTTTGAAGTCCAGAACGAACCGCGTATCTAGTCACCTACGCAATTCAACCGAATTGAACATGGTTTAAAATTGTTTTAATGAAAACCTCGTCTCTGTTATCGAAGACGTCGCTGCCAATGAAACACCACTAAAGAGATTCGAAACAAGACGCTATCAGATGGTATACTCTCCCGTATTTAACCCTGGGGGAGGGGCACTTCCTTATTTGGCCATAACGGGTATGTGCGGCTGAACAGGGTATTGTTTCCAGGGTCTGAGTCGTTAAAAAAGGGTATACAACTATATCATTTAGCGCCTTAAAAACGGTGTCTTTTTGGACAGGGAGCCTTTTAAAAGCGTGTAATGGTTGGCGATGAGCTTTGAACAGTCTACAATGGGTGGCATTTAATAATACAATTTGTTTCCAAAAAAATCTAATCGTAGTATAAAACAAATTCTTTATCATCTTTATTCTGTATGCGAAACGATATGAATCATGGTGATTTGAATTGAGGTCTTTTGCCTTAAACAAGGTAGCCAAATGAAAGATTTTTGTCTTAAACACAGTCAGGGTTTGAAGGCCTTGGCGGCACAACTCTACCAAAATGTACCTCAGTGCTCTCCTCCGGGTACTGATCTTACCTTATCTTGAGAGTCGGAAGATTTTCAGGACCAATTTCGAGTTTCTGAGTAGCCGAGCTTGTCATTTCCCCCTTTGTTACTACCAGTACGATCACGTAGGTCTCATTCTGTACCATTTGATTTGTGGTTAATTCAAGAGAGGCCATTTTAGAAAGAAGATACTGCCCGTCTCTGTAACATCCTTGATCAGGGCTGGTGGGCAATGCAGTTAACTCTTCCGATGAAATATTTACCACACCACTGATCGCTTCTGTTATAATTTTCGGAAAAATTTCGGTGGTATTTCTACAAAACCAGGTGAACCCTATTCCTAGAAAACCATAAAAAAAAAGCATTGGGCTTATCCGTTCACCGGTTTGGATTATAAAAGACTAAATTTATATAATTAGTCTTAGGCTCGATTTTCGGTCCTCCCCGAGAGGAAAGGATCTTTTCGGGAGGAGCACGGGCTCATTTCCCTAACATGCCAGTAGCTGGTAGTCGATGCAGCCGGAAATGTGGGACGTTAACGTCGGTGATTTACGAGATGGAGTGAGAACTTACTTAAACTCAGATAATCCAAATAAACAAAACGCTATGACTTGCTGCGAGTGCGATATAAAAAGAAAAGACTGAAAAATGATTGAACGGATAAAGACAAATTATATTTGCCTTGTCTAAAAAAGGAGAGCTTGAAAGCAAAACGAATCGCTTGAATCAAAACATTCAGCATTTTAATATTTATCTTATTTTTGTACACTTATTAAATAGTATGGTTGCCTAGTTCAAATTAGAACTATTGTTTTTTTGAGGGTAATAGTTATAAGTATGGGTTTGGCCCCTTCATTGTATTATCAATAAATGATTCATGCGAAAGCAAAAAGATCTGAATACCTGCAATAGTGCCTGGTCCAACATCCGGGTCATATGAGCCTAGGCCATCAATGGATAGCTTAGATCCAAACCCCCTTCTAATCTCGCTTCCTCCAGTGATCTTTGCAATCAACGGGGACTGGACTACCCTGATGTAACCGTCAGCAACAGTGGCGAAATCTTTTAATTCTTCTTCAACCATTCCAACTTTTAAACGCACTTTAAACAATCCCAAAGGCAATGCCCTCCTTCTTAATTGTAACTCTCGCAGAGAAACTTCTTTTTTTGAATTAAAATCATGAAAATGTTCGAAGGTCCCCGTCATTGGATCATTTTGTAAGATCTCCCATTCATATTTGGATTCCTTGGATTCGGGGCAAAACACATCCACATCTGCCTCGATGGCGATACCTTCAGCTCTGAAAAAGTGTTTTGCATCGTTTGGAATGTCACCAGCGTCCTTTAATTTTACCTTAGGTTTCCTACAAGGTCTTGCGAGAATCTCAACTTCGCAGGCTGTCGATACTCTTGAAACTGCATTGCCAAGGCTTGCATTGATGATGTAAATTCCTTGAGAGTTAAAAACCTTGCTTAATATGATATCTTTCTCAAGCTCACCCCTGTATTGCACTCTTTTGGGAAGATCGCCCTTTTCCAATTCATTGCAACCGCCAACATGTCCATAGCAGTAGCTTGTGCTGTTGTCTAACTCAATTAGAAGGGTCGAGTTGGTTCCAATAGTTTTGATGTTTGTTTGGATGGTAACGATTTCTCCCATTACCCTTGGAGAAGAGCATTTCAGTAAACCACCATGTGAGATAGAGGGACGTCTTTGGACAGCAATCACTACGCCAGCAGCCACTTGGCTCACTCGATTTTTAACAAGTACCGATATTTTATATATTCCAGGCGTGTAAAAAGTACGCGCAATGATTTGGTTGGTCGAATGTTCCTTAACATTATTTATTGACCACCTGTTGTTCAGACTTGAACCGTTTCCAACGGTGGAATTTAAGACAACTGGCATTCCAACTTCAAAGATATTCATGTCGCTGCCATAACCAGCATGGTGAGAGTTATCTTTTAAGTAGGTCACGTTTATATTAACGTTAGATATAGGGATCTCTACGTAAAGGATTTGTGTATAAAGAAATGACGGAGTGACCAAATTCTTTGCGGTTACTGTTATGTTGTACTGCCCTGCTTTCTTATAAATATCTGAAGCCACTATGCACAAATGGTAGAAGTTGTGATTTTCAATATAAAGGTCTTTCCTTTCAAAACGAACTCGGAACGTTACATTTGTACCATCTGCTGTCATGTTTATAACGAACGTTTTGCCAAGAATCACAGGTTTAATAGGCAAAACCTGGAAAAATGTAATTTCCTTCTGAACTGTGGTATATCCCGAGGCTCTCACTTCACTCCAACGATT
Organism: Porites rus; assembly: GCA_964035705.1. Lineage (NCBI taxonomy): Eukaryota > Metazoa > Cnidaria > Anthozoa > Scleractinia > Poritidae > Porites > Porites rus. The sequence goes on from OZ037993.1 coordinate 29,135,323, forward strand.
TCGGCAAGCAGCATTGACTTCATAAATACCCACCTCCTCAAAAACGTGTTTTGCACAAATGCTAATATTAGTGAATTTTTTGACACTCAAATTTGAATCTTTGAAGTAAAACAGTTCATCCTCTAGATTTTGTGAAAGTTCGTGGCCATCACCAAACTGCCAATGGCACGAGAAATCCGACCCTTTCGTGATAAACATAGTAATGTTGACATGATCATTGACTTTAGCAATGAGATTGGGTATAACGGCCCCCTCTAACATTATCACTGGCTTATGAACCTTTATGAGAATGCTGGTATTAAATCGGGAAACTTTGTTAGCAACTGTGATGTTAACAGTGTAAAGCCCATGATAACTGTAAGAGTGATTGACAAAGGTTTCACGGGTATGCACCACTTTACTGTTGTCTCCAAAGCTGACCATATATGAAGCACTTATATTGGGTCCTGAGTTCACTTCTGTCAACCAAACTGAAATTGTCTCATTGATCTCTATATCTCTGCTCTGATGAATTAGAACGGGCACAAACGGAGAAACCTCTCGAAGAATGGCGCATTTAAGAGATGTGGAAATCCATTTCGTCACGGCATTTGAGGCAGCGACATGGGCATAAAATATTCCAGGAGTTTTGTACTCGTTTTGTGTTACTAATGCATGTCCATGCGTCTCATTTTTTGCCTTAACAGCTTCGAGAGTAACTTCTGAAAAGTTTGCTTTGTATAAAACACCAGTCCCATCGTTAATTTGCCATCTCACCATAAACTGTGTTCCAAACAATATAGGAGGAATTGGAATTATTGTTAGCCCCATTATAACTTTTTGGACCTGTACGGTTTCAGAAACGGATAGCTCGCTTCTTCTGTTTTTGCAAGTGACTATTGCTGTGTAAGTCGCAGGAGCTGAGTAGGTGTGTCTCAAAACAATTTCTCCTGGAAAATTGCTTGATGTTGTTTTATTCGCAGTATCACCCAACCGCCACAAGCACTCAAAATCTGTTCCTTGTTCAACAAGTAGTGTTATTTGGGTGGTCTCCCCAAACACTGTCGGGTTGCTCTGAAGAGATACGTTGTTTAAAATGCGAACTGGTTTCGGCACTGAAATGTTGGCGTTGCCAGTTAATATGCTAGTATTGCACAAGGTCCAAGCCACTACATGCAAGGAATAGTACCCTATATAGCTGTACATGTGGAAAGCCGTTTCAAGGAAACTCTCTTGAACATCGGTGCCATCACCAAAGTCAAATCGGAAGAATGGTTTAGAGACGTTTTTGTTTGTAATTGCGCTAACTGCCAGCAATGTTTCATTTGCTTCTGCCACATGCACTGGTGACGTAAGGTTGAGAGAAAGAAAAAGTAGAGGAACCACTGAAATCAAATGCAATAAATTAGTCCCTTTGAATACCTTCCTGCAATAAGAAACTCCCATTGTATACAAGACATTGAATTAACATTGCTAAATCCCAATCAGCTGCTTCTACTGCCTGTTCTGCGACATTCTTACAGTAATAAATAAAACGGGGAAGATTAACGATTATTCACGATTTTAGCCGCTTTAATTAGGCACGTTTTGGTAAGTCTATTGGAGTGGTTGACGAGGCATCTGAATTGAAAAAGAAGTCCATACATAGTCCGGTTATAGTGTTCCACAACGTGGGTTCCATAATCTAGCCACTGAAATCACGAACTCACTGCTTGGGGTATTAACCCTAAAATGTTCGTGGTTTATCTAATTTCCTCAACAGAGTAATTAATAATGATCTGGAAAGAAATGCTCGAAGCCCAATTAACTTGATCCCTCGAGAAGCGAAATAAGTGCTTTCGTCTTTCTGTTCATCTCTTAGTGTGGTGTAGGTAAAATCCGTCCTAAGAAATTTCCTTCGAGTCTAATGAGCAATTCTGAATTAAACAAGGATGAATACAGGTTTCAGTAACCTGGGAACTGATTATATTTACAACATCTTCACCTTTACAAACCTTGTTTGCAAGCGTCTTTTCCTTCAAAAACTTCCCTTGGTTCAAGTGCCTTGGAATAGAACTGCAAACATGCAACTTCTCCATTAAAGGAACCTAGGGAAGAAATGGCTACCGCTCCAATCCGAATCTCGTACCGTGTGGCGAGATACAGATTCTTGCCAATAAGCCTTCTCTGGACTACCAAACCGTCATGATAAAGAGTTGCATAACCTGTTACGTGATCATACGAGGCGCCAACGAAATTCCATTGCCCTAAGTTAAGCACTTCAGCTCTCAACCGCGTGGTTGTATCCAGGTTTCGTTTGTTGAACCGTGCCATAAGCTCTCCCTTTTCACCTGCATTCCCCTGGACCCAAAGCTGCACACCATGGCCGATAGCATTGTAATGAACAAGGGGCCCAGGTAGGTTTCGAGTCGGGTTAATGTAAAGCAAAATAGTCATTGATTGTTCAAATTGTACTTGCTTGTTTGATTCAATCTCGATGTAGGAGTTTTGATTCCCTTCTAGTCGTATTGCACCGCCGGGTTCACCTTCGATCCCGGGGACAAAGTGGGTGTTCGAGAAATGAACTTGCAAACTTCCTTGGGTAATCTCCTGGTTGGTGTTGTAATACTCGTTGAATGGGAAAAGCGCCGCTGGCTTAGTTGTGAAATTGCAGTATTGAAGAACTGGAATAAAAATTAAAATCTAAGTCATTAAAACCTTGGAAGAATCTCTCCTCAATACTTATATTTTGATCATAGACCTATTTGAAAGAAGGGATTTATTTTAAAACATTTTCTGCAATATTATAAGCGTATAGTCATTGAGAACGGGCAGCCTTGTGATAGTTCCTCTTTTGGCAAAGATTAACAACTCAATAAATAAAATGTATAACCTTAAGTACAAAGTAGCAAGGATGGCCGCACTTTTTTATTTATATTTGCTGTAAACCGGACACCACGTGTCTGAAATGGGTAAGTCTTAAAGAATGCTGGCCTCTTATGTCAGGTGGGATGAATGCAGTTCGCAAACCAACACTCCAATGTCCTTTATCTTCCTGAACTGAATAAAAGGTGGATTTTACACCAGTCATAAACGTGTCCGTAAGAGAAAATATGTGAGTGAAAAGTATTAAAAAAAAAAAAAACGCTGATAAAGTATTCGATATAACTCTTCATGTTTTGTAAAGAATGCAAATGAAATCGGCCGCCCTTGTTTGGTCAAGTCTCGCAAAGTTTGCCTTGCATCTTTAGAGCTTTTAAATTATTATCGGGCCATTTTGTACGTGTCAATGCGTAGTTTGCACAAAGGCAAGCCTCCAGAGCTCGCTGGCAGCCGGGGGCTAAAACTAAGCACTTTACACCGCAGGATATTTGTTCGAATTCATAAACGTTTCCTGTTTTTTACTTTTCGCTGATTCGGAGACACACTTCAATTAATCCAAGAACATTCTGATTCGGAAACAAAATTTTTATTTAAGCTACCAGATTCAAAATCTCCTGGCATGCGTTCACACTGAAGCTCGCTGACTATTATTTCGTTACGAATCGGGTAAAATCTCCCCTCCTATATATTACGTAATTAGAAATATAATCTGTATAGTCAGTTAACCTTTTTGCGACAATCAATAACACTTTTTCTGTCACTAGTTGAAATTAGACTATCTTCACAGTGCTGAAAAGTAACCTTTTTAACTAATCTTATTAATTTTTTGGGTCACTTTTGTTCTAAATTTAAGTGTTTCATTCACTAAAGAAGTATTTGCGAATACATTAAACAGTAATGGTTTGCCTGTTTGGTAAATAAGAAGCTAAGCAGTCACAACTTGTGATTAAAATGGTTCGAAAATGCGTTTTAATTTACCTCGAGTTCGATGACAAACAGCTCCTCGTAGTGTCAAAACCTGCAACAAAATCTGCAGTGAAACAATAAATGATAAATTTGCACTACCCTTAAACCGTGCAGCGCATCGATCCAAGTAAAAGCATTGGATACATACCTGAAAAACAAACGCCAGTGAGAACAGCAAGCCAATGTGTTTTTCGTGCTTCCTTCCCATGTTAATCGTCGAAAAGTAGATTTGGGTCAAACAAGGCCAAGTATTTGTCGCATGAGGTTATTTTAAATAGCTTTCAAATTGCTGTGGCTTAACCAGCTTTAAAGTAGCTATGGTTGTTTTTCTATTTTTACCGACTTATAAAACAGGTGTTATTGTGATAAAGAATGTCTGCGGTTACGTCCCTTGTCAAACCGCAAAAAAACACCCTATTAACAATTTATCTCTTTATCAGGTGAAGTCATGTCTAGCCGAGGTGAACACTGCTTGTCAGTGAGAGCCTTGTCAAATAAATCTTACCCCTAGCTGTGTCACAAGCACTCTTTTCTAAGCATTTCTTGAAATTATTTTCATGAAAAAACGACCCTCTGGTTAGCGGCGGATACTCACTAGATCATCCTTGGGGAATTTTTTTTTCATTTCAGAAGACTTGGTACCGTCTCGAATACAGATTTCTAGGGCTAATTGTACAGTCTCTTACCTTTGATTTACCTTTTTATGTTCTAAAAGATAAAGAACTGTCATTTTTTTGTACGCAGCTAGGATTACAAAAGGAGCAACAAGGGATTTGATACCTTAAAAATTCAAGTCACTGAACGGTGTTACTTCGAAAGCACTTTCAAACACTTTAATTTGCACTCTTTTACCACTTAATTTTAAGCACTTTACAAAACTCGCATTTGGCAGTTTAGTAAATCTGAAAGATTCAGGTAAATCTGTCAGGTATATTTTCAGCTGAGACAAAGCACATTAAAGAAAGCCAAAATACACCAAACAGTAAACCCTATTCACAACCTATCAGTTCTTAACCTTTTAAGTCTTAAGAGAAACCAACCTCAATTTTCTCTTAACAATATTCATACATCATCAAGAGAAAAGGTTAGGAGAATTGAAAAAATGATCACCAAAGGGAGAGTGTTTTGATCTTCTATCACATTCTCCCAACTATTCTTTTAAGGAAATGTATGCAGGTCTTTCTGGAGAATTTGTATGTGGATATTGGTGCTTAACCTGTTAAGTCCCAAGAGTGACCAACCGTGATGAATTTTCTCTTAACGGTACCAATACATCACCAAGAGAAAAGGTTAGGAGAATTGCTGATGTAGTTATGATCCCCTCTAATGTGGAAGTTTGTTTGTGCAAACAATTTTGGCGGTTTTTCGAGATTGTTCGGTGAATCTTGGAACAAAAGGAACGTGTAGTAAATTTTCCTCCTTAGGTTTTATGCCCTGTTTTGCAAGATTCTTCGAGACACCTGCGAGTCCGTTCAATCCTACATGTATGTTGTAGGAAGCAATAATCATTTATATAATTATAACTCCAGTCTAAGATTTCACTAAAATTATAGCGCTGAAACTTTGGGCTGCATCTTGTAGTCTTCAACATGTGAGTTGCAGCTGAAAGCTTAAGGGCTATAATTTTTTTTCAACCTTGAGACTATTATGAAGGTATTCATTTCCAAGGTCGCGGGGAATGATTCATAGTGAAGTATTAATTGCTCTATTACTTTATTTTATTTTCCTTTTTGTATAACATGTCACTCATTGTTTCCATTCCCTCAATAAACTCATCACCAGTTTGTTTTACCTGTCCCTGAATTGTTTTCTTAGTTACCAAAATACATGTATGTCTTTTAGATCAGTGAGAGTTTCCCCAATTGTGAAATCAAAATATTTGCTACGTATTCTATTTTTAAATCCCATTTTAAGCAATAAAATTGCAGTAAAACTGTTATAGTAAAACAGAAGATGTGATAAAAAAAATTTCTTAGGAACGGTGCAATTTTTTCTAAACAATTGCATACATTTTTTTCAACAATATGAATATAAACATTATTGTTGGCCGAAATATTATCGAACTCTGCGGGATTTTGTGTCTCTGTAATCTATTTTAGATTTCGAATATAACAACAAATCTTTTGCCAAATATTATTACAGAATTGCTTTCATAAATTGCATGCAAAGTTGAAATTTGTGAACCCCCTTTCAGCCTTTCTTGATTCTTGATTTTTTTCTTAATTCTTCTCCATAAAATAACATCCTGTTTTTCCATCAGCCATTGAATATTTTAATAACCAAAGGTGTAAACTACACTGAAATTATACGCCAAGTTTTATTCACTGAAACAAGTACACTGAAGACCGTAAGTGAGGATTTTAATTTGGGAGAACCTCCAATTTTAAGGGGAATTGAGCCAAAACACCCCTTGTTCTGTCTTCTATCTTCAAGGCCTAGTTGATAACGCAGTTGGTTTGCCTAATACTTATCCGTTGTATAGTGATTTATCCTGTGGATTGCGTTCTATCCGACGTTTGAACAACCAGGGTCAGGTCTTTTAATTGGCATGTATACCGGTACAGTTTGTTTAGTTCTTGCTTGTAGAGGTGGTAACATGCCATGTCTGTGCTCATAATATCTAGTAATAAACTTAATCTGATACATAACTGGCAAGGGCTCAGGTACAACATGGGGGAGCTTAAGCAACGACGACGGCAACGGCGACGCCAACGAGAACGTTGAAAAAGCAGCTGGTTTAGATTAGCAAATCAACAACTCTGCACGTGCATCACGCTTTTTTGTCCATTTTTATGCCGTAGTTGCACGACTACATCATGAAACTTCGTAGTTTTGCGTTTATGGGGAACGTGAACACAAGAAAACAATTTTCTTTTTCTTTTCCTGAACTTTTATACAGTCTGTTAGAATTCAACTCCAGAAAAATTTGCCACAATTTGATGAATTGAGGAAGATGGAATAAGCTCGACATACTTTGGAATTTTTAAGTGACGTTTTCGAAGCCGTCAATTATTTCGGCTGAGACAAATAATTGATCTTCGAGACACTGGCAAATCACGGTATTTTGCGATAACCGAGTTCAATAATTGTTTTGTCATTCGATGCCCGAGTTTGTTTTTTAATTAAGAAACTCATGGATTGGAAGCAATCAGCAATTTTCACGCAAGAGCGATCACAAGAAGGAAAATAAATCATGGTTTTATTTACGCACGAGCAGAATATTAATTGCAGCCAAACACAGTTTGCCGACATTGCGCATAAGCAGACCATAATTTGTAGGCAGTTATTTGCAAGTTATGTGGTGCGTTCTTGGCCAATGAAACGGAAGAAAAATTTGCATCGATTGAGAACAAGTCTTTTCTGAGACAAACAGCACTAGCTTTTAAGACAATGCCTCTAATTTGCACTAGGAAATACTTAACCACAGTGATGCGATACGTTTACATACTGCACAGCTGCCGAATGAGCCTTCTTAAGCAATGTCAGTAAAGCTTCAGCCTCTCAGTAACCCGTTAAAGTAAATCATTCCTGGCTGAGCTTCCCAGTGAAACCAGTGTAAATACAGAACTATATCGCGGCTCTTGCTCTTATTGGTTGGTGAATCGAAAAAGCAACTTGTTCCATATCAGCCTGGAGATAAACTTTTAAAACTCCGCAACGCTCTCAAACCGTTCGGTGAAATTTCAAGCGAATCCAGAATAGACCTGGAAAATCATATGAGTTTCACAAACGGCAAAACTAGCCAAAACAGTAAAGGAAATTCTCCACTACTATGCTCCAATGGCATTACTATTATGCTCGGATATAAAACTGCTCGTTTGCCTGATTTTCCTCGCTCGATTGTTGAGACGACTCATCTGAGGAGGCAGCTGACAATGTTGTGGAACTGAAACTGCTCGAGGCCATGTTTTGCTAATGGATAACCTGTCACTTTCTTAAAATGTGATGCAAGGTCTTGCTGGTGGCGGACTCATATGGAAATTTTGCTTTTTTCGCAGGGTATTTTTAACACACAAAGACATATTTCCGGTGATCGCTTCTCTCTGTGAAAAGACGACCGGAAATACGTCTGTGTTCGCTGTAAAGTTTTCGCATATAAGAAATGGCAGAATTCATTTTTGTGATCAGTGAGTTTTATACACCGAATTCAGATGACTTTGCTCACCGTATCTCAGGTAGCCAGGTCCTCTGGTTTAGTCCGCTGACCTATTTTACGCATACTCTTAGATCTTGCGCACAAGCTGTATGGGCAAGACAGGGATTTAAGGTCCGTCTTCAACAGCGATTTGTCTCTTCCTGGCAACCTCCGTACCCATCCTTTACAGAAAAGACTGTTTCACACATTGTTATTTAAACGAACGATGTTCTGTCTTACCTTCAAAAACTCGACCCCTACAAGTCTGCTGGACCTGACGGCATAGAAAAGAAATGTGCCAATCAACTTGCTCCTTCCTTATGTGTACTCTCCAATCTCAGCTTTGAATCAGGGTCTCTTCCTTAGGACTGGAAGTGCACTAACGCCACTACTGTATTCAAAAAAGGTGCTAACAGGTGCTATATAAATACTGACCGATTTCCTAATCGAACGCCGACGGCGCAAGCTTTTAGGAGGTTCCGGGGGAATGCTCTCCTGTGAAGTAAAGCCCCCTTTCCTGGGGTCCCTTTTTCTGAGTCGTTCAGACAGGATATTGGCTAGTTCCATTCTCCTCAGACGAAGCCTTGCAACTTGGAAAGATTTTTCTTTATTAAAAATGTTTATTATGAAACATCTGACCAATTTCCGTACGACGGTGGAAAGCGGTGTGGATCCACGTCTGGCTAAATCTGACACCTCGAACTATCGTCCAAGATCGCTTTTATCTGTTTAATTTTTAACAACCTGTGTGAGCGATGTGCACTTTAGAGTCTGCTACAAGTTAATCCATTTGCCATCATCTGGGAAACATGGCTTTACTCAAGGTACATCGTGTGTTACACAACTCCTGTCTGTACCCGGCTCACCACATTGGAGCATCGCTCGATGTTGGTGAAGAGCTTGATGTTATGTCCTTCATCGTAGACTGTTCACAAGTTGTTCTTATTCGGTACTGGGATCCTCTGCACTCGTAGTTCAAAGACTATCTCACGTCAAGGTCTCAATGTGTAAATGTCGATGGTGTGCTCTCCTAGTGGCCCCAGGTGATTTCTGGTTCCCACAAGGCAGCTTGTTGGGCCCTTCCTCTTCCTACTCTACATTAATGATATACCCGAAGTTGTCAACAGTAATACTACCAGCGCCCTTTTTGCTGACAGTACTAAATGCTCACGTGTGATCTCCAACCTATCTGAATGCGAAACTTTGCAATCTGATTTGAACGGTCTACATGATTGGGATGTCCTCTGGGGCTTATCCTTTAATTTTAAAAAAAATATGAAGTTTTAAGAGTGTCTTACTATCCTATCTCCTGTTGACAGACCCTACACTATCGATGGCAATTCACTTACTGTGACGGACTCGGAAAAAGATCTTGGGGTCCCAGCGAGCAGCAATCTCACGTGGAGTTTGTGTGTCTACATAGTTGTAGCCAAAGCCAATAGAATGCTAGGAGGCATTGTGCTTCTCATAGTTTCGGGCCTGATCGAACGAAATTGCTGTATTTAATAAATGTACGCGCTCATCTAGGGTATGCAAGTGAAGTCTGGGCTGCTCAATCCTGCAATTATCGAAAGCGTTCTGCGACGCGTAACAAGATTTATTCTCAATTGCAGTTCCTGTGTTAATCGTAGACCCAGCTATACATCTGGGCATAGTATCCTTAAATCTTTTGCCATTATCTTACTGGTTTGAATGTCACGACTTAATCTTCTTTTTGAAATGCATAAAGGGCGAACGGCTCGCATAACTTCCCCACTAGTTCTTACTTCGCCTTTAACGCAGGTCGGATTTAAGAGCTCTGCTGATCTTTCAATGCGTCTCTTGTATTCCTATCGCACTTATTTGTTTACGGATTCTATTTTCAACCGTATCGTGACTTTTTGGAATCATTCGCCTGTTACTATTAGATAACAATCATCCCGTTTTTTTCTTTCAAAACTAACTTGTACAAGTACTACTTTTTGAAACTCGATCACGACTTCGATATTGCACGTCCTCGTACCTGGAAATCGATCTGCCGTCGTTTTCGATCCGTCGACATGCCTCTGTCCTGTTGATGTTTGACCTAGACCAACATTATTTTCATTTCTTAACTTATAAGCTAGCCGAGAAGGAAGTTCTATGTAGTGTTTTTTCTTTCGGTTGTCTTTTTACCGCACGTACGTAGTTTACATTTGTCGTGTTTTTTTTTTCTTGCGGTTCACTTAGGAGTAACCTTCCTTGGAACCACTTGAGTCCGTTAGTTGCTCCCTCGCTTAGTTATTATTATTCTTTTGTTCCTGTTTTTCTTTGTTAATGTAACTATGTGGAAGTATCTAAATAAAGAAATAAATTTGTGCCAGAAAAAACAACGAAGCCCAATTTTTTAGCTCGGCCGTTCCCATGGAAACGCCCGAGCAATTATTCCGGCAAAAGCCCTGTGAGCAAAGCCTCCTTTTGTCTACTTCTTGATCAACAAAGATCTTACTGGATTCAAGCAGATTATTTCTCGAGTACGCCAAAAATTGAGCAAGCAAAAGAAAGGACTCTGCTGCCAGGGTGGCCGGAATGAGGACAATCCTAACATCAGGTTGTTTTGAGGCCCAACTTCACAAGTGCAACCACAACTTCAACTTTAAACTTCAACTCATCAAGTTAATTGGAAAATTTATTTCCACCGCGGCAGTGTTAGCTTAGTCGGTAGAGGGTGTGACTGCGGAGCGGGAGGTCGCGGGTTCGATTCTCGGGGCTGGGCTAATATTCAGGGTCTTAAAATAACTGAAAAATGAAGGTACTCCCTTTGCGACCTTCGCGTGGCTCTGATGACCACGTAAAATGGCAGTCCCATCTCCAGTAGGAGAAGTAAAAATGGTGTCCTAATTATTACTTTCGTGCTAAATACATTGACACCCAAAGAAAGTGCCTTTTGATTTACCAATACAAGACACAACGAGACTGGTCCTCAGATAGCATTTGCTAATCTAGGCGGAACAGTCATACAACAAGAAATAATGAAAATAATTAATATTTACCAAATTTGCAAAAAGGAGACTTACATGCAGTTAACAAGTTTTGTTTGGTTTTGTTAATACCCAGTTATCATGTTTACAAGTTCGTTATCAAAGAGAATGCATAGGAGCTGCTCAAACTGGACCTGATCTCAGGTTTAAACTAAACGTTTTGTACGACCAGAGTCAAAATGTCAATTCCAATGTTGCAGCATAAAACAATGACTTAAAATAACTTAGGCGCTGTTGAATTTTTTGGTATACTCAGTTCTTTCTCAAAGGACCGTTTTCCCACTTAAATAAACCTTTATCTTCCCAAATCCTGGTATCTGCTCACCCTTAACTGCTCATTCCAGCAAAACTTTTTATAGATTGTTTTTCAGCTTTTACCAAAAACGTTTGTTTGCCTTGTAAACCCCTTCCAGTTCTGAAAATAGGAGATTAAGACTTATAAATTACATTCAATGAACTTGCCTTGCAGCTGCTTTGTTTTGTCAACTCTTCCTTTTTGAGAGAAGCTCCTTTTAACCGGCGGCCGGTTGATAGCGTTGCAATGGCTTTTTATGGCTGTAATTTACCTTATTTTTGTTTGAAATCTCCTCAATCTGATTCTGATGTTTTTTTTCCCAGAGCCACGTTTCAAATTGGAAGCTAGCGTTATTAGGGTAATAAGTTGTATGCCAAGCAAAGCAGAATATTCTAAAATTTTTCATCTTGTGCTAACCAGGATGTTCTTCCAAATTTTTTATAATGTCAGGTCTTCATTTCCTAAAAGCTTTTTTCAGAAATAGGGATAAGAAATCTGACAAAATAATGTTCAATGTCGCACTGCGTAGAATAAATTAAAGTACAGTTGAACCTCTCTGCAACGGCCACCTTGGGGGCAGAAGAAAGTGGCCGTTGTAGAGAGGTAGCCTTTGTAAAGAGGTTTTAACCAGAGTCAGTGTATAGACTTTCCGCAAAAAAGTGGCCGTTGTAGAGGGGGCTATTGTGGAGAAGAAGCCGTTAGTGGAGATTTGAGTGTATAAAATGATTCGCGTGGCCATAGTTTAGAGTTGCATCGACTGGTGGCAAGTAAAAGAATAAGTGAATCAATCGGCAAAGTAAGGTTCCCGCCTTAATTTATAGTGCAATCGTTGTGTTTTAAAAAGGGCACATTTCATGCCACCTGCATAGTGAAAACATTGCTTGCCTCCAGCAACGACTATTGTTTTCCAAACTGGCAATTAAGGTACCAAAGTACTACGGCCAATCGGTCTCAAACTATAAATTAAGACGGAATCCACCAGAACATTGAGATTAACAGAATGCTTTAAAGCATATTGTATTTTTTCTTACATTTTTGAAGGGCTAAAGATGTCATAAATCATCTGTAGTAACACCAAAAAAAATTTGCTATGGGAGGCCGAGAAAATGAATTTCAAATTTTTCAGGTTAAATTCTGAAAATTTCACGATGAAACTTTCCTCAATCTGATTCTGATTTTTTTTTTCGAGAGCCACGTTTCAAATTTGAAACTAGCGTTATTAGCGTAACAAGTTGTATGCCGAGCAAAGCCAAATTTTCTAAAATTTTTCATCTTGTGCTAACCAGGATGTTCTTCCAAATTTTTTATAATGTCAGGTCTTCATTTCCTGAAAGCTTTTTTCAGAAATAGGGACAAGAAATCTGACAAAATAATGTTCAATGTTATACTGCGTAGAATAAAGTACAGTTCGTATCCTATCCGCAACGGCTACCTTGGGGAAAGAAGAAAGTGCCGTTGTAAAGCGGTTTAAACAAGAGTCAGAGTATGGACTGTCCGCAAAAAAGTGGCCGTTGTAGAGAGGGGGCCATTAAGGAGATTTGATTGTATAAAACGTTCGCGTGGCCATAGTTTAGAGTTGAATCGACTGGTTGCAAGTGAAAGAATTAGTAAATCAATCGGCAAAGTAATGTTCCCGCCTTAATTTAGTGAGCAATCGTCGTGTTTTAAAAAGGGCACATCTTATACCACCTGCATAGTGAAAATATTGCTTGCCTCAAGCAACGATTATTGTTTTCCAAGTTGTCACTTAAGGTACCAAAGTACTACGGCCAATCAGTCTCAAACTAATTTATAGATTTAGCCAGGGCTAAAAGCAAGGCTCCCATTAATAAATTTATGATTTAAATCAAACAGTAAACTTGTAATCCACTAATCAGTTAACGTAAGGGCACATCAGTGACTTAATTTGAGGGAAAGGCTAAGTGATTTTAGAGTGAAACATCTTACATCGAGTTGATAGCCTCATATGTACACCCAAAAAATAGCAATCGTCTTCGATCACATTCAAGAGCCATAATGGCTCTTGATCACAGTAGATTAGGCCTGGAAAACAAATTCTTGGAAAAGAAATCAGGGCGAAATTTTGCGTTCGACAAGTTTGCTTTACACAATCTTGCCAACAAATCTGGGGGTGTATAAACCAACCTTTTATACTTTTGTACATCACATCTGAGGAATGCAGTATTTCACATTTTTTTTTTCAAGACAAATTGCACTCAGTCATTAGTCAGGACGATCAATCGTGGGCTTTTAGCGAAACCGTTCAAAAAATTTCCAAAGTCACCTATACGGCCAGTCGGTTCTCACAGTTTTGACAAATTTGTAGCGCAAGCTGTTGTAGAGTGTTTGAATGAACCTTAATAGAGGTACTCTTCAACATAATAAAGAATTTATTATGTCTATTTTTTATATTTAATGATTTTATAACGATGTGTAACCTTAAAAAGCGTTTGATACGCCTGGGATTTTGAGTACTCCTGCAAGCGATGTTTATGAACGACTGAAAACAAAGGGCACTGCTATTAAAATTGCAAGATTGGAGAGAATACTAACAATCAATAAAAGAAATATAATTCGGTAAAACATTAATTTTTTTTTCAAAGATAACAATTTTCCTTCACGAAGACAAGTATTAAAGTGTCTCCAAAAAACCTGAGTCTAGCTACGCTGTCTGAATCAAAATCTACGCTCTGTTGTCCTATTAGCACAGGTTAAGAGACGATAACTAGTTGAGATTACTATATTCACCGGGTAGTTTTTAACAAAATGGATAGGATACCTATATCATCGCATTGCTGTGTTTTTCGAGGGAAAATTAGTTTTGCCAATCTTTGTACTCGGTAGTGTTTTCCAGTAATTACGCGCCATACCCAAGTACCGAAAGATTGATTTTCCTCTGGTATCTAAGTGTGGTTGCCAGGAGTCGATGGCTGATAATATATTGTTTGTGAATATCTCCCGAGTAAGTGCGAAGTGTTTATTTGAAGTTTGGCTATTCAGTAAGGGTGTGATCGACGATAAAATGGCCATAACTGCTATTTGTTGCAGAATTTTCACGACAAGAGCTCCGACTTGTAACGCACAGCAATCCTGCATAGCATCGCTACATCTGTGCAGAACATTAGTTTCCCATATACTTAGACGAGTCTTTGAAGAATGTTCTTTACAGTAGAAACTATGAGGTTAGGAGGAGACTGGCCACGAGTAACCACGAGTAACCAACTTTGTTCTTAAAGATAATCTAATTATTTTATTTTACACTCATCCTGCTTACTCGTGGTTACTCGTGGAAATTCGTACTAAACAGGAATTTTAGCGATTATAACCACTTTATTGCCTAGAAATCTTTTTCGTTTTCTGTCCTATTGACTTTGTACTTTGTTTCGATAAAGGAGAGAATAGAAAATCGTTCGTGACGCGCCACATCGCACAATGTCAAGGCGTGACACGAAATGTCACGCACTGAAAATAACGAAATCGCCATATTCTAATTGTTCTTCAATAGGCATGACGACGTTAAACATAGCAAATAAAAAGCCAACGGGGGTTTTACATCCCAGCACGAAGACATGAGTTGAATTAATTTTCTTAAGGATCTGTGGCCACTTTTGCGATTCAGACAATCGGCGACAAAATTGTTGAGACATTGTACTCAAATGGGGTAACTTCAAAAACATAAGAATCCACACCCCTCCCCTGTCCCCTCCATTCAAAGTTGGGATGTTTCTTGTTTTCTAAAGGTAGCTCTAACAGTGGCACAACATTGCATAGAGGGGATGGGGGAGGAAACGTTACCTTTTCCCCTTTTGAATTTTGTCGCCGATTGTAGCTTCTTAGCTTATCCTCGACCTCGCTCGTGCTAATAACTTTGGCTCTTGCCCGTTATTATGTGACGTCACATTACCCAGCGGAGTGAGTAAAGATATGAAGGTGGAAAACAATAGAGTCACCTCCCCCCCCTGCAAACATCAAATACAATAATTACTCAGGCTTACCATTCGAGATGCAGCTCCCGAAGGCTATCAAGTAACGCCAGAAACGCTTGAGACTTTTAAACCCTCTTACGCAACGCATCAAGCAAGGTGAAAAACGAAAACGATGCCATCCGAAATCAGATTTCCGACTTTGACGAGCGACGCATTTCTCAACCAAAAACCCAATAAACAAACTAGCCATGAATAACAGAAGACTCTTGATAGCAGCTGTATTTCATTTTGTACATCCAGTGGAAAAAGACACTAAAAAACAACACAAGTTGATACAAAACTCTGTCACTTTCAGCCGTAGCATGAACTCACATGTCAAATTTTGACCATTAAGAGCATAAGAATTGGACGTAGAGCGTGACCAACGCGAGACCATGGTAAGAAAAGGTCTCCCCGCCTGTGTTTTTAAATAACTGGCTGAAGTTTCGCGTCCGAAGTCAGTTTGAAATGAAAATCTTAATAGTGCGGGGCCATAGTGATATAAACGCAGCATATTTCAAATGAATTTTTAAAAAATAAACTTGAGCCTGCGATCATTTGAAAAGTAGTAACTTGTCACACCTGAGCCCTCAATACGGTCAGGTGATACTGGTCAGCGGATACCCTGCTTCGACAGCTGTCAATTGATCACATCATTAAATTAATATATTGCTATGCTACGAATCAACAACTCTTACTTAGAAGTTCCTCACGCGCAAACCGCGTTGATGAACTGCAATTGAGGCGCCGTGAAAAAATGATTTGGTCACTATTTGTGTGCTATTTTGTTACCACAATTGTTGCAATCGAAGAGAATTCTAGATCAGCCAACTTCATCATTAGGCAAAATAAGCGCTTAGCAAGCCAAGCGGTGTTAAAAATTCATCCGTCAAGTCTCGTGTCGTGTAACCAGGCATGCTTGAGGCACTCGTGGTGTACCTCTACGAACTTCAAAGAGTCCTTTGGTGAGAACAGTAAAGGGAGTTGTGAACTGAACAAGCACGAGTTGTCTACAAAACAACATGACGCCAAGCTCACGGATCAACCAGGGAATACGTTTGCAATGATTCTTGAGGTAGAAGAAAACGTTTCTTTCAAATCCAACCTGAATACGGTTATTTTATTCATTTATTTATTTTTTGTAGAACGAGAGATAATTCAAACTTTTCAACTTTTCAACTTTTCAACTTTATTTGCACTGCTCAGATGAATTAATCTTACACATACGGAATATATAATTTTCTTACAGAAATGTACTATTCAGTTAATAAATGGAAAATCTAGAGAGAATATGCACAGTGGCCAAAGGAGCCGAGGCTTTCGAGTTGGCCACTGTCATGTTTGAATATAATCGGAAATAAAAAACAAGATTTACATTCGTTTAGATTAACGGGCACATTATTAGCATAATCTACAGTAAGTATTATACCAACTGAAGCACAGCTTTACTTGGGCGCTCATTTACGCGCCCACGTACAATCAGAGGGCATACTGTGACATCTACTATTACTGATTGTAAAGAAGAAGTGTTTTATATTGCTTTCTATGCTAAAAGCAGTTTCGGTAAGTGACTTTAAGTGTGATGGGACACTTTCCCACCTTGATCTGCCTTATATCTAAACATAAATTTGCCGTAAAAAATAAACCAGCATGTTTTGGTATTAATTTCAAATTGTTATTCGGAAATACAATATCGAGTGATACCAAATGAATACGATGTTTATCTATATTGTCTAGTTCAAAAGGGAGTTTAGAAAGTTCGAAAATTACGAGAAATATTCCTTTGGTGTGTATTTCATCAGTTTACGATGTCCGGCTAAGTACTATATTGAAACTAAGAAAATAGAGAAATAGAGCGTCAAGTAGTAGTTAGAAATTTTGTTTGTTTCTATAGCTCTTTATATCAATAATAACTTCACCCGTATGCCAAGTGAAGAAAACCCGCCTACAAGAGCACCAGAAGTTTTTTCCCTTATGCTAAGACCAAGCCCTGGCGAAATATATTTAGCCAAAGCACATGAAAGGCTGTTCGCGCCGATTGTAAAGCCCGGTTTTGTTCATAGGAGAAACATATTGCACGAATCCAGCCTAAAAACCAAATGTAAGTAAACCTGTAATTAAAAAAGAAACATCGTTACAGTTAACACGAAAACATTTTTTCAAGGCGTTTTTAAGAACATGTTAGACTAAAAGTTTGTCATTTAGGCTTCTTTTATAGAAGAACCTTTTTAGCCTTAAATTTGAAAGCGGTTCCGTTATTTTCTTAAATCTATCTATCTATCTATATATATAAACTCTGTATACTCTGCAAATAGGATAAGTCAATATTCAGAATCCTCTCTGGTGACATAGGTGCCTTATTACTCCAACTGCAATTGTAATGGTATACAGGTTTTATCTAAAGAATGAGCTGAATAGCACTGAATACTCTTAGCTACAATATATTCTTTTTCTTCAGAAAATAATAACCCATTTAAGAACCTAAATAAATATCATTTGTGCTAATCACAATGTTAGAACCTGCTTACGCAATTTTGCAAAATTCACGTTCTCAAGTCGCGGGTTTTTACTGTAACAGAAACTCATAAGTTTCTGGCTGTAACCAGTTGCCTTAATGCAGGTTCTTGTTCTTGTTTGTTTAAACGAAGACAGGGAATCTGCTCAGGTAAACTAATTGCCATGGATCGAGTGGAGAAGAAATGTAATCTTGTTTCGTTTTTCTTCTGTATTAGAAAATATTCAGAAATATCAGAGGTATTCAGAGATATCCAGGTTATCTACTTTCATTAAATTTATAATTTTCATTCTGTTTTGCTACATCGTTTATTTTGTAAATACTGCATGCTGGTTGAATTTCATTTAAAATTGCTTGGTAATTTTACTTGTTTGTAGTGTTATAAGTTTTATGATCGGTATTGCTTTACAAAATTGGAAAAGAAAGCTGCTTAAATATTAGTTTCTTGAATTTTCCTTTTCTGACAAAGTTACTGTAAGCACAATTTGAAATGAGAAAATTAGTAATGTTGAGCTACATAATTTAATTTAATAGTAATTGAAGTGTTTTTAGCTGCTTTACTATCCTTTGTTAGATCTTACATTCAATCGTGACGATATCCAGTGCATGTAATTTTAGTCGAAAGCACGTACAATGTGCAATTTAAATTACCTCCAAATTACCAGAATTACCTCTGCGAATTACCTCGCACCAAGAGAGCTGAATTACTCGAATTTGTGACTCTGCGAATTACCTTTGCGTTTTACCTCGCACCAAGAGAGCTGAATTACCTCGGATTATCTTTTGTCGAATTACAGAACCATAATGAGTTAACCAAGAGTTTGCTTCGAGTATCGACCGTGTTAAGAAACAAACGTATTTGAAGGGTTCCAGTTGTGTTGTAGTGATTTCTAATTCGCCTCTACATACAAGTTACTAACGACCCTAGTACTTCTAGCGTTGTTTGTGACGTTTGGCCACGCAGTTAGCGAAGTGTTCTACCGAGCTCAAGTCCCGTTCTCCGTCCGTCAATTTTTCGGATTACCACGTCGTTTATCCGTCAATTTATCCAGCGCAAAGCCCAAATTACAAGAAGGGGGTAAAGGGGGGGGGCTCCTACTTACGAATCACGAAAATTAAAACAACGCATCACGGGGATTAAAATTCCGTGTTCACGTTTCACGGAAATTTTCGAAGTTAAAGAACAGCCAGTGCATGGCTCGACCTGTTCAGGATGCCGCTGTCTTTCGCTTTTTGTGCCTCCCGCACAACTAATACAGAGAAGTGACGGAAGTCAGGTAAACATACAATGAAATGTAGTTGTAGGTAAACTGATGATGACTAATGCTGACGGATATATGGTACTCAAAAGGAACGTCATTTGACTCCCCCTTGTCTCAAAGTTGAGTTTGACGGTTCTTCTGCTACGAGTATAGTAACTGCTCGTAGAAAAGTCATTTCATCCTCGTTGTCGTCGTTGTTTACCGCAGAAGCTTTGCTTTATTCTGCAGAATTTTTTTAACCGACAGAGTTTTACTTCAATCGAGGATCTTATTAGACCACGCTTTTCGGACTAAGATTTCAAACCAGTCTACTCAATGATGTGACGCTTAAGAGCTTCAAGGGATGAATGTTTACTGTTTATGGGTATTCGAATTCGTTCTTTACCTCCAAGAAAACCCATGGATCCCACAAATTTAGGATCTACATAATATATTACTCCTTCCAATTTAAAAACTTGTCCCTCTAGTTTAAAAACCGGCCATTGCAACCAAGATCCCCACGCAAAGCCCACACGTGTTAGTTCCACGAAAATAAGAGTTGAATTATGATTGCTTGAAAAAAAAACTGACTCATCAACTCACGGAAATCGTTTCCCAGCTCGGGATCGCAGACGCCCTTTTCAACAAGAGCCAAAAAAGTTGTCTGCTCTCGCAGGCTTGGTCATAGTTTAGGACGACATGTATTATAGGAACGACTGTAAGGGCCGGTTATTTAAAACAAAGCCCAACTTAGGCCGCGGTTTAAGAAATCATTGGGCATCCAGATATCTTTCTAAGTGTGTTATTTTAACCCTTTAGTGACGGCCGGCGAGTAGCGAAAAAACAGCATTTTCCACCAATTCCTCTTCCTTGAACTAGTTTTCGGCTAATTAGCATAACTATGGCTAAAAACGAGTTTTTCGAGAAAAAAAGACATATTTTCCAACTAATCTGACGTAATTAAACAGATCTTTGTTTTTAACACATGCGCAAAAGCCAAAATTTGGACTTTTTTTGGCGAATCTATTTTGATCTTTCTCTCCCGCTCTCTTTTCCCCTCTTTATTGGCGGTTTTGTTGCCCACTTTATCGTCTTTCTTTTGCAGGGAATTGTGGCTGGCTAAGTTTTTAGGAAAGGGACAAATTTAATTTTTAAGGAGTAGTATATAAACAGCAAAATTGGCATTGAAATTTTCCCCAAAATGTTACCTTTTTTGTGAGTGTAACTCTGTCAGGGTTAGTCGGAATCGAGGTATCGCTGGAAAGATCTATCTTTGCTGACGTTGTTGCTTACCAATTTATTAACATCAACTGAAAGCTAAATGTGTCAGGGGAAAATTGTGTACATTGTACCATATGGGGACGTTATATACGACCCTAGTCTACCCTGTTGCTGCCATGAAACGTTCACCATAACCGGTGTTAAGATAAACGCGTTGAAAAAATTGAAAATGGCTTAGAACACGGTTTTGTCAACCACTGGTTAAAAGTCGTTTAAATAACCGGCCTTTGAGTTTTTTGAAGACCTTTTAGAAAAGTTCATTTGAAGGTCCACTGGCTTCCCTGTAGAATTTGTCTTCAGTTGAGACTATTTCACAAAAAAATTAGTTGAAAATCACGAATATCGGGTAAAAGATTTTAAAGTTCACGTATCACGACAAGCAAACCAGTCACAGTTCACGGGTTTTAATTTCGTATTTTCACCTTTCACGAAAATTAATCTTAATTACGTAGCACGCAATAACCTCTTTACCCCCCTCTTACAAGGCCGGCGAAATCTCCAACAAGGCGCTGTTCTCAAACTAAAGTAATTCCAAACTGTAACCTCCTCTCCCAGGTAGCCTGCAGAAGTTATCCGTGCAAAAATAACGGAACTTGTCAATCAGGATTTACTGAGAAAGGCTATCGATGTTTGTGTCCCGCCGGATGGATGGGTACGAACTGTGAAGATGGTAAGAAAACATGGCCTAGTCACACCATAGCTGTTTTACATTATAAACCCATTTTTACTAACTTATACCCATTTTTAAATGTGGATTTGAAAGTGACCCCTCAAATTATCTTGGGATCTGTATTTCTACTTGTCTTTGTAAAATTTTTTGCCTCAATACTCAATCAAAAACTCCTCGAACTCGTAACATTCTTCGATCATATTTCTCAAACCGTTTTTTCAGTAAATAATGGAACAGCAGACCATGTTTTGGTAGATAAATGTGTCAAATGTCACCAAACGAAAGTATACGTATGTTTTGTGGACTTAAGAAAAGCCTTTGGTTCTGTCTGGCTTTATGAACTTCTGAATGAATAGTTTAAAATAAGCAAGGAATTACTTTTTTTATTTTATTTTATTTTATGTTATCTTAACAGTTAATGCATAACGAATCAATTCTTACCTGTTACAAACAGCCTTTGCAATACTGTATTTGTTATAGTCGTGCAAATAAAGCTTGCTGTTGTTTCACATAAAAATATTTCTGTTGGTCCCCTTAAAGCGGGTTAATTGAACGAAAGAATTTTCCCATTAAAGGGAAAACGATTCCCCTCAAGAAACACCAGCGAACCAGTTTCCTGGGAGTATGGTCGTTTCCTGATCCTTTTTGCACAATATTTTATATGACTACTATCAGTTTCATTTCGTTCAAGGACGACTCTGTTAGTAGAAAATGAAATAAATCCTATCTGGCTTTAGCTCATTTTTATGGACTGACAAGATTTGTCTGATAGAAAGAAGCCCCGTGCTTGTTAGAGCGTGCTGTTGTTCTTAATAATAATTTGAGCTTGAAAAATGGGCCAACAATAGAAATGTAAGTCATTATTTAACTTTGCTTGTTAGCGATCGATTTCGCCGTAGTCGTTACTGGTGTCTCATTACATACTTTCCACATAAGCATATTAATGGCTCGGCTTTTACTCATCGTACTTTAAAACTATCTCATCCTAGATATTGACGAATGCGATGAAAATATTCACCAGTGTAACAAGAACGCAGCTTGCAATAACACAAAGGGATCTTACAGTTGCACCTGCAATACTGGTTTCCATGGAGACGGATACAACTGCACAGGTATCCCAGTATTTCATATGGGTCCTTGTTGTTGTTGTTGTTGTTGTTGGTCCTTAGTTGTTTTAAACAGTGACATTGGAACAGAATAGCAACGCATTTTTATACCTCATTTGCTTTATTCGAATGTGTCGCATTCACCAGTTTGTAAAAATGGTAAACATTGTTTTACAGCTCTTACACGAGTTGCACCACTTGAATCTCACTTTCTCGACTTGACTTACAAGCATTGATTATTGGACATGACTGAATCTGTAAGAAAGACAGCAAGAATGATAATGATAATATTAATGGTTATATTATTATTATTATTAATTTTACTACTACTAAGAAGTTATCGGTGAGGCATCATTCTGCGATGTGTGGCTCGCTACATTCTACGTTGCTTGTTCTGTGATAAGGCGAGGGGTTGAAATGATTCACAGTATTTCAAACTTGTTCTACATACAGACAAATGTCAAGAAATAAGCTGTGGAACGAACGCAACTTGTACTAACACAAAAGGATCTCTCAGATGTACCTGCAACACTGGTTTCTATGGCGACGGATACAACTGCACAGGTAAGCCAGTATCATTGCTAACTCGGTTGAAAGCGATTGCAAAAGACAGCAATAGCTGATCACTATCAGAAAAAAACCCTCAAATATGATGTTTACTGGGGTGCCATACGAAGCGGAATATTCTTTCTCCCTCTAGCGTATTTTTTTTTAACTAGTGCCTTAAAGGGGCTGTTTGACGTCTGTCTAGTTCATTTTGTTAATAATGCCAATCATATGTCCTTATTGACCCTTATTCGCAATTTGGAACTTGAGAAATAACTTCTGATAACGAAAAAACACCTCAAAGAAAAAACACCAACAAGAGCCAACTAATCTTCGAGAACGTTTTAGCATCCTTTTAAGTATGTTTCCTTAAAAAAGTTTGATAGTCTCTTTCATTTGCATTTGATAATGGCAACATGTCGCCAAAACGTCATGTTTTAATAGCGTTGCTTTTCATCTTTTAGAGAAATAACTTGTGAATTGAAATCACAGCTTTGTGTCAAACAAATATGTCTCCCAAGCATCATATCAAACGTTACAAATAACAACAACAAAAAAAGTCTGAAAAACTGTTAGGTTGACAAGTTTTTAAAAACAGCCATTGCAATCAGTTTTAATCTTCTTCAAGTTTGTCCATCAGTGCCCCCTTTTGTGGTGTTATAATAATTAAACCTTTTTTGAAGTTTTGAGCAGTTATTTTATTTATGTTTGACTCAATTTGTTGGCAGTTCCTACTGTTTGAATTTTGATAGATTTCGTGACACATCTTCTTTAAATACCAACGTGTTTTCTATAGCCTAAGGCGCTTTTAGAAATCAGGAGAAAAGCGTTCGCACAGAATTTTCCGCTGGCCAATTTCATCCGAACAAATTATTTTCTTATCTCACAGTCACAGTCATTTCAGACTGTCCGAAGCCCATAACCCAGAGCGAGCAACTTCCATGCGCTCATGTCACGGCGTTCTCACGACGGACGAACAGTTTTGGTGCGAATTTTGAATACCACAAACCAGTCAGCAAAACCTGCAGATCTAAAAATGATATTTTTTGTCTTTCAATATCATTTAGTTTTCCTTTTTAATATCTTATACTTCGAATGCGCCCATAGACATGGTGGAGATTCTATTTTCGAGGGAAAAGTGCCCTGAAATGTGTCTAAAAATAAACCGGTCCGTAAAAACGCCTTGACATAGACCTAGTATGGAAGTTGCTCGCTCCTAGTTATGGGCTCCCGGCACTGCCATTTACCTATATCTTCTGTTCCCACTAGAGTGTTACACTATATTTGACTTCGAAGATCATGATCTATCAAAGTGGACTTTGACTGGTACTGCATTCAATAATCAGCCAACATACGGGGATATCCCATCAGCCCAGCGGGGAGGGCATTTTAGCAACCACAAAGGAGATTGGTGGATTGGTACCTTCGAGAATCGGCCCAGTCCCTCTCATTCGTTTCGATATCAATACGATAGTCCTCAAGGTTCAATGACGTCA
Organism: Porites rus; assembly: GCA_964035705.1. Lineage (NCBI taxonomy): Eukaryota > Metazoa > Cnidaria > Anthozoa > Scleractinia > Poritidae > Porites > Porites rus. The sequence continues at coordinate 29,159,379 of OZ037993.1, forward strand.
CCCGGTTTTTCGATCACTGGAAAGTTCCTCAGGTTCCTGATTGGAGGAGGCTGTGATGCTAGTTTTCAAGACCTTCGTGCGGAGCTGATAATTGTAAGGCAAGTTGTTCTCGTTCAGACGGCTAAGAGGTGTGCTGAAGACATGACAGAGAAAAGCTGGGATGTAACGAGTTACGTTGGTAAACACGCTCAGTTGCGGTTGATTGATCATTCCTCAGCAGCCTGGGGTCACCTTAATTTTGATCACTTTCAAGCTTGCCATAAACTGATTTAAATTTTTTAAAAAAAGATATGCTTGTCCTCGTGGTTATTATTTCAAATTAAACAGTAGAATTTAAAAATATTAGACACAAATATTTCTCTTGGTTAGGTATTTAACTTGAGCAGTTCTGTAAGATGAAATGACAAACCACAGTCAGTTATCTTCATCTCACACCACTTGTTTGTATAGGTTGCTTTGTCTCCCCAAGCTTCAAAAACGTCCCCAGAGTATTTTATTTCAATTTAGAATTGCTTATTAATGCATTTTACTTTTTACAACGTGTTGATTGGAAAATGGCAAACAAAAGAAGCAAAAATGTGCAGAAATATTTATGCAAATGCTTTATACAACTGAAGTAAGCAGTTTAAGTCCTACTTGCCTTCGAAATGCCGTTTTCCAAGTGAAAGACATTTCTCAACTTGCCAGCTTCACAAGAGGAGAAAATTGCTCGAGTAGAGTGGGTCTAAATCTAACTGCAACTCGACGTGATGGAGATTGACAATCTTTACAGAATTGCAAACTGGTAGGAGTTAAATTATGTTGCTTGTGACTCATTTCGCAGATTCCTTCTTGATATAACATGGACCACAGTTTGGTGCTTTTTTGATTGGGGCAGTGTAAAATGCAGACTGCGCACTGACTGCGGACTATTGTTTCTAGGGTTAGAAAACAATGGGACAATTATTGTCTCGTTTCATTTGCATGGTGAAAACAACAGTCCACAGTCTGTGTTTTTCACTGACCGTTTTTCGATTAGAGAACTTCACCGGTATTTTCTTTCAGAATACGTTCTGACCGGTGAACGGTTTTGTTTGTCCGGTTGAGGCTGAAATTCTTTTAACTTCTTCTGGAAGGTAAATTTTGTCAAATTTTTTATTTTTGATTTAATATTTGCAAATTAGGAGGACCGTCAATACGAAATTTCATGTTTATTAGTATTCTTCATATAAAATATTCATCCTAATCAGTATTCAATTTTTCTAGTCATTCAACCCCGTATTTCTCCTGAGGCTGAATTCAAAGCCCTTCCCTAACTTTTCGGTTTGCAGTGTTTTACTGGGTATAAAGGTCCTTAGACGTGATTAAATAGTCAATAGGCGTTTTTCAAAAATACCATAATACTCTTGGCACTCTCTGTTGCTCCTCCAAAATTTTGCATAAACCGCATTGTGTTCAATTTCTCCTCGGCTAGAGAAATTGTAAACAATGCGAAATTCTGGAGGGACTTTTTAAAGACTAGTGAAATTAATTACATTTCATTCATTCATTTTATTTTGCCATTAACCAGAAATACAACAACAGTATACGGAAATACATTAAAGATAATATACAGTGAGATAGATAGACAGATGGATAGATAGATAGATAGATAGATAGATAGATAGATAGATAGATAGATAGATAGATAGATAGTTTAATAACCAATACATTGCAGCCCGAAGGCTGAATTGCGTAATTGAACTAATAAAATGTGTATATAAAACTAAGTACAGTAAATATAAAAGTATAAAAGATATGATAAAAAGACTAAAAATCTACGTATATATATTATCGATGCAGGATCTAATAATAAAACTGTTCCTAAAACGATCTGTCTTGCATTTAGGTACGATGAAGCGCCTGTTGCACCTTAGGGCATAACGTGATGGTCCACTAAATTGTATTAACCTGTTCAGACGGTGTTCAGGGTCCTTTATACTGGTGTCGAAAGTATTATTACGTAGCCCCGTGATGAAATCTACAATAGGGACAATGTTCACTAGAGCGATGGTCTCCTGGTAGGGCAGTCCTGGGCATCATAGACATTGCCCGCTTCTCAACTCGCACCAACTCGTCTTTTAGGTACTTTGGCAAGGCATCAAAAAGGCAGGTGCCGCGTACGTAAGAACAGAGCGTATACAAGTAGTGTAAAAGGTGGACATATCATGCCGAGGAACTCTTGATCTTTTTAACTGCATTAAAAAATACTGACGCTTTGACGCTTTCTTGATTACGTCACTAATATGTTCGTTCCACGTAAGGTTGCTCCATATGGTCAGACCTAGTAGTTTCACACTAGTCACTCTCTGTAGTTCTTTACCATCTACTACAATAGGCGCGAACTGAGGCTCATTCTTTACAAAAGATATTCTGAGCTCCTTACACTTTTCGCTATTGAGTTTGACTCTATTCTGCATAGACCACTCAGCGAGCTTATCTGCGATATATCCTGGGCACAACTGCGGTTGCCCTTGGCAACGACTTCTGATGCCGTCGTATCGTGAACGTACCTCCATACATTAGCTAAATCATCAACATATAAGTACAAGAAACAGCCATGGACCCAATTTTGTTTCCTGAGGGACCCCGGGGGGCACTGAACCCCGCTCTAAGTTTCAGCCCTCAGATAGTTTAATTACAATATTCCAACTAAATTATTTACACGATCAGATGTGGTAAAGGCAAGGAAGCCTATATAGAAACCGGGGGCTTTAGTAACTATAGGCTTCCTGGAACTATAGGGTAAACCATACAAGTTAAGGGTACTGAATGAAAATTTGGATTAATTAAAAAATAATAAAGAACAGAAAAGAACAGAAAAAAGAAAAAAAAAGTGTGTAGCTCAGCAAAGAGTCAACGTTAACTTGATTACACATAATAATAATAATAATAATAATAATAATAATAATAATCATGATAATAATAATAATAATAAAAATAATAATAATAATAATAAAACTTTTTTATTGAGAGTAGCACTTAATATCTCCCGATAATCTACCCATGGCGCTCAGAAAAAATAAATAATAAAATAAAATAAAAAACGCAGTAATCAGCTACTTCAAACTAACGAACTAACTAAGGAATTGCTAAGGATTTTTCTTTACAATTTGCAAACTTCAATTCTCTCAAGTTTGTTTTCGAAAGACGTCGAGGTAGAGCAGTCTTTCAACTCCTAAGGAAGTCTGTTCAGGAAGTCTTCTTACACATATGGTGAGATAACCGCATTGCTTTTAATATTACACAATCGTATGGTGTTGTTAAGTATAGTGTTGTTTAATCATTAAGTACATTTAGTGATGATAAATTGTTAAATATCGCGCTTTTCTAAAAGAAGAGGGCAGAAATCGCAAATCGCAAATCGCAAATCAATCCTCACCTGAAATCAGTGCTGTGCTTAGTTAATTGTTTCACCAAGGACTTTTACGTGTTGTTCAAACACAGAACCATGCTTGTGGGCCTTTTTGTAGTCGTTTTTAACGCTTTTATACACTCTTCCCCTTACGAATACTCATAAAAAAATAAACGCTACTAAAAGTCACATACATTTGAAAACTCGATCCCTTGTTC
>OZ037993.1:29175469-29198339 GCA_964035705.1 Porites rus
AATGCGCATTTGATCATTTTTATGAATACCTGCGCAATATAAATAATTAAATTATTATTATATATAAGAACTTAGCCTTCTTAGAAGTAATGGGTGCAAAGAAAGAACGGGTCGCGCTTTCTGCAATGATTCTAAACATGTGACACCAATGTCTACTAATTACTTTTCTATGTCTTTTGAGATAGTTCCTAATGCATTAATTATGACTGGTACCACAGTTACTCTGCACAATTTCCAGATACGTTTGAACTCCCGATTCACGTCTTAGTAGTTCTCAATTTTCTCTTTCTCTTTGTCTTTCACTGGGGTGTCAAGTAGACAAGCAACATCAAAAATGAAGTTCTTCTGTTCTATACCACAATATCAGGCTTATTATCATCATTCAACATCATCATCATCGTTATTGTTATTATTATTTCCATTCCTTGTAGACTCAGGCAGGATGTTCGGCCTGGTTTACAGTCCTTGGAAGCGGGTTACAACAAGTCATTAAGGGTTCCAGGTCTCTCTTCTCCTTCTTCTTACAGGAACAGTACTTTCCTTAGTATCTTTGCTGTCCCCAACAATGCTGTTTTCTGGATAACTCCAACCTCACGTTCACGCCGATTTGCTTCATATACTTCTTAAAGTTGACTGATACGGTTCCAAGGGCCCCGATAACCGTACAGGCACTACAATGACTTTTCGCACGCGCCAGACTTTTGCAATTTCATCTTTCAATAATTGGTATTTCTCTAAATTCTCAAGTTCCTTATCTTTCACTCTATCATCACCTGGGATGATGGCAACATCAATTATGACAACCTCTCTCTCCTTCTTATCAATAAAGACAATGTCTGGTCCTCTTGCCTCAATTTTCCGATCACAGTGGACTGTAAAATCCCACAGTATCTTGAAGTTTTCACTTTCCATCACTCCCTCCGGCTTCTGTTCATATCGGCTATTAGCTCTTTCCAATCCACAAAGTTGCCAGTGGATATACCGTGCCACGTTATCATGCCTTCCTTTTAGATTCTGTCTGCTCCAGCTTACCGCACTCACTCACCAAATGGGCCACCGTTTCTCCCTAACTTCCGCACATTCTGCACAAGGGGATTCTGCTGTGTGATCAATATGAAATCTCGTATAATTTGTTCTGAAAGGTTGTTCCTGGACGCTACATATCAGTGCCTCAGTACATCCTTTCAAATCTCCTTTTACAATCCCCTGCCAAGTTCTATCCCAGTCAATACCTTCCTTTTCTCTCTCATACTACCCATGCATTCTTTTCTGCTTCCATTCATTCTCCGTCTCCTTTACTTCATTCACTTTGTACTCCTATTGGTCCACAGGCTCTGAGATGTTGACTACATTGCTATCTCCAACTTTCCTGAAGATTGCCTCTTCACTATTTCTCACATACCAACTCAAGTTGTTCTCTTCTCTCCTCACGCATAGCTCTCACAACTGATCAGGCCTTTTCCTCCATTCTCTCTGGGTACGTATATTCTGGCAACATCACTCCTAGGGTGTAGCTCATTATTCATTGTCATGATTTTTCTAGACTTCCTATCTATTTCCGGAAGTTCGTCCTTATTCCATTTAATTGTTCCTGCTCCATACCTCCTGGGCGACACAGCCCAATTGTCACACTAAAACTAGTAACTTGTCACACCTGGGCACTCAATACGGTCAGGTGATACTGGTAAGCGGATACCCTGCTTTGACAGCTTTCAATTGATCACATCATTAAATTAATATATTGCTATGCTACGAATCAACAACTCTTCCTTAGAAGTTCCTCACGCGCAAACCGCGTTGATGAACTGCAATTTAGGCGTCGTGAAAAAATGATTTGGTCACTATTTTTGTGCTTTTTTGTTACCACAAATGTGGCAATCGAAGAGAATTCTAGATCTGCCAACTTCATCATTAGCAAAATAAGCGCTTAGTAAGCCAAGCGGTGTTAAAAATTCATCCGTCAAGTCTGGTGTCGTGTAACCAGGCACGTTTAAGGCACCCGTGGTGTACCTCTACGAACTTCAAAGAGTCCTTTGGTGAGAACAGTAAAGGCAGTTGTGAACTGAACAAGCACGAGTTGTCTACAAAACAACATGACGCCAAGCTCACGGATCAACCAGGGAATACGTTTACAATGATCCTTGAGAAAAAAGAGAAAGTTTCTTTCAAATCCAACCTGAATACGGTTGTTTTATTTATTTATTTATTTTTATTTTGGAGAAAGGGAGATAATTTAAACTTTTCAACTTTTCAACTTTATTTGCACTGTTTACATGAATTAATCTTACACATACAGAATATATAATTTTCTTACAGAAATGTACTATTCAATTAATAAATGGAAAATCTAGAGAGAATATGCTCAGTGGCCAAAGGGGCCGAGGCTTTCGAGTTGGCCACTGTCATGTTTGAATATAATCAGATAAAAACCAAGATTTATATTCGTTTAGATTAACGGGTACATTATTAGCATAATGTACAGTAAATATTATACCAACTGAAGCACAGCTTAACCTGGGCGCTCATTTACGCGCCCATGTACAATAAACAGAGGGCATACGAAGAAGTAATTTATATTGCTTTCTAAAAGTAGGTGCAGTAAGGGACTTTATAAGTGCGATGGGACACTTTCCCACACTTGAACTGCCTTATATCTAAACATAAATTTGCCGTAAAAAATAAAACGGCATGTTTTGGTATTAATTTCAAATTGTTATTCGGAATTACAATATTAAGGTGACTCGACCCAGTTTTTTTTGGGGGGGGGGGTACCATCCTACTTTGAAGCTCTCTGGTATCCCCACCTTTACTTTTATCGTAAGTCTAACACATAGAATGGATAACATATAGATCAATCTACACTATAACATAAAATTTTTGGCCATCGGAGTAAATGTCACGTGGTTATAATGCCACGCCCCTTTGAGGTCTGAGTCGAAAATCGGCTGTTGCCGGCATTATACAGCATTCTTGTTCAGCACGCGTGCAATTACCATGCTTGGCTGACTTCCGAATGCTCGCCGAGATATTCCCGTCACGAGTTGGTTTAATTATTGGCTTGCATTGAACCTATGAAAAAATGATATTTTTGTAATAGTAAGTAGACTTAGTGTGTAGCACTTCTTGATTTTTTTGCAAAGACACAAGAAGCACGAGAATTTATTAAAAATTGTGAATTAAACCTCTATGCATCACGCGATGGCCTGTCTCACTGCACCAAAATCATAATATCTCGACGAGCATTCGGAAGTCAGCCAAGCGCGGTCATTGCACGCGTGCTGAACAAGAATGCTGTATCATGACAGACTAGAAACAATAGACAACTCCCAAAGCACAAACTCAGCCAAAACGCTAAAAATCTTCAATGTTTACTCAAGTTTGGGCTTATAGAAGATAATGTCACAGTTTTTCAATGACCATGAAATTCAGAGTCCGGGTAGTTAGTTAATCAATTGTGGCCCTGAAAAAATTTGAAGGAAAAAAAACTACGAATTTTTAAGAAAATGCTTTTTTCGTGATAAGGACTCTTAAACGCTGACAAACGTCAATAAATAGCGAAAACTATAATTTCTATATGTTTGCTTTGCTCGAAATCGCGCGCATTTACAAGGCTCTTAAGCGTTTTGCTGACTTGCAAGGACCCATCTGTTATAACGATGCCCAAAATAAAGGGATGAATCTCTTGGTTTATTAGATATAATCCGTGTAAAGTTTGCTTATCATTTTCGCATAAATTATGACCTAAATTTGGAAACCGCTGAATTTCTCGAATTGGGTCTTTGCGATTTTGGTGAAACTCTGTTCAGCGCAAGGCACTAATGCGCACTATGTGTAGCCGAGAGATTTTCACAAAAAAATGCCGGCAACAGCCAATTTTCGACTCAGACCTCAAAGGGGCGTGGCATAACCACGTGACATTTACTCCGATGGCCAAAAATTTTATGTTATATTGTAGATTGATCTATATGTTATCAATTCTATGTGTTAGACTTACGATAAAAGTAAAGGTGGGGATACCAGAGAGCTTCAAAATAGGATGGTACCCCCCCAAAAAAACTGGGTCGAGTCGCCTTAAGTGATACCAAATGAATACGATGTTTATAGATACTGATGAAATTCCTACATAAAACACAACTTTTTTTTTATTAATTTCCGAAACAGTAAAATAGTACAATTAAAGTGGTCTCCTTTTGCAAAATGCCTGTCACAAAAATGTTGTGAAACTAGGATATAAAGCTATAAAGGAAAAACTAAGACAATAATTGGCTAATCATGATAGTAACTATGGCGACACCAATATCCTCACATGTGAAAGAGAAAAATAGTATCTTCACTGCGGGCGATGAAGATATGATTTTTTAGTAAAAGGAAAAATCCTAGTATTTCATCAGTATCTATATAATAAAATACAATACTTACTCAGGCTTAGCATTCGAGATGCAGCTTCTGAAAGCTAATGTATCAAGTAAGGCCAGAGTCGCTTGAGACGTTTAAGCCCTCTTATGCGTCAAGCAACATAAAAAACGAAAACGATGCCATCCGAAATCGGATTTCCGACTTTGACGAGCGACACATTTCTGAACCAAAAACCTAATAAACAAACCAGCCATGAATGATAGAAAACTCTTGATAGCAGCTGTATTTTATTTTGTACATCCAATGGAAAAAGGCAGTTAAAAACATCACAAGTTGACACAAAACTCTGTCAGCTTCAGCTGTGGCATGAACTCACATGTCAAATTTTGACCAATCAGAGCATAAAAATTGGACGTAGAGCGTGACCAACGTGAGACCATTGTAAGAAAAGGTCTCCCCCGCCTGTATTTTTAAATAACTGACTGAGTTTTCGCGTCCGAGGTCAGTTTGAAATCAAAATCTTAATAGTGCGGGGCCATAGCGACATAAACACAACATATTTCAAATGAATTTTTGAAAAAATAAACTTGAGCGGGCGATCATTTGAAAACTAGTAACTTGTGGCACCTGAGCCCTCAATACGGTCAGGTGATACTGGTCAGCGGATACCCTGCTTTGACAGCTGTCAATTGATCACATCATTAAATTAATATATTGCTATGCTACGAATCAACAACTCTTTCTTAGAAGTTCCTCACGCGCAAACCGCGTTAATGAACTGCAATTTAGGCGCCGTGAAAGAATGATTTGGTCACTATTTTTGTGCTATTTTGTTACCACAATTGTGGCAATCGAAGAGAATTCTAGATCTGCCAACTTCATCATTAGGCAAAATAAGCGCTTAGCAAGCCAAGCGGTGTTAAAAATTCATCCACCAAGTCTCGTGTCGTGTAACCAGGCATGTTTGAGGCACCCGTGGTGTACCTCTACGAACTTCATAGAGTCCTTTGGTGAGAACAGTAAAGGCAGTTGTGAACTGAACAAGCATGAGTTGTCTACAATACAACATGACGTTAAGCTCACGGATAAACCAGGGAATACGTTTACAATGATCCTTGAGGTAGGCATATCAAACTCATTGCCACATTTGCCCTATGTCACATCAGGTGGCCAACAAAACTTCAAGCCATGTTGTTATTGTTTAATAAAAGTGAAGGCCTAGAATGTGCCAAAGTTGAAGTTGGGTGCCATCCTTTCCTTTAGCGGAATCCATTTTAAACCTCTAAAATATGAAAGAACATCTGAATAGGTACATTCCACAAAAGATAAATGAATTCGCCTCGTTGGCACTTGCCGGAAGGTACCCCTAGTAGAAAGAGAGATAATTCAAACTTTTCAACTTTTCAACTTTATTTGCACTGTTCACATGAATTAATCTTACACATACAGAATATTAATTTTCTCACAGAAATGTACTATTCAATTAATAAATGGAAAATTTAGAAAGAATGTGCACAGTGGCCAAAAGAGCCGAGGCTTTCGAGTTGGCCACTGTCATGTTTGAATATAATCAGAAAAAAAAACAAGATTTATATTCGTTTAGATTAACGGGTACATTATTAGCATAATGTACAGTAAATATTATACCAACTGAAGCACAACTTAATCTGGGCGCTCATTTACGCGCCCACGTACAATAAACAGAGGGCATACTGTGACATCTACTATTACTGAATGTAAAGAAGAAGTGTTTTATATTGCTTTCTAAAAGCAGGTGCAGTAAGGGACTTTAATTGCGATGGGACTCTTTCCCACACTTGAACTGCCTTATTTGTAAACATAAATTTGCCGTAGAAAATAAAACGGCATGTTTTGGTATTAATTTCTAATTGTTATTCGAAAATACAATATCGAGTGATACCAAATGAATACGATGTTTATAGATACTGATGAAATTCCTACTTAAACACAACTTTTTCTTTTTTTATTATTTCCGTAACAGCAAAATAGTACAATTAAAGTGGTCACCTATTGCAAAATGCCTGTCACAAAAATGTTATGAAACTAGGATATAAAGTTATAAAGGAGAAATGAAGACAATAATTGGCTAATCATGATAGTAACTATGGCGACACCAATATCCTCACATGTGAAAGAGAAAAATAGTATCTTCACTGCGGGCGATGAAGATATGATTTTTTAGTAAAAGGAAAAATCCTAGTATTTCATCAGTATCTATATAATAAAATACAATACTTACTCAGGCTTAGCATTCGAGATGCAGCTTCTGAAAGCTAATGTATCAAGTAAGGCCAGAGTCGCTTGAGACGTTTAAGCCCTCTTATGCGTCAAGCAACATAAAAAACGAAAACGATGCCATCCGAAATCGGATTTCCGACTTTGACGAGCGACACATTTCTGAACCAAAAACCTAATAAACAAACCAGCCATGAATGATAGAAAACTCTTGATAGCAGCTGTATTTTATTTTGTACATCCAATGGAAAAAGGCAGTTAAAAACATCACAAGTTGACACAAAACTCTGTCAGCTTCAGCTGTGGCATGAACTCACATGTCAAATTTTGACCAATCAGAGCATAAAAATTGGACGTAGAGCGTGACCAACGTGAGACCATTGTAAGAAAAGGTCTCCCCCGCCTGTATTTTTAAATAACTGACTGAGTTTTCGCGTCCGAGGTCAGTTTGAAATCAAAATCTTAATAGTGCGGGGCCATAGCGACATAAACACAACATATTTCAAATGAATTTTTGAAAAAATAAACTTGAGCGGGCGATCATTTGAAAACTAGTAACTTGTGGCACCTGAGCCCTCAATACGGTCAGGTGATACTGGTCAGCGGATACCCTGCTTTGACAGCTGTCAATTGATCACATCATTAAATTAATATATTGCTATGCTACGAATCAACAACTCTTTCTTAGAAGTTCCTCACGCGCAAACCGCGTTGATGAACTGCAATTTAGGCGCCATGAAAAAATGATTTGGTCACTATTTTTGTGCTATTTTGTTACCACAATTGTGGCAATCGAAGAGAATTCTAGATCTGCCAACTTCATCATTAGGCAAAATAAGCGCTTAGCAAGCCAAGCGGTGTTAAAAATTCATCCACCAAGTCTCGTGTCGTGTAACCAGGCATGTTTGAGGCACCCGTGGTGTACCTCTACGAACTTCATAGAGTCCTTTGGTGAGAACAGTAAAGGCAGTTGTGAACTGAACAAGCATGAGTTGTCTACAATACAACATGACGTTAAGCTCACGGATCAACCAGGGAATACGTTTACAATGATCCTTGAGGTAGGCATATCAAACTCTTTGCGACATTTGCCCTATGTCACATCAGGTGGCCAACAAAGCTTCAAGCCATGTTGTTATTGTTTAATAAAAGTGAAGGCCTAGAATGTGCCAAAGTTGAAGTTGGGTGCCATCCTTTCCTTTAGCGGAATCCATTTTAAACCTCTAAAATATGAAAGAACATCTGAATAGGTACATTCCACAAAAGATAAATGAATTCGCCTCGTTGGCACTTGCCGGAAGGTACCCCTAGTAGAAAGAGAGATAATTCAAACTTTTCAACTTTTCAACTTTATTTGCACTGTTCACATGAATTAATCTTACACATACAGAATATATAATTTTCTCGCAGAAATGTACTATTCAATTAATAAATGGAAAATTTAGAAAGAATGTGCACAGTGGCCAAACACAACATATTTCAAATGAATTTTTGAAAAAATAAACTTGAGCGGGCGATCATTTGAAAACTAGTAACTTGTGGCACCTGAGCCCTCAATACGGTCAGGTGATACTGGTCAGCGGATACCCTGCTTTGACAGCTGTCAATTGATCACATCATTAAATTAATATATTGCTATGCTACGAATCAACAACTCTTTCTTAGAAGTTCCTCACGCGCAAACCGCGTTGATGAACTGCAATTTAGGCGTCGTGAAGAAATGATTTGGTCACTATTTTTGTGCTTTTTTGTTACCACAATTGTGGCAATCGAAGAGAATTCTAGATCTGCCAACTTCATCATTAGGCAAAATAAGCGCTTAGCAAGCCAAGCGGTGTTAAAAATTCATCCACCAAGTCTCGTGTCGTGTAACCAGGCATGTTTGAGGCACCCGTGGTGTACCTCTACGAACTTCAAAGAGTCCTTTGGTGAGAACAGTAAAGGCAGTTGTGAACTGAACCAGCATGACTTGTCTACAATACAACATGACGTTAAGCTCACGGATCAACCAGGGAATAGGTTTACAATGATCCTTGAGGTAGGCATATCAAACTCATTGCGACATTTGCCCTATGTCACATCAGGTGGCCTCAACTTCCGGTAAGATACAGCTGAAAACACGCTATTTTCTGCAGAATATCGCCTTTCCTTCTCAAAGTAGAAGATCTATCACAAATGCACCACCGGTATTGAACTAAGTGCTATCTTAGCTACTAGTGGTGAAAAACTTGGGTCATTTTGTCAAGATTTCGATGGGGCAGTTTTATATTTTTTTCCGTCGGTTTGGTAAATTTACAAAAGCGCGACCGGTCTTGAAAGCAACGGGTCGAGAAAAACTGGACTTGCTCGACAGAGCATGCTGGGAATAATAAATGTACCACCAAATTCAAAGAGTTGAATTAATTTGCAGCGTTTTTGTATGTAATTTGTTGGGATTCGTGCAGATTTCGGTGGGGCAAAATGACGTCGAAGGTTCATCTTGCTGTCTTTCTTCTCTTCGCTTGTACCGTGACGGTTTCTGCAGTTGAAGATAATTTTCAAGGCAAAATGGTGAGAAATTCAGCCAGCAGAACGCGGTACGGTCCTTCGCGTACTTTACGAGATTAAAAAGTAAGTAATTTGAAGTGATGATGAATATTTTAATAGGAGCTTAATTATATTTACAAACTGTTCGATTTCTAAATTTTCGGATATTTAACTAGTAGTAATCAAAGATTAATAAGTGCGTTCGAAGTTCAATGAATTTAGCTAAAATCATACAAAAACAGAGGAGGAAATTAGTTGAGAGATTAAATGAGAAAGACGAAGTATTTAAAGAGCAACATGAACAATAGCAACTTTAATAGTGAAACCCAAATATGTAACCAAAGATGTTTATCTACTTAGTTACAATGTAGTTTAGATACTGATTGTGGGAGACTAACTTTTGTAACAGTAACATGAATGATAGTAACTTGAATAGTTACAAGGGATTGGTTAGTTGCAAGGGAAAATGTAACAAAACATGTTAGTCTACTCAGTATCTTGAAAAACTGAAAATGATAGAGTAGATTTTATAACAACAACATGAGGCTATGATGAAGTTCAAAATGCTATGAAAATTAGATTTTTCCATGTCTAAACGTTTCGTGTCTGTGTGTCATAGCATTGTTTAACAATTTTTCTTAACTTAACAGTAACCTGGATGATACTAACTCGATTAGTCACAAGGTAAAATGCAGTAATTAAAACATGTCAATCTACTCATTTACAATGTAGTTCAGATACTAAATGAGTGAGACTAATTTTTGTAACGGTAACATGAATAATAGTAAATTGAATAGTTTCAAGAAAGTTATGAAGTTGGTAATGCTATGAAACTTTTTGCAATGTTTAAAAGTTCTGGTGTTTGCATGTCATACCATAGTTTAACAAAAAAATTTTAATAGTAACATGAATAGTAACTTGAATAGTTGCATGGGATTGGTTAGTTGCAAGAGAAAATGTAAAAAAAACATGTCAATCTACTCAGTATCTTGAAAAACTGAAAGAGATAGACTAAATTTTATAACAACAACTGGAACATGAAGCTGTGATGAAGTTCAAAATGCTATGAAACTTAGATTTTTTTCCATGTCTAAATATTTCGTGTTTGTGTGTCATAGCATTGTTTAACTATTTTTCTTATCTTAACAGTAACCAGGGCCGGGTTGTTCAAAGCGCGATTAAGCAAACCCAGGGTTAGCGTCAATTTTTATTCCAGTTAAATTAATAACCAAAAGAGATTTTCTTAAGGATTCTTGCTCTTTAGTTTTATTTTTCGATTTGACTTCATGTGCAGCTTATAATTAGCTTTTGAAATCTTTTTAAACAAAAGAGATTAAATCTTTGATTAAGCTTTAATCGTGGGTTAGCAGTAATCGTCTTTTGAACAACTGGGCCCTGGATGATACTAACTCGATTAGTCACAAGGTAAAATGCAATAATTAAAACATGAGAATCTACTCATTTACAATGTAGTTTAGATACTAAATGAGCGAGACTAATTTTTCTAACAGTAACATGAATAATAGTAAATGGAATAGTTTCAAGAAAGTTTAATATGAAATTCAAAAATTAAGTGCTATAAAAGTTTTTGCGATATCTAAAAGTTTTAGTGTTTGTATCTCATAGCATGAATTATTAGTAACTTAAATAGTTACTAGAGATTGGTTTGTTACAAAGGAAAATGCAACAAAACATGTTAAATGGCAATTTTTTCAATGTCCACAAGTTTTCGCGTTTGCGTGTCAAAGCATACTTTAACTGTGTCTAGGTTTAAGACAGCCTCTGTGATTTCCTCCTCTGTTGTTTCATTTGCAATTAAGTGACAAATTGAAAACAACTTTGGCACTGCTTCTTGATAAACCTGTAGCTGAAGCTTCTGCAGTGGTTGTTTGGAGTTTTGGATATGGATCTTGAGTGTCCACTTTACACTGCAGCTGGTTGCCTTTTGTGTTACTTTGCAGTTATCGCAGACTGCAATTTTTCCCTTGATTGTAACTTTTTTTGAACATGAACAACAACAGTTGTATTTGGTGACACTGCTTATTCCTAGTATTTCTCCAATGGTTTCTGTTGTTGTTGAGATGTCACTGACTTCAGGTAATGTTTGTTTGAAGGGTTCAGCGTCCTTGATGGTGTATAAATTATCTTGTTTTGGTGTGTTCAAGTATCTTTGATTCTGAGATACTTTCATTCTCAAGTTGTTGAAGAAATAGGTGGACTGTGGTGTGACGCTGTCAACATGCTCACCCCAGAAAATAACTTTTATGTAACCAGATGGATCAACTATATAGCCTTCCTGTTTTTTGACAGGAGAATCTTGGATGACTATAGTTTTGGTCGCACTTAGATGTGATATCTTTCCTTTTATTGACACTAGCTGTTGTGGTGCTACTTTTGACAAGGATGCAATTGATGTGACATCATCTTGTGCTTTGTATGGAAAATCAGCTGTTGTTGAAGTGATGGTTGTGTTCCTGTTTATTACTACATCACTTCGTCCATACTTATTGCTGATGTTAAAATTTGAAATTTTAACCGGTGATCTTTGTGCGGCCATTGCATCAAGAGTTTCCTTCTTTTCAGTTGCAAAGCATACACTGCCAATGAGATCTTTCTCTGTCTGAAGGTGGCAGTTAAAGTAGCTTGTTGGTCCAGATTTTTTTACTGGTGAGACATTATGCACAAAGCAAGTTATGTCTTGTTTTTCTGTAGGAGGAGGTAAAAAGATATTTAGATTAATGTAATAAATTTGGCATGGATGGGATTACTGCATAAGGTAGCTTGTGTTATTTGAAAAATACATATGTGTAAATATTAGTCTCCTTGTTTCATGTACTGTAAATCCTCTATTAAGCCCACAGGGGGCTTATTGTTTTAAGGCGCATTGGGGGGGGGGGGGCTAAATAGAAAGGAAGGGCTTAATAGAAGGGGAAGTGTTAAAATTTAGCAAAACAGGAGCAGTTCACCACTCATTAATTACTGTAATTAAGATTATTTTTAGTACAAATAACAGTGATATTTTGGCCAAAGTTCGCCACCAACATGCAAGAGGTGTGGGAAAAATAAATTGTATCATATAACTACATGAGAACATTAAAGGGTGACAAAAGTGATAGGAAACAGTGTACATCTAATACCTAGATGTTCAAAATAATGTGTTTTATTAATGAGAGCATATAGAGCAGGTAAGGTTATAAAATGATTTTAAAACAAGAAGCATTAGTTTAATAGAAGAAAGGAACGTATAACCATAATATTTAAGTATGACCGGGAGATACATACCTGAAGCCATATTAGATCTCTGTCTTGTCTGTTGAAAAAAAAAAAAATAAGGATGTATACAGATGTTTTAGGAGGGTGTTTAAAATACCTTTAAACCCTAGTTAATACAACACTCTGAAACATTACATGGAACTTTGCTTTAAATGTAGTTGGAAAGTGAACTATTTATAACCATAAAAAAAAATCATTTATGTATGCATGTGTTGAAGGCCGTATAATCAATTTATTCTAATTAATCAATTTTGGGTGCTGTACTGTTGTGAGTGACTTTGTTCGCATCACTCAACTTGGGATCAATTTATATTTGCTAGATTATATAGCCTGCTTTCTTCTTCAAGTCTATATTTTAAATTAGTGGATTTCTTAAGACTCTTAAGTCTTTCAAAAGTCATTGGTTCAATAATACAAGATGAAAGTGTTTTCACTCTGCTTATAGCTACATATGAAATGCCTGCAGTAGTTTCAGTCTGACCAATGTCAATCCATGCTTTTGGCAGTGTTAACCCTTGGCTCTTGTGTATTGTGATTGCCCAAGCAAGTTTGAGAGGCAACTGTTGTCTCTCATGTAAACCATCTAGTGTCTGTGAGGTTATTGTTATTGGGCATATAGGCACACATCGTGGAATGCTATCACTGATAGATGGACCTCTATACTCATTAAATTTTACTATGACAGCGACAGGCAAGTCTGGTGGTTGCTGGTTGTTTGCATAAATGAAATCTTCAACCGTTCCAGTTGCACCGTTACAAAGTCCAACATCTATCCATAGGTTCATGGTAAGCATTACATGTGCACCTTTTGCAAGGAAAATGGTCGGTTGTAAACCTGACATGTCATCTGAACTTGCTTTCTTAGCTATATCACTAGAGTGACGTGCAGTGATGCAGGCTATTGGCTGATGAAGTTCTGATAACTGTTCAAAGTTATAATTAGCAACTTCTTCATTGCTGAAATAGAGCCTAGTGGCATCTTGAAACTCATTCACGTTCAATGCTATGGAAGGCTGTCTTGCCAAAAGAAGTTTCCAATCTTGCTCATTAGAATCTCCTGTGCGAAGGCGTATGAGTAAATCTCTAAACTGAGCTTGCTGTTGATTTAAGCCTTGAACCCTCTGGTTTACTGACAGTTTTACAACATTGCCAAACATGTGATAAGCTAAATAGCCTTGTTCACCTGTAGAACTGGAGGGTCTCGAATGATATAATGGCTTATCTGCCACTGGAGGCAATTGAGCTGGGTCACCAACTAATATCATGGATTTACCACCAAATACTTCGTCATTTTTGCCTGTTGCTTGTCGGCAGCGTCTATCAATCCAGCCAAACAATGTTTGTCCTAGCATAGAGTATTCATCAATTAGGATATAACTGATATCTTTCAGCTTGGTTTGTAATGTGACAAGCCCTTGTCCTGTTAATTCTTTGTTATGTCTTGGGCCAACAGGCAATTTTAATAGTGAATGGATTGTACATCCGTTTATGTTAAATGAAGCTTTGCCAGTTGTGGCAGTCACTGCACAAGAGTGTTGGAGCAGGTTTCGGATGGCATTAATGAGGTAACTTTTCCCTGTGCCGGCAACTCCAAGTATAATAAGAAGCAATGGATCTTTAGGGCAGGCTTGTTCAGAATGTGCTTTCACCATATTGTAGGCATGTCTTTGCATGTCACTGAATGTATTAACATCAATATTTTGTTGTTGCAAACCAAAGGTAGAATCCAAAGTGTCTTTCTTAGTTTTTATCCAGGATGGCATTTCCTGTATTAAGTGATTTGCATACTTAATCTTGTCATTTTGCCAGTCATAATCAGGCTGAGAGGTTTGTTGTGTTATATTATCTTGGTTAACAAAATACCCAGGTATGAGATCTGCTAAATCCATCCACTCTTCACGCTGTGGAAGCTCTTCTGAAGAGTGCTCTATATTTGGTTCCTCTTCTGTGTTATTCTGTACACTTTGTAGTTTTTCATACCAGTCAGGAACATGCTCTTCAGCATATGGTGTTTGTAGAAATTCCTTCCATTTTGTGATGTATATTTCATCAGTGCCTTCCTGACAATCCCAGGCATTGTCTTGTGTAGTATGCCAAGGTTTGTGCTTAAGTAACTGATATTTGCAATAAAGTCCAAAATTTGGACCTTTTGAATTGGAAGAAAATACTGGAAAAACTCTGGGAATCATGTTATGAGGCTGAACTGTTAGTTTGTTGTTGACAAGTTTGTATTTTGTTGCAAAATGAATGAAATTAAGAGCCATTATATCTGGGATGGTTTGAATATATTTTTCCCTTTTAGCGTAAGTATCAAGCAATGAGTCATTGGTTACAGTATCTCCATCATTTGTTATAGTTTTGATTCTACGTGAACCATTTAGACTAATAGGTACCACATTAAATGATGAGCTGACAAGTTTCAGTGACATGAGATGATGCATAGTCTCTTGTGCAGAGAAGTCACGTTGGCCAAGTGACTTCATTATCACTTTTTTTATCAATTTTGTAGGGTTGCTATTGTTGTTGCAATTACGGACAATAGAATTAAATGCAAGTTTCATTACAGGTGACTTTGGTTCACCTTTTGAAGCATATTTTGCAAGGTATTCAACACATGCATGATAATCAATGATCACTTGAATATCACAGTTTGCCCTCCAGCCTTGAAGCTGAAGTCGTTGGTGATTATTGAGTCTGCTATCATTCCTCTTTGTTATGATCTTTGCTTTGTATTGAGTGCTTCGATCTTTTGTATGAATGGGCTCAAACTCTAGTTTTGTATTAACACAAGGTTCAAATGGAAACTTAAATCTACATTTCAGTTCTGTTTCGTTTTGTTTCTTTCTAAGACAATAGTTTGTACTACAGCGAGTGTGCCTTTGTACAGTATTCAACAAATCAACATAATCTTGTTCAGAGTCTTGTAAACTTACAAGGTCCTTGTGACGCTTTTGACAAGGATGAATAGAGGGCTTCACCCATGTGCCATTATCTGGTGGATCTGGATTATATGTAGACAATAACCAATCTACATACTGACAAACTACCTGGGAAGCCTTTTTCCCATCCACTATCTGTTGATTGAGTTCTAGTATATTGACTTGCTCAGCTGTATTAGTGGACATTTCAGCCAAATAGCCTTTTAGAGCTGTTTCTGAGAGTTTACATAAACCTGGATCATTTTTCAGCTTTGCTACACCATGACAATGTATACTACCTCTAGCTTGATATTCAAATCTGTACCAGTGCCACTCAGCATCTAGTGAATTGTATAACCAGTATTTAATAAAACTTTCTAAACGCTGTGTAAAGAACCAGTCTGTAATATGAGGATTGTTAATCACATTCTGCCGTTTGTTGTCAGTTGAATTATTACTGACTGAGTTGCCAAAAATTGCATGAAGTTCAGGCCAATGCATATCAGCAGAGGAGAATGTGAAAAAGAATGTTGGAGCTCCAGCATGGGCTATTATTGCTTTTAAATCTTCTTTAGCTTTGTGCCAATAAGCATTAGAACCAGTAATGTTACTAAGATAGCGTGATATCTTAGATATAAACATACTTGTGTTATTGCTAGTTGCCATTTGCCGCAGCTCTTCAGCAGTCAAATGAGCTTCTCCTGGGTTTTGTTTTAGGAACATGCCTGTCTGTTGCAGAATACGTTTTCTTTGTATCATATTCAATGCCCAGTAACCAAATCTGGGGTGAGTAGCAAAGCGATATACCCATTTGTCATTCTTGTTTTCTCCAAACTTTAAAAGGTGCTTTACTCTTTCTCCGAGTGGTATATCTCGGCGTAATGATGGGTTAGTAGGATCACCCTTACCATCTGGAAATAATGTTGGGAAAGCCATTGTTGCTAAAAAGGGAGTTACATACTCGTTTAATGGTTCACTGCCAACTGTTGGCCAGGGCAAGTGATTAGAATCATTAGACAATTGTTGGCGCACAGCTTCTATTTCTTGCTGCTGACACTCTGGAATAGGCAGAAAACTACTCATTTCAGTACCCTCATTATAAACAATGTCATCTTCATTTTGAGGACCTAAGTCAGGTTCACATGTGGCATCCAAATCTATATTCTCTGTTTCAACCGAGAGAAGACCATGTGGAACACCATGTTCTGGTAAAGAATTTAAAGAATTTTGATTGATGGTTATGTCCTTGTAGTGTGAGTTATTATTAACAAGCCATTGTAGTGCATCAGCTACATTTTGCCTTCGCACTGTCACATCTTTAAAACTGTTCTCTTTACCTTTCATCTTAACAACAATAACAGATAGATCTTTTGGGTATCTAGGCAGAGAATGTGCTAGTTCAGCTATATCCTGAGGCAAATTGATACAGTGGCCTGAATAGCCCCTTTGTCCACCAGGTTTTATGTAAACTCGCATAACAGGAAGTGCACGTGCAATAAGCATTTCTTCTACTTGGGTTAACCCCTGCAGTTGTAAAGGTACTAATGATGGCACCATGTCATTTTCCTTAGAAAACTTTTTTGGTTGTTGTTTATCTCGTATGCACCTCTGACACTGGTAGTGATCAACCTTCCTTGGACTGGATTTCAATGGCCATGCTTCAAAACAGACAGTGCATTGGCAAACTGAATACTGATTGGACTTATGAAAATCGTTCATGTTATTTTGTGCATGTTTTTGTTCGTGAACTGGACCAGCAGAGCTCTCTTTTTGTCCTGCAGAAATTGTTTGAGACCTTTTATAACTGGCTCTCCTATTTGCAAGTCTCTCTTTTCGCTTTTCAACAGTTTCTTCAGACGTTCTTTTTCTATAAGAGTCTTTGTAACTTTTTAGTCTCTCTTTTTGCTTTTCAACAGTTTCTTCAGACACTCTTTTTCTATAAGTGTCTCTCTTATTTTTAAGTCTCTCTTTTCGCTTTTCAGCAGTTTCTTCAGACATTGTTTTTCTATAAGTGCCTCTCTTATCTTCAAGTCTGCTTGCCCTTTCATTAGCTGTTTCTGTATATTTGACTCTTTTCATGTAATTTCTGTGCTTAAGAAGTCTACCATGTCTGTTTTCATTGGTTTCTGATAATTTTCTCTTTATGCATGTGAGTTTGTTTTTATATCTACTGTTTTTGTCAGTCAATGTTGAAACATAATGCAACTCGTTAATATATCCAATAAATATTGTCTTTCGTCCATCCTGATCAGCAACAGGAGTTAAGATTGTACTTTCAGGTGAATTTATATTAGACTGTGTGATATGAATGACACAGTTGTATGCATTGGCCACAGCTTGCATTATGATGTTATCACACCATGTGCCTTGTTTTGACATTTGTTGAATATAGTTATTCCAGTGATCATTAGAAATGCTTTCAATATACAATTCTGGGTAACTCGGTAAATGGCCAATTCCAGCCATACGAATTTCAAGATGCAAGTCAGCAGTCCTATACAGTTGGTGCGAAACTGATTTAAAGAAACAATCTCCAAATCCACCTACATCATGTGGTATAAGTCCTATGAGACGAAGCCTTTCAGTTAAACAATCCCATGGTAAATCATGACTAACAGCATTCTCAGGAGACATACCTCCATTTAATTTTGAATTATCATTATGAGTTTGAGGAAAGCTTTTTCCACCAGAATTCATTAAATCTGCCACACGGATATGTGTTTGTCTACAGTTACATGTAGAATAGTTATCTGTTGTTGTAAATTTTCTTTTCTGTATGTTCATGTAAAAAACAAATTTACTATAATAATGATCATTGGTATACCAGAATTTCCAGGTGTTGTAATTTCTACATAAATTAGTGATAAAAGAACTGTCTGGAAGATGTTGTCTTACAAAAGACTTGATTCTATTCCTAGACTTCGTATTACTTAGTGCCTTTAGAATTATTTTAACAGGAACGCGAGATGGTTCCCTGTCCCTTTCCCTCTGACAATTCACTCTTTTCTTACGAACTTCAACATTTTCAGAAATAGTTACACTATGATTTTCAATTTTCTCAGAAGAATAACTTGTCAAAGCCTTATCATGATCTTGTGAACTACAATCACCACTTATCAGCCCGGTAACCATTTGACTTTTGTCACTTTTCATTTGGCGCAATGGCCATCGAGCAGAATGACTCGGTTTATTTGCTTTGTGACCACAACGGGTCATTTGGCGCAATGGCCACCGAGTACAATGACTCGGTTTGTTTGGTTTGTATTTGTGACCGCTATGGGTCAAAGCACAATGGCTTGGTAGATTTGCTTTGAGACAACTTTGTGTCAGAGTTATCGGTTGATTTGCTTTGTTGTTCGGCAAATTCGAGGACATCAATTCAAAGCAGGAGAGCAGCGAAGGTCTTCGGTTTGTTGTAGTTCGGACAACGCCGACATCGGGCTTTCTACATGCTCTTGGAGTACTAAAAAGTTTCCTGGTAAGGCTTTGACAAGTTGAAGCGATGAACTTTTTAAGAAACATCGCATGAAGTTTGAGAAAAATAAATGAACTTACCGAATAATCCAAAGATATCCACGGAGGCGACACGGACGCACGAGCAGCTTGCACTCGCACGAGGTATAGTTGCGTGCGCACTCGCACGAGGTATAGTTGCTTGCGCATAAAAATAGTTGTGTGCGCATGTCCACCAGGTGAGCCCGCAATTTCTTTGGCCGGCTATTGGGCTTAAAATTCGTGCGCGCGCTTAATAATTATTCAAAATGGCGCAGATTTTGAACATCGCCCGTCCAAGTAACCAAAAATCTCGAATCTTCACGCCTGGCATGCACAGGTATCCCATCGACCACAGGATCCCCAAAGATTACGAAGCGTTCTCCTAACGTCGAACGCAATAATTCCTCGTTTCTTCTATTTATTCCCGCAGCTTTTTAATTTGTACCATTTCAAAGCCCGAAGAAGAGACCAGAGAATCTGCTCTTGCACGCATAATTGAGAAGATATTGAAGGAATCAGGCAACAATACAATTGTCCGTGAATGTTGCCTCTATCCTCCAGCGAACCTTCCTCAGGGAAAAATATTTTTTCCAAGCGAACGAAGGGAAATTAATTCCTTTCATTATCGTAATCAAGGCGCCACTCATCGTATTCGTCACTGAATCCCACGAAATGAATTTTTAGCTGTTTTCGCGTCGTATCCACTTATACAAAATCACCAACATGACGTTAAGCTCACGGATCAACCAGGGAATACGTTTACAATGATCCTTGAGGTAGGCATATCAAACTCTTTGCGACATTTGCCCTATGTCACATCAGGTGGCCAACAAAGCTTCAAGCCATGTTGTTATTGTTTAATAAAGGTGAAGGTCTAGAATGTGCCAAAGTTGAAGTTGGGTGCCATCCTTTCCTTTAGCGGAATCCATTTTAAACCTCTAAAATATGAAAGAACATCTGAATAGGTACATTCCACAAAAGATAAATGAATTCGCCTCGCTGGCACTTGCCGGAAGGTACCCCTAGTAGAAAGAGAGATAATTCAAACTTTTCAACTTTTCAACTTTATTTGCACTGTTCACATGAATTAATCTTACACATACAGAATATATAATTTTCTCACAGAAATGTACTATTCAATTAATAAATGGAAAATTTAGAAAGAATGTGCACAGTGGCCAAAAGAGCCGAGGCTTTCGAGTTGGCCACTGTCATGTTTGAATATAATCAGAAAAAAAACCAAGATTTATATTCGTTTAGATCAACGGGTACATTATTAGCATAATGTACAGTAAATATTATACCAACTGAAGCACAACTTAACCTGGGCGCTCATTTACGCGCCCACGTACAATAAACAGAGGGCATACTGTGACATCTACTATTACTGAATGTAAAGAAAAGTGTTTTATATTGCTTTCTAAAAGCAGGTGCAGTAAGGGACTTTAAGTGCGATGGGACACTTTCCCACACTTGAACTGCCTTATATCTAAACATAAATTTGCCGTAGAAAATAAAACGGCATGTTTTGGTATTAATTTCAATTTGTTATTCGGAAATGCAATATCGAGTGATACCAAATGAATACGATGTTTATCTATATTGTCTACTTCAAAAAGGAGTTTAGAATTTTCGAAAATTACGAAAAATATCCCTTCGGTGTGTATTTCATCAGTTTACGATGTCTGAATACTGTATTGGAACTAGGAAAATAGAGATATAGGGCATCAAGTAGTAGTTAGAAATTTTGTGTTTTTATAGCTCTTTATATCAATAATAAATTCACCCTTATGCTAAGTGAAGAAAACCCGCCTACAACAGCACCAGAGGTTTTTACCCTTATGCTATAAAGACCAAGCCCTAGCGAAATGTATTTAGCCAAAGCACATGAAAAGCTGTAATTAAAAAAGAATCATCGTTACAGTTGACACGCAAACATTTTTTCAAGGCGTTTTTAAGAACATGTTGGACTAAAATTTGTCATTTTGGCTTCTTCTATGGAAGAACCTTTTTAGCCCAGCATTTGAAACCGGTTCCGTTATTTTCTTAAATCTACATAAAAAAAGGAAAAAAAAGTCGGTATACTTGGGCAAATAAGATAAGTCAACATTGAGGATCCTCTTTGGTGACGTAGGTGCCTTATTACTCTAACTGCAATTGTAATGGTATAGAGGTTTTATCTAAAGAATGAGCTGAATACCACTAAATACTCTTAACTACGATATATTCTTTTTCTTCAGAATATAAGAACCTATTTAAGAACCTAAATAAATTTCATTTGTCGGCTGATCACCATGTAAGAACCTGTTTGAGGCAATTTTCAAAATGCAGGTTCTTAGTCGCGGGTTTTTACTGTAACCAGTTGCCTTAATGCAGGTTCTTGTTTGTTTACCAAAGACAGGGAAACTACTCAAGTAAATTGATTGCCATGGATGGAGTGAAGAAGAAATGTAATCTTGTTTCGTTTTTCTTCTTTATTAGAAAATATTCAGAAATATCAGAGGTATTCAGAGATATCCAGGTTATCTACAGTAGTATACTATGTTGAAATTTAACCCCCTTTGGTGCCTTCCCTTGCCTTCCGTATGCCTTCCCTTTATTAACATGCATATGGTCTAGTCAATGACGTCACCTATTGTTATAACCTGGGAAAAAGTGCCTTCCTCCATACTAATTAAGTGCCTAGTCACTGCCTTCCTCCATATTAATTTAAGTGCCTAGTCAGTGTCTTCCTCCATATATAATGAAGTGGATAGGTTTACTAATGAGTGTTTCTCTACTACAATAGGAACAATAGGCTTGCCTAGACTTGCCCGGTAAGTAACTTAATTAAAAGGAAAATAAAAGCAATCACCTAGCAACGCGAGAAACAGCTTCCTATATCTTATTTAGCGCTAAAACTCGGATATATATAAACAAAACATACACAAATTGGAGCTGAAAACTCTCTAAGTTTGTCTGACGTTTTCTCCTTTCTATCTCGAGGAAATGAAAGTCTTGTCATTTTCACGCACGGTTAATCAGTTAATTATGCGAGTTCGCAAGCCCAAAGTTGAATACAAATTAGCTCTACAGGAAAGACCCAAGGGAGAGAATCTTGACGTATTATTATAAAACAAATAACTTAACAGGGATTAATTAAAACACGCGACTAATAATTGCTAGCAATAAAATCTGACACGAGATACCGTTTAAAACAAAAAGAGTCAAATACACAGCGATTTGAAAGAAATCTATTAAAACAGTCAAAGAAAGCAAGTCATGTTTTACTTACCCCTCTCCCTTTTCAATTTTATTTCCCTCCTCAATTTTTTTCTTTTTCCCTTCTCCACAATTTTATTATTTTCCCTCCTCAATGTTTTTATTCCCTCCTCCACAATTTTTTATTATTTTCCCTCCTCAATGTTTTTTATTCCCTTCCTTCACCTCCACCTCCTAATTTATTCTATATATTTTCCATCCACAAATACATCGACGTCCTAGCGACCCTACATCGACCCCACTCGACCCTACATCGATCCCACATCGACCCCACATCGACCCTACATCGACCCTACATCGACCCCACATCGACCCTCCCACTCAACTTTTTTTTTTTAACACTGCTTCGTAAATAGTGAAGCTATATACCACCACCGCCACATTTCTATTGTTTTCCCACCACCACCACCACCACCACCACCACCGCCACCACATTTCTATTGTTTTCCCTCCACCACCACCACCACCGCCACCACATTTCTATTGTTTTCCCTCCACCACCACCACCACCGCCACCACTGTTTTATTGTTTCCCTGCTTGAGTTTGGCCTTTTAGGCCTGATTTTGGCCTCTTTGGCATTTTGAGGGAAACAATAAAAAAGTGGTGGCGGTGGTGGTGGTGGTGGAGGGAAAACAATAGAAATGTGGTGGCGGTGGTGGTGGTGGTGGAGGGAAAACAATAGAAATGTGGTGGCGGTGGTTGTGGTGGTGGTGGTGGTGAGGAAAACAATAGAAATGTGGTGGCGGTGGTGGTGGTGGTGGGGGTGGTGGAGGAAAACAATAGA
>OZ037993.1:29198539-29241039 GCA_964035705.1 Porites rus
GGCTTCAGTGTGCAATAAAACCGATTATCTACGTTGCGCGGAGTGAGCGCTGCTCGTGTTGTTCCTGGCGGTTCTACCGGAGCGAAGAAAACGAGGAGCTGGTTACTTGTTTCTGGAGAGGAAATCGTGCTAGCACCTATAAAGTGAATAAGGTTTCTTCAGTAAATAACGGATCTAATCTCCCTGATGATGGAAGGTCCCCTCCACCACCACCACCACCACCACCACCACCACCGCCACCACATTTCTATTGTTTTCCCTCCACCACCACCACCACCGCCACCACATTTCTATTGTTTTCCCTCCACCACCACCACCACCGCCACCACTGTTTTATTGTTTCCCTGCTTGAGTTGGCCTTTTAGGCCTGATTTTGGCCTCTTTGGCATTTTGAGGGAAACAATAAAAAAGTGGTGGCGGTGGTGGTGGTGGTGGAGGGAAAACAATAGAAATGTGGTGGCGGTGGTGGTGGTGGTGGTGGTGGAGGGAAAACAATAGAAAATGTGGTGGCGTGGTGGTGGTGTGGGGTGGTGGAGGAAAAC
Source organism: Porites rus (assembly GCA_964035705.1). Classification (NCBI taxonomy): domain Eukaryota; kingdom Metazoa; phylum Cnidaria; class Anthozoa; order Scleractinia; family Poritidae; genus Porites; species Porites rus. The sequence goes on from OZ037993.1 coordinate 29,199,082, forward strand.
AATAGAAATGTGGTGGCGGTGGTGGGAAAACAATTGAAATGTGGTGGTGGTGGTGGTGGTGGGAAAACAATAGAAATGTGGCGGTGGTGGTATATAGCTTCACTATTTACGAAGCAGTGTTAAAAAAAAAAAGTGAGTGGGAGGGTCGATGTGGGGTCGATGTAGGGTCGATGTAGGGTCGATGTGGGGTCGATGTGGGATCGATGTAGGGTCGAGTGGGGTCGATGTAGGGTCGCTAGGACGTCGATGTATTTGTGGATGGAAAATATATAGAATAAATTAGGAGGTGGAGGTGAAGGAAGGGAATAAAAAACATTGAGGAGGGAAAATAATAAAAAATGTGGAGGAGGGAATAAAAACATTGAGGAGGGAAAATAATAAAATTGTGGAGAAGGGAAAAAGAAAAAAATTGAGGAGGGAAATAAAATTGAAAAGGGAGAGGGGTAAGTAAAACATGACTTGCTTTCTTTGACTGTTTTAATAGATTTCTTTCAAATCGCTGTGTATTTGACTCTTTTTGTTTTAAACGGTATCTCGTGTCAGATTTTATTGCTAGCAATTATTAGTCGCGTGTTTTAATTAATCCCTGTTAAGTTATTTGTTTTATAATAATACGTCAAGATTCTCTCCCTTGGGTCTTTCCTGTAGAGCTAATTTGTATTCAACTTTGGGCTTGCGAACTCGCATAATTAACTGATTAACCGTGCGTGAAAATGACAAGACTTTCATTTCCTCGAGATAGAAAGGAGAAAACGTCAGACAAACTTAGAGAGTTTTCAGCTCCAATTTGTGTATGTTTTGTTTATATATATCCGAGTTTTAGCGCTAAATAAGATATAGGAAGCTGTTTCTCGCGTTGCTAGGTGATTGCTTTTATTTTCCTTTTAATTAAGTTACTTACCGGGCAAGTCTAGGCAAGCCTATTGTTCCTATTGTAGTAGAGAAACACTCATTAGTAAACCTATCCACTTCATTATATATGGAGGAAGACACTGACTAGGCACTTAAATTAATATGGAGGAAGGCAGTGACTAGGCACTTAATTAGTATGGAGGAAGGCACTTTTTGCCAGGTTATAACAATAGGTGACGTCATTGACTAGACCATATGCATGTTAATAAAGGGAAGGCATACGGAAGGCAAGGGAAGGCACCAAAGGGGGTTAAATTTTAACATAGTATACTACTATCTACTTTCATAAAAACCGAATTCGCAATTTATAATTTGCAGGCTGGTTTGCTACATCTTTTATTTTATAAATACTGCATGCTGGTTGAATTTCATTTAAAATTGCTTGGTAATTTAACTTGTTTGTAGTGTTATTAAGTGTTATGATCGGTATTGCTTTACGAAATTGGAAAAGAAAGCTGCTTAAATATTAGTTTCTTGAATTTTCCTTTTCTGATAAAGTTACTGTAAGCACAGTTTGAAATGAGAAAATTCGTAATATTGAGCTCCATAATTAAATTTAATAGTAATTGAAGTATTTTTAGTTGTTTTACTATCCTTTGTTAGATCTTACATTTAATCGTGACGATATCCAGTGCATGTAATTTTAGTCGAAAGCACGTACAATGTGCAATTTAAATTACCTCGAAATTATCAGAATTACCCCTGCGAATTACCTCGCACCAATACAGCTGAATTAACACGAATTTGTGACTCTGCGAATTACCTTTGCGTATTACCTCGCACCAAGAGAGCTGAATTACCTCGGATTATCTTTTGTCGAATTACAGAACCATATTGAGTCAACCAAGAGTTTGCTTCGATTATCGACCGTGTGAAGAAACAAACGTATTTGAAGAGTTCCAGTTGTGTTGCAGTGATTTCTAATTTGCCTCTATATACAAGTTACTAATGACCCTAGTACTTCTAGCATTGTTTGTGACGTTTGGCCACGCAGTTAGCGAAGTGTTCTACCGAGCTCAAGTCCCGTTCTCAATCCGTCCATTTTTCGAATAACCACGTCGTTTATCCGTCAATTTATCCAGCGCAAAGCCCAAATTACAAGAGGGGGGTAAAGGGGGGTCCTACCCACGAATCACGCAAATTAAAAAGTAGAAACAACGCATCACGGGGATTAAAATTCCGGGTTCACGTTTCACGGAAATTTTCGAAGTAAAAGGACAGTCAGTGCATGGCTCGACATGTTCAGGATGCCGCTGTCATTAGCTTTTTGGGCCTCCCTCACAACTAATACAGAGAAGTGACGGAAGTCAGGTAAACATACAATGAAATATAGGTGTAGGTAAACTGATGATGACTAATGCTGACGGATATATAGTACTCAAAAGGAACGTCATTTGACTCCCCCTTGTCTCAAAGTTGAGTTTGACGGTTCTTCCGCTACGAGTATAGTAACTGCTCGTAGAAAAGTCATTTCATCCTCGTTGTCGTCGTTGTTTACCGCAGAAGCTTTGCTTTATTCTGCAGACTTTTCTAACCGACAGAGTTTTACTTCAATCGAGGATCTTATTAGACCACGCTTTTCGGACTAAGATTTCAAAGCAGTCTACTCAATGATGTGACGCTTAAGAGCTTCTAGGGATGAATGTCTACTGTTTATGGATATTCGAATTCGTTCTTTAGTAGTATAGGACGCACCGAATAGGGTCCTTTCGAAATTATTGGACGCGCGCTCCTGAGAACTAGGTACTTGCATGTAAACGAGGCTTAGAGGACAGCTGGGAAAATAAAAAAATAGAAATGCATTCACTGTCTTCACTGTAAGTTGAAATGCTCAAAGTTTTGCAAAAGTCATGGTGAATTTTTGTTCGGTAGCAAACTGCTCGAACAGTTCAAGGAATCGTCCGGATCTATTCTTTTTCTGTTTTCCTTCAGGGCATTTTAGAAGGCTATGGAAAAACTTCTGTAGACGTTGTGATCCCGAATTCCAAAATCAAAAAAACCCTCGGATTTGCAGCGCACACTTCGAGGCTTCATCCATCAAAAAGTCGCTTTGCGGAAGAAAAGAAGTTATTCCAGGTGAATTACCGAAATATTTTAATCCCTCGACCCACCAATGTCGTGTTTCTTCCCGTGAAAAGAGACTGGAGGACAGAAAGAGACGTGCTGTTGATGAAAAATGTCCTGAACCTCAAAAGAGAAGCCTTACCGAGGAAGACAAAGACATTTGTTTCTTAAGCGACGATGCAGCCCTTTTAGATCACAATTATTGCCACCTTCTTCCTAACGACAAAGGAACTCAAACGGACTTTCCTTACGAAGATCTAGAGGTTTTAACCAGTAAAATTGACGCTTTAAAACAAGAGAACGCCGAACTTAAATCAAAGTTATCAAACAAAAAACAATTGAAAAGAGAGCTCTTTGTGGATGATGTTTTGAAAGATGACGAGTCTGTCAAATTTTTTACGGGTATACCTAGCCTTGCTTGCTTTATGATGATATTTAATTTGCTCAAGCCGTTTGCAGAAAAACTTAAGTATTGGGACAAAAACAAAGAAAAAAAAGTAAGCTATCAAAAAGATTCAAGTAAAAAAAAGCCTGGAAAGCAAAGATTATTGACCATTATGGAGGAATTTATCTTAACTTTGGTGAGACTCAGACTTGGGCTTTTAAGCAGACATCTTACAGATATCTTTGGAGTATCAGAAGGATCAGTTAGCAAAGTTTTCACAACGTGGATTTGCTTTTTATCTACAGTTTTTCGTGACATTCTTCTTAAATGGCCTTGTAAGGAAGAAATTAAGAAAAAGTTGCCAAGTTCTTTTAATAAATTTCCAAGCACTCGAATAATAATAGATTGCACAGAGATATTTTTGCAAAAGCCAACATCCCCTAGTGCCCAGAGAGCTACATAGAGTAACTATAAACAGCACAATACCATCAAAGCACTGGTGGGAATCACTCCAACAGGTTACTTCTCCTTTGTTTCTAAACTATGGACTGGAAATGTCAGTGACAGATACATCACAGAAAGAAGTGGTCTACTGGACAAACTTGAAGAGGGGGATTCTGTTATGGCCGACAAGGGGTTCAACATCAGAGATCTGCTTACAAGAAAGAAAGTTGCACTTAATATCCCACCACTTTGCAAAGGTACCTTTCCAATAAAGGGAGCTAATGGGGTAGGGGTGGAAGAGGGTATGCTAAGATAAAAGAGAAGGTCTCCCTGGACAAAGTAAAAAACAAAAACAAAAAAAAAAAACAGATATAACAGCATCCATTACTTGTTGCTTGTAAAAAGGATCTTTCTAACTAAACAGAAGAAGTTTCTTAGGAATATTTTTTATATTATAGGGTTAAGTTGAACTGCTCAAAGATAAAGGTAGTCTCTACTAACTTCCAAACATGTCTACATAGCAGGGGTGGATCCAGAAAATTCAGAAAGAGCTGGTGTGAGGCAGTGGTTTGCCACTTCCACCCATCCAATAATTTAGTACAGGTTTTGTTTGGAAAAAAGATTTCCAAAAAAGCAAGTACTTTACTATCAGTACCTTTTGAATTGGCATTTACTTCATTCAAAATCCTTTTTTCTCCTCTTACACAGGAAAGCAACTTTCAAAAAAGGCAGTAAAATCTACCCGTACCATTGCAAGTGTTCGGATCCACGTTGAACGTGCTATTGGACGTCTTAAGGACTTTAGAATTCTACAAGGGAACTTCCTTCTTCAAATGCTACCCACTGCAGACAATATTCTAAGTGTTTGTGCTGCTCTGTGTAATTTGCTACCACCACTGGCCAAATGACTGATGCATTTGTCCAGAGAGCAGAAAAGCAGACCTACTTAGTGTATGTAAATGGTAAATGAAACATGTATTAAACGTATCCAGAGACAGATCAATAAAATTATGTGGTATCTAATCCAGCACAGACAAAAAACACTATTAATTTTAAGCACCTTCACTTTTACAATCAGCATCTAACGGCAGTCACTCTATAATGACTTAAGTATGTCATGGTGGAATAGTTCCTGAACTATATACTCCACGAAGAAGTTTCTCAGCTTTTGGAGCATTTCACTCCACAAATCACTATCAAACTTAACGTTTACAATCAATATTCCTTTGAGGGTATATATAACTAGATCACAGCGATGAATCCCTGTTATCCCCATCAGTCCCTGGATTTGGTAGTTCCATTTGGTTTCTTTTTTAATTTCATACTTGCCATCCACAAGCATGAGGTTCTCCTCAGCTGCAACATGTGGAGGGAGATTTCTTTTTGCATACATGCTTTTAACTTCAATTAACTTCTTTTGGCAGCAAGCACAAATCCTTATACTATCAGGACTGGCTCCTAAGAAGGGCCATAATGTGTTTACAATGAGTCCACTTTTTTCTATTGACAACTTTTCATGATTTTTGTTCTGTTTTTTTATGTAAAGACTAAGTGCTCGCTTTTCTTTTTCATGCCCCCATGTCAACTGTCGTGGCATGGCATCTTCAGCAATTGGACAGTAATTCATGAGATGTTTAATAGTGTTTCTTCTGTCTGTGCTCTCTCTAAGGTGGCACACAGTGTAAAATGAGGAAGCTGTAATTCTTCCTGCCCTTTGATCAAACCAAAATTGAGACTGGGATTGATAGACAGTTTTCTTGTTGATCATTTCTGCTTGCTCTTCATTAAATGGAATAGACTCGAGGAATTCAACTGCAAGTTCTTTAGAAACTGTAGGCATCACTTTCTCAGTATTAACAGAAACAAACACTTTGGCGTAATCATTCATTGAATATACATGTACACTTTGAACACTTTCTTCTTTACAGACATTAACATCACTGCTGATGAAAGCTCTGACTTCTTCCTCTGTATGCCTGGGTCCTTTAGCTGAAGATAAAAAAGGCAGAACTGAAGAGCTAGGACATGTTTCCAGCAACCCAGCTTTAAAATCTTGTTCCAGTTCAGTCACATTATAGGGAATACAAATTGGATTAAAATCTCTTGGGTGAATTGGGTCTTTCAATGTCACACCATAACTACCACTCGTTTGAAGGTCCTGAATGGGCAAACTTCCCTCATTTCTCTTTCCTCTCTTTTTCCACATGCACTGTCCTGATGTACATGATTGGAGATCATTGAATCTCACATTTGCTTCTAGATCAAACAATGCTGCAGCTATGTGCCGGCAACCTCCATCTGCCCTGTTTAAAGGAGGACCAATATGACAAATATGTATCTCACATTGTTCACACTGATAGACTGTAAAGTAGCCAATAAGTTCAGTTACTAGGCTCACAGATTCTGACTTTGAACCACTGTTTTAATACTTAGTGCTGAAGTCATAAGTGATCCAGAAGGTTTGAGACTTAAAATAATGCATCCATTGATTTAGATCTTCAATTCAGGAGGCATCTACTTTTTACTCATGTTACAACTGCTACAAGGAAAATATAAACCTTCGAATCTGAATAAAACAAAACCTGTGACAGAGAAAAACAACCGAAAAGACCAAACGTTTTGATTCTCAAACGTATGTTTATGGAATATCAAGCACATAGACAGGCTTCAGAAATCAAAAGAAGAAAATACATACCCTCCTTTGCATAAGCAGTAGGCTGAATTGACACTTCCATCCTTCTTTAAAATGAAAAACCCTCTGTATGTTGCTGAACCATCATCAGTCTTGGATTTTTCAGTTGGCTTTACAGCAAACTTAAAATAACTGTAATTACTATTGGGTTGAGGTGGATGATACCAAAGTTCTTCCACATGTCCATCAAAAAATAATTTGTACCCCAATAAAGATTTGTAACTTTTTAGGCTTTCGCTGTTGTATACGGGATCTTTACCCACCAGGTAATTAAAAAGATCGGGGAATCTAAAGTCCGGTACGTCAGTAAAGTTTTTGGTCCATTGGGAAAAAACACGGTTTTCGTTATCCAACGGATTTGCGAGATCTCCCTGATCGGTTTTCAGTTGCTCTTTCATAGAAACTCTTGGATCGACTGGTGCTTCCTCTTCAGCAATTTTTGGGACTTTCATCTCCTCACTTTTCTCACAAAGTTCTACCAGTTCAACCTTACGTTTTCCTGAGCTTTGAATGCCCCTTTGTTTTAAGTATTCTTTTAACCAAGGAACCGGTTTACAGTGAAAACTGCCTGCAGCAGAGTCAGCCATCTTGTGTCCTCTAAGCCTCGCTTACATGCGACTACCTAGTTCTCAGGAGTGCGCGGTCAAAAATATCGAAAGGACCCTATTGTCCCCTTTTTTGGGCAGGAATCTCATTAACTTGGGCAGGAATAAATTAACTAGGTGACGTCATAGGCTATTGTCTTGATCTCATGAATAAAATGCGGTGGATTCCCATTAACTTGCGGTGGAATCTCATTAAGTATATCCAGTTTGGAGGAGGAGGGAAAACAATAAAAATGAGGAGGAGGGAAAACAATAAAAAATGAGGAGGAGGAGGAGGAGGGAAAACAATAAAAATGAGGAGGAGGAGGAGAGGAGGAAGAGGAGGGAAAACAATAAAAATGAGGAGGAGGAGGAGGGAAAATAATAAAAATTGTGGAGGAGAGAATAAAAACATTGAGGAGGGAAAATAATAAAATTGTGGAGAAGGGATTGAGGAGAGAGATAAAATTGAAAAGGGAGAGGGGTAAGTAAAACATTGTATTTCGTGCTAAAAAGAGCTAGTTCTTTGCCCTCATTAATATGCACGATTTGCCCGCCAAAAGTCAGTGAACCGGAACTAGGACAATCACAGCAGCAGGAAATAGGACTTGCATAATTACATTACGCCTCCGTGATTTTAAGTCACAGACAAGTTTAGAATGCTTCGTCAAACGAGACAGCCAATGAGCGTCTTTCAAATTCCGGTCAACCAATCAAAACAACTATGACATCATAGTACCCCGGAATACATATGACATCATCTTCCGAAAATAACTAAAACCTGTCAAATCGGTTATACCAACCATGACATCATCCATCTAAAAATAGAACATGACATCATTGATAAACCCGTCAAACTGGATATACTTAATGAGATTCCACCGCAAGTTAATGAGAATCCACCGCATTTTATTCATGAGATCAAGACAATAGCCTATGACGTCACCTAGTTAATTTATTCCTGCCCAAGTTAATGAGATTCCTGCCCAAAAAAGGGGATAATTCGGTGCGCCCTATACTACTTTCTTTACCTCCAAGAAAACCCATGGATCCGACAGATTTAGGATCTACATAATATATTATGTATTACTTTCCAATTTAAAAACTTGTCCCTCTAATTTAAAAACCGGCCATTGCAACCAAGATCCCCACGCAAAGCCCACATGTGTTAGCTCCACGAAAATAAGAGTTGAATTATGATTGCTTGAAAAAAAACCCGGCTCATCAGCTCACGGAAATCGTTTCCCAGCTCGGGATCGCAGACACCCTTTTCAACAAGAGCAAAAAAAATTGTCTGCTCTCACAGGCTTGGTCATAGTTTAGGACGACATATATGTTAGGAACGACGGTAAGGGCCGGTTATTTAAAACAAAGCCCAACTTAGGCCGTGGTTTAAGAAATTATTGGGCATCCAGATCTCTTTCTAAGTGGGTTATTTTAATGCTTTGGTGACGGCCGGCGAGTAGCGAAAAAACAGCATTTTCCACCAATTCCGCTTCCTTGGACTAGTTTTCGGCTAATCAGCATAACTATGGCTAAAAAAGAAGTTTTTCGAGAAAAAAGACATATTTGCCAACTAATCTGACGTAATTAAACAGCTTCTTTGTTTTTAATACATGCGCAAAAGCCAAAATTTGGACTTTTTTTGGCGAATCTATTTTGATCTTTCTCTCCCGCTCTCTTTTTCCCCTCTTTATTGGCGGTTTTGTTGCCCACTTTATCCTCTTTCTTTTGCATGGAATTGTGGCCGGCTAAGTTTTTAGGAAAGGGACAAATTTAATTTTCAAGGAGTAGTATGTAAACAGCGAAATTGCCAGTGGAATTTTCCCCAAAATGTTACCTTTTTTGTGAGTGTAACTCTGTCAGGGTTAGTCGGAATCGAGGTATCGCTGGAAAGATCTATCTTTGCTGACGTTGTTGCTTACCAATTTATTAACATCAACTGAAAGCTAAATGTGTCAGGGGAAAATTGTTGTACCATATGGGGACGTTATATACGACCCTAGTCTACCCTGTTGCTGCCATGAAACGTTCACCATAACCGGTGTTAAGATAAACGCGTTGAACAAATTGAAAATGGCTTAGAACACGGTTTTGTCAACCACTGGCTAAAAGTCGTTTAAATAACCGGCCTTTGAGTTTTTTGAAGACCTTTTAGAAAAGTTCATTTGAAGGTCCACTGGCTTCCTTGTAGAATTTGTCTTCAGTTGAGACTATTTCACAAAAAAATTAGATGAAAATCACGAATATCGGGTAAAAGGTTTTAAAGTTCACGTATCACGACAAGCAAACCAGTCACAGTTCACGGGTTTTAATTTCGTATTTTCACCTTTCACGAAAATTAAAACACTCAATCACGTAGCACGCAATAACCCCTTTCCCCCCCTCTTACAAGGCCGGCGAAATCTCCAACAAGGCGCTGTTCTCAAACTAAAATAATTCCAAACTGTAACCTCCTCTCCCAGGTAGCCTGCAGAAGTTATCCCTGCAAAAATAACGGAACTTGTCAATCAGGATTTACTGAGAAAGGCTATCGATGTTTGTGTCAAGCCGGATGGATGGGTACGAACTGTGAAGATGGTAAGAAAACATGGCCTAGTCATACCATAGCTGTTTTACATTATAAACCCATTTTTACTAACTTATACCCATTTTTAAATGTGGATTTAAAAGTGACCCCTCAAATTATCTTGGGATCTGTATTTCTACTTGTCTTTGTAAAATTTTTTTTCCTCAATACTCGATCAAAAACTCCTCGAACTCGTAACATTCTTCGATCATATTTCTCAAACCGTTTTTTCAGTAAATAATGGAACGGCAGACCATGTTTGGGTAGATAAATATGTCAAATGTCACCAAACGAAAGTATACGTATGTTTTGTGGACTTAAGAAAAGCCTTTGGTTCTGTCTGGCTTTATGAACTTCTGAATGAATAGTTAAAAATAAGCAAGGAATTACTTTTTTATTTTATTTTATTTTATGTTATCTTAACAGTTAATTCATAACGAATCAATTCTTACCTGTTACAAACAGCTTTTGCAATACTCTATTTGTTATAGTCGTGCAAATAAAGCTTGCTTTTGTTTCACATAAAAATATTTGGTCCCCTTTAAGCGCGTTAATTGAACGAAAGAAGTTTCCGATTAAATGGAAAACGATTCCTTTGAAGAAACACCAGCGCACTAGTTTCCTGGGAGTATGGTCGTTGCTTGATCCTTTGTGCACAATTTTATATGACCACTGTCAGTTTCATTTTCGTTCAAGGACGACTCTGTTAGTAGAAAATGAAATAAATCCTATCTGGCTTTAGCTCATTTTTATGGACTGACAAGATTTGTCTGATAGAAAGAAGCCCCGTGCTTATTAGAGCGTGCTATTGTTCTTAATAATAAGTTGAGCTTGAAAAAGGGGCCAACAATAGAAATGTAAGTCATTATTTAACTTTGCTTGTTAGCGATCGATTTCGCCGTAGTCGTTACTGGTGTCTCATTACATACTTTCCTCATAAGCATATTAATGGCTCGGCTTTTAATCATCGTATTTTAAAACTATCTCATCCTAGACATTGACGAATGCGATGAAAATATTCACCAGTGTAACAAGAACGCAGCTTGTAATAACACAAAGGGATCTTACAGTTGCACCTGCAATACTGGTTTCCATGGAGACGGATACAACTGCACAGGTATTCCAGTATTTCATTTGGGTCCTTGTTGTTGTTGTTGTTGTTGGTCCTTAGTTGTTTTAAACAGTGACATTGGAACAGAATAGAAACGCATATTTATACCTCATTTACTTTATTCGAATGTGTCGCATTCACCAGTTTGTAAAAATGGTAAACATTGTTTTACAGCTCTTACACGAGTTGCACCACTTGAATCTCACTTTCTCGACTTGACTTACAAGCAGTGATTATTGGACATGACTGAATCTGCAAGAAAGACAGCAAGAATGATAATGATAATATTAATGGTTATATTATTATTATTATTAATTTTACTACTACTAAGAAGTTATCGGTGAGGCATCATTCTGCGATGTGTGGCTCGCTACATTCTACGTTGCTTGTTCTGTGATAAGGCGAGGGGTTGAAATGATTCACAGTATTTCAAACTTGTTCTTATCGTATAGACAAACGTCAAGAAATAAGATGTGGAACGAACGCAACTTGTACTAACACAAAAGGATCTCTCAGATGTACCTGCAACACTGGTTTCTATGGCGACGGATACAACTGCACAGGTAAGCCAGTATCATTGCTAACTCGGTTGAAAGCGATTGCAAAAGACAGCAATAGCTGATCACTATTAGAAAAAAACCCTCAAATATGATGTTTACTGGTGTGCCATACGAAGCGGAATATTCTCTCTTCCTCTAGCTTATTATTATTTTTAACTAGTGCCTTAAAGGGGCTGTTTGACGTCTGTCTAGTTCATTTTGTTAATAATGCCAATCATATGTCCTTATTGACCCTTATTCGCAATTTGGAACTTGAGAAATAACTTCTTATAACGAAAAAACACCTCAAAGAAAAACACCAACAAGAGCCAACTAATCTTCGAGAACGTTTTAACATCCTTTTAAGTATGTTTCCTTAAAAAAGTTTGATAGTCTCTTTCATTTGCATTTGATAATGGCATCATGTCGCCAAAACGTCATGTTTTAATAGCGTTGCTTTTCATCTTTTAGAGAAATAACTTGTAAATTGAAATCACAGCTTTGTGTCAAACAAATATGTCTCCCAAGCATCATATCAAACGTTGCAAATAACAACAACAAAAAAAACTCTGAAAACTGTTAGGTTGACAAGTTTTCAAAAACAGCCATTGCAATCAGTTTTAATCTTCTTCAAGTTTGTCCATCAGTGCCTCCTTTTGTGGTGTTATAATTATTATACCTTTTTTTTGAAGTTTTGAGCCGTTATTTTATTTATGTTTCACTCAATTTGTTGGCAGTTCCTACCGTTTGAATTTTGATAGATTTCGTGACACATCTCCTTTAAATACCAACGTGTTTTCTATAGCCTAAGGCACTTTTAGAAATCAGGAGAAAAGCGTTCGCACAGAATTTTCCGCTGGCCAATTTCATACGAACAAATTATTTTCTTATCTCACTGTCACAGTCATTTCACACTGTCCGAAGCCCATAACCCAGAGCGAGCGACTTCCATGCGCTCGTGTCACGGCGTTCTCACGACGGACGAACGGTTTTGGTGCGAATTTTGAATACCACAAACCAGTCAGGAAAACCTGCAGACCTAAAAATGATATTTTTTGTCTTTCAATAACATTTAGCTTTCCTTTTTAATATCTTATACTTCGAATGCGTCCATAGACATGGTGGAGATTCTATTTTGGCGGGAAAAAGTGCCCTGAAATGTGTCTAAAAATAAACCGGTCCGTAAAAACGCCGTGACATAGACCTAGTATGGGAGTTGCTCGCTCCTAGTTATGGGCTCCCGGCACTGTCATTTATCTATATCTTCTGTTCCCACTAGAGTGTTACACTATATTTGACTTCGAAGATCATGATCTATCAAAGTGGACTTTGACTGGTTTTGCATTCAATAATCAGCCAACATACGGGGATATCCCATCAGCCCAGCGGGGAGGGCATTTTAGCAACCACAAAGGAGATTGGTGGATTGGTACCTTCGAGAATCGGCCCAGTCCCTCTCATCCGTTTCGATATCAATATGATAGTCCAAAAGGTTCAATGACGTCACCCGGTTTTTCGATCACTGGAAAGTTCCTCAGGTTCCTGATTGGAGGAGGCTGTGATGATAGTTTTCAAGACCTTCGTGCGGAGCTGATAATTGAAAGGCAAGTTGTTCTCGTTCAGACAGCTAAGAGGTGTGCTGAAGACATGACAGAGAAAAGCTGGGATGTAACGAGTTACGTTGGTAAACACGCTCAGTTGCGGTTGATTGATCATTCCTCAGCAGCCTGGGGTCACCTCAATTTTGATCACTTTCAAGCTTGCCATAAACTGATTTAAATTTTTTTAAAAAAGATATGCTTGTTCTCGTGGTTATTATTTCAAATTAAACAGTAGAATTTAAAAATATTAGACACAAATATTTCTCTTGGTTAGGTATTTAACTTGAGCAGCTCTGTAAGATGAAATGACAAACCACAGTCAGTTATTTTCATCTCACACCACTTGTTTGTATAGGTTGCTTTGTCTTTCCGAAGCTTCAAAAACGTCCCCAGAGTATTTTATTTCAATTTAGAATTGCTTATTAATGCATTTTACTTTTTACAACGTGTTGATTGGAAAATGGCAAACAAAAGAAGCAAAAATGTGCAGAAATATTTATGCAAATGCTTTATACAACTGAAGTAAGCAGTTTAAGTCCTACTTGCCTTCGAAATGCCGTTATCCAAGTGAAAGACATTTCTCAACTTGCCAGCTTCACAAGAGGAGAAAATTGCTCGAGTAGAGTGGGTCTAAATCTAACTGCAACTTGACGTGATGGAGATTGGCAATCTTTACAGAATTGCAAACTGCTAGGAGTTAAATTATGTTGCTTGTGACTCATTTCGCCGATTCCTTATTGAATTAGTATAACATGGACCACAGTTTGGTGCTTTTTTGATTGGGGCAGTGTAAAATGCAGACTGCGGACTGACTGCGGACTGTTGTTTCTAGGGTTAGAAAACAATGGGACAATTATTGTCACGTTTCATTTGCATGGTGAAAACAACAGTCCACAGTCTGTGTTTTTCACTGACCGTACCTTTGCCGGTATTTTCTTTCAGAATACGTTCTGACCGGTGATCGGTTTTGTTTGTCCGGTTGAGGCTGAAATTCTTTTAACTTCTTCTGGAAGGTAAATTTTGTCAAATTTTTGATTTTTGATTTAATATTTTGCAAATTAGGAGGACCGTCAATACGAAATTTCATGTTTATTAGTATTCTTCATATAAAATATTCATCCTAATCAGTATTCAATTGTTCTAGTCATTCAATCCCGTATTTCTCCTGAGGCTGAATTCAAAGCCCTTTCCTAACTTTTCGGTTTGCAGTGTTTTACTGGGTATAAAGGTCCTTAGACGTGATTAAATAGGCGAAGTCAATAGGCCTTTTTCAAAAATACCATAATACTCTTGGCACTCTTTGTTGTCCCTCCAAAATTTTCATAAACCGCATTGTGTTCAATTTCTCCTCGGCTAGAGAAATTGTAAACAATGCGAAATTCTGGAGGGACTTTTTAAAGACTAGTGAAATTAATTACATTTCATTCATTCATTTTATTTTACCCTTAACCAGAAATACAACAACAGTATACGGAAATACATTAAAGATAATATACAGTGAGATAGATAGACAGATGGATAGATAGAAAGATAGATAGATAGATAGATAGATAGATAGATAGATAGATAGATAGATAGATAGTTTAATAACCAATACATTGCAGCCCTAAGGCTAAGTACAGTAAATATAAAAGTATAAAAGATATGATTAAAAGGACTAAAAATCTACGTATATATATTATGGATGCAGGATCTAATAATAAAACCGTTCCTAAAACGATCTGTCTTGCATTTAGGTACGATGAAGCGCCTGTTGCACCTTAGGGCATAACGTGATGGTCCACTAAATTGTATTAACCTGTTCAGACGGTGTTCAGGGTCCTTTATACTGGTGTCGAAAGTATTGTTACATAGCCCCGTGATGAAATCTACAATAGGGACAATGTTCACTAGTTCGATGGTCTCCTGGTAGGGCAGTCCTGGGCATTATAGACATTCCCCGCTTCTCAACTCGCGCCAACTCGTCTTTTAGGTACTTTGGCAAGGCATCAAAAAAGGCAGGTGCTGCGTACGTAAGAACAGAGCGTATACAAGCAGTGTAAAAGGTGGACATATCATGCCGAGGAACTCTTGATCTTTTTAACTGCACTAAAAAATACTGACGCTTTGACGCTTTCTTGATTACGTCACTGATATGTTCGTTCCACGTAAGGTTGCTCCATATGGTCAGACCGAGTAGTTTCACACTAGTCACTCTCTCTAGTTCTTTACCATCTACTACAATAGGCGCGAACTGGGGCTCATTCTTTACAAAAGATATTCTGAGCTCCTTACACTTTTCGCTATTGAGTTTGACTCTATTCTGCATAGACCACTCCGCGACCTTATCTGCGATATCCTGGGCACAACTGCGGTTGCCCTTGGCAACGACTTCTGATGCCGTCGTATCGTGAAAGCACTTCCATACATTAGCTAAATCATCAACATATAAGTCATTTATAAGTACAAGAAACAGCCATGGACCTAATTTTGTTCCCTGAGGGACCCCGGAGGGCACTGAACCCCACTCTCAGTTTCAGCCCTCATATAGTTTGATTACAATATTCCAACTAAATTATTTACAAGATCAAATGTGGTAAAGGCAAGGAGGCCTACATAGAACTATAGGGTAAACCATACAAGTTAAGGGCACTGAATGAAAATTTGGATCAATTAAAAAAAATAAATATAATAATAATAATAATAATAATAATAATAATAATAATAATAAAACTTTTTTATTGAGGGTAGCACTCAATATCTCCCGATAATCTTCCCATGGCGCTCAGAAAAAATAAATAATAAAATCAAATAAAAAACGCAGTAATCAGCTATTACAAACTAAGGAACTAACTAAGGAATTGCTAAGAATTGTTCATTACAATTTGCAAACTTCAATTCTCTTAAGTTTGTTTTCGAAAGACGTCGAGGTAGAGCATTCTTTCAACTTCTCAGGAAGTCTGTTCAGGAAGTCTTCTCACATATGGTGAGATAACCGCATTGTTGTTAATATTACACAATCATATGGTGTTGTTAAGTTTAGTGTTGTTTAATCATTTAATACATTATGGATAATAAATTGTTAAATATCGCGCTTTTCTAAAGAAGAGGGCCGAAATCGCAAATCATCGATATGGGAGGGTAACATCTAGGGGCCAATGTGATAATATAAAAGGACTTTGAGAAATCTATGAACTTATATTGCCACTTTCTTACCGTATGTTGAAACAAAAAAATCAATACCTAAACTAGGGTGAACACTTATATAAATACGTTTTGGCCTACAAGAAACACTGATTTTTAAATGAATTTTTAGTTTTAGTTTCCACACAAAAAACGATTATGGAGCTTACATGACTAGGTTTTTTCTTTTCAACGTGATTGCCCATTTGCCTTCAACTCAGCCCCACCCCGGCTTCCATGGTCCATGGCAGCCGTTTTTGTCTTGTCTCCCTCCCCTGCACGCTCCTCACGCGTTATTGGGTGATGTACATTAACGGAAAGTTGATGTTTTGCACTGTTGGGTAGTGGACTTGCCCATATGTTGGGCAAATGGTGTCTCTAGGTGTAAAGACACTGAGCGATGCAAATTTGGGAGCGTCAAAGCATGTGAAAAGGAAAAAGGCCAGACTTCCGGTTGATGTGCGTCCTTCAAAAACGCCTTCGCTTCAGCCACCTACTCTTTCATTCTTATTCTTTCTCTCCTCACCTGAAATCAGTACTGTGCTTAGTTAATTGTTTCACTAAGAACTTTTACGTGTTGTTCAAGCGAAGGACCACGCTTGTGGGCCTTTTTTGACTCGTTTTTAACGCTTTTATACACTCTTCCCCTCACGAATACTCATAAAAAAATAAACGCTACTAAAAGCCACATACATTTGGTAAATACATCATTAATTTCTTGCGATAATAAACGCAAATTTTGGCTGAGGTTTATTCAATACAAACTTCGATCCCTTGTTCTGTTTTTAGTACCCAGATTCCCAACTCGTACGGTACAGTTTGTAAGTTTGGGTTACCTGTGGCATTGGTCGGTGTATACGTATGACCTGGTGCATTGACGAGCAAGAGAAACTTTACTTCATCAACCGCTTTAGAACCTTCTTTACATATCACGAATGTGTTCAAGAAAGGAGGAACCAAAGAAAATAGCAGTCAATGACTTGAAAATTTAAATATTCCTCAGAGAGGCCATTTGCCTACTTTTTCTCAGACTACAAGCAGATTCTCTAAGCCGTTACAGCTGCTTCTTTAATTGCTCTTTGTTTTCCCGGCTGTTCTACCTCATGACCAACCTTCCGTTGTCAATAAATTTCGAATTCTTTGGCCCTAAAAGAAAAAGCCCTTCGCTCTTTCGGCTTCTTTGTTTATGAAGCCTTTTAATTTTTTTTAAAAAGAGGGTCTGCCTTCAAAGAAATCATTTTATTCTACAGCCAGTAGCACTGGCCAAGAGCTTTGATTTCCTATGGGCCAACAAGCGGTATAAGGTTGCAAATTCTTGACTATAAGGGTTTTTACTTGTTTACGCCTTTGCAAAACCTGGTTGCAAAGGTGAAACAGTGTTGTTAAATCGTTTTGGGAGAAATGTTTTACAACAAAATAAAAATGAACTGAATCTGTTATTAAACACAATAGCCATCATCACAAAACACATGCTCACTTCAAGCGCCCGCAGTAGGGTCTGTACAGCGTACCAGGGCCATGCGCGGGGGACTTCCGATAGGACGTCAAATTGGATAACCGAGTAGGTCTGGACACTAAGAAAGAGCATGTTGAGAGTAGCAGAGATGAAAGCGAGGATACGAAGCCTTGAAAGGCCTCCATCGCCGTAAATTTGTGCCGCCGAGTTGTTGGAAATCTGACATCCAATTCGAAGGAATCCGGCGGTAAGTATCAGGCCAAGAAGTAGAAAATAAACGTAACAAAGTATTAGTAAAATAAAGCCTTTGCTAGTGAGCAGGAAAATTAGATCAGTTGTGATAACGATGAGAATGTTGAAAACCATCGCACCCATTGCGGTGGATAATTTCTGAAAGCGCGGAGGCGCAAGATTCATCTTTGTCGCGTCTGCAAACACGAGAAGCAGAAGACCGAGAGCCGCAAGGACGCACGGAAGGCCTAAAGACCACGTGATGTAAGTAGTGAGCAGGCCCAGGATTCCTCGCGAGCTATATGGATCGAAAAATAAAATAAAAGCCCTTGAACAACCAATAAATAGCAATGTCAGATACAGAGTCAGTTTCAGTCCTTTTATACCGTGGTTGGCAATGACATCATAAACGAGCGCACTGGCAGACGTCCCAGCAGTCAACAAGTACAGCACTGCAAACAAGTAAATGTGTAGGTCCCAGGCTTTTCCCCAGGTTTCAAATGCGCTCGGCCAGTGGGGTCCAGGCTCTGGATTTGAGTTCATGGTTGGTTCAGGCTCAGTCGACATGGCAGGTTCTTCACGTTTAATCCTTGAAGCTGTTTCAGGAATCTTAAGAGAGAAGAGCAGAAAACGTTTCGCCAAATAATGCTCTTTACTTTTCTGATTAACTGGCTAAGATCTATCATTATCTTTCTAGGTTATTTTCCTCATCAAATGATGGTATCCAACAAACGGATACTATTCCCGCCTTACTCGAGTGTGTCTAAGCGCATGTCTTTCCTTTTCCAACCTCTTTGATTTTCAGTGGAAATTGTGGTCTTAATGCTTACCACGATAAAAAGATTGAGAAATATTATTTTTATTTGTGCTTCTTTCCCGCCTACCATGTAGCCTGCGTGAAAGTGCTCCGACAAGTTAAATTTGATCTTGAGGATTTCCTTTGGTGAATGCTCTATTAATGTTCAGGCGATTGAGATGTTTTTACTGCAAGACAAAAAAATCAATTTTGAAAATGAAACATGAGCCACACCCTTGATTGAGTGACTTACGAATTTAAAGAAACTATATGCTGATCGGCCAATAAGACCCTCAAAATCCAAAATACGTTTGCATTGTAGGCTAATTTTCCCTCTTTATCAGTCACATTAGCATAACAAATGCCTTAAGGTCGGTACACACTAGGAGACAAGTTGCAGCAACACGTCGCGGCGGAAGATCACTCCATGTGAACAGGTCGGGCGACTAGTTGCAGCAACACGGTGAGGCGACACGTCGCAGCAACAAATCGCTCCGTGTGTACTGGAGAATTTTTGGGAAAATCTTTGTCTCTGCAACGGAATTTTGTCGCTGCAACAAGTCGCAAAAAATCAAATCAGACTGAATCTGTGCGACTTGTTGCGGCGACAAAATTCTGTTGCAGCGACAAAGATTCACAAAAATTCTCCAGTACACACGAAGCGATTTGTCGCTGCGAAGTGTCGCCTCACCGTGTTGCTGCAACTTGTCGCCTAGTGTGTACTGAGAGAAAATCAATAAGCATCGCATTTTGTTGTTAAGAGACGCTTATTTCGGGCGGTGTACGTTCTTTCGAGTGCGTACGTTAGCCGCCCTTTCATAATTTTTGTTTTCGTTGGTGAAAGGAAGGGATGTGAGATGTGTTATATCTTATTAGCTACTCTTCAGTTTTCTTTATCTATATCAGTCGAGTAAGCTGTGGGCCTATATCAGCAAATGAACAAATCATGATTCCCGTCGATTGCCACGATACGTTTAGTGTAAACTTTACACTTAGTTAATAATTTATAAATAACCTCTTTGAAATTTGAAATTATGGAACAACAAACTCACCTAGCATCAAAGACTGGACGTCTTGTTAAAACCGGCTCTTTAACTGGTCCCCGTTGCGATTCCTGATTGAACTGAGTTTTGTTCCATACGTTTTCTGTGACATGGTGTCAGTTTTCTCATTTTATACCAGATGTCACAGTTGCTAACGAATTTTCAAACATGAGCGTCATTTATTATTTCGCTAATGAGCAGTGTCAAGCGAGTAAAACGTATCCCATATTGTTTTACAATTATGACGAAAGCGGTTAAACTTTGTGGAACACATTGCCGAAGTTAGCATTTCATAACCGTAATGACAATGAAATTCTAGATAAAGAGTTTAGTTCTGCAGGTCCACGAATGTTTGTTTTTTTTTTGACAAAGGCTGTTAAGTTTAAATTTCTACACTGCCGACCTTTCCTAATTTCTTTGAAAGAAGGTTAAATAAATTCACCCAAGAAAAAAAGTTTATCAGTAATTTATAGTATGCGTGCCATAACCAGAAATCCTTTATTATTAGCATAAATAGAAAGGAAGCAATATGCGGCTTCTTCGTTTCACGTCAAAGCAAAAAAAAAGGTGCTAAAGGTTTTACTTTAAACCATCTGGCCTTGTTGTTAATATTAAAAGGGTCGAATTCATGACCTATATTTTGCGAGACGCTTGAAAGGAATCCACCTATTAAAGTACAATGTAATCTTTTTTTATTATTTAGTTTCATGCACGCTTGAAAGACGTACTACTGAGACATTACAAAGATGCCTTACTTCCTTTTACGCAATAAAAAAATAACCCTTTCTGGAAGAAAATCCTTTCTAAGAACTTATTCATGCAAAATCTCTAGCGAGATGGAAGAATAAGTTCACTTATTCCGATGGCGCGCTAATAATTTCGTGAATAACACAGTACTTCGTATCTTCATGTTTAAAACGAGAAGAACATCGAAAAGTAGTAGAAAACGTATTAAAAGCTAGGTTTAAACGATGGTGACTATACAATGATTACGAATATAAAAAGGCAACTTAGTTCAGAGAAGGAAAGAAAATATGGAACGTTTTTCTTATCTTTCGTGCAAGCTTCACCAGGAAAGCTTTAGAAGCAAGGAAGGAACGCGGCCTCCTTGCTTCCTTTTGCGTAAAGAAAATTACTCGGTTAAAAAAGGTTTAAAAGGCTGGAAAAGGTACAATAGAGTTATGCGGAAAGCCGAACAAACAATAACAGTTCTTAAAAAACACGCACTTACCAAAATGCTGTCCGATGTTTTCTCAACTTCAAAAAATGTGTGCCGAAACGATAATGATGATGGAAAACTGTATACACTAATCTGTCAATTGACCAGAACAAACATACTCCGTTGTAAGGAACGTTGGCACTATTGTTTAACTAAACGGAGAGAATGAATCAACCTGACACGATAATTTGTGTTGCGCGACAAAACGCGCGATATTACTTGTACGTGTAAACAGGCCTTGACACGTCAAGGTGAGCAAGTAAGACATCAAAGAAATTATACTGTGGGAAGCGAGATGATTTAAGAGATTAGTATTAATTTGTTACATTTCGCGATGTCTTGGAAAACTCCTGGAAAACGATAATTTAGAAAAAAAAAAGAAGCTCAGCGTGTTAACAAGCTTAAGTGACGGATTTGTCAAGGTTTACATGATCAATTTTTCTTTTTATGATCTGAAGCGCTCATAACATCATTATGGAGATAACAGACAATGATGGCAGACGTAGCTAGCTTGAACGCAAAGACCGGCGAAAAAAATTTCTTGGAAATATCACGTTGCGTACACCTGTTCGAGAATCACTCGAAATACACGCATACACTGCATGTCCTTTTTCCTACTCAACCAGCTATTAATATTATAACCTGATAAATCCACTTATTTCATATTACTTATTGCATGGGGCAGTGTCTAGTAGCAAACGTCACAAATCAACAAAGTCCTAGTAAAACAAAATGCAGTATAATTAGCAACGTTTTTCGCCGTAACTCAAGAGAAGAACTCCTCATGAATTTACTCAATATACTGTCAGAGAAATTACAGCCCTTGTGATATGCTTTTCGCTGGCACAAAAGAGAGTTGCCAAGCATTTTTTATAATTATTTTCGGTATGCTGATCAATTACATTATTATAGTACACCATATGCCCTAAAAAGAACTTCTAATTAATAACCGCACAAGAACGAACATTGAAAAACAGTCGATTCAGTCTGTAGCTGCTGATCCCTGGAAAGATCTTCCCTATCATTTGAAGCACCTCTCAAATTTCTTCTTTCAACGCTTACTATAGTCGGCTACACCAGACCGTAAATATTACTTGTTGCAATTCATTTCCCTCCTCAGGAATTTTTTTTATATATGACTACACAGCAGGTTTTAAACTTCTGCTCAGTGGATTTTATTTGAATGGTCACACTTAAGGATTTCATCTAATGAATCAAGAGTAGAAGCCACATCGCTGTTCTAGATTTTTGTCCCGGCAGCGAAAGACTTAGATCAAACCCTTAAAGTTGTCTGTCTCTTGAGCGATAAAACGTTAAAATACTTTTGCATTAAAAACAATTCATTAGAAATGAAAGCATCGCTGTCTCACAAAAAGCTTGTACTCGTTTTCAGCCCTCGTTGTGTTGCGAGGTTGGCTGTAAAAATCTTTCACCAGTTGGCAGCGTTGGCTCGCTTGGAATTGTTCAGTTTACTTTTGCCATCTGACGCCAGTAAAAGGTAACGTTCGCCTACAGCACCCTTCAAACTCCTCATTCCACTCAGGTCTGGAAGTTCTCCAACCATGGGTGAATGAGCGACTTACCACTCGTGAATCGATAGCGTTGCTGGACTCATAAGAAGTTGTTAATTAAGTCAATAGCATTAGCTGAAATCTCCTGCCATGGGTTCGGTGGGTACATGAAGGCAGCATTGTGACTCTGATCTCGTATATCTTCTTGCAAGGTAGGCTGGTGTTCCGACCACAGATCGACGGAACGACTTCTCTTTGATTATGACGAGCGAAACCGAAGTCGCATTCATTGGTAACTGAAGAAAGTAACACATTTTCGGGCTTTTAAAAGCCCGAAAATACTTGCCATCTGTAGCAAAACAGACGACAGGAAACAGTATTTTCAAAGTCCTAAATATTGTATAGTCTTACTTACCAAAACCGTCAAAACGTGATTTTTTTTATTTTTAGAATTCAATCGATGCGAAGTCACGTTGTTTTTTTAGATATCAAATTGTGACATAGCCTTTAGTCCGGCCCCAAAAATTAAACCAAACTCAGTTAGCTCAGACTGCCAACCCCCCTTATGATCAATAGCATTATTTTAAACTTAGAGCCTCAAAGATCTACTAAAATACGGCGGTCACACTGGACAGAATGTTGGCAACTGAAAAAGGTATATATGCTAAATCATCCGCGTTTTACTTATCAGGCGTTTATAGACTTTATGAGACTTTATACATAGATTGTTTGTCAAATTCATAATATTTTCGGAAATTCTTGTTCATGCGTTTGTTACTTCTAAACTAGACTATTGTAACTCTTTATTGTATGGCCTCCCTAAGCATATGATAGGTAGTTTGCAGTCTGTGCAAAACACGGCTGCTCGTATCGTTACTTTAACCAAGAAATTTGATCATATCACCCCTGTATTGATTCAGCTGCATTGGTTACCTGTTCACTTTCGGATTCTTTTTAAAGTTTTATTGTTAGTTTATAAGGCGCTAAATGGTATGGCACCATTATATATCACGGAATTACTTAGTTATCGTACATGTTCACGTACGCTACGCTCTACTGATCAAAAGCTTCTGGCAGTTCCGAAGTCAAGACTTAAAACATACGGAGACAGGGCCTTTTCCGTTGCTGCACCTAAACTCTGGAATGAGCTGCCATTAGATCTTAGAAGTTTAGTTACAATTAATTTATTCAAGAAACACTTAAAGACTGATCTTTTTAAAAAAGCATATAATGTTTAACTTTTTGATAATTTAGAATAGGATTTATTGTGATATTTTTATAAATAAGACTACTAATAGGTTTTTAATTTATTCATATTTTATTACCAGTGGGATCTTTTTAATTATTTTAATATTATGAATTGTAAAGCGCTTTGGTCAATTAGTGGAGTTAGCGCTATATAAATTATGTTATGTTATGTTATTTTAACCCCTCCGGTTGGAAAAATGATAAGCAGAGCAGATCGGCTTTCGGCAGTCGAGTTACTTAGGATCGTGAACATGAGTTCTGATGATAAGCATTTGTATTTTACTGTAGATCGGAGGCTCGCAAAATGACAAGACATAACAGCCTTTTGTGCAAAAACGAAAAGAAGTCAAAAAATTTCCACGTGAAAGTTCCTAGTTTATTTGTACTGTAACCTACACTAGCTAGCCAAGCCCATAAGTAGTACATAGTTCTCCTCTTTCGGCTGGGTCAGTCTCCATAAATCTAGTTACGCCAGCTGGAAAACAGATGAGAACATTTTACCTTAGAGACTACTGTCTATGCCACTAAATATTACGTTAAAAGTTCCAGTTATTCCTCAATCTAAGACAGTTATCGATTTGTTGCCTCCTTCTAAAAGTACAGATATTTGACCAGAGCAATAGCAGCGGACACGACAACCATGATTATTCCATCCTTTACTCGTGAACAGGAGTTGCATTTGTCTTCGGAGCAACAGTGAACGCACACATAGTACAGCGATGAGCCAAACTCCTTCTTGGAGTCGTAACATTTGTTGACACATGATCGTCGCCAAAACAGGCTGTCACTTGTGCATCCTTTCACGACAAACGGGTCCTCTTCATCAGGACTCTTCTTCCGCAACTCCATGGTGTAACATTTCTCGTCACAATCTTCTGTCTTGGGATTGCTGGTCTCGCAGCTACCGCCAGTACAGGAGACACATTGTAGAGAGGCTTCCGCGAAGGCAGGAATCAGCACGGATACGGTTGCAATAATGAAAAACACCTTCATGTCTAGAGCTGATTTCTTCTCAGTAAAAAAGAACCGAAGTAGCGTTGTTCGATTCAAAGTTGCCTTATACTGACGGTGCCTTTTCACCCCGCTTTTCAGTGTGAGAGGAGTGAACCTTGGAACTAGGCTAATTCTAGTGTGTCATGCAAATTCCTGCTGTATCACGTGTACCAACTGCGGCTCTTTGGTTGATGTATTTCAGAACGATTTCCTTATCCAAACATCAAAAGACGACTAACTGACATGATTATTCAATACTAAATGTGTCAGTTTGGTTTCCATATGATCATCCGGATTGTCCCAGTCGTCTCAAAAAATGTTCAGACGATCGGGACGATCATATGGAAACGCTGCCCAGACGATCGCAAACGACCCGGACGACTGCGACGACCTCGATCGCTTGGATAGAGTTGAGTTCTATCTGGACGATCGGGACGATCATGTAAATTTTGAAGCGATCATATGGAAACGCTCTCAGACGACTGAGACGATCGGGACGATCGAAGGCTATCCCAGAGGTCATCACTTTTATTCCAGTAATCGAGAATAAATTCGGCCCGGATGGCGCTGAAGCCGAAAAGTTCGCAGCGCGTATGGGGGTTATTTGAAATTGGAGAAAGTCCGTGACATCAAGTTTTCGAAAAGAGCATAACATACAAAGGTATTTGTATTTAAGTCTTTGTATGTTATGCTCTTTGTCCACTAATGCTCCACCTTTATGCTCCATTTTCCACAAAAACTCGGCTCGGAGTAACCCACAAAATCATCCTTTAAACGGCTGTATTGAGGAGGAATTTGATTTTTTTATTCAGTCCACTTTTATTAATTGTTCATTGTCTGTACTGTTTAATTTATTTTTCTTTAGTGATAATTTTTATTTCAACTCCGTCTGAGAAAAAAATTCAGGGAAGATTACACTAAAATGCTCTGATCAATGCTTTATGTATTTGCCTCACTAAAACGCTAGAAAAAATGTGACATAATGAACAAGAGCCTAATCTGTCCTATCGGACATAGAAGTTGCCTGTTCTAAAGTTGTTTAGATAGTGGGGAGCGACGGGAAGGAAAAAGAGGCGCGAAAAAATGAAAACAAGGGAGAAGGAGAGAGGACCTAACCTGTCCGCCCTCCCCAGTCCCTCTCTTCTCCTTTCCCTTGCTGCTGCTCTCGCCAGTATCTGAACGCCCTCTGTACCAGGCGAACATAGACATGACAGACGACGAAAAAGGTGCATCAACTGAATTCTTGAGAACTGAATAAACTGAATTATTCAGATTTTATTAAAAATTCTCTGAAAATTCGAGGCGTTGCCCAATTAAAAATCAGGCGCTTCTTGGGGAAGAGGAAAGAGAGAACCAAAAGAAAGCGTATCTTTACAATGAAGGGAGAGAAAAAATCTTCACTCTAACCCTCCTTCCTCCCCCGTCTTCCTTTGAAACCTCCTCTCCCCTTCTCTCTAAGGAACGCCTTGTACTCGAGCTGGAGAAAACTTGGGTATAGACACGAACATATAATGAACCACCTAATCCCAATTTTTTTTATCTTCAGTAAAACTTTCATCTAGAAAATTAAGGCTTAAAGAGGGTGCAGGTAATTAATTTTATTAAGCGCAAGAAATGCCTAGGGGAAAAAAGGAAAAACTGGGAAAACAAAGTCGTGTATTAGGAAATATTTCTATATTTATTCTATTCTCTGAAATTACAACATCGTATAACACAACGCACCTCTTTTTCGGCCAAGGCTGATAAAATAAAATAGAGATAGTGTTATCAAAAAAAGTAATTATCATGCACAGCGTTAAAAAAAAAATAATAATAATAATGGCTGTTGGAATAGAAGAGCAGCATACATATTGTAGAAAGAATAACTGAATGTTAGCTTAGTGACCAAAAAATTCAGCTGACAAAAACTTTACGACAACAGCAGTATTAATTACAATCCTTGGAAGCTGTGGTCGAAGAAAAAAGCGCAGAAACTAACGCGTTTTAAGATAGGCTTTTCTCAGAAAATAGCCAATTTTTTTTTTCCCGTAGGCTTTGGCATGTCTTACGAACATCATTTCCTTTGAGGTGCGATTACATTTTAGTCTCAAGGACTCATCATTAATGCAAGGTTTCCAAGTTACGTCAACGGACACCTTTTCAGCAGCTCTTGCTTTATTCTGATTAATCTGCTTGGGTTTTGGTTGCTGTTTCTTTAGAAATAAAAACCATATCAGAAGTGCAGCCCTTATTATGAACGGTTTCTCGTCCCAGCAGTCTTCGCGTAAGAGCATCGTAAAGCATTTTCTGTTGCAGGATTTGGTGCTTGGGTTGCTTTTGAAGCAGTCGCTGCTTGAACAAGCAACGCACTGCTGGGCAGCGTCCACTGAAGACGGGCTCATGGCATAGAATGCCACACTTAAAACAAAGAACAGAGTAAAAAGAGTCTTCATGGCTTCGAGTGCTTGTGGATCGAGCTCTCTGATCTACTTCCTCGGCAGCCGGAGTGCAATATGCCTTCTGCACCAGGTAGTGCGATTTATATAGACACTGATGTATCAATTGTGCAATTCTGTAAAATGAAAATATTGAACTCTTGCGCAGTTTACAGGAATTTTTAGTTGACGTAACACCCACTATAGTCACGTTTGAGAGTCCGCAGTAAGAAACCGTAGCTCCCAACAAGGTCATTTCCAAAAAAGGCAAAAAAAAAAGTCAAAGGCTTTAATTTTTGTTGTTATTAAGATCTTTGGTTATTTGTAAGCCTGTTTGTGTTACTATACACCCTGACCATCTCTAATGAAAACAAGAAATAAGTGTTTTCGAAACAAGAACTCGAAAAAACTCATTAACTTTAGTAAAAGAAACATAGTGCGAAAAACTGTACTTCTTGATTTCGAAACACCGGAAAATATGGCACGATATGAGGTTCAAATATCACTGGAAAAGCACGAAAAACATTTTTAGTCCATTATGCTGTCACATGTGTGGGTCAATCCGCGGCCCTGAAATCATGTGAATTGAGCTTTAACAATATTTGCCTCTCTAAGTTGTCCTCGATCCCGAAAAATTGTTACCCTAAACGTTCTTTATTTATCAATTCTTTTCCAAGCGGTAGGGCCCTGTGGTTTTTAACCTTAGTAACTTTTTTAACCTTTGCTGAAACAGGTCACGTCCGGCGAAAGTTATCCGGAGGTCTCATATCATCGGTTTACTGTCTTAGAAACTGTCACAACCCGTCACACGCGACCTTGTAACGATTGGTCATTGTAATATTTCCATCTGAAAATTGTCTCAGACCATAACTGCTGTCAATTACCTCATTTTTTTTCTAACAACGATATATCACTTTTTGTAGATGAGCGCGTACGATTTATTTCTTACTAAGAGAGTTGTGTTTATAGAATCAAGCGCAAACCTGGTTAGTGACCGTTTGTGACGCTTCACATTTCGAGATCTTTCAATATGTTTTCGCCGGGGAAAAATTATCTTATAGGTATATTTTAAAAATAGGATTGCGCCTTTTCTTAATAGTTTGAAAGGCGATTGTCCCTTATTGCCTTGCATTGAGTAATTTCTAGCTATTTTGCAATTCTTGGAACCCGCAAGTCTTACTCAGTTTAGCAAAGGACTGCCAAAAAATGCTTGTGCGATATACATACGTTATTTTTAAAACTAAATACATCAGATTTTCCAAAAAAGTTTGGAAGCTGAAAATATTTCCTTTTTTTGCATTCATGAGAACTGAAAACAAAAAGCCTTCTGATAACACTAGCTCTTTTGCAAGAGTAAAAATTCTTCTAGAGCTTTCTAGAAACTTATAACTAACTATTAGGGCGGCTACATAGGTCCCAATATAAATAGTTTCTTTCGTGCTTGCCACTTTGGGTGTAATTACCCTTTTTTTTCTTTTAATTTATTCTCTTTTTTTGACGGTTTCTTCGAAAAAAGTTTCAACGTAATTAAGTATACGGCAATGAAACTCAATAAAGTTGGTTGAAAAAAAAAAAAAAATTCCCAGATCACGTTATTGACCCATGATTGAAAATGATAACGAAAATAAGCTCGCTAAGAAAAAAAATGGACCAGTGGTTAAAAATACTTTTAGATTTATTCGGAAGAATTTGAGATTTAAATTTCGAACAATGAAATATATTTTTTTTACAAGAACTTTAATATTGTAAAGAAATCTTAAATTTCTGAAGAAAACTCAACAAAGCAGGGTGGCTAGTAAAGCTTACAAAAACAAACATCAGCAATATATATCATTTACAATCCTTCCTGTCCTTTGTCACCCTTTTCGTCCTCTGCTACAAAAAGGAGTGGGGCCGAACCGACGCCTTTAAGCGATGGTCACTTTTAGAAAGAAGCAACATTTTTTCCGTGTTCTTTTCCATAATCCTAAAATGCTATCTTAAAAAGTCATCGCCTTTGCGATTACATTACGATTTTATTTACGCAAAGTTTGCAAGTCACGTCAACATTAAGAACAATGCAGCTCCGTCATCTTTTCGGCAGTTCTTACTTAAATCTCCTTTTTTAGTTGATACTTGCTTCATTCAGAACTAAAGATATTTCATCAGTGCCAGAGCAGTGGACGCAAACGTCAAGATGATGCCACTCTTCATCTGAAAGCCCGCAGAGCCTTAAGAGTCTGAGTTACAGTTGTCTCCTGTGCAGCAATGGACGCACATGTAGTAGTTTGTGCCTCCAAACTTTTTTTTCTCGTCGTAACACTCGTTGTCACACCGGCGTCGCGAAAATACTTGATCTGAAGTACAGCCTTTGATTACGAAAGGTTTCTGGTCTCGGCTTTTCCTACGTAAGAGCATCGTGAAGCATTTTCTCTGGCAGGATTGGGTGCTGGGGTTGCTCTCATAGCAGCCGCTGCTTGAACAAGTCACGCACTGTTGGGCAGCTTCCACTGAAAACGGGGTCATGGTATAGAATGCCATAAACACGATGCACACAATAAAGAGACCCTTCATGGCTTTGCGATTCGAGTGATTGTGGAGTGAGATTTCTTTGCTGCTTGCTGCCTTGTTGGGTGCGATATGCCTACTGCTTTGTGGGGCTATGATTTATGTAGGCAGCGATGGATAAATTTCGCAATTTTGGATAATGCCGATTGCCCATTTTGACGTAACACCCACTCGTCACGTTTGAGAGACCCACCCAAGAAGCTGTAGTCAACACGCAACCTTCGACACATCCTCGGAGACCCAGGGGCAGATAGTGGGGACGAGGGTCTCCCAGGATGCCTTCGACACAAAAGGCATCGCCAAAAAAGACAGGTTGGGCGGCTGGTTGTTTAACGTATTCTTTCTGATTGTCTAGTGTATGAATTTTAAAAACTGTGGCAAAAGGAAAATAGAATGTTGGACCGTCAAAATGCCTAAAGTCTGTAAAGTGTTTGTTCATCTACTTTACGCCACGCAAAAGTTGAAATACATGGAGCTATAAAAACTGACTTTGGATTTCGAAATTCCGGAAAAGATGACATCATTTTATTTTTGTATCATTGGAAAAACACATAAAACATTTTTGTGTGTTAGGTCACTTGCCCTGAATTGAGCTGTAACCCTCTATAACCGGGAACATGTGCGTTCAGTACGAAAAATTCTACTTAGAATACGCTCACCAGATTGTCTAACATTAGTCTTTACTATCATATTGGGTCAAGTGTTGAGCTGTTCTCTACACATTCTATATCATAATGGTAAAAATTCCACGAAGGCGACAGCGGCAAAAACGTCACTCAAAAAGTGACTTCTCGTTCTTTGAAACTTCAGCGCTATTCCTGGCTATTATACCAACTCTGTCACTTTGACAAATGTAGGCGAACTCTCTTGGGGTTGAATTAAAAAAACAGAAAGAGAAATTCACCTTCACATGTATACATTGGAAATTTCTGTCGTAGTCGTGTGGTGATAGCAAAGAATTGAACCAAAAATTGTGCCGCAGCATGCAAAGTTGTTGCTTTTTTTGCTAATCTAAACCCATCACTATTTTTCAATATTTTAGCCGTTTTTGTTGCCGTCTTGGCAACCGGAGGGCGACGCCAACGAGAACATCAAAAGAGCAAAAGGTTCAATAGGCAAAACGGCAGACTTACTTTGTACATTTCTCAGTCATTCCTGTACAACCACCACATGAAATTGATTTCCTTATACACGTTTTAT
Organism: Porites rus; assembly: GCA_964035705.1. NCBI lineage: Eukaryota > Metazoa > Cnidaria > Anthozoa > Scleractinia > Poritidae > Porites > Porites rus. The sequence continues at coordinate 29,229,803 of OZ037993.1, forward strand.
GGAGGACGTAAACAAACGACTCTTTCTCTATGAACTTGGGTAAAATGCACCCTGACATTTGACATTTTAAGCAAGTCGAAATAAACGGAACAAAGTTTAAATAAAAGCGCATTTATTTTAGAAGTGACGATGACTCTGCTGATGCCGAAAGTTGCATTACTCCTTAAGCTCCCGATGATACACTGCCTACACACTGAATGGACAGTGACGGACTTAAGTCGAATGGAGTGTCATCAGCTTTTTTCAATGGCTCCCGATTGACTGTTCTTACTTTTTGAATAGTCTATTGGTCACCTTAGAAACGAGAAGGAATTGCTTCTACAGAATCGTTACTGGGAATTAACGCGCCGGTCAACTATTGGCCAATCTTTATCCCTGACCCTAATAAGTCACAAGTCTTTGAGAAAGTTATTTTAAAACTTTGCCCAGTTCCTTTCTCGTTTCTAAGATAGCGACTTTCCGAGTTGTCCCTAGCTAAGTCTGGTGTCAACATTTAAATGAAAAGGAGTTAAATTTGCGAGTGAGCGAAGAGACGTTTTAATAATAGGATGACAACCATGACAGACTTTAAGGCTGCCTTCACATGGTACGGAGCGAATTTTCAACCCGCCGAAAAAAATTGACCACGTGTTCTGTTCACACGGAACCGTTAAATTTCCACTCTGTTCACACGGAACGATGAACCAGGTTGAATTTAACTTTTTCAAATTCTCAACTCCAGAACTCATGATCAGAGCATGATCACGGACGAGAGCGGATTTAAAAGCGTGAGCCGCTTTGGGGTCGAGACTGCTTTTTCAATGGTTTTCTGCCATCTGTCCATGCACAGTGCTACTTTAACAAATCAAAAAGGTGTCGCGCACATCCGTGAAACCACGCCATTGCAGTACAAAAACGTAGACGCTAATGGTGTTAACACTACTGACACTGGCTCAAAATGTTAGCTTTTTGAACAGCTTGAGGTTTGAATTTGATCCTATAACGATTAGCATGGTACCGTTTAAACAGAACACCTAAACGCGCGAATATTCAACCGGTCGGAAATTCATTCGGTACTGTGTGAACATAGCCTAAAGGAGAGGCTAGAGAAACGGCTTGGACTGGCCTGTTGGCCTTGCGTTAGGCAGTAAAATAGCCGCCTGCAAGAAGCTTGTCATATGGGGGATATCATGAGAAGAGCTTGCTCGCAGGGAGGCAATAAAACAAAGACAAACATTTGTATTTTTTGGTAAAGTAATTGATTTATTTAATGAGGATCCACAAGAAATAGGTCATTTATATGTAAAAAAAACAACAGCAGCAAATTTTGAAAGTAAGCACATACAGTAACATCAACAATATACTTGTGTACCAAACCAGCTTTAGATAAAAAAAAAGATTAATAATACATGTGAATTGAAATCAAACATAAAGAACAACACATTCATATGAACTCTTAGAAATTTATTTTAAATAAAAGTTGCTTATTGATTTTGTCTGTATTTCAATTTATATATTAATCTCAAGATTCAAGAAATCAAGTCTGTACAGCAGTACATATCTTCGCCATATGTAAGTTGTGAGGTAATTCCCCCTGTGTTTTTTAATCCAGGGCTAAAATGTTAGATTTATGACGGATGTACAAGAAATCGATCTGAAGTACAAGAGACTGTTAAACAGAAACTGGGATATTCAGTCTATAGAACAAACTTACAGTAAGAAAGGATGTGACCCCTTTACCGCTGTGATGGGGCTTGCTAGATATAGGTCTCGAGAAAAGAAACAAATTAAATCCTTATTTTACTTCTAAATTTGGTCCTACTTTTTCTTCAATTTTCAAACGTGTTACTACAGTTAATTAAATACTATTTTATGTACAAAGTTCATATCATGAATAAATACAATCGAAAATCGGACACTTCTGTTCACCCTATCCATCAAAAGTAAATTTACCACCTGAATACCAGCAGTTTACTAAAAAAGAGGAGGGTTCTTTGGAGATCAATACAACAGGGAGAAGACAAAATGTGCCTTTTAGCGGAAAACTACTCAATTTTACCGGGGGAGGGGAGCCTGGGTGTTCGAAAGTGCTGGTACTGTTGGCGCAAGTTTACTTAAGATGTATACAGTTATAACATTAGATAGTTCACAAAAATAAAATTCGACCAGGGAAACCTGAAAGACAGAGAATACAACAACTTAGAAGTGCATAGTACAAGAGAAAAAAATAAAACTTTGTACGTTAAACAGCCGGTGGCTCGGTGCAGTTACTGCAAAAATCGGTTCTGAAAGGTTTCACTCATTTGACGCACTTTGTTTTGCATTATCTTTAAACCAGATGTTGTTAATTTAACTCAAAAAATTCTGCGATGTTTAACCATTTTAAAGTTGCACTTGAGGTTAGTTGGATGTTGAGTCTAATTTGCTACTTTAGAATTTAGAAGGAAACTGGGCCCTTGCAAGGACTTCTGGGACCGTTCCTAACTGACCAATAGCCCTCACCGTTGTAACTGTTGTGTCCCCTGTAACGATCCCAGAAGTCTTTGCGAATGCTAACTTGACCCAGTTTCTTTCTCGCTTCTTAAATGGCGAATTGCAGTCTGGGACTCTAATGTGGGACGAGTTATTCCCCATGCTCCCCATGCTCATTTGCTGCCCAACTTTTTAATAGCCAATATAAGTACGTGTAGTAACAATAACTGAGTCCCAATATAGTTCCATAATGCAGTTTGACCCAGCCCACCCGTAGCCAATACTGCCTTAAAGTCTTTGTTACTTCTAGTATAAGGCTGGTCTGTTGATTGTACCTGTTAATCTGGCATATTCTGGCACGTCACTGGTCCAGCGGAGCTTCTCCATGGTTTCATCGCTAAATAAACATAATAATTGGCGTAAGTACTTTGAGATACTGTTACTATACAATACATGATAGGAAATTTTGTACACCCGATTATGGGATCGTCAAAAAGGCCAAAGTAAGTTCCCGTTGCCCTATTTTCAGTAGCAGTTTTCAGGAGAAATTCGGTTTAAATCGATTTCAAAGTTTTTAGTTTATTGTTGTCATAGTGATATCGATTTTACTAAAAACTGTACTTCTTCGGATTTCGATCGTTTCACGCGCTGAGAAAACAGCCGTAAAGAACTAGTAATTCGAGAAAAAAGGCGGCTTTTAAAGACACAATAAAGCTAAACGTTTTCAAAAGCGGATCAGTGTCTGAATTTGATAAAGTACTGGTTATGTGATTACTCAAACTCAGTTTTCTTAACCGCTCCGAGTATCTCACCTAAAAAAATGCTGATTTGTTGCCGCCTGGTGATCCATGCACCACAGCAGATACCAGGAGGGTTTATACACCACCAGACGCTCCAACTGATGTTCAAACCTTGTCAGTAAGGAAAAAAAAAAAAAAAAAAGATAATTCAAGACCTTTCAATATGTTATTTTATCAATTCGGAGGCGAGCAACATTTAGCAAATCCTGTGTTCTGATTGGCTACCTGAGTGGGCAAGATGGGCCCTTTGTTGCCCGCTTGCGATTTGCTGCGTTGGGGCCCACTAGAAAATTAGGCATTTGGCCATTTAATAAATCCCTTATTGACCAAGCTTGTTCTGCCAAGATGGCTTGATATTGAACTCGTTTGTTTTTTTCATTTTATTGGACTCAACCTCGTCTTAGTCCATAAAAACGCAAAAAAAAAAAAAAAAAAAAAAATACTATCTTGACCTCGCGCTTATGGCCCGATGTTTGTGTGTAGTGCAGAGGTACTAGTCGAGGCAGGCAAAAGACGGTAAGTTTCATAGCTAGACAAGGAGACTAAATAAAAACAGCTTGGAAGACTATAAAAGGATGTTATATCAGTTGTATAAGAAGGTATATTCTTTTCCAGTTGCTATACTTTTTTTTCGTTTAGGCGACGTGATAAAAGCCTGGGGAAATCATTTTGATTGAGTCTGGTGGACAAATGAGTATGCGAGGACTCACATAGTGCAAATGTGGAAGAATAAGTTCCGAACACAGATGGTGGTGTCCGGCAAATAGGCCGTGCTGCCTTCCTCGCTCTCGTATATAACGAGAAGTCTCTCGGCTCCGGGCGCGGTAAGCGTCCACAAAGCACCTGGAATACAGCTGTGTTAAGACAAAGAGTAGATAAAAAAGTCAGTACATGTAAGATAAGTCTCGGGTGTGGTCAAAATTTTTCTCGCGTTTCTTTTTTATTTCACGGACTAAGGAAAAAGGGAGAGATTGCCCGTAGCCTACAGCACTAATTTAGTCGAGTTGATTAGTTGGTAAGATCATATCTTTCGTGACTTGTCTACAGGCATTATAAGGGGGACCGGGGAATTCGGGTAACGCCTGTCACGCAGGCAATGTGGCTCAGAGTTTTCCCACGGGTTGCGGTGAATGGTTCGCCTAACCTACAACGCAGCCGTTTCTTGTCCCGTTCACGCAACGCTTTTCCCCAAGATTCTTGCGTGACAATACAAAAACGGCTGCGTGGAGGATTACGGCTGGCCCCAGTGTTCAGGCCCTTTGTAGTGCTTGCAGTTGGCGTTAGGAGCGTAAGGAACATCAAAATTTACTTACTCTACTCGCATGGTGTTTGCAACCTGACTGTATTGTTTGGCCTTGATGGTCACTACATGGTAACCATGGCTGTGAAAACCTTGAAAAAAAAAGTAAAATAATTTAACATGAACTTTGTTAGATACATAAACTTAGTATAATAGACTAATAAGAGGTTTTGAAAAAGGGTTTTTAAAGAGTCTTTACCGTCATAAGTCATGCAGTCTGGCATGAAATCTATATCTTTATGGGCAGCCATGAAAGCAAGGGATGTAAACTGAGCCAAGCCTTCAAAGGCTTTGGTGCATTTCATGGCTGCAGGTCTTACTGTCTGCGACTTATGGCCGGCGGGTATCGGTGCCATGGTTACGTTGTTCTTAAGGTACCAGGAGCTTACCGCGACCTCCGAGTCGATGGAGGCAGATCGGCGATTAATCTGAGAAGCACAAATAGAATTAAATCAATATTCATATTCACATCCGTGCTTAGAACATCAATGATTAAAATGATTCTGATTAATCTAAAGTTTGTTCAGTATTTGGCAAGCGTTCAGTGTGAAGATTTGAGTGGGCCGAGAAAATAAACTTTACATTTTCAACTTTACGTTCGAAATGAGAACCGCGTCACCAGCCTGACCAGAAAGAATACTACTCGATTGGCCCCAGTTGCTCAAAAGAGGGATAACGCTAGTCAGAGCTAGATTATTAGGGGAAGGCAATTTAGTCTAAATTGGGCTAATCACTGGATAGAGTTGGAGCAATTTGTTTTTATATACTTATATTCCCTGCATAGAGATTTATCCGGTTTATAACGCTATATAACGTTTAAACAACCGGGGCCTAGGTGATGGACCCTCCTTAGAATGATGATAACAGACGTAAGGCGAGGGGGACGAAGGCGAACAAGAGACAAAGGACTGTTCTCAGCCTCCTCCTCAGGCGCTTCGTTTCTCGCATGGTTTCGCAAAGCTCGAAACGCGAGTGACTGGTGATGACGCGCAAGGGACCATGTAAAGAGAAAGAGAAGTCTGGGTACGAGGGGGGCACTGTTTCTCTTTAATCACACTCCAGTGGCTATCGTTTGGCTATCAATTCCCATGGTGGTCCGTTTATTTTTTTGCCTCCTTGAGGACTAAGGCTCAGTGAGATTTTCCTAGGTTATATTTTTAAAGTAAGTCAGCTAAATAATGCGATCTCACTCTTATCGTCTCTGGTGCGTCGCCTTCATCTAATCTATGCCTGGTATGTAAGGAAATCATCTTCCGCCAACTGAAGGACCACGACTTGACAGTGGAACCTTGAAATTGTTTGCCATTACGAGGTCTTTATATTTTTCATTCCTTATCAATTACTGGAGGAAGAAAGCCGTTCTTTATACCGAGGAGTTCAATTAACGAAGGAAATAATCTTCAGTGGTACATTGAGTTGGCTCTGCGACATAGTGCCCGCGTAATTATCTACAGAATTTTAAAGTCTAAGCTGAAGACAGGCCCGAAGCACGTTTTGGCGATGGTTGGAGTGTCTCGTTTCCCTTTCTAGTCGTTCTCTTTGACCCCACATTACTCAGCTACTTCTTCCTTAGATGTGCATTCGGCCACCGCCCTCCCTAACAGAAACTGGCCTCGCCTGGGACGGGGAATTTTTAGTGCCCTTAATAGCGCGAGTCCCTAATGACAGGGGATTATTTCATTTAAACGTCTGAATTTTTTGGTTGGTGGGGTGGGGATTTAACTGCTGCCGGTTTTCCAGGATGACCACATGTACAATTTATAATGAGGTGCCCGCAAGGCTGGGGTTTATGACCCTTAATTTAGCCCGGTTGTCGTTGTCCCCAAAATTTTGCACATGCGTGAACGTAAATCCCTGTAAAAATTTTAATTTTTGTATTTTTTGTCATGTAAGTCAGTGTTTCATCAGATGAAACTCTGAGAAGAGAGCTGAAAAAACGACGCGGGCTCAGCGGAATATTTTGACGAACTTCGAGGTCAGTTTCATCTGTAGCCTGTTCCAGGCGTTCAAATAGTACGTAGAGCGCAGCGGTCAGATCATCCATGGGGAGCGAGTTAAATTGTACACCGGGAAATGCTTGATATTACTTCTCAAACAAAATGATTTTAAAAGGAGAAATTAAGGATTGAAAAATAACCAGTTTTTCATCTGATTTCCAAACACTCATTGAACATTAATTTCCTTTGTATTTTCTTTATGAATTATTAATGAGTTTGAGGCATAAATGTAGAAAGTTACTGGAGACATTTTAGAGAGAGTCATAATAGGCCGACAGCACGTGTTTACATTTTCCTTTAAATGTCAGCAATAGGCGACATCAGTGTTTAAAAACATTAGTTTTGTTATTCAGATTTGTAACGAGTGAAATATAGAATCTTTCTTCATTAGAACTACCGCGCTTTTGGTTGGCCCACTAATACCAATAGTGCTTGTGAGTGTGAATATCGCTACGTAATGTTTTAAAATTTTATTGCCCGAACTACTTGTTTGTATAACTCAAACAAAATATTCGTTGTTGTTTTTTTACATCATAGATTTTATTTCAGTCAAGTTGTCTCCAAAGCATTGCTTTCACTTGACACGCGCGCAAGCTCGCGCATTTGAATTAAAATGGCGCGTACCGCTTTATGACGTTACAATGGATAAAGGTTGACAAAACTGAAACGCTTTTTAAGAAAGAAACGAAGCTAAAATAACAAGTTGTGTTCATATTCTGAACAAATATTATTAGCAGTGGACTTTTGCTCACCTTTTGCTTCTTTGTGAAGCGCCGGAAGTGTTTTTTACTAAAAGTACAACCCATAATGATTAAATGTTTGTTCAAAGTAACGTAAGTCAAGTCTGCGTGGTTTTCACAAGCAAACTGAAAGATAAGGTCAACACACGCGTCCTTATATAGTGGAAGCTACGTCACAGCTCGCGCCATTCAAATCATATGCAGGGCGCTGATTGGTTGCTTAGATGCCGCAAGAACTGCGGGCGCATTAAAATAAGTCAGTGTGATTCTTTGGGGATTCTTTGCGAAGAAACCACAGGTGGCCCAAGCGTAATATGAGAGTTTGTATGGGAAAGATAGAGGTTGAAACTTAGATGAAATAAATGAAGTAAAAGCGATAAAATTTATCAATAAAGTGTAAATATTGTTACCTGGAATCGTTGCCTTTGCTTTTACGAAGTTTCAGCGCGATTTGAGTACTTTTACATCATCTCTTATTATTACACTGTCAGATCAGATGACGTAAAAGTACTCAAACCGCGCTGAAACTTCGTAAAAGCAAAGAACGATTCCAGGTAACAATATTTACAAGTTATTGATAACTTTTATCACTTTTACTTCATTAAGTTTCAAACTCTATTTTTCCCACACAAACTCTCATATTACGCTTGGGCCACCTATGAAGAAACAGGGGAAATTTATACCCACAACCGATCCCGCACGATGTTTTTTTGTTTTCACTAAATATGGACCCTGTTATCATCATTGTAAAAAAAAAAAAACAACAACAACTAGCAAGACAACTACAACAAAAAACGTGTTTGGTTGGGGGAGAACTTAACTGCAAACATGTTCTTAGAAAGTTATAGTGCTATCTTTTCAAAGATGCAGTTCTAAATTACAGCAAACTGCCAGCCATTAACCGAAGCAGATCGAAAATTTTTCAGTTTTTCGGGGAAATTGTATCAAGGAAGGGGAGGGTAACAAGCCTGGCAAAATTCTTCCGGCGTTGTGTCACGTTGTGCCGGAAACGAGAGGTTACCAAGCAAGATGGTTGCCGAAAAGTTCTCCTGGTGTTGTGTGGGATCTCACAATGTTCTCCTGTTTATATCAAGCTTATGAACCAAAGTAATTCTTTACAACTGGAAATGAACTCATGTAAGCCTGTCAAAAGTGCTTTTCAGCGCACAAAATCGGCGACCACTGTGAATTTGTGCTCATTTAATCCAGCCACGTCACCAAGACATCTCTCACTGCTGTGAGTTGCCAATTTTGATCTCGCGATCTTTACAGCTAATCGTGCTCATGGCGAATAAACTCTTCGGTTTTCAACAGTTGAGAAGAGTGTTAAAGACTCTTGGATACATCTTGTTCATGTACATTTTCTCCATCAGTTTGACATTTTACAACAGATGGCTTTTAAAGGTTTGTGGTCACTTTATTTAAGATGAAAATAATGGAAACTTACAGTACCAAGAAGCAAAGTTGATATATCGTGGCTCAAACTTTCCTTTACTTCAAATTTTATTTTCCATTGTTTTGAATTCGATATCACTACGACACATAACTGTGTACCCAAAATCAAAGGAAAATTTATTACATAGGAACATCGATATCACTACGACACATAACTGTGTACCCAAAATCAAAGGAAAATTTATTAAATAGGAACAAAGGATTAAAATTATACAGTGGAAACTCTCTTCAGAGGACACCCTCGGGACCAAGGCAAGTGTCCCTTGAATAGAGGTGCCCCCTGAATAGAGGTTGGGCTAGCATTTGTTAACAATTAACCAACAAATTAAACATTTTTCTTTTATTCTGCCTCAGAATCTGCTGCAGTCATTATATTTCAAGCAGCTAGATAAATGTATTACAGTGGGACTATTCTAAAAAAGGTGGCACCAAGACAAAGCTGACCAGTCAGATTACAGGAAAATAACAATACATTCTGAGAAAGTTATTTTTCAAACAATTAACATGAAATGAAATAAACAACATGGATTGCAATCAACCTAAATTACATTACCTACAGATGCGACCCACCTTTTGAACCTGCTGAAGTAAGCCCATGTTTCCTGAGAGGACCATTAGAGTGAATGACAGAGATAACAACAGGAAAACATTGGTTACATTTTTGACTTGAGGTCATGATGTTATTGCAAAGCACAGCAATGGTAGCAAAGAAATAGGCCATTTGCACAATTGCGTCATTTTACTACTGTGACCAGAATCCTTTTCGTTTTTCCTTTCATATTTAAATTTTGTAATCCCAGTGAGGTTTGAATAACAAAAGTCCTGATTAGCACAAGAAAGCAAAATCCTGAAGGATAACCTGTGATAATCATTATTTTAAGAAGAAATGAAAAAGATCAACATAAAGTCATATTTTACTCCATTAATTAAGATCACTGTCCTGTTCATGTATTTTTTAAAGTCTGCAGCAACAACCCTCTGCTATACTTTTCTAAATGCAGTTATTTCTGTTTGATCCCTGCTGTAGAGATTTCATTTTCCCTTGAGTGTCACAGTGGTGCATTATGCTCTGGTCTTTATTATTGCTGCCTTATTGAGATTGTTATGGGAGGTAAAAACTGGGAAACAAAGAGTAGTTCTTCCCTGGTCTGTTTACATGAAAAGAGTTCTTCCCACAGGTGAGATTATACTTAAAATTATTAACCTTTAAGCCCCAATATCCACCTTCATGTATAAAGTCTAAACTGATCTCCACATATTTCCCTAAATAAATTAGTTGTGAGAACTTGTTAATGGATCAAAGCATTTTCTGGTGGTTGATCATTTTATTCAACCTCATAACCTGTTTCTTGATTATGTATTGATATTGTTGGGAGTAATTGATGTTGATCATTCCTAGGACTTTGTGGTTAAGTTTATTAAATTATTAAATGATTGTGAAAATTGAGGGGTAGTACTAGTGAAAGGCTCAACCAAGCCTTATGGGGCTGGGTACAGGAGATTATCTCAATCAAGTCTGATAGAGGTAACTAAAGCCAGGCTCACAATCTATTCTGATGGGGGTGGGAATAAAAGAACATCAACTTGTTCAAGTCTTATAGGGGTGACTGAAGCCAGGCTCACAAACAATTCGGATGGGGGTGGGGACAGAAGAACATAAATGAGCCAAGTTTTATAGGGGCAACTGAAGCCAGGCTCAGAGTTAATTCTGATAGAGGTGACGCTTTCTGAGATTGTGAAATTTTACAGTGCTGATTAATGTAAAACGAATGTGACTTATCTTTCAGCAATGGCCTGTGCATTGGATATTGGTTGCTCAAACTGGAGTCTGATGTTTATAACAGTATCATTGTAAGTATCAGATTTGTACTATGGTCAACTCTTGCCTTGTAATTGTGGATGAATGCCAACCTTGACCCATCCGTAGGTTTTTCCGTGTTAAAGTATATGGAACCTATAGTAATACTATTACATGTTTTCCAATAATTGGAAAACATCAATTATTGATGGTGGGTCAAAAGTTGAATGTTGTACTAAGTCTAATTGGCTTTTGAAGAACTTGGGCTTGGCATCCAGAGTTTACAAAAGAAGGCTTTAATACTTTAAACTGCCAAGTTCCTCCTGGATGTATCAGGGCTCAAAAAAAATTCTGGTCCAGTAATCCAGGATAGGTAGATTTTCTTGCTGGACTAGTACATTGCAGCTTTTAAAGCAGTAGTTACTTGCCCAATGGGCAAAAGTCCAGTCAAATCATTCACAAACAAAATCATTGACTAAGGCAAGCAAGATTTGGCCCTGGGCAACAGAAAGTAAGATTTGCTTGCCTAAAAGACAAGCTACATGTAGAATGCACTTATTTTTTTTAGCCATGTATGTGTTACAGGTCAAAATGAAATTCAGGTTAGAATCTTTTGATGTACACGTACATGTAGGTTGACTCTCAATTGCTGTTGTCTTCTGGCCCTAATTATTCATGAATTAGGGCTACAGTGTA
>OZ037993.1:29246039-29298539 GCA_964035705.1 Porites rus
TGATTGCCGAATTTTGTAGGATGGATAGATTTTCTAACCTCTGGGGCTTCGAGTTGAGCACGTGATCAAATAAAATATCAGCGCAAAACTTTAAACACTACGTGAACTCAATGGATAGAAAAATGAGCCCGCGATACACTCAGGTGATGATGGTCAGCGTATACTCTAGTTTGACAGCTGTCAATTACCCTTAATTAGATTGGCGAATATTCGAATTAACAGACTACGAGTGTGAGTAAGGCATATCCGTCCGGCTTGTAGTAGAAAATGCCAGATCGTGTACCTCAGCGAACCTGAGCCCACGTTATTAGTTTTCTGATACTGGTCTGCACATGTCCTGTTTTGACAGCTGTCAATTGACCTTAATTTGGCTTGCCAATATAACTTTAAACGACTGTCAGCTAACTGACAGCCTTGCCCGGCGTAGTTTCGTTTTTATGCTGAATTGGCAAGTGTGACATATTATAACAGCTTATATGTAGGGGCAAAACGACTGGTCTTTCATCTGAGCCCGCGACATGGTCATGTGATAATTGTCAGCGGATGTCTGATTTTGACAGCTGTCAATCTAATCGTACTCATACGGATGGCTTAAATAACTGAAAGGCTAGTCAAGTTGTGCAAGATCTATTGTGACATTTCACATAGGCTTACATGAAATGTGTGTACGGACGGGCGTACGCTACGTCATAACCAAATTTTCTGGGGAGGATAGTTTACCAAATTTTCTTACCCATGGTGCTCCGCTCCGCGCGCGCTTCGCGCGCGCGAGGAGCTCCGCTATAACTTTTTCTCAAAGAATTTTTCTTCTTTCTGAAAAGTTAGATTCTTTGTGATAGTTTATTGTTTTGAGATGTTTCTGTGGCAGCAGGATGCATTACAATGCATTTGAGAGAAAACTAATCCAATTTAATGAAGTTTGAATTTCACTGTAAATTCCTGTCAATTGTCTCTAAAAGCTTTTGTTTCCTCAATGGTTTGAGTTACTGGGATTCAAATTATGTCAGTTTTTTATTAACGTTATTATTATTATTATTATTATTGAATATTCACATTGTTTTATGTTGCCATCATACTTGTCTTGACAAGTCCACGAGTGAATAAACCATATTTTTTTTGTCTTGTTTCCTTTGACAGAACTTTTCTCTAGTGGCCATCATTCTGTTGATAGCAAGTGGCTTGTTCCTCTTTACTTTTGAGTCCACAGAGTTTAATGCAGAGGGATTCGTTTTAGTAAGTTAACAATTTTCAGTCTATACATAGTTAGTAGAGGCGACTGGTTAGGAAAGCCAGCAAAAATCAAAGTTGAAAACAATAGTGATGTAGGTTATTTTGGAAGTAATATATCAAACATGAGATGCAGTGTTTCATCACCAGATGAAACACCGAGAAGAGAGTTGAAAATACGACGCGCAGCGGAGTATTTTTGACCAACTTCGAGGTGTTTCATCTGGTGATGAAACACTGTGTGGAATGTTTGATATTTCTTCTCAAACAAAATCATTTTTGAAGGAGAAATTAAGGATGCAAATACTAAGCAGTGTTTCATCCAATTTCCAAACACTCATTAAACATTAATTTCCTTTGTATTTTCTTAATGAATTATTGATGAGTTTGAGAAGCTCTGTGGCTGTGCACAATCCTTTGTTTTTTGTCAACAAATTGTGACTGAATAAATTAATGCAATGTTTGTATTGGTCAGTGAGTTCAAAATGATAGGAATGCTATTGAACATTGTCCATAGTCAGGTTCAAAAAAGCTAACAAAAACACATAACAAAGGGTTTCCCAACCATTTCTCTTTAATTAACTATGGTCTATATTAGAGAAAGTTTCTCCACTTTTGTCATGAGTTATTTCTGAAATGTCTCACATAGACATGTAAAATGTGCCAGTGAAAGAGGTACTTTACAGCTGAGGTTGTCAGTCCCTAGAGTGTCCAAAATAGTTTTTTTATATATCATTGTCAACACAGAATAAAGAGAATTGTGTAAAGAAGGTAGTTTCTGATAGCAAAGGGCTATGGGATTTTGTTATTGCAGCTCACTATGCCTTTTCTTAACTTGCTTATTGGTAAGTGAATATTTTGGGGGAGGGGGGAATTCCAGTCACAGAATATAAACTGTAATTATTTTATTTTATTTTATTAGATTCCTCAGTTATTGGCAGGGTCAGCGCAGCAGCATGACGCAAACTACTGCAGGCGCGTAACAGTCCCTCCCCCCATGAGAGATAGACCACCACACCGGGGACTACGTCCCCTACTTTTTACGAACAGTGTGTGGGTTCTTTAACGTCCCACAGAATTTATATATGCAAGGGTTATGAGATGATGGGCCCTACGGTTTATCGTTCTTATCCGAGAAGACTAGGAAGTCTAACCGTTTGCAGATGTCTTTACGAAGGCAACACTTTCTCCTCAGTTATTTAAAGATCCTGAGTGTTGGTCCGGCCGGGACTTGAACCAGCGGCCTCCCGCTCGGCAGACCGGTGCTTATCCAACTGAGCTAACCGGAAGGGGGGGGGGGGGGGGTGGTTGGTTAATTAATTAATCCTGCTCATAATACAGTTTCTTTTTTGGGCTAGTTAACAGTACATCTTAGCTACTTGTTGCCTAGATAGCAAGTTGTAAAGCTGACAACTTTCTTTGCAACTTTTCGTTTTTTCTTTGAAGTGGTCACCAAAGGGGAAATCTGTTGATCTTTGATCACATTTTCTGATCTAATTGTTTAAGGAATGTGAGGAGATCAGTCTGTAGAATTTTTTATCTGGATACTGGGGCTTTAAGGGCTTAGTCTAATAAAGTTTAAATCAGTGTATTTTTTGTTTAATTTTAATTTTTCTCAAGGCTCTCACTGCATCAGGACTGAGTGGTCTGAGGTGGACATTAGCACAAATTTTGACTCAAAAACAAGAATTAGGTAGGAGTTAATTAAAAGTCAGGGCGAAAAAACAATTTTTTTCTTACACTTTTTACTGTAGCTTATTTTGGCTTCAAATAATGTTTTTTAGGTCTCCATAATCCCCTTGACACACTGTATCATTTGCAACCATTCATGACATTAACATTGATCCCCTTGGCATTTTACATTGAAGGTAGGTTTTCTATTTGTTAACACAACTTACCTGCAGCCATTTTACTTTTAAAGTTTGCAGTCAATGGTACAGTAATTTAATTATGTTAATTTATGAGGTGTTAACTTAATAATTGACAAACCAAAAGCATTTTTATTGAAGTTAAATCAATTATTTAAACTATAAAAATATTAAAAGTTAAATCTGCATTTTGATTGTTCAGTATACATTATTTACTTACATTATTTACTTACAAGAGCTGCAATGTACATGTAGTCTGCGCTTAAAGCAGTATGCGTCATTTTTTCACCACTTTAAATTTTCTCTGGCTAATAGTATTAAAAGACAAAAGCTTTTGACGTCTAAACTGCAGTTGTATATTATATTATTTAGTACAGTGTGGTAAAGTGATGGTGGTAGACACCAGTGTAAAATATATTTGCTTGTTGAATTCAATGCTCAATCACATCAGAACTGCTACTCAAAGTGACTACCTTGTTGTTTTAGGACAACGTTTAGCTGTATCACCAAAGCTCTTCAATGCTCCTGATGGCCACACCCTTTGGTTGACTATCTCAATGGTGATGTTTGGCTGTTTTCTGGCCTTCATGATCAGTGTCTCCGAATTTCTGCTGCTTTCTCATACGTCAAGCTTAACACTCTCCATATCAGGGATATTTAAGGTAAGCTCCAATAGCCATGACTATATTCTTACAAGACAGTGTTTAAGTATGACTGTTTTATGCCCCTTCTCTAGAAAGGCTAATCCCGTCACTAGGAGCTGTTTGGACCCCTATATGTCACACCTCTTTTATTTTTCATTCTGAACTTTGTTTGATATTTATTGTTTTCCCAACTGATCCCCTGTGGACCCAGGGGGGAGGGGGGGTACTCCCTGTAATGGCCTATATGGGGAGGCTCCGCCCAAAAGGGGTACCTTTTTCCTCAGGTATATGAAAGGGTAGGGATTTTACTTGTTGAAGTATATAAAAGGGTAGGAGAATCTGTCATTAGGGTCTTTTTAAGCGTCCAAAAGGGCTGACAGATGAATTTAATGGCTTTTAAAAGTCGGGGAACGTTCCATTTTTGTGATTGATCGATGATTTACAGCAGTTGAAAGGGATGCAAAGTTCTAAACAAGGTTTGTGAAAGAGGTACCATTTGTCAATAGAAGGTATGCAAAAGAGGCACCTTTTTCGTGAAAAATGATATATAAAAGGGTAAGGGGTTGGACCTCTGGTTGGAGACTCCCCGTATAAACATTTGTTGCATACCCCCCACCTCCCCAGGCAGCTGGGTGTTGCCTCACTTTTAGAGTATGTTTTATAGTAAGTAAATTAAAGTTTTTCCCTACTAATGAAACCCAGTCTTTATTGAGTAGGATACCCTTAAGGTCAAAACACATTAGGCAACATGTGGCTACCACACATTGGGATGACACGCCACAGCAACACATCAGTAGTAGTAAATTGCTTCGTGTTTACTGGAGAAGGTTGGGGAAATCTTTGTCTCCTTGACCCAGTTTTGACTCTACAACAAGTGGCACAAAATCAAATTAGTCTAAATTTGTGCAGTTTGCCACGGTGGGTAAATTCTGTCACGGAGACAAATATTTTCACAGAAATTCTACAGTACACATGACATGATTTGTCGCTGCGACCTGTCACTGTACACAAGGATGGGTTTATTGCCGGGGTAACCTGTTGCCAACTGTGTTCCGACTTTTCTATGAGAGGGAGAGAGGTATTGAAACAGAACTTGTTATTTGGGGTAGGCACTTGCTCCATCCTTAGAGACAGAGAGTGATGAGAGGCACCTGTGAGACACCTGTCTTCCCAGGCCACTCGCTAAAGGCTCTCCAGTTAGGACTTACGTATTTTCTACCTCTTACCTGGATTACTTTATTCTTCAGGAAGTGTGCACATTATCTCTTGCCACTGAATTTGCTGGAGATAAGATGACAACTGTCAATTTTTTTGGTCTTGTGCTTTGCCTGATGGGAATAAGTGTGCATGTAGTTACAAAGGCAACAAGAGGTGGGTGGGCAAAATTATAGCGTAAATAATCTCATGTCAGGAAATCTATCTTCTTCGCGCTACAAATGTCAATTTCTAATTAATATTTAATCACAAAATAATTAATTTAAGCAGCACTTAATTCTTTCCCAACAACTTGGCAACTCTGAGTGATCTGCCAAAAATTTTTGTTGGCGTCCTTGGCTGCTGGTGGACCCTCTTCCCTCGCATGTCTCCCTCGTGCACCCCTTCTTTTTTTTTGGCCATACAACAATACTTTCAAGCCGTGCTACGCAGGCTATCCCCCTATGGAATTGAAATTGCGCTTTCAACACTGATTTTTTTCGTTTCAGACTCAGATAGTTCAAAATTGAATGGACAGCAGATGGTAGAGCTGAAACGTGGTAGCACTGAATTAAAGGAGCTGTTGTCAGGAAATGATGCTGCAGAAAATGACGATGTGGATGACGAATTTGAAATTAATGTTTATGGACAACGATAACATTATAGTAGCCACCCCGTTTTGTGGGCTGACAGTGAATTTGAAGTATGTATCTGTGCTCTTCTTAAAACCCTTTTATTTTCATTGAATATGGGACAAAATAATCGTGTTCACGATAATACTGCTTTTGCAGTTGTTATGATGTTACTACCATCCAGGATACCCAGGTTATTAAACCTTAGACACAGGCAACCCACCTCAGGTTGCTCGATTTTGTGTCTTTTCAGTTCCAACTCAAACGCCGATTTTTGCCTCAATAACAGCAAACAAACAGTTTTAATTCTTACAGACTTTGACTACAGGGATTATTTACAAAAGCACGTGGTCTTCACATACTCCAAGAGAACATAGCCCGTATTGTTTTATATTTGAGGACAATTGCAAAGTAATAGACTTTTTTAACTTGTAAGTTTTGTTTTCTTAATCCAGGCCATGTGGTATTCAACAGGGATCTTGCCTTTTGTCCTTTCATAAATTATGCGCACATATGCACGTGGATGAAGTTTGAAAGAAACAATCCTCTGTGGTCTAAAATTGGAAAAAAACGTACAAACTAAAAAAGTCTATTGATATTAACTAGGAATATTTGGAATATTGGTTTATGTATTGGGTGTTTATGGGAAATGAAATATATTTTATGCGAGTATTTATTTACTACTTCACACTTTTGAAACTTATTTTGAAATTTTAATGAGAGAAAGCGATATAAATCAATATGTTTTATTATAAAATAACTAAGGTAGTATGCGCGCTCTGATAGGCCGAGAGGCGTGTTTGGATGAGAGTATGTAAACATAGTTGTGACGTCAAGATGTTTTGCTTTTCGCGCGCTAATCACGTAAGCACGACTTTGAAAAAGGTTTTGAGTTGAAACTTGAGAAATCTTTGGAAACATGCTGTGTCAATTTTTTGTCGCTTGAGCTGACTTTTTGAACGAGAAAAACCTGTATTTCGGAAAGCATCTTTTTTGCAAAACAAATACTGATTACGCGTTCAACCTTCGTGTACAAGACTTCGCGACTGGTAAGAATTTCTCTTTTAATCAAAGCCCTAAACAAAAGATATTTGCTTTTTTTTCTCGGGAAAGTTATTTTATAAAATCGATAGAAACCTCTTTTTCTGTGCTTGCATATCCTGATATAAACACTCGAGGGGTTGGGAGAATTCTCCACAGTTATAAAATTACTCGACTTCGTCTCGGGTTTGCGTAACAGTCTCGAATTCTCCTAACCCCTCTCGTGTTTATATCAGGCTATGCAAACACGGAAAACGTTTTCTATAGCTTAGTTCGTCGACACCATTGAAAAGAGAGCCCTAACGTTATTAAACCTGCCAAGTTGGACGGTGATGTGTTCGTCCTTTTTCAACAAATAACTCTCAAACGTCGCAATTGTTTAGCCTCTTTTTTAGCGGTGTCAATGGATTTTTCTCTTACTGGTCCATGTCAAAGGTTAAAAAAATCTTGAAAGGGTCTATAGTTGTCAATGTTAAAGTGGCTCAGAACCTCTCTGGGGCTTCCCCTAAGATTTCGAGCTACCAAGTAAATACATTTAGTAGGTGGAAAATGAAGAGCTAAAAAGTCGTTTATAATGTATTTGGGGAGCAAGGGATGGCCCAGTGGTGAGAGCACTCGCCTCCCACCAGTGTGATCCGGGTTCAAATCCCGGCGTCGACGCCATATGTGGGTTAAGTTTGTTATTGGTTCTCTCCCTTGCTCTGAGAGGTTTTTCTTCGGGTACTCCGGTTTTCCCCTCTCCCCCAAAACCAAATTCCTTGCTGGCTGCTAGCATTTCTCATTTTATCACCGCCGCTATGACATTTTCATGTTTTTCTTGCAACGAAATTTGTCTCCTTTGTTTGCAATCACTCGCTCTAACTCTTTCTCTGTTATCCACGTGAGTGTAGACATCAAAGATAACGTAGAAAAAGAAGGGACTTTGTTGTTGTTTTTTCTTTCCAAAAGTCCGGGCGGCCATGCGAATTCCTGCCAAATAAAACCTTGAGCTGCATTTGGGTAGCCATACCTGTTGATTGAGTTATTTTACATTGGTGTGCCTGTGGTGCGGACGGTCGGGTGGGCGTACGGTCACGTGACTACCAAAATTTCTCGGATGCATAGGTAACCAAATTTTCTTACCCATAGTGCTCCACTGCGTGCGCTTCGCGCGCGCGAGAGCTCCTCTATAATGTTCCCATAAAACAGAGTGGAGAATTTTCTCTGATTTCCGTGCTTTCAGATTCCTGTTTGCTTTCTGGCTCTCTTATAGTTGGCTTCTTTAACTCTACACCCTTCAGCCTCCTCTGGTTACAGAGTGGTATGTCGGGTGCGCTTCTCTAGATTGCTCATAGAAATAACAATGAATTTTTTTGAGGAAAATAGAAAATAACTTCACCTCGAAGATCAGTATAAGGCAGGTTGGACATTCAGTACGTCATTGAATTGTCCAAAAAATCAACAACAACAAAACCTTCATTATAGTGTCTTGAGTATTTAGCTTAAATAGCTAATTGGGGACACCGTAATAAAAATACTTAAAAGGATGAAGACGGAAAATATATTCATATCTAAAATACTTAAAAAGCTTATAAATACATACATATTAAAAATTACCTTTAGTTAATTAATATTGTCTATAAATATTTTTTAAAACCTATTTCCTATGTAATTAAAAATCCATTCAAATTTGTATTGATTAGTGTCTTTAATCTCATAGAGACGATTTGCCTGAAAATTTTGGCAAAATCCAGGGACACCCAACGGCGGTTTCCTCCTAAATACATTGAAAAACACTTTTAAGCCTATCCAGAGTACTTTTAGATCTCTAGAAATGCAATCTGAGGGGCGCTATAAAATTTTGTATCTGTTCTGTCATCCTAAGGGAACTTGAGTCTTTTCGAAATTACAAGGGCTTGAGTATATTTTACCGAAAATTTTAGATACAACTTAACGTTTTACGAAAGTGAGAATTTTTCTGATTCTCCTCTCCATCACATTTTTGAATCCGAAAATTTGAGGTTTCCTTTCTCCTACGAAAAATAGCCTAACCTGAGGAGTGAGATGTGAAAAATTAAACTTAACTTAAAATTAAACTTAACTTAATTAAACTCTAGAAACTTTTAGCTGTCCTCAAGTAAGTCTTCAAGTAATAGAAAATTGTAGGCAACATTTGCTGGTCCGAACAGACATTTTACAGAAAACAGTAATTGAGTGCCACTGAAAATCCCTGCCCAAGAATCCACTGCACTTCCGTCTGAGCTTAAAACGACTTTGCTTAATCTCAGGATCTGGGGGTTACTAGTTTCGATTTCAGTTTCATTTATCGTAAATGAGACCACAGAGACAATAGATAAAGGAGTGCTTATTTCATAGGAAGGCTAATTTCGTTCTAGCAAATTTCGGCCCTAAAATAACATATAAATTGTAAAAGTTGTTAATGAACGAAAACTTGGTCATTGAACAGGAAAACTGAAGCGGGACCTTCACTTTCCGTGTTGTTTTTGTCTATTTGAATTTCAATCAATATGATACAAATTGAAAATGAAAAATTTACAAGTGATTTTTAATTTTAGATTCATTTGATCATTCGCCGCCAGTGGCTTCGGTTTTTGGCCGAAGATCTGCCGGCCTGCGGTTGACACCGAAAAATCAGCACGCAAAAGAACTACTTCTGACACTCTGGGCATTCAATCAGGACTACACCAAATATGGACAAGGTTATAGGCTCCTGATTGGGATTATTAAATATTAACCGCCACATGATCAAAAATACGGAACTAGAGTTTGAACGCCGAACTGATGTAGCTTGCGACAAACTGGAGAGGATACTCTTGCCTCCCTATATCTTTATCGAAAGTTGACGAGGAAAGTAATGCACTTTTTGCAATCTTGGGGCGTGATTCTGGCCTAACTTTAGGGCAAATCGTCTCTATGAGAGAAAAGAAACTTGGAAATACAAATTTGATAGCGTCATGTCATACTGAAAGGAAAATTTTGACCCCCGCTCAAATTTTGCATGCTATTAGATATTGTGCCGGGAGATGTCCAAAAACTGATGCACTTTGTTAAGGTGGCACCAAACCTAAACTTTCATCCTGAAACTGTTGTAAAAAGTGCAAAATGTATAGTTCTGTTTCTCCAGCCCATGGAAACGTTACAACCAAAGACATGGAGTACACAGTACACATAATACCATCTTTATAGTTCACATTCATCATGTTCATGTATCTTGCTTTTAACATGTTTGATTATCTCAAATTTGAAAGGCATAAACAGTCAATCAGCTCCCTCGAGTTTTGGCCATTTGAGTTGAGTCAAAAGTACATCGGTTCCAGAGGTAAGACTAAGCAGGCAGTTTACACAGATGTTCTAGTTAATAAGTCTGTAAAAATCTCTTCGGGGAGGGCAATTTTGTTTCTATGGGCAGTAAAAGAACAAACCTCAATATCAATATCAATATTGGCATATTTCGGAGAGATTAAATGTCCATTCACTTGCCAAAAAATTCCGAAAAAATCACAGCTTTTTTCTTCTTCAGCGATTATTATTTGGCGAGACATTTTCTTATTAAAAGAATCGCTTATTGCTGTTATTTTTTTTTGGAAAAAATCGATCCAAATAAAGCTTACTTTGCGACTTTCTTCGATTCGGTTCGCCACTTGACATGATTGAGTCCGTTCGTTCTGCAAGCATTTACATTCAACACAAATCCAGATGCCCACACTTTTTCTTTTTTTTCTTTACCCCAGTAATAGTAAAACTGTATGAAAAAAGAACCTCGCCATAACGAAACCTCGTTATAGCGAACAGGTTTTGCCAGTCCCTTGACCCTTCGTTATATCGAGGTTCCACTGTATTACAGAAAAGCAAAAAATAACTAGCTTTCAAAAATTCCAATGATTCAGTAGCTGATGTCTTAAATATCACAACAAACGCAATAGATCTGTACATGTACATAAACTTTGAAATCCAAGTAGCGGTAAACATATTGCATTCGCGCGCGTAACAATAACACAAAATGTTAGATCAAAACATCGTATAAAATTAAAAAAAATCGGAACATTTAAAGTGTTCGAGATTATAGGGAGACATAAGTATAAGACCGACCGAAAGCGATGGCCTCTTGATCAAACCAATTGATGATGAAAAGAAATTTAAAAAATACGAACCTACCTATCAACCACCAAAGCCCTTCCGACAGCCAGGCCATACTTCTGAATGAGCACATAACTATTTAAGGTTAACCTGCATAGCAGGCGCCGCTTTTGTAAAGGTGGAATAAATTTCTTGGACGTGCGCGCGAACCAGGAAGAACATAAAACCTAACCAAAAAAATTAACCAGCGCCTTCCACGTAGGCTAATTCAAGGCCGTCGAACGTGTCTTTCTTTCGGGATGTTGCAATAGTAAAAAAAAAATCGGTTTTTTGTCATTGATCCTAAGGTAGAGCAATATTTTTCGAATTCAAGCACTACAAACCCAAAATGGACATCTTCAGTACCCGATGTTCCGCATTCATGGAACAAGATGAGTTCAAGCCGGGTCCCACCTGCATAGAACTGTAATTAGGCAGGTTTGTTTTTGTAAACAGAGAAGTTCTAGATTATATTTAGGATTCCGGAATCCGGGAAATTTTTGATTGCGGAATCCGGAATCCTGGGTTTTGGGTTCCGGAATCCCTTTAACGATTGGAATTCAGAATCCAAGTTCCACAGAAAAATACTGGAATCCAGTACCTAAAATCCGGAATCCAATGTGTGGAATCCAGTATCCAAGACTGTCTTAGATTCTCTTACATGAGGCGAAGGATGGGTATCTATATAGTATATTTAAGCAATAGAACACACTTTCTATGGGTTTACCGGCGTGATAACCCACGCGGGATGTTGGGAGAACTCGAGGAAAGCTTGTAAATCACGAGCCAAAGGCGTGTGATTTACAAGCTTTTCTCGTGTTCTTCCAAGATCCTAAATGGGTTATCACGCCGGTAAACCCATAGAAAGTGTGGTCTATTGCTTTAATAAAATAACGTTAAGTTTTCTATGAGTATCAGGACTCGAGGGAAAACAAAACTAACTGGTTTCCCAAGGCTTCGTGTTTTTCCACGAAAAAGAAAACTAGCAATCCCGCCATCTGTCACGCCACTTTCCACCTTGTTTTGATCACGTGCTGTAATGTATCCCGAGCGGGGTACATTGCTTAATGTATCACAATCGGGATACATTTGATTTTAATCACGGCCACGTGACCAAGAATCAACCAACGACATTCCCTGTTTAGTTGAGTGAAAGTCTAGGAATATAACAAGAATCTTTGAGGCCCGGGCTTTGAGCTCTACTAACTATTTCTCAATGTCGATTTTAAGGGGCAGTGTCATTGCTGGGGAGTTCATTTTGTATATCGATACCAGTTTAGTCTGGGACCAGGCTCCGCAGTGGGGAAAAAGGACAGAAAGATCGACGAGCCAAGCAAGCTGAGAGGTAGTCTCAAGCCGGGAAGATTTGGCGCCGCCCTTTCCCTCTCCCCAGGCCACCGCTTGGCTCGCTTCTTTCGCCTATTTGATCCCGTTTTTTTTAATTAAAATGTATTTATTGATAATCACATTAAAGGGACAGTGTCCCGATTATGCGCACGCGCGAGCGTCATCTGTTTTTTCTTCAAAAGACAATAGAACTGTCAAATTGACTCGACAAGATTTCCTTCCGGACCGCACCGCCGACAGAGATTTGTTGTTTATATCAAGTAATATTTTAGACTTTCGAAGAAGTCTTTCGTCTTATATAAAAATTTGGCTCGCGGTTCGAAGACTCATCGCGATTTTATCGCTAGCTGGGCCGCCTCGCGACCCGAAAATCTCGTTCCGCTCACTTTAGAAACATATTTTCTAATTTGAAACTCGTGTCAGAGGTCAATCGCTCCAAGTCCAGTAATATCTGCCTGATTTGCTCGCGTTCTAGCCTCAAACGTTTGAAAGACATAAATAAAAGTGCAATCTCAACGCTATGAATCATCACAAAGATTAGTCAAGAATGATGTTATGATTTATGTCACTAGTTTTTCAAAACGTGTAGCGCCTGTTTGTTCGATTTTGTCGGCCGTAAGGAGATTCATTTAAAAGTTTACTAACGCGTCGTTGCAAAACATTCTTCTTCACGAAGCTCCCCTCCACAAGATCTCCTCAGTCACATCAATCTCTCAACGGTTTCTTTCTTACAGTCTTTATTGTTGCTGTTTGATTTCTGCGTATTCCTTTCACAATTATCTGAGCTTGTATGGAAGCTAGCAGAAGAAATAAGCCTTCAATCGGCATCAAAGTGCTTCCGATCTTTTGGTCCTCCGGCCAACGGCAATAAAAGTAACGCCAAAAAATCCAGATTTTGCCCAAATAAAAACTTAACAGGAACAAAATATCATTGATCTATAATCGTGAGAAGTTTTAGTGTCGTATTGAACCCGGTAAGCGCGATGCAAACGGATTTTTCAAGATTCTCTTTCTCTCCTCGCATCTTTTGATTTCGCGACATCCTGTCCAAAAATCAAAGTTTGGTGCATGCGCAGTAACGGGATACTGTTCCTTTAAATAATTACATTTACAATACTACAAAAAGAAAATAAAACACTTTCACAATAGACATTAACAGAGTAAAGCAATATTAATTGTTAAATTATTACAGGGCTAAAAGAAATTATATAGAGGATATTACACGGTGGCGCGAAGATATGAATTTTATTTTCGAGTGGCAAAACACTATTTTACTCACTCGCTGCGCTCGTTCGTAAAATAGTGTTTTTGCCACTCGAAAATAACATTCATATCTTTAAGCCGCCGTTTAATGTTCTTTTTATTATATAGACAAAAAGACATCGATAAAATAATAGATTTTTTTTCGCCAAAAAGTAATTGTGACGGCTCAAATTTACATTACAGCAATATAAGACATTGTTTACAATAATCCTGAGAAATAACACTGAGCTGAATAGGGCTCTACAATGACAAAATATAAGTAAAGCTTTGAAAAATGTATAATTAAAATTCAAAGGACGCAAGACGCCTACAAATTTTGGAGGGAAACTACCGAAATTACGTCATCGATAAACTCACGTGTGAGATTATGGAAAATAAACCACTCCGGTCCCGGATGCCGTTTTTATGAATTTTACGAGAGGTATATTTTCCAGTGAAACACTCGTGTCTATATAATAAAAAAAAGTACAACACGGCAATGAAATAATACGGAGTTAATACAGTTAACTTAAATAAGGCGTCAGTATCCACTTTCTTTTAAAGAATTCTTTGTTGCTGATTTTTTCTTCTGTTTCATATTCAGCGATGATCTTGGCTCTAAATCCATAAATGTTTGGAAGGATTTGTTTGCTACTACAGTCCCACAAATAGAGTTTTCCAATAGTTATAAAATAGTTCAGCAATTAAAGTAAAGGGCAAGCATTTTCCGTCAAAATTCAAAAGGGCACATTTTCCAAGCAGAGACGAATTCGTTGATTCGAAATAAGGCACCAATATAGTTCAAATTCAATCCAAAACTGTTTAGAGCGTGAGCAGTGATAGAACAAATGGTTTAATAATTCAGGTTGATTGTCACAGAAAGTACATAAATCATTTGTTCTAAAACCTATTATATACAACTTTGTATTTGTGTAAAGAATTGAGTTAATTACTTAATACTGGAAGTCTTTAACATACGATTCGACAACGATAGGGTGTGGCAGCTTAAATATTTTCTTCAGATTGTCGCTGTTAAAATGAAAGTTACTCTGTAATTTTTGAATAATATTCAGGGACACCCAACGAGAATGTAGTTGAAAACCACTTAAACATAGGATTGTCAAACGTATTTTAGTATTTAAACGGTAGATATAGGTATATTTTTATCCCCTAAAAATGTTTCATCTGTTCGGATTTCCTAGCTGAAAGTCTAGTGATCCGAAAATTATAGGGATCAAAACTTACCTTTTCGAAAATTTCAGCCAGAAAAAAGGCTCCCGAAAATTCTAGGTGACCTTTTAAGGGGTAAAAATCCGTTAAAAATGGGCAATTACAGTAGTTTTTAGATGTTCGGAAATCCTAGGAGAGGCAGGCAAGCAAGAAATTTTTCAACAAATGTTCCGAGAATTCTAGATCTCAAATCGTTTTCCGAACAGATATTTTCCGAAAATTGTCGTTGGGTGCCCCTGAATATTGGGCGGTTTAGCTTTTTCTCTGATGAGTAGGTTGTAGTAATCCTGTGATTTCCCTTTCGTAACATCAAAATTACTTTCACCCACCACAAATGTTGGAGAATTTATGGAAGGATACCCGTCATAACTTCTTAACGATAATGGAATGGACCTACGTAAGCCAGCCCATTCTAAAATATTTGTTTCGCATATTTTTTTAGACAGTTGATTATAAGAATCAGTACTTTTCAGACGAAATTTCTGGTTTTCAGTGTCACACCATTCAAAATAGATCAAAATAAAAATTAAAACTGTTCAACAGATGAAGTCCAGAATCTGGGAAATGAAAGGAGGTACATATAGAAAGACCCTCGCCAAGATTCAGGTCAGAGGAATATTTCGTATACGAGATATCCGAAGAAATGTTTTACCCAAACTTATAGGGACGCCACGTATGGAGACGCCATGCTGGTGCTCACCTGGATGAGCTCCAACATGGCGGACGGAAACCAACAGAAACATCTGTTAGCGAGTTTTGCTACAAAAGCGTGCATTTATTCTTCTAGAAACTCATAAACATTTAAGTAATACTTTTTCTAATACATAAACTGTTTAGATAGCAAAAGTTCCTGAAATAAGTCATTTTTTTAACCAACATGACAGCTCTCTTGGCCGTCATGTATTTGCCGCGTCACGCAAAAGCTTAGAAATTCAAGCGTACTCTATCACAAAACCAAGAACCCTTTTGAAGCGAAAATTTGTTTGAAAATTAGTTTTCAGCTGCTCTAATGTATTGTGAAAGTAAAATCTCGACAGGATCGATAGTTTTTTAGTTTGAATTTTCGTTACGTCATGTGAAAACCAACAATAAAAAATCTTGGATGCAAATGAATCTCGCATTAACATAATGTTTATAATAAACCGGCTTGTTTTCAACTTTTATTTCCTTGTTATTCCAGATTATGGTTTTCCAGTCTTCTTCAGTGGCAAACGTTTCCGTTTTTTGCCTTTTTCCCCAACTGCGGAGACTGGTCCAGGACTAATGAAAGTTACGCTATGAAACTTTGAATGACAAAATCACATCTTTCATGTCTCCAACACATCATATCAATCTCTACAAACAAAAAAAAATGAACTTTGAAAAACTGTTAGGTCAGCACGTTTTCCAAAACCACAACTAAAATCCGTTCCAAACTGTTTGTACATATATCCCTGCTTTCTTTTGTATTTGCTGTGTCATTTATACCCTTTTCTAATACTTTTTTTAGCGGTTATTTTACGGATTCACTCGATTAGGTGCCCTGTGTAAGAGAGCTTTTTTCTGGCGTACGACGAAAAGCTTTGTCGGCTGCTGGCGGACACGTCTTTGGCCGAAGGCCTAGGACATGAGCGTGACCGAAACCGGAAACGGCGCATGAAAAGCCTCTTGCACCCAGACACCTTACGTTACGTTATATTTTGCGATTTGTTGGCTGTTCCCACTGTTTGAATTTTGAAACGTTTCTTCATACAACTTCTTTAATAACGGGGGTTGGGGGAAGTGTAGCTTTGACTTGGTTAACGTACTACCTACCACCCACCCACCCTTAGTTTGTTAAGCCTTTCTACAGGCGTGGGCTACCTCTTTTAGGCTCTCAGTGGTGAGATGTACTGTGACGGCGCACTAATCACTAGTGTCCGTAACGTAAGGTGTCTGATAGAGTTTCCAGCCGTTCGAGACACACACTGTTGCAATAACCAGTACCGATAACTAAATGTAAGAGAAAATCAATAAGCCTTCTGTCAGGAAACTGTCAGTTATTTACTGAGTGTTCGTAAAGCAGTTTCTACTGTATTGACGATCATCTTCTAGACTGTGATTTAGATTTAATGAGAAGAGTGCGCGCGTGACATTTCCGTGTCTCGCGCGTTTCGCTCGATGGATTAAGAACAAAGGGAGACTGCTCGTAGTCTAATCATCCTAATCAGTCCTATATGTTCTATGCTCACATGCTGAGAGAAAAGAAAATATATTAAATGGCAAATTCTAAAAAATATCCTTGCTACTATAAATAATATTTGCAATCCCATCATTCTTTAAGACAACATGAAGAATCAGTAAGCTTTAAAATGATTTATTCATGTCTCTGTATTTTTCTCTTTGTTCTTTTCACCTTTCTCGAGCAGGGCCTCTTGACTGATCTTGACTTGCCTGTAGCTGTCAGCAGTGCTTTTATGTTCCTCTCCAAACAGTATAAGACGGATAGCTAATTCACACTGGTGAGATTGTAGAGCTGCGCTGTAGTCATGCATGTGGTATTGTGTTACACCGAGCTGCCCGTAGCTGTCAGCAGTGCGTTCATGTTCTTCTCTAAGCAGCTTAATATGGATAGTTAATGCACGCTGGTGAGATTGTAGAGCTGCGCTGTAGTTATGCATGTTGTATTGTGTTACACCAAGATCCCTGTAGCTGTCAGCAGTGCTTTCATGGTCCTCTCCAAATAGTTTAAGACCGATAGTTAATGCACGTTGGTGAGATTGCAGAGCTGCGCTGTAGTCATGCCTGTTGTATTGTGTTACACCAAGTGCCCTGTAACTGTCAGCAGTGCTTTCATGGTCCTCTCCAAATAGTTTAAGACCGATAGTTAACGATAGTGGTAAGATTGCAGAGCTGCGCTGTAGTCAAGCATGTTGTTTTGTGTTACACCAAGTGCCCTGTAACTGTCAGCGGTGCTTTCATGGTCCTCTCCAAATAGTCTAAGACGGATAGTTAGAGCACGCTGGTGAGATTGGAGAGCAGCACTGTAGTCATGCATATTACTTTGTGTTACACCAAGTTCCCTGTAGCTGTCAGCAGTGCATTCATGGTCCTCTCCGAATAGTTTAAGACGGATAGTTAATGCACGCTGGTGAGATTGTAGAGCTGCGCTGTAGTTATGCATGTTGTATTGTGTTACACCAAGATCCCTGTAACTGTCAGCAGTGCTTTCATGGTCCTCTCCAAATAGTTTAAGACGGATAGTTAATGCACGCTGGTGAGATTGCAGAGCTGCGCTGTAGTCATGCCTGTTGTATTGTGTTACACCGAGTTCACAGTAGCTGTCACTAGTGCTTTCATGGCCCTCTCCAAATAGTTTAACGCAGATAGTTAATGCACGCTGGTGAGATTGCAGTGCTGCGCTGTAGTCATGCATGTTGTTTTGTGTTACACCGAGTTTCCTGTAGCTTTCAGCAGTGCTTTCATGGTCCTCTCCAGATAGTTTAAGACGGATAGCTACTGCACGCTGGTGAGATTGCAGAGCTGCACTGTAATCATCCATGTTCTTTTGTGTTACACCGAGTGCCCTGTAGCTGTCAGCAGTGCTTTCATGGTCCTCTCCAAACAGTTTAAGACGGATAGCTAATGCACGCTGGTGAGATTGTAGAGCTGCGCTGTAGTCATTCATGTTGTTTTGTGTTACACCGAGTTCCGTGTAGTTTTCAGCGGTGCTTTCATGGTCCTCTCCAAATAGCTTAAGACGGATAATTAATGCCCGCTGGTGAGATTGCAGAGCTGCGCTGTAGTCATGCATGTAGTTTTGTGTTACACCGAGTTGCCTGTAGCTTTCAGCAGTGCTCTCATGGTCCTCTCCAAATAGTTTAAGACGGATAGTTAATGCACGCTGGTGAGATTGCAGTGCTGCGCTGTAGTCATGCCTGTTGTATTGTGTTACGCCAAGTGCCCTGTAACTGTCAGCAGTGCTTTCATGGTCCTCTCCAAACAGTTTAAGACGGATAGCTAATGCACGCTGGTGAGATTGCAGAGCTGCGCTGTAGTCATGCCTGTTGTATTGTGTTACGCCAAGTGCCCTGTAACTGTCAGCAGTGCTTTCATGGTCCTCTCCAAACAGTTTAAGACGGATAGCTAATGCACGCTGGTGAGATTGCAGAGCTGCGCTGTAGTCATGCATGTTGTCTTGTGTTACACCGATTTCGCAGTAGCTGTCAGCAGTGCTTTCATGGTCCTCTCCAAATAGTTTAAGACCGATAGTTAACGCACAGTGGTAAGATTGCAGAGCTGCGCTGTAGTCATGCACGTTGTTTTTTGTTACACCAAGTTCCCTGTAACTGTCAGCGGTGCTTTCATGGTCCTCTCCAAATAGTTTAAGACCGATAGTTAACGCACAGTGGTAAGATTGCAGAGCTGCGCTGTAGTCATGCACGTTGTTTTTTGTTACACCAAGTTCCCTGTAACTGTCAGCGGTGCTTTCATGGTCCTCTCCAAATAGTTTAAGACGGATAGTTAATGCACGCTGGTGAGATTGGAGAGCTGCGCTATAGTCATGCATGTTGTTTTGTGTTACACCAAGTTCCCTGTAGCTGTCAGCAGTGCATCCATGGTCCTCTCCAAATAGTTTAAGACGGATAGTTAATGCACGCTGGTGAGATTGTAGAGCTGCGCTGTATTCATGCATGTTGTATTGTGTTACACCAAGTGCCCAGTAGCTGTCAGCAGTGCTTTCATGGTCCTCTCTAAATAGTTTAAGATGGATTGTAAATGCACGCTGGTAAGATTCCAGAGCTGCACTGTAGTCATGCATGTTGTTTTGTGTTACACCAAGTGCTCTGTAGCTGTCAGCAGTGCGTTCATGTTCTTCTCCAAGCAGCTTAATACGGATAGCTAATGCACGCTGGTGAGATTGTAGAGCTGGGCTGTATTCATGCATGTTGTTTTGTGTTACACCAAGTGCCCAGTAGCTGTCAGCAGTGCTTTCATGGTCCTCTCCAAATAGTTTAAGACGGATAGTTAATTCACGCTGGTGAGATTGCAGAGCTGCGCCATAGTCATGCATGTTGTTTTGTGTTACACCAAGTTCCCTGTAGCTGTCAGCAGTGCGTTCGTGTTCTTCTCCAAGCAGTTTAATACGGATAGCTAATGCACGCTGGTGAGATTGTAGAGCCGCGCTGTATTCATGCATGTGGTTTTGTGTTACACCAAGTGCCCTGTAGTTGTTAGCAGTGCTCTCGTGGTCCTCTCCAAATAGTTTAAGACGGATACTTAATACACGCTGGTGAGATTGTAGAGCTGTACTGTAGTCGTGCATGTTGTATTGTGTTAGACCGAGTTGCCTGTAGCTGTCAGCAGTGCTTTTATGGTCCTCTCCGAATACTTTAAGACGGATAGTTAATGCACGCTGGTGAGATTGTAGAGCTGCACAGTAGTCATGCATGTTGTATTGTGTTACACCAAGTGCCCAGTAGCTGTTAGCAGTGCTTTCATGGTCCTCTCCAAATATTTTAAGACGGATAGTTAATGCCCGCTGGTGAGATTGCAGAGCTGCGCTGTAGTCAAGCATGTTGTTTTGTGTTACACCAAGTGCCCGGTAGCTGTCAGCAGTGCTTTCATGGTCCTCTCCGAATAGTTTAAGACGGATAGTTAATGCACGCTGTTGAGATTGCAGAGCTGCGCTGTAGTCATGCATGTTGTATTGTGTTACACCAAGTTCCTTGTAGCTGTCAGCAGTGCTTTCATGATTCTCTCCAAACAGTTTAAGGCGGATTCCTAATGCACGCTGGTGAGATTGTAGAGCTGCGCTGTAGTCATGCATGATGTGTTGTGTTACACCAAGTTCCCTGTAGGTGACTGAAGTCCTTTCATGTTGTTCTCCTAAGGACCTTGTTGCGGTGTCCAGCGCTCTCGTGTATGACTGAAGAGCTTCTGAGTGGTTTCCTCTGTTGTTGTAAACTCTACCCAGGTTTAAGTGGCAGTCCACAAGCGCTTCAATTTGTATTTGACCATAACCGCCAAAGTCGTAACTATTTAGGAAAGTTCCTTTCCATTGCTTGAGCGTTTTTTCATGATAACTTATTCTTGACCAAAATAGCTTTTCAGGGTCTTCACTATTCAAATCCCACAGCATGTTTGCCACAGCTTTGTGAAAATATAGCAAACCAATTGAAGGTGTAACATCTTTTTCGACACACTCTAACATTTGAAGAACCAAGTAGTTTGTAGTTTGTTTGGTTTTAGTGTTAGCGAAAAACTTTGTAGCTTCGCTTAAGAGAAAGACACATTGGAATTCGAAAGGTTGATTAAGCAAAATGTTTGAGCCCTTTTCAAAGTTCATTTTATCAGTAGTTTTATGTGATTTGCTTTCATCGGCGGAATAATAAGCAGCTTGCAATCTCCTACTGCAGAGGACAGATGTAGTGATTTGTCATAGTAGCAACTTGCATTGTAGAAGTCATTTAGGGACTGATAATAACAAACGAGGATCTGAAGAATAAGAAACTTTAGAAATAACGACTCTTGGTCGTTGCAAGTATTCAGTGATGAAAGCGCCTGCTGTAGGCAGTGGACTCCACTCTTCGTTTTTTCTGCAGTAAGGTGACAGATTCCTAAATAGCAGAAGCATTTGCCTTTTTCTTGATTAGAAATAAGGGACGATGCTGCTTGCAGATCTTTCACTTCAGAGAGAAGATGATTCGTCTGCCCTGCTCGTCCCCAGGTTACTTGACTGAAAGCCTTAGAAGAAAGTAGCTGCCTGTGGTATTTTTCATTTCCATGCAGATTGGCTGCTTTTATTGCGGCATCGTATATGTGATGAAAGGTTTTCGCTTCACTCGCGGTCCAAAAAAGCGAGTCAAGAAAAAACTCCCCCTTGACCAATATGTCAAAGACAGTGTCAGCTGTTTTGGAGTCAAAACATCCGTCTACTAGGCTTTGAACAATGCTCTCCTTATCCTCATAAAATGCAATATATGCATGCATGGAATGCCCGGTGAGAAATTGTTTATTTAGTTTATCAAAGTACGAGACATAGAATACATTCAAACGACCCTTTGCATTGAGAATTATCTTGTTCATCTCAGCGTCCTCTTTCTCTCTCGAAAATGATTGCAACAGTTTGTGCATCGTGAAAGTCCCGGGTTTAGAGCCTAAATCAATCAGTGACTTCCTCCGAAGGTTTTGTAACATTCTTTTGGCTTTAAAACCACTTTTGGTGCCTAAAACAACCGCAGCGACCTCAGTAGTGAAGTTTTCAGGGAGAATGCTCAAAGAAATTAGTGCTTCTTGTTCTTGTGCAGTTAGTCTTTGGAAAGAGGAGTCAAATATGTCCAACATGCTTACGATACTTTCTGTAGAGGACGCCTTGAAATCATCTAGAAAATGGCTTGGTAAAGAATTATCTTCAGAAATCAAAGAACACATTAATTTTATGGCCAAAGGAACTTGTCCGCAGATATGCGCGACTTCTATGCAATCTGCAGCGCTCGCATTTGGAAGTAATTCATGAATTAAGGATTTTGTAGAGGCTTTATCCAATGCTCTGACTCTCAATCCCTGATGTCCTTGAAAATGAATGTCCATAAAGTCAAGAGACTCTGTCGTGGTTACAATGCATGTCACCCTTGGGTTTTGCCTGAGTATTTCTTCAAGAAGTTGGGTGACTTCTTCCTTCACTTTTTGACAACTACTTTCTAACAAATCATCGGCATTATCAAGAATAAATACAGACTGTTTTGATATTTTATTGAATAGTTGGCAAATCTCATCATCAAGGGACAGACGCTGATCGGACGGTTGATTTTTAATGGTTGGTTGCCCTAGAACGCTAAGAATCTTTGAAGCCAGACCCGCCTTTGACTGAAGTCCTCGCAATGAAAGCCAGTACACTGGCAGTCCTTGAGTCTGAAGAGCGTGTCCCACTGCAATTGCAACCGACGTTTTTCCGAATCCAGGTGAACCCCAGATCGACACAAGTCGGGTGGATTCGGAAGTGACATGTCTGATTATCTCTGCCACTTCGCTCTGTCGCCCGGTGAAATCGGGAACCATTGAAGGAAGGTAGGCTCTTGAGAGCGATGGTCTCGTATCTTTTATAATAAGAAAAGACCAAAAGTGAAAAAGAAATCAGTTAAAATCTTCAAAAATAAATATATTTAAATAAGTCAAATTTGACCCGTCATTCAATGTACAAATGATATTCTTAAAGTGAATTCAAATCCCTAATTTTATATTTATACGGAATCTGATGATTGAGGAGAAGAGTTCGGTTATGATGTCGATCCAAGGTCATTCCCTAATCTGTTTTATATAAAGGAAGCTTACATACAAAACAAAACCTTGAGAAAGATGTTCTTTAGGCAGCGTCTGGCAGCCTGCTTAACAGAAAAAATCTGAGAACTTCCCAACATTAGTCAACAGAGTAAACAGATGCTCCGCAACTGAGCTACAGGAGACTAGACCTAACTGGAAAAAGGTTCACTCTCCGCGGCTAAGACTGCTACCTTTTTTAATTACCTTACAATCTGAAGGCTCTGATGAAAAGGGAAAACTTAGTAGGCTTTGATTTTGCTTATTTGTAAATGGAACTGGCTCAATTAACCAGTCCTGCAATGGCAATTTACTTACTATTTGTCCAAACCGTAACTGGCTGAGCCTTCTGAAGGAACAATTTCTCAAAATCTTACCTGCATTGTCAGGTAGATTTTCTTGTTCGTCTCTTCCTACTTTCAATTCATCAATCTTTTTTTCCAGTCTAGTTATGTCGTCTCTGCTGGCATTATCAACTTCGACTTGTTTTTTTAAACTCTCCAGACCTTCTCTGAAGTCCTCGAGACATTTGATGTACGCCCGAGTCTCGTTTAGTATTCTTGCTTCCAATTTTCGAACTTCATTTGTGGGAAAGTCTGACTCCGCCAAACTAACAAATGCGTCAATTGATGCCGTCGAGACACCAAGGGCTTGAAACGCATCTCTGGTGTAATTCACGCGCTGGTCAAACGTCGCCTTGTCCATCTCACTACTGGTGGAGTGACAAAGCGAATTTCTAAGAAGGCGAAGCTGATCAATCGCAAGTGCAATGGTCTCCGTCATGTTTCCACCCGGGCTGACCACACATGCGTGGAAACTACCATAAGGTACTGCACGGGGCTTCACGTACAAATCACTCAGTGTGGCAAAGGGGCTTATACTGGCTGGCAAGGCAAAAGACCGCGCAAATATAGTAGCCTGGAACAGGTTGGTACAATCCCATTCGTTGTAAGACTGGACAACAGGAACTTTAGTCTTCTTGCCACTTTTTGCTTCTTCAGAGTCGAACATATTTCTGACAGCAGTGGAATCATCCCAGAGCTGGAAACCAGGGCGGTGTCCATAGGTGTTGTCCCACATGGTTTTAAAGGTCTGCCGTAAGGCTTTGGGGAATTCATTTAATACTAAGGACGAGAACTTAAAGAAATTTAATTGTTCGTCACTAAACGGCTGCAATGCTGTCATCTCCAGTTAGTCTACGCAGTAGGTGAAGGAACTAAAATTAATTAAAGAAAAAAATTACCAACAATGAAACTCAAGACAACCCTCGTTTTTCCTAAAAATTGCATTTTTCTTCAGTTTATTTCGCGATCGCATGCTTTTCTGCGACCCCATACGAGCTGGGACGGCACAACCAGATAGCCTTAACATTGCCCTGCTATAAAAGGGAGAAAATTATCTACGAGAAATGCTTCAAGAGTAACTGACAGACAAACGGAGTAGGCCGGTTGAAATCAAATAAACTGACTTTTAGTGAGGGTCTGGTTGTGTACTTTAGCGAACAATTCTTTCAAGGACCACTTGGACAGACAGCAGCGAGGGAAAACCGGATCTTAACGTAGATTAGGACCAGCAGTATAAAATAGCACATTAAAAAATTGAAGGCAAGGCTTATGGGAAAGCTAAGGGTTACGAATTTATTTGCCTAATATTTCGACTAGACAAAACTAGTCTTCATCAGGGGCTAGAAAAGCTAAGTGAGGATAGAATAAACGGTTACGGTATATAAAACATGACAAAAATAAAAAATAAAATGTGATTGGTGGAGAAATACAATTGACCAAAACCTGTATGAAGAGGTTATATTAAAACATATGTCAATAGATTAAATTTCATCTCTTCTGTTCATCCCATAGGGTTCAAGTGTTTTGCCTTTCGATATTAAAAATCCATCGCGTGCCTTACGGATACTGTCCCTGTCTGAATTAATTACTTCTAACGGAGTGAGCTCTATGTCCTTGATGGAATGATCTGGAAGGGAGAAAATTTTGGGAAGGGATATGTCGCTGGTTCCCTGGAAGCCTTAGCCTTTGCTAGACCTTCTACCCTGTTTCACTATATTTCCGATCTATCGATGCTCTCGTTTTTATGAAATTAATGCGGGTAAATTTAGATTTGCCAATCTCATTTTCTTAGTTGTCAGCAATTTCTATTTAAATACGTTGTACCATAGGGCCTTAAATTTTAGTTATACTAGGGCTACAAATAATCTTAAACCTTGTCGTATTTGGAGCTTCACTTTATAATTATACGGCTACGAATTTGTCACTGCCGACTCATTATAGATCGTTTTCACTGTCACGCAACAAAAAAATAAATTGGAAACCGTCCAGTGGAAAAAGCCAAGAAATGAAATGTTATAAAAGACTAATATATAAACAATTTGTCAAAGTCTCAGGTCTTTGTGGTCCGCAGTTTCTGAGTTATTTGCCGAAAGGTTTCACGCACCTTTGTAGAACTTTGTATGGAGACGCCATATTGGTGCACCGTTTTGGTGTGCCAATATGGCGGCCGGAAATCCACAAAAACATCTGGAATTCAATATTTCTCTAAAAGCTCTTTGTTTTCACTCGAGAACTAGCATACGTACGCATAAACATATCTTCTAATACTTAAAATGGTTATACTGCTAAAAATCAAGGGGAGAGACTTTTTTCAACGAGACAGCATTTCTAAGTTCAAATTGCTGTAATTTCGAAATGAAACATGTTACGGGAATGGAAACTTGTACACAGATTTACTTTTTGTTTAAATTCAACCTAGTGCAAATTAAAATTCGTACAACCTCGCTATTTTGACTTTACAATTTGATGACGTCACTGTGAAAACCATCTATAGAAGTTGATGGAGCTTTTATGATCATGAGGTACATAAACATGAGTTATTTCCTTATTCATTCAGCATGAATTGAACTTATCCTGCCCGCAAAAACGAAGTAAAAAGCTAAGTCATTTTACACATTGACAACGTTTGCTTCAATTAAGTCGACATTGAACCGCTAAAAGTAATTTCTATTTCGAGATATCGCAATTGTTGTCGTTGTCAAGTTTGGCTTCGTTGGTAAAACTGTCGAAACAAATCTCCTTTTTTCCGCATGCCTCTGTACGTAAAACATCTTTCCGTAGCATGAACTTGTATCTAGACTATCTACTGAGTTGATAATGTGAGCCTGAACTAAAACTTTCAAGGCTTTTGATCCGTAGCCTATTATCCGCGCTATGTAACTGTATTATTGTACACAAGTGGTTAGGAAATTGTCGAAACATGTATCAAAGCATCATTCTGTTATTAGAATTCATAATTTCAACAAAGTTTACCTTAAAGACATCAACTCTTCGTTAGATGCTCACCGTCTCAGGCATCAGCCTCAAGATTGTCAAATTCTCTAACCGAGTGCCATAACAACAGTACACAATCACAAACGCCGATATTTCTTTACCATGTTTGTGAACAGCACCCAAAGAATGCGCAAGATTTGTTATACAGGGAACAGAAAATTCAGCAAACCACGATGACGTCTGAGACCGCAGAGGAAATATTGTGTATTGTGCGCGATCAGTGAAGGTGAATCTCGGAAGTGGACTTAACCAGGAGCTGATGGGTTCCTAACCGTGACGCACAGACGGGTATTATGAATTTGCTCCTAGAAGGAGGCTTTCAAAGTGGTCGACAACGCGCAACCAAGATAAGTAGACACTAGTAGACGAGGCCAGAGCAAGCGAGACAGTCCAGGACTGCAACAATTATTGAAAGAACGTTAAGACTACTTCATATACTATAAACTGCCGATTTTAAGTCCTGGGCTTATGTAACTTCGTAAGGGGTTTTCGGAGGGCTTACTTGATTAAAATTGAGTGGCTTATATATGTTCTAAGGAGCATAGGGATTTTAAAGAGAAACTGAGGCAAATATTGTTACATAAATTTCTTGATCCTGCGAGCGTTTCGTAGGATTTAACCTTTTAATGTATCATAAGAATTTTAAACGGAAACTTAGGTTCTTTTTTAGGTAATTATTTTTATATATACTTGATAATGAATTATAACTTTGTCAAATTATGTACAATAAACTTCTTACTCTCTCTCTCTCTTACCCTCTTACACTTGCAAAAATAATGGGGGTGATAATGGGAACTTGAAAACGCTTCGAAACATGCTTATCAACAGAGCAATTTTCAAGGAGTTATAATAACTCCCCTAGTGGGGTTAATTTAACTCCCTACAGTAAGGTAATATTTTGGAGTTTTTTCAGGAGTAAAAATAACCCCAGATTTGAAGTTATCATTCAGGAGTTAAAGTGACCCCCCAAAAAGGTTTATCCCGTACTCTAAAATTTTTACTCCATTTTTGGACTTATGATAACTCCCTAAAAAATACTGTGAATGGTTGCTAAGCAGTCTCAAAAGTCAAGTCTCAAAACCTCATGATAAATCGAACTTATTTTAAAAAGTTGGAACCGAGTTAACCACGAAACGTAACAAATTGCGTAAGTTCAGACTTTAATTTATTACTGTTGACTCAGTGTTAGCGTACAGCTTGAGTAAAGTAAAGCAGTACTACAACGCAGTAGTTCACAATAAAGTTTCAAGTAGTATGTCAAGAGTAGCCTGCGTAGCAAGCGTTTCCTTGCGGTTTCGGAGCAAAGAACGAGGAACGACCGAGTTGATAATTGAAAAGAAGTAATTAACTTATTGTTTCGCCATCACGTTCCAAATTTTCTGATTGAAGTAATTCAGAGTTCTTGGAAAGTGATTGTGAATTTCTGTCGAAAAAAACACAACAGGG
Source organism: Porites rus (assembly GCA_964035705.1). Taxonomy (NCBI): domain Eukaryota; kingdom Metazoa; phylum Cnidaria; class Anthozoa; order Scleractinia; family Poritidae; genus Porites; species Porites rus. Next base: position 29,273,642 of record OZ037993.1, read on the forward strand.
GGCCTACATCTGGAATTAAGGGGGTTATAATCGGGTGTATTTCCTTGTAGTATGTGGGGAGATAACTGCATGGGGGGAGCTTATAATCAGCGAAGCGGCAAATTTGAATGCGGGCTGGCCAGCTAGGAAGCTATGCAAAGGCGATTTGAGCAACGCACGTCAACCGTAACTGTGGCTTTTCTTATATGCCTTGACGCTTCCAAAGTTGTACTGCTTAGTGTAGTTATTCTTATAGAGAGGAATTAACCCAAAATTTAAGCAAAAGTGTCTAAGAATGCAAAACGTCTACTTCCGGTTCACGTGCGTTGCTCAGAAACGCTCCTTCTTTAAGAACTCCCCAGCTAGTCTGTTCAAGCAGTCATGTATTATTTCCTTCGAAGCTGGAAATATTTTCAGGGGAAACGCTTCTTCTTAAACTCACTAGCTAGCCTTTCCAAGCAGGAACATATATGGTTTCCTCCGAATTTAAATATCTTTTCAACAATATTTCAGTCTCTTTTTAGTCCGCAGAATAAAAAAATATAGCGACTATCTCCAAGGTAGGTTGAGTTTGATCTTCGGGTGAACGTAGTCCTGAATACGACTGTTGTTGACAGTGACTTACGTTTCGGAAACTTGTGCGGTAGTCATCTTCAGAGTCAAAGTGAGTTGTATCACGTCAGTTGATGGTATTATACTCTGGTTATTGATCTGATTGGTAAATTACGTCGCGATGTTATTGGTCGTCTGTCAGTTAAGCCGTGATGTTCAAGGCTATGAAGACTTGTAATCAGTAATTGGTGCGTTTCGGTCCGTCTGTTGTCACAGTTAAACAGTCGTCTATTGTTAGTCAAATTGTCAGTTCTCCAGTCGTTCTCTCGTAGTTAGTTTTGCTTGATCTCGTCAATAAGCCGTTTGTTCAGCACTGGTAACTGTTGGCTACGATTCAGTGGCGTTTGTTCTAAGTTAGTAAACCAGCTTTCTAAAGTAAGACGTTGATAGTAGTCTGTAAAATACGTTATACATGTCGCAGAGTCCCAGTCAATTTGATGTTTCGTCTGTAATTGGTGCTCAGCAATGTGATTATTGACGTCACCATTCCTCGTCGGTCTCCACAAAGAAGACCGCTTATACGAGTACAATAACACAAAGGACCTTATAAAGAAAGTCCTATCAGATTTCTAGCAAAACTATCGCCTTTGGATTGAGAATCTCAAAGTTATAAAGCATAGAGAATAAAACTTGATGTTGATCAGTTTTAGAGCTAAAAGGATTAACAAGAAAAATGTCAGTCCCTGGAAGCAGAGCTGGGGTCTGGGGAGGAGAGTTGGCCCCGCCGGGGCGATTGCACATACCTGCAACTTGCCACTGAATGGGTTGTTTTTGCTTACGAAAAAGATAAAAAGGTAAATATCCTTATATTTTTGGGGCAAAGACTCTAGAAATACAATCTAAACTAAATTCAGTTTAGCCAATAAGCCATCGAGTTTGTGAATGAGTATTAGTTCGTAACACTATGAAGCGCATAGGTCCGCAATGAATCCTCAGTATCAATAACAACAAAATCTTCGCCTGTACAACTCGTAAAGCTGTGAGCCTCGATGCATCATTTCTTACCAAGGATCCCAAATTAAAAGTGATAGGCTAGAATTAGGTGGAAAACACAAATATACATATACTCTTTCACAAAAACATGACAAAACAAGATTACCCCATACGAGGTAACCTGGATTACAAACCTACTTTATTAAACTACATACGAGGTAAAATATGCTGCCTCTATATTATCCGCTTTCAAGCTGATATTGGTTGACTTCTTTCCATGTTTTAATTTGAACTTCTTGGCCTGCGAACAAGCTCTTGCGAGGCAGCAGGACAGAGGAAGGATAAGAACGTCTTATCCCCGCCCCTGTCCTCCACAAAGCTCCCACAAACCAGCTTGCGAGCATGTCTAATAATAATCAGACACCCTGGCCTTTGCCCTTTGATCCAAAGGATCTTACTGAATATGAATAAGTAGATATTTATAGGAAGAGAAGTTCACGAATAAAATCGGTGTTACTGGTTGTAACGCTAAGTGAACCCACAAATAAAAATCGTTCTCGTTTTCAATCTTGCACTGCTCATACTTAATACCCTCTAGACTGCATTCAAGGAACAAAATGAAATAATTGCGACTTTTGTACAGAAGCATTTGGTAGTAACGAAAAGTTCTTTACAGTGTAGTAGCAAAAGAAAATAAGCTAAGAGAAGGAATCCCTTTGCCCAATGATAATTATTGTTAGCAGGAAGTAGTTTTGAATTCAATTTTAATGAATGTGTTGCAAGAACAAACAGCGCTTGAAGTGCAGGCCTTGTTTATTCAGGGGAGGTACTTGCTCCATGCCTAGAGACAGAGAGTGATGAGGGCACCTGTATTCCCAGCCACTCGCCAAAGGCTCTCCTGTTAGGAATTACGTATTTTCTACCTCTTACCCAGATTACTTTATTCTTCAGGAAGTGTGCACATTATCTCTTGCCACTGAATTTGCTGGAGATAAGATGACAACTGTCAATTTTTTTGTTCTCGTGTTATGCCTGATGGGAATAAGTGTGCATGTAGTTACAAAGGCAACAAGAGGTGGGTGGCAAAATTATAGCGTTACTAATCGCATGTCAGGAAATCCATCTTCTTCGCGCTACAAATGTCAACTTCTAATTAATATTTAATCACAGATAATCAAGTAAAGCATGACATATTTCTTTCCCGACAACTTGGCAACACTGAGTGATCTGCCAAAAATTTTTGTTGGCTACCTGGGCTGCTGGTGGACCCTCTTCCCTCGCATGTCTCCCTCGTGCACCCTTTCTGTCATTTGGCCATACTACAATACTTTCAAGCTCTGTTACGCAGGCTGTCCCCCAAAGGAATTGAAATTTCGCTCTCAACACTAATTTTTTTCGTTTCAGACTCAGATAGTTCGAAACTGAATGGACAGCAGATGGTAGAACTGAAAAGTGGTAGCACTGAATTAAAGGAGCTGTTGTCAGGAAAATGACGATGTGGATGAAGAATTTGAAATTAATGTTTATGGACAAAGATAACATTATAGTATCCAGCCCGTTTTGTGGGCTAACAATGAATTTGAAGTATGTATCTGTGCTCTTCTTAAAATCCTCTTATTTTCATTGAATATGGGACAAAATAATCGTGTTCTCAAGTAATCAAATTATGAAGACAAAATACTACTTTTGCATTTGTTATGATGTTGCTGCCATCCAGGATACCCAGGTTGTTTAACCTTAGACACAGGCAACCCATCTCAGGTTGCTCGATTTTTGTGTCTGTTCAGTTCCAACTCAAACACCGATTTTCGCCTCAATAATGGCAAACAATCAGTTTCAATTTTCAATCTTGAAATTCGTACAGACTTTGACTACAGGGATTATTTACAAAACCACATGGTCTTCACATGCTCCAAGAGAACATAGCCCGTATTGTTTTATATTTGAGGACAATTGCAAAGTAATAGACTTTTTTAAGTTGTAAGTTTTGTTTTCTTAATTCAGGCCATGTGGTATTCTCCAGGAATCTTGCCTTTTGTCCTTTCATAAATTATGCGCACATATGCACTTGGATGAAGTTTGAAAGGAACAATCCTCTGTGGACTGAAATGGGAAAAAACGTACAAGCTAAAAAGTCTATTGATATTAACTAGGAATATTTGAAATATTGGTTTATGTATTGGGTGTTTATGGGAAATGAAATATATTTTATGCGAGTATTTATTTACTACTTCACACTTTCGAAACTTATTTTGAAATTTCAATGAGAGAAAGTGATATAAATCAATATGCTTTATTATAAAATAACTAAGATAGTACGCGCGCTATGATTGGCCGAGAGGTGTGTTTGCATGAGAGTATGTAAACATGGTTGTGACGTCAACATGTTTTGCTTTTCGCGCGCTAATCACGCAAGCACGAATTTGAAAAAGGTTTAAGTTGAAACTCGAGAAATCTTTAGAAACATGCTGTGTCAATTTTTTTTTGCTTGAGCTGACATTTTAAGCGAGGAAAACCCGTATTTCGGAAAACATCTGTTTTGCAAAACAAAGACTGATTACTCGTTCAAGCTAGCTTCGTCTACAAGACTTCGCGACTGGTAAGAATCCCTTTTAATCAATGCCCTAAACAGAAGAGTTTTGCTTTTTTTCTCGGGAAAGTTATTTTATAAAAGCAATAGAAAACTTTTTTCCTGTGTTTGCATATCCTGATATAAACACTCGAGGGGTTGGGAGAATTCTCCACAGTTATGCAAACAGTTATGCAAGTTATGCAGTTATGCGTAACTGTCTCGAATTCTCCTAACCCCTCTCGTGTTTATATCAGGCTATGCAAACACGGAAAACGTTTTCTATAGCTTAGTTCGTCGACACCATTGAAAAGAGAGCCCTAACGTTATTAAACCTGCCAAGTTGGACGGTGATGTGTTCGTCCTTTTTCAACAAATAACTCTCAAACGTCGCAATTCTGCTATTGTTGAGCCTCCTTTTTAGCGGTGTCAATGGATTTTTCGCTAACTGGCCGATGTCAGTGGTTAAAAAAAGCTTGAAAATGTCTATAGTTGTCAATGTTAAACTGTGGCCCAGAACCTGTGTGGGGCTTTCCCTAAGATTTCGAGCTGCCAAGTAAATGCAGTTAGTAGGTGGAAAATGAAGACCTAAAAAGTCGTTTATAATATATTTTCTCTCAAAAGAATAGCCGGGGCTCACGCCCGTGGGGGGGGGGGGGGGGGGTTTCGCTTAGGGGTGTAAATTTCGGATTTTGGTCTCACTTAAGGTGTTCTCGGCAAAACGCCATCATATTTAGCTGTGAAGGTCTCGTTTAGGGTTGCACTCAAAAAAATGTAGAAATACATATTTGATATGTATATTTTTAATTCGTTTATTTACTCCATTCATATGATCCAAGTTTTCTCATTTGTCTGTGTTTTAACATGGTCTCTTTTAGGGGTCAAAAAAAGCTTGGGCCACGCCTAGATCGGTCTCCTATCGAGCATCCCCACCCCTTTCATATGCGGAGTCCCCCCCCCCGGGGGGGGCTCACGCGCATTGTTGCCAGGGGAAATTTCCGGCTCCTGCCTTTAGTGACAGCCCTGCAGTTACTTGTTGGCCTTCTGAGAAGTAAAATCTTTATAGACATGCTGACGGTGTAATGCAATAATAAAAATGAGATTCACTAAAGGAGTTTTGAGTATGAAATACCTGCATAAAGCTTAATTTCTTAGTGCCGTACAAGGATGTTACCTTTTGTATAGCAATGGTGTGTTTTTGATACCATTATTTTTGAGTCAACTAAAAAGTTGGTTCCACTTAGATATCCCACGATTAAAGGCTCGAAGATTATGTTCGGCCTGAAACACGATAAACCCTAATCTAGGAATAAACATTACAAGTACTCGTAGTGTTGGAGTTTTTCGCTAGCCGCTGTTTTTGGCGACAATTCACTCTACGTAGGAAGTGCAAAGTGCTAAAAAGACAGATATTTAGGACGAAAACAACTGCGTAATTAAAAAACAAGAGCGCTCTTACAGTGGCATTCAGTCTCGCTTGCTTTGAGATTAGATCGAGGAAAAGGAGGCGATTAATTCTATACGAAACAGCATTTACCCGCTGAAGGTTTTTACTTCCTACTCTATCGACGTTGAACGCGCATTAGCGACGACCGGAAATACGTCTGCGGTCGGGTGTATAAATACACGAAAATCTAAGGGCCTTTTGACGATTCCAGAGAAGTTACATCATTGCTAGAGATCAAAAAAGTGATTTACATGGCACGTCATTTCAATCATCGCCGAAAATAAACCGCATGCTCATCACAAGAGCTATTTGCATACAATGAATGTTTGCAACACCCGACCATCGCAGTTTTGCTAATTAAGATTTTTTTTCCGACCACTTAGTGTGTTCACTTGTTCCAAAGTAATCAACGCTTTCAAGCGATAGAATTCGTGGACCAAATTCGGAAAAGTTCTAAATTTAATCTTTCCTAACCTTTCTGTGCAAAACATGCGTGGCTTCGATCACGGAACGATTCTTGGTCCTAGTTTCCACGGCTTCCGCAAGGAACGCCTGGCACAAAATACGACGAAAAACGCAAGCGAGACTAGCAAGGCATCTAATACCGGGGCCTATGTAAACAAGGTATCTAAAATAATGGCCTCATGCTCACGAAACTCAATTCGCTTTGCGCAGCTAAAATCCAACAACGTTCCGTCAAACCCCTACGGAGGGGAGAGGCGGAAGAGAATCAGGGCGATTAACCAAGAGATGAATCAGAATGGTGACAATGGTTACAACAGTAGACGTTTAACTTTTGTGTCAGATTTTGATTTTAAGCCAAACCGTGTAAACGGTAAAACGACAAGGAAAGAGTCATTGTTTTTGGAGTTCAAGGTCCACCTGAAAATAAAGCGAGGTTGTGGCGAATCAAATCAAGCTGCTTATCATAATAAACTTAATACCCATCCCTGAACTATAGCGTTTTCATGTTTTTTCTTGCAACGAAATTCGTCTCCTTTGTTTGCAATCTCTTGCTTTAACTCTTTCTCTGATATCCATCTGAATATAGACATCAAAAATGACGTGGAAAAAGAAGCGACTTTGTTATTGTTTTTTCTTTCTAAAAGTCCGGGTGGTCATGCGAATTGCTGCCAAATATAAAACCTTGAGCTGCATTCGGGTTGCCATACCTGTTGATTGAGTTATTTTACATTGGTGTGCCTGTGGTGCGGACGGTCAGGCGGACGTATGGTCACGTGACTATCAAAATTTCTCGGATGCATAAGTAACCAAATTTTCTTACCCATAATGCTCCGCTGCGCGCGCGATAGCTCCGCTGTAATGTTCCCATAAAACAGAATGGAAAATTTTCTCTGATTTCCGTGCTTTTCAGATTCCTGTTTGCTTTCTGGCTCTCTTATAGTTGGCTTATTTAACTCTACACCCTGCAGCCTCCTCTGGTTACAGAGTGGTACGTCGGGTGCGCTTTTCTAGATTGCTCGTAGAAATAAAAATGAAAATAGAAAAAAACTTCACCTCGAAGATCAGTATAAGGCAGGTTGGACATTAAGCACGTCACTGAACTGTCCAAAGAAACAACAGCCACAAAACCTTTATTATAGTGTATTAAGTATTCAGTATCATTTTCCCGATAATTTTAGATGCAATTTAACGTTTTGCGAAAGTGAGAATTTTTGATTCCCCTCTCCATCACAGTTTTGAATCCGTGCCCCTGAAAATCCCTACCCGAGAATCCACTACACTTCCGTCTGAGCTTAAAACGACTTTGCTTTATCTCAGGATCTGGGGGTTACTAGTTTCGATTTCAGTTTCACTTATCGTAAATGAGACACTAGAGACAATAGATAAAGAGTGCTTATTTCAAAGAAAGGCTAATTTCGTTCGATCGAATTTCGGCTCCAAAATAACATATAAATTGTAATAGTTGCAAATGAACGAAAACTTGATCATTGAACAGGAAAACTGAAGCGGGACCTTCACCTTCCATGTGGTTTTTGTCCATTTGAATTTCAATCAATATGATACAAACTGAAAATGAAAAATTGACATGTGATTTTCAATTTGGGATTTATTTGATCATTCGCCGCCAGTGGCTTCGGCTTTTGGCAAGATCTGCCGGCCTGCGGCCGACACCGAAAAATCAGCACACAAAAGAACTACTTCTGGCACTCTGGGTATTCAGTACTACACCAAATATGGACAGGGTTATAGGCTCCTGATTGGGATTATTAAATAACCGCCACATGATCAAGAATACGGGACTAGAGTTTGAACACCGAACTGATATAACCTGCGACAAACTTGAGAGGATACTCTTGCCTCCCTATATCTTTATCGAAAGTCGAGGAGGAAAGTGATAGACTTTTTGCAATCTTAGGGCGTGATTCTGTCCTAATTTTAGGGCAAATACAAATTTGATAGCGTCATGTCATACTGAAAGGAAAATTTTGTCCCCCACTCAATTTTTGCATGCTATTAGATATTGTACACGGGTGATGACCAAAAATGCACTTTGTTAAGGTTGCTACTTTATTGTTGGCATGGTAACGCTGAATGTTTGCTGGTGGCACCAAACCTAAAATTTAATCCTGTAACAGTTGTAAAAAGTGCAAAATGTATAGTTCTGTTTCTCCAGCCCATAGAAACGCTAGGACGAAAGACTTGGAGTACACATAATACCATCATTCTAGTTCACACTCATCATGTTCATGTATCTTGCTTTTAACATGTTTAATTATCTCAAATTTGAAAGGCATAAACGGTCAGTCAACTACCCGAGTTTTGGCCATTTGAAATAAGGTTACTTTTCCCTGAATTTCTCCAAAAGTACATCGGTTCTAGAGGTAAGACTAAGCAAGCAGTTTACACAGATGTTCTAGTTAATAAGTCTGTAAAAATCTCTGCGGGGAGGGCACTTTTGTTTCTATGGGCAGTTAACGAACAAACCTGAAATATCAATTTTGGCATGTTTCGGCGACATTAAAAGTCCATTTGCTTGCCAAAAAATTCTGAAAAAATCACAACTAATTTCCTTTTCAGAGATTATTATTTGGTGAGACATTTTCTTATTAACAGAATCGCTTATTGGTGCTATTTTTTTTGGAAAAAAATCGATCCAAAGAAAGCTTACTTCACGATTTTCTTCGGTTTGCAACTTGACATGATTGAGTCCGTTCGTTCTGCAAGCATTTACATTCAACGCAAATCCAGATGCCCACACTTTTTCTTTTTCTTTTTCTTTACCCCGGTAATAGTAAAATATATATGAAAAAACCTCTACATAACAAGACCTAGTAGCGAAAACGTGTTGCCAATCCCTTGACCGGCTTCGTTATATCGAGGTTCCGCTGTATTACAGAAAAGTAGCAAATAACTAGCTTTCAAAAATTCCAATCATTCAGTAGCTGATGTGTTAAATATCACAACAAACGCAATAGATCTGTACGTGTATATAAACTTAATAATGACAAAAATGTTAGATCAAAATATCGCGTAAAATTTAAAAAAATCAGAACATTTAGGGAGGCACGGTACAAAACCGACCGAAAGCGATGGCCTCTTGATCACACCAATTGATGATGAAAAGAAACTTTCAAATACGAACCAACCTATCAACTACCACAGCCCTTCCGACAGCCAGGCCATACTTCTGAATGAGCACATAACTATTCAAGGTTGCCCTGCGTGGCAGGCGCCGCTTTTGTAAAGGAATAAGTTGCTTGGACACGCGCGTGTACCAGGAAGAAGATAAAACCTAACCAAAAAAATCAACCAACGCCTTTCACGTAGGCTATTTCAAGGCTATCGAACGTGTCTTTCTTTGGGATGTTGCAATAGTAAAAAAAATCGTTTTTTGTCATTATTACTAATATTTTTCGTTTTCGCCTGATTTTGATCCTAAGGCAGAGCAATATTTTTCTAATTGAAGCACTACAAACCCAAAAAAGACATCTTCAGTACGAGATGTTCCGCATTCATGGAACAGGATGAGTTCAAGCCGGGTCCCGCCTGCATTGAGCTGTAAGTAGGCATGTTTTGTTTGTAAACAGAGAAGTTTTAGATTTTTTTGTGGGTCCACTGGTTCCGTGTGCTGCGACTAGCCCCTCATTAGGGTTCACGAAATACGCAAACGCCTGCGGGCTCTGCGCGCGAGGACAGGCGAGACGCGGAGGAAGAAGAGAAATGAGGGACCTTCATTTTTTCTTCTTCCCGTGTCTCCTGTGTCTCACGGCGATTTCCACCCGCGCTCGCTTACTTTGTGCATCGTATTATCAATGAGAGCCTGTTAACTGTACGGCTGTGGAGATTACATGAATTTCAGCTGGGTAAATTTATTTGCCTTTAAATTATCTTTATTGTATTCAAGCTGATTTAAGTTTCAGGCATACACTCCAAGTAGGAGAGTAACTTTAAATGAAACTAAGCCGTAATCTTTCTGTTTTTCTTTGATTGCAATGTATCTTTTGTAGGGTTTTAAAGTAAACTTGAAAATTCGTGACTTAGCTTATTTAAGGCAGAGGGGTATTCAAATGTTTCGCCAGCCTGGGAAGCTCTCAGTGGGAGAGTGAAACGAGCCCGCGCAAGAAGGCGCAAGCTAGCAGCGAAGCTCGCTCGCGCGTCTCCCATTTTGTGCCGCTCGCACATGTACTTTTCACGATAGAGCGATTTTCGTATGATCTTGAAAAATGGTTTCGGTAAGTGTTCGTTGTTTGTTTTATCAGCCAATGGATGAAAAGATCAAAACATGGCTTCTTCGTTTTTTCGTCAAAGAAAACCCTAATATGGAGAAGGCACTGTTCGATTGGCCAATCGTGTTGCAGTATGACGTCAAAGCGAAGTATCGATTGATTTCTAGAAAGTTCTTGGACATGAAGTTTTATCACCCGAGTGTTCGCTTAACCAACCAAAAGTCACGCGCGTTTGTATCCGTTAGATAAACCAATCAAATCGCTATATTTCCGTTCGTTTGTCATTTCTGTTTTGTTCGCGCGTTTTTAATTCAAGGTCTCTATCCCCCAAATGGAGAGCTTGCTCACAGGCTAATGTTTCACTATCAACTAACACGACGGACAAAGATTCTCACGAGCAGCGATATCTGATTCACATTTGCGAGTGGTGATATCCGCCGTGATCTGAACAGCTGAGACCTAGTTTACAATCCTATCATATCTTTAGCTGAGGTGTTGTTGGGTGATGAACACCCATTTAAGGGAATCCGTATTCCGGAATCCGGGAAATTTTTCCTTATGGAATCCGGAATCCCACTAACGATTGGAATCCAGAATCCAAGTTCAACTGACAATGTCTGGAATCCAGTATCTTGAATCCGGAATCCAATCTTACATGAGGTGATGGATGAGTATCTAGATAGTATATTTAAGCAATAGACCACACTTTCTATGGGTTTACTGGCGTGATGACCTACGCGGGATGTTGGGAGAACACGAGAAAAGCTTGTAAATCACGACCCAAAGGCTCTCTATGAGTATCAAGACTCGAGGGAAAACAAAACTAACTCGAGGAAAAACAAAACCAACTCGAGAATCCAGGAAAAACAAAACTAACTGGTTTCCCGAGGCTTCGTGTTTGTCCCTGTTGTTGTATTCATTCACGAAAAAGAAAACTAGCAATCCCGCCATCTGTCACGCCACCTTCCACCTTACACGTGCTGTAATGTATCCCGAGCGGGGTACATTGCTTAATTATCACGATCGGGATAAATTTGATTTTTATCAAGGCCACGTGACCAAGAATCAAACAATGGCAGTCCCCGTTTAGTTGAGTGAAAGCCTAGAAATAACATTAATCTTTGATTCCCGGGCTTTGAACTCTACCAACTTTTTCTCAATGTCGATTTTAAGGGGCAGTGTCATTGCTGGGGAGTTCATTTTGTATATCGATACCAGTTTAGTCTGGGACCAGGCTCCGCAGTGGGGAAAGAGGAGAAAAAAATCGGCGAGCGAAGAGGGGAAAAGGTGGCGCCGACCTTTCCCCCTTCCCAGGCCACCGCCCGGCTGGCTTCTTTCGTCCATATTTTTTCTTTTTGACCCTGTTTTTTGCCTTTTTCCCCAACTGCCGAGCCTGGTCCTTGGTTAATGACAGTTACGCTATGAAACTTGAGAAATCATCTTTGAATGGCAAAATCACATCTTTCATGTCCCCAACACATATTATCAATTGCTACAATATACAAACAAAAAAATAGCCTGTGAACAGTCCTTTAGTCCAGCGGGAAACTAGGGAGAGGGAAAAGCGCCCCCTTTCCCTTCCCTTTCCTTGCTGTTTTTTCCCCCAAAGAGAGAGCCTGTTCACAGGCTAACAAAAAAATGAACTTTGAAAAACTGTTAGGTCAGCAAGTTTTTTCACAATTAAAATCCGTTCCAATCTGTTTGTACATCCCTGCTTCCTTTTGTATTTGCTGTTTCAATTATACCCTTTTCTAAAAGTCCTTTTTAGCGGTTATTTTACAGATTCACTCGGTTAGGTGCCCTGGGTACGACAGCTTTTTTCTAGCGTACGACGAAAAGCTCTGTCGGCTGCTGGCGGATACGTCTTCGGCCGAAGGCCAAGGACTTGAGCGTTACCGAAACCGGAAACCGCGCATGAAAAGCCTCTGGCACCCAGACGCCTTACGTTACGTTACATTTTGCGATTTGATGGCAGTTCCCACTTTTTAAATTTTGAAAAGTTTCGTGACACGGCTCCTTTAATAACGGGGGTTGGGGGAAGTGCAGCTTTGACTTGGTGAACGCGCTACCCACCACCCACCCACCCTTAGTTTGTTTAGCCTTTCTACAGGCGTGGGCTACCTCTTTTAGGCTCTCGGTGGTGACATGTACACGGCGCACTGATCACTAGTGTCCGTAACGTAAGGTGTCTGATACCGTTTCCAGTCATTCGAGACACACACTGTTGCAATAACCAGTACCGTTGTAAACTGTTAGTTATTAACTAAATATTCGTAAAGCAGATTCCACTGTATTGACGATCATCGTCAAGACTGTGATTTAGATTTAGGGAGGGTAGCGCGCGCCCGTCATTTCCGTGTCTCGCGCGTTTCGCTCAATGGATTAACATAAAAGAGAGACTGCTCGTAGCCAAATCATCCTAATCAGTCCTATCAATTCTATGCTCACATGCTGAGTGAGCAGTAATTACATTAAATAGCAAATTCTAAAAAATATCCTTGCTACTATAAATAATATATGCAAACTCCCATCATTCTTTTAGACAACGCGGAGAATCACTAAGCTTTGCAAAAGATCTATTCATGTTTCTGTATTTTTCGCTTTGTTCTTTTCACCTTTCACGCACAGGGCGTCTTGACTGATCTTGACTTGCCTGTAGCTGTAAGCAGTGCTTTTATGTTCCTCTCCAAACAGTTTAAGACGGATAGCTAATTCACACTGGTGAGTTTGTAGAGCTGCGCTGTAGTCATGCACGTTGTATTGTGTTACACCAAGATCTCTGTGGCTGTCAGCAGTGCTTTCATGGTCTTCTCCAAATAGTTTAAGACGGATAGTTAATGCACGTTGGTGAGATTGCAGAGCTGCGCTGTACTCTTGCATGTTGTTTTGTGTTACACCAAGGTCCCTGTAGCTGTCAGCAGTGCGTTCATGTTCTTCTCCAAGCAGCTTAATACGGATAGTTAATGCACGCTGGTGAGATTGCAGAGCTGCGCTGTAGTCATGTATGTTGTTTTGTGTTACACCAAGTTGCCTGTGGCTTTCAGCAGTGCTTTCATGGTCCACTCCAAATGGTTTAAGACGGATAGTTAATGCACGTTGGTAAGATTGCAGAGCTGCGCTGTAGTCTTGCATGTTGTTTTGTGTTACACCAAGTGCCCTGTATACGTAGCTGTCAGCAGTGCTTTCATAATGGTCCTCTCCAAATAGTTTAAGACGGATAGTTAATGCACGCTGGTGAGATTGTAGAGCTGCCCTGTAGTCATGCATGTTGTTTTGTGTTACACCGAGTTGCCAGTAGCTGTCAGCAGTGCTTTTATTGTCCTCTCCAAATAGTTTAAGACGGATAGTTAATGCACGCTGGTGAGATTGCAGAGCTGCGCTTTGTCTTACATGTTGTTTTGCGCTACACCAAGTGCCCTGTAGCTGTCAGTAGTGCTTTCATGGTCCTCTCCAAATAGTTTAAGACGGATAGTTAATGCACGCTGGTGAGATTGCAGAGCTGCGCTTAGTCTTGCATGTTGTTTTGCGCTACACCAAGTGCCCTGTAGCTGTCAGCAGTGCTTTCATGGTCCTCTCCAAATATTTTAAGACGGATAGTTAATGCACGCTGGTGAGATTGCAGAGCTGAACAGTAGTCATGCATGTTGTTTTGTGTTACACCGAGTTGCCAGTAGCTGTCAGCAGTGCTTTTATGGTCCTCTCCAAATAGTTTAAGACGGATAATTAATGCACGCTGGTGAGATTGCAGAGCTGCGCTGTAGTCTTGCATGTTGTTTTGTGCTACACCAAGTGCCATGTAGCTGTCAGCAGTGCTTTCATGGTCCTCTCCAAATATTTTAAGACGGATAGTTAATGCACGCTGGTGAGATTGCAGAGCTGCGCTGTAGTCATGCATGTTGTTTTGTGTTACACCAAGTTCCCTGTAGGCGACGGAAGTCCTCTCATGCTGTTCTCCTAAGGACTTTGTTGCTGTGTCAAGCGCTCTCTTGATTGACTGAAGAGCTTCTGAGTGGTTTCCTCTGTTCTTGTAAACTCTACCCAGGTTTAAGTGGCAGTCCACAAGCGCTTCAATTTGTATTTGACCATAACCGCCAAAGTCGTGACTATTTAGGAAAGTTTCCTTCCATTGCTTGATTGTTTTTTCATGATAATTTACTCTTGACCAAAATAGTTTTTCAGGGTCTTCACTATTCAAATCCCACAGTAGGTTTTCCACAGCTGTGTGAAAATATAGCAAACCAATTGAAGGTGTAACATCTTTTTCGACACACTCTAACATTTGAAGAACCAGGTCGTTTGTATTTTGTTTGGTTTTAGTGTGAGCGAAAGACTTTGTCGCTTCACTTAAGAGAAAGACAAATTGGAATTCGAAAGGTTGATTCAGCAAAATGTTTGAGTCCTTTTCAAACTGCATTTCATCGGTAGCTTTTTGTGATTTGCTTTTCATTGGCGGAATAATAAGCAGCTTGCAATCTCCTACTGCAGAGGACAGATGTAGTGATTTGTCATAGTAGTAACTTGCATTGTAGAAGTCATTTAGGGACTGATAATAACAAACGAGGATCTGAAGAATAAGAAACTTTAGAAATAACGACTCTTGGTCGTTGCAAGTATTCAGTGATGAAAGCGCCTGCTGTAGGCAGTGGACTCCACTCTTCGTTTTTTCTGCAGTAAGGTCACAGATTCCTAAATAGCAGAAGCATTTGCCTTTTTCTTGATTAGAAACTAGGGACGATGCTGCTTGCAGAACTTTCACTTCAGAGAGAAGATGATTCGTCTGTCCTACTCGTCCCCAGGTTACTTGACTGAAAGCTTTAGAAGAAAGCAGCTGCCTGTGGTATTTTTCATTTCCATGCAGATTGGCTGCTTTTATGGCGGCATCGTATATGTGATGAAAGGTTTTCGCTTCACTCGCGGTCCAAAAAAGCGAGTCAAGAAAAAACTCCCCCTTGACCAATATGTCAAAGACAGTGTCAGCTGTTTTGGAGTCAAAACATCCGTCTACTAGGCTTTGAACAATGCTCTCCTTATCCTCATAAAATGCAATGTATGCATCCATGGAATGCCCGGTGAGAAATTGTTTATTTAGTTTATCAAAGTACGAGACATAGAATGCATTCAAACGACCCTTTGCATTGAGAATTGTCTTGTTCATCTCAGTGTCCCCTTTCTCTTTTGAAAATGACTGCAACAGTTTGTGCATCGTGAAGGTCCTGGGTTTAGAGCCAGAATCAATCAGTGACTTCCTCCGAAGGTTTTGTAATATTCTTTTGGCTTTGAAACCACTTTTAGTGTCTAAAACGGCAACGGCGAGCTCAGTAGTGAAGTTTTCAGGGAGAATGCTTAAAGAAATTAGTGCTTCTCGTTCTTGTGCAGTTAGTCTCTGGAAAGAGGAGTCAAATATGTCCAACATGCTCGCGATACTTTCTGTAGAGGACGCCTTGAAATCATCTAAAAAATGGCTTGGTAAAGAATTATCTTCAGAAATCAAAGAACACATTAATTTTATGGCCAAGGGAACTTGTCCGCAGATATGCGCGACTTCTATGCAATCTGCAGAGCTCGCATTTGGAAGTAACTCACAAATTAAGGACTTTGTAGAGGCTTTATCCAATGTTCTGACTCTCAAGCCTTGATGGCCTTTAAAATGAATGTCCATAAATTCAAAAGACTCTCTCGTGGTTACAATGCATGTCACCCTTGGGTTTTGCCTGAGTATTTCTTCAAGAAGTTGGATGACTTGTTTCTTCACATTTGGCCAACCACTTTCTAACAAATCATCGGCATTATCAAGAATTAATACAGACTGTTTTGATATTTTATTGAATAGTTGGCAAATCTCATCATCATGGGACAGACGCTGATCGGACGGTTGATTATTAATGGTTGGTTGCCTTAGAAGGCTAAGAATCTTTGATGTCAGATCCGCCTTTGACTGAAGTCCTCGCAATGAAACCCAGTACGCAGGCAGCCCTTGAGTCTGAAGAGCGTGTTCCACTGCAATTGCAACCGACGTTTTTCCGAATCCAGGTGAACCCCAGATCGACACAAGTCGGGTGGATTCGGAAGTGACATGTCCGATGATCTCTTCAACTTCGCTCTGTCGCCCAGTGAAATTGGGAACCGTTGAAGGAAGGTAGGCTCTTGAGAGCGATGGTCTCGTATCTTTTATAATGAGAAAAGACCAAAAGTGACAAAGAAATCAGTTAAAATCTTCCAAAATAAATATATAAATAAGTCAAATTTGACCCGTCATTCAATCAAAAATGATATTTTTGCAGTGAATTCAAATCGCTAAATTTTATATTTATACGCAACCTGATGATTTAGGAAAAGAGTTTGGTTATGACGTCGATCCAAGGTCATTGCTTCATCTGTTTATATAAAGGAAGCTTACATACATAACAAAACCTTGAGAAAGATGTTCTTCAGGCAGTGTTTGGCAGCCCGCTCAACAGAAAGAATCTGAGAACTTCCCATCAGGAGTCAAAAGAGTAAACAGATGTTCCGTCACTGAGCTACAGGAGACTAGACCTAACTGGGGAAAAAGTTCACTGTCCGAGGCTAAGACTGCTACCTTTTTTAATTACCTTACAATCTGAAGGCTTGTGATGAAAAAGGAAAACTTAATAGGCTTTAATTTTGCTTATTTGTAAATGCAACTGACTCAATTAACCGTCCTGTAATTTGCTTACTATTTGTCCATACCGTAATTGGCTGAACAGTTTCTCAAAATCTTACCTGAATTGCCAGGTAGATTATCTTGTTCGTCTCTTCCTACTTTCAATTCATCAATCTTTTTTTCCAATCTAGCAATGTCGTCTTTGCTGGCATTATCCACTTCGACTTGTTTTTTTAAACTCTCCAGACCTTCTCTGAAGTCCTCGAGACTTTTGTTGTACGCCCGAGTCTCGTTTAGTATTCTTGCTTCCAATTTTCGAACTTCATTTGTGGGAAAGTCTGACTCCGCCAAACTAGCAAGTGCGTCAATTGGTGCTGTCGAGACACCAAGGGCTTGAAACGCATCTCCGGTGCAATTCACGCGCTGGTCAAACGTCAATTTGTCCATCTCACTGCTGGTGGAGTGACAAAGGGAATTTCTAAGAAGACGAAGCTGATCAATCGCAAGTGCAACGGTCTCCGTCATGTTTCCACCCGGGCTGACCACACATGCGTGGAAACTACCATAAGGTACTGCACGGGGCTTCACGTACAAATCACTTAGTGTGGCGAAGGGGCCTGTACTGGCTGGCAAGGCAAAAGACCACGCAAATATAGTAGCCTGGAACAGGTTGGTACAATCCCATTCATTGTAAGACTGGAGAACAGGAACTTTAGTCTTCTTGCCACTTTTTGCTTCTTCAGAGTCAAACATATTTCTGACAGCAGTGGAATCATCCCAGAGCTGGAAACCAGGGCGGTGTCCATAGGTGTTGTCCCACATGGTTTTAAAGGTCTGCCGTAAGGCTTTGGGGAATTCATTCAACACTAAGGACGAGAACTTAAAGAAATTTAATTGTTCGTCACTAAACGACTGCAATGCTGTCATCTCCAGTTAGTATACGCAGTAGGTGAAGGAACTAAAATTAATTAAAGAAATAAATTATCAAAAATGAAACTCAAGACAAACCTCCTTTTTAATAAAAATTGCATTTTTCTTCAGTTTATATCGCGATCGCATGCTTTTCGGCGACCTCATACGAGTGGGGACGGCACAACCAGATAGCCTTAACATTGCCATGCTATAAAAGGGAGAAAAATTATCTACGAGAAATGCTTCAAGAGTAACTGACAGACAAACCGAGTAAGCCGGTTTTAAATCAAATAAACCGACTTTCGGTGAGGGTCTTGTTGTGTACTCTTTCAAGGACCACTTGGACAAACAGCAGCGAGGGAAAACCGGATCTTGTCGTAGATCAGGATCAGCAGTATAAAATAACACTTTAAAAAATTGAAGGCAAGGCTGATCGGACAGCTAAGGGTTACGAATTTATTTGCCCAATATTTCGAGTAGACAAAACTACTCTTCATCAGGGGCTAGAAAAGCTAACTGATGATAGAGTAAACGGTTATAAAATAATACAAAAATAAAAAATAAAATGTGATTGGTGGAGGAATGGAACTGACAAAAACTTGTATAAAAATGGTTATATAAAAACATGTCAATAGATTAAGTTTCGTCTCTTCTGTTCATCCCACAGGGTTCAAGTGTTTTGCCTTTAGATATTAAAAATCCTTCGCGTGTCTGACGGATACTGTCCCTTCCTGAATTAATTAGTTGTAACGGAGTGAGTTCTATGTCCTTGATGGAATGATCTGGAGGGGATAAGTGGTCTGAAACGGCGTTAGGATGATTAAAGTGATGTGGATTTCTGGGTTTTTTTTTGCGTGTGTAAACTTTAGAAAGTTTTGGGAAGGGATATGTCGCTGGTTCCCTGAACGCCTTTGTTAGTCTTTACTAGACCTTCTACCCTGTTTCACTTTATTTCCGACCTATCGACGCCATCGTTTATATGAAAATGACTTGCGGGTAAATTTAAATTTGCCAATCTCATTTTCTTAGTTGTCAATTCCCGGTTTCCTCGGTCTAAACTAAAATCCTTAATTAGCCTGTGTAGCTAGCGGGATCGTCAGGCCGGCGCACATTGAGGCAGGGATCGAAAATGGCAGCTTCGCTGCCAAAACGTCACTCGCTAGGATTCCAATAAATATCGCTAGCTACGCATGTTAATCTTCAATCAATCGATCAGTTTTCTTGGAAATGATACCCTATTCGAGACTCACATGCACTTTCTGATTCGGCAATACCCTATCCCAGACTATGCTGCTTGAAAACCATACCCTTCACAGTGGCGCATACCTACATACCCCATTTATGGAAGTAGCTACCCCTGTGGTGAGGGCTCTATCGATAGTTACGTTGGGCCAAAATCAACAGTTGGATGCGTTGTGCATAATTTGTTCATGCAAATGAATCTAGACATTACGTTAGTTTATTTCGAAAACTACCATTCAGCAGTTGCTCGTTTTGGTACAGATGGTTTCTTTCTTCATCATCTTCGCTAAGAAAATAACTTTTATAAACAAAGTCGCGGATAAAAGGCAAAGAAACCGGCACAATGAGTCATTCGACTTTGTGATAAATAGAAAGGAAGGAGGAGCAGGAATTACTATTTAAATCAGTTTACCATGGGGCTTTAAAATTTAATTACACTAGAACTCCAAATAATCTTAAACCTTTGTCGTATTTGGAGATTCACTATGTATACGGCTACGAATATGTCACTGCCGACTCATTATAGCAGTTGATGGAGCTTTTATGATCACTCCCTATCGAAATGAGGTACATAAACATGAGTTATTTCCTTATACATTCAGCATGAATTGAACTTATCCTTTACGCAAAAACGAAGTAAACAGTAACGTTACACACTGACCACGTTTTCTCCAATTAAATCGATATTGAACCGCGACATGTAATTTGTTTTTCGAGATATCGCAATTGTTGTCGTTGTCAAGTTTGGCTTCGTTGTTAAAACTGCCGAAACAGCTTTACTTATTTTCGCATGCCTCTGTACACGAAACATCTTTCCGTAGGATGAACTTGTATCTACTGAGTTGATAATGTGAGCCTGAACTAAGACTTTCAAGGCTTTTGATCCGTAGCCTATTATCCGCGCTATGCAGCTGTATTTTTGTGCACAGGTGGCTAGGAAATTGTCTCAACATGTATATATCAAAGCATCATTCTGTTATTAGAATTCATAACTTCAACAAAGTTTACCTTTAAGACATCAACTCTTCGTTAGATGCTCACTGTCTCAGGCATCAGACCCAAGATTGTCAAATTCTCTAACCGAGTACCAATAACAACAGTACACAATCACAAACGCCGCTATTTCTTTACCATGTTTGTGAACAGCACCCAAAGAATGCGCAAAAATTGTTAGACAGGGAACAGAAAATTCAGCAAACCACAATGACGTCAGAGACCGCAGAGGCAATATTGTGTATTGTGCGCGACCAGTGAAGGTAAACATCAAAAGTGGACTTGACCAGGAGATCATGGGTTCCTAACCGTGACGCACAGACGGGTATTATGAATTTGCTCCTAGAAGGGGGCTTTCCCAGTGGTCGACAACGCGCACCCAAGATGAGTAGAGACAGTAGACGTGGCCAGAGCAAGCGAGCCGGTTGAGGACTGCAACAATTATTGAAAGAACGTTAAAACTACTTCATATACTATAAACTGCCGATTATAAGCCCTGAGCTTATGCAGCTTCGTAAGCTGTTTTCAGAGGGCTTATTTAATTAAAATTGAGTGGTTTACATTGAAACTGAAATTGAAACTTTAATAAATACTCCCCCAAAAAAGGTTTTTCAGTACTTATTTACAAATATAAATGCAAGCTATATCTAACAAGCTAATAATTGTTAAATGCTAACTGTCATTCGATCATTCATTCATTACAAGCTTCAGGGCTTTCGTAAAGGCCTTTACAGTTGTAGCGTTTCTAAGGTCTTCGTCTAACGTGTTCCACAGGGATACTGCTCTATAGGCGAGGGTACGTTGGCCAGTGGCTGACCTGAATAATGGGATTTCGAACTTCTCATTATTACGGGTTGTGCGATTATGTACAGAAGATCGTTTTTTAAACTTAGCACACAGGTATTCCGGAGCTAAATTGCTGGCACACTTATAAGCCATAACAGCGTCTCTGAATTTGAGCATCTTGCTAACTGGAAGCCAGTTGAGTTCGTCAAGTAATGGCGTCACGTGGTCATATTTCCGAGCGCCGCAGATAATTTTGCAGCCGAAATTCTGAATGAGGTATTCTTAGATGAGGTATTAGACCACACGGTCGAACAGTAGAGCATTTTGCTAAAGACAAGAGATGTAATAATTAAAACCAAAGTCTTTCTATCAAAACAATATTTCACGCGGTTGATCTGAACCAGTTTAGTCAAGCAAGAAGAGACTAAGTGGGAGATATGAGTGTCATAGGTCAGGTGTAAATCTCTGTATACCCCTAGATCTCTTGCTGATTCGACAGCCATAAGAGTCTTTCCAATAAAAGAAACAGTAAAATTAACTAAATGTTTACTTATCATTTGCTTGGTGCCGATCAACATGAACTTCGTTTTCTCAGGATTTATTAACAAATCATTTGTGCAACACCAGGTGGCAACATTGCGTAAATCATCTTCGAGCTTGAACTTAGCGTCAATGACATCGGCTACGGGAAAAGATAGCAAAACTTTAGAGTCATCGACGTATGACTCGAGCTGGCAGAATTGAGGAGCGCCAGGCAGATCGTTTAGATAAATACAGAAGAGGAGCGGCGAAAGAATCGCTCCCTAGGGGACTCCGTGTGTGATTGGTAATGGATCGGATAGCACAGAATCGATACGCACTGATTGGGTCCGGTCTGAAAGGTAGCTGCGGAACCACTGAACTACGGCGGGTGAGGCACCTACAGCGGAGAGCTTCTGGAGTAACTTCTGATGGCAAATACTGTCAAAAGCCTTTGAGAGGTCGAGTAAGACTAATGCGCTTATTTCCTTTGTCCATCGCCTCTAAAATTAGATCTGTGGTGTAAATATTCAAGGTCTCAGTTGAATGGAGTGACTTGTTGCCGCTTTGGTGGGATGACAAGCGATTGCGTGACATCAGGTAGGTGATAAATTGTTCTAGAACGATTTTCACGCAAACTTTAGACGCAACATTAAGTAGTGATAATGGCCGATTGTTCGGAGGCTGTTCGTGGTCTCCCTCTTTTAGGAGTGCGATGACCTCAGCGATCTTCCAGTCTGATGGAAAAGTAGAAGTACCGAGTGAGCAGTTGATTATCTCAGTAATAGGCCAGAGTATTACTTGTAGGGCGTCCTTGAATACTCTAGCTTTGGTTTTATCAGGTCCGGGAGCTCTGTTCAATGGTAAAGACAAGATGGTACGCCTTACATCTACGGTGCTCACGGGAGTGAAACTGAAGCAATCATCGAAGGATGATACAAGATCTGGCATGGATGAGTTTGCACAGATGATATTATTTTCTAATGCCAGCTTTGCAACAGCCTCAGCCGTGCGGCCTCCTACGGATGAAAAATATAAATTAAATTCATTTGCCACGGTCTTGAGGTCTTTAGAATAGACGAGTTTCTCTTGTGTTTTCGATGGAACAATGTTGTTGATCACTTTCAAAAGGGATCTCGAGTTATTCATTTTATTCTGAACTTCTTGATATGTATGATGTTTTTCAGCTTCAATGAGAGCTTTTTTCACACTATTGCGGGAGATTTTATATTCTGCCCAGTCAAATTCATTGTGCGTTAAGAAAAAACGACGATGGAGACGTTTTCTTATTTTCATAAGATCCTTGATCTCTTCGGTGACAAATGGGCACGGGCGGCTGCGAATCTTGACTGTCTTTACCGGAGCATGTGCATTTTTAGCGGAGCTCCATCCGCGCGCGAAGCGCGCGCGTGGGCGGAGCCCCATAGCTAAGGAAATGTGGTAATCTACCCATCCCAGAAAATTTGGTAATCACGTGACCGTACACCGAGCGAGCGATCGAGCGAGCGAGCGACTGTCCGTCCGCACCACAGGCATACCAATGTAAAATAATTCAATCAACAGGTATGGGAACCCAAATGCAACTCAAGGTTTTATTTGGAAGGAAATCACATGGCCGCCCGGACTTTTAGAAAGAAAAAAGTCGCGTCTTTTTCGGCGTTATTTTTTATGAGTACACTAACGTGGATAACAGAGAAAGAGCTATATTAGAGCGAGTGTGTAACTAGGAAGTTTGACGTTTTAGTCGTACAAAACAGTGTTGTAGTCGTTCAAAACAACGGCAAGGGAAAGACAAAAAAGCGTGCTGCACGTGCAAATTTGCTTTTTGCTAATTAGAAGAAAAAGTGTGCTGCACGTGCAATTAGTTTTTTTGCTAATTAGATCTATTAGTCTTGAAGCCATTTTCATTGTCGTCCCCCGTTTAGCGTTACACGATTTAATTTTTTTGTTTACACGTATTATTAACCAGAGCTTCGCTTTTAGCCCTGGCTAAATCTATATATTACATATGTTCTAGGGAGCATAGGGATTTTAAAGAGAAACTGAGGCAATTTTGTTACATAAATTTCTTGATCCCGCGAGCGTTTCGTAGGTTTTAACCTTTAATTGTATCATGAGAATTTTAAGCGGAAACTTAGGTTTTTTAGGTAATTATTTTTATATATACTTGATAATGAATTATAGCTTTGCCAAATTATATCACTGAAAAGCCCCGCAGGAGGGGTGTACAATAAACTTCTTACTCTCTCTCTCTTACTCTCTTACATTTACAACCATAATGGGAACTTGAAAACGCTTCGAAACATGCTTATCAACACAGTAATTTTCAAGGAGTTATAATAACTCCTCTAGTGGGGTTAATTTAACTCCTTACACTGAGGTAACATTTTGGGAGTTATTTTAACTGCAAAAAGGAGTTTAAAGACCTCTTTTTCAGGGGTAAAAATCATTCCAGATTTGAAGTTATCATTCAGGAGTTAAAGTGACCCCCCAAAAAGGGTTATCCCGTACTCTAAAATTAAGAGTTATGATAACTCCCTAAAAAATACTGTGAATGGTTGCTACGCAAAATTCTTTACCGGTTTTTAATCAAGTCCAAGAGCCACAATGGCTCTTGTCAAGTCTCAAAACCTTATGATAAATCGCATTTATTCAAAAAAGTTGGAACCGAGTTAACCACGAAACGTAACAAATTACGGAAGTTCACAAATTAATTTATTACTGTTGACTCAGTGTCGTACAGCTTGAGTAAAGTAAAGCAGTATTACAACGCAGTAGTTCACAATAATTAAAAGCTGATAATTGAGTTGATAATTAAAAAGAAGTAATAAACGTATTGTTTCGCCATCACGTTCCAAATTTTCTGATTGAAGTAATTCAGAGTTCTTGGAAGTGATTGTAAATTTCTGTCGAAAAAAACACAACAGGGGGCCTACATCTGGAATTAAGGGGGTTATAATCGGGTGTATTTCCTTGTAGTATGTGGGGAGATAACTGCATGGGGGGAGCTTATAATCAGCGAAGCGGCAAATTTGAATGAGTGCTGGCTAGGAAGCTATGCAAAGGCGATTTGAGCAACGTACGTCAACCGGAACTGTGGCTTTTCCCTTTCTTATATGCCTGGACACTTCCAAAGTTGTATTGCTTAGTGTTGTTACTCTTATAGAGAGGAGTTAACCCAAAATTTAAGCAAAAGTGTCTAAGAATGCAAAATGTCTACTTCCGGCTGACGCGCGTTGCTCAGAAGAAATTCAGCAGAAACGCTTCTTCTCAAACTCACTAGCTAACCTTTCCAAGCAGGAACATATATGGTTTCCTTTGAATTTAAATATCTTTTCAACAATATTTCCGTCTCTTTTTATTATGCAGAATAAAAAATTATAGTGACTATCTCCAAGGTGTCCACAAAGAAGACCGCTTATACGAGCACAATAACCCAAAGGATCCTATGAAGAAAGTCCTATTAGATTTCTACCAAAACTGTCGCCTTCGGATTGAGAATCTCGAAGTTATAAAGCATAGATAATACAAGGAGAAACTTGATGTTGATCAGTTTTACGGCTAAAAGGGTTAACAAGAAAAACGTCAGTCCC